>CAWVOI010000024.1:0-600000 GCA_963930915.1 Forcipomyia taiwana | reverse complement strand
TAGTCATTAAAGGTGGGCCTGTTTCCCAAAAAATAGGGAATTTTTGATCCACTTGTAAATGTTAGTTCTGTCTAAATATACTTAAAAATTTTATCAATCGAAATATCAAAATTGATTTTCTTATATTATTCCAGAATATTATATTATTATTCTTATATTATTCCAGGATGATGTGGGCTGCTGGGATCCTGGCGTCCTTGGCCTCGATAACCTACCCTGCAATAAGTGCGTTCGTTTCCATCCACACGGATCCGAACCAGCAAGGTACGTGAACACACTTCGCTTACTAAAAAAATAATCCTGAATTTTCCTTCCAGGCGTCGTTCAGGGAATGGTAACGGGAATGAGAGGTCTCTGCAACGGACTCGGGCCAGCCATGTTTGGAATAGTTTTCTATCTCTTTCACGTAGACCTTAACCAAGACCACACGGACGTCGACAAGTTCCCGGTTGAGAGCAAGACCCTGGAGATCGGAAACGAGACGATCATCAATAAGATAGGGGAGGGTCTGCCCTACGACTCGCTCCCGGGTCCGCCGTTCCTGTTCGGCTCCATCATGGTTCTCTTTGCCACCCTAGTCGCCGCGTTGTTCTTGCCCGAGGAGCCCTGCGTGTTCGCCGACAAGCGAGGTAAGGACGGATTTTGGGGCCTCTTCAAGAATTTCCTTCATTTCGGGCGATTTTCAGACGATGTGGGATTCCTGGAGTACGAGAGGCGGATCAACGAGGCCAAGAAGTCGCCGTCGGAAGCCCTCTCGCCTCTCATTCACGAGAATGTTTAGTTTATCTCTAGCAATAAACATTCCGATTGTAAAATTTGTAAACACATTTGAAGCATGGACGCAGGAGAGAAGTGAAATTGGGAGATATTTTGTGCGGTAGAGCAAGGCTAAGCATGAGTATCTGTTTTATTTAAAAATAACCAAAGATAACGAAGTAGTATTAATGAGTTGAATGATTTCACGTTGATAGTATCGTTTCCCCGTTCGTTCTAATAGCAGTTGAAACTACTTAGCAAGTTTGACTAGCAGATAGGGTAGTTTTGAGTACCTTGCGCTCCTTAGTTTTCAGGTTTTAGTTCAACAATAAGCTTTCATAAGTGATAACTTGTTTAAGAATGTCAATAATAAAGCTGTTAATTGAAAAATGAGTTTATTTTTGTTCGTGGTTCCAGCATGGTAGCATTCAAAAGAAAGTTGAAATGTTAACGGCATTTTTAAACGTCAAAAACAGATGAGCGATGTCAGCGCCCCAAGCGGAGGTTGAGGAAAAGCGAGTTTCATTTTCCGTCGTTCTTTTTGACTTTTTGCATCGCCAAAATGGTAGGTGTCGGAGTAAATTCTGCCGTTTTCGTCCAGAAAAAGCCTCCCAACGAGCCCCAAAGTGTTCCACTGACTGATTTCCGTGTCCGTCTGTGGGAGTTGCATGGAAACCGAGGCCCGGAAGGAGGCTGAGCTGTTCTGGAGACGAAATAAACCTGGAGCCACGTGTTGGTACTGAATTTTATTATGTTTTAGGGTCGTGTCAGAACCAAAACAGTGAAGAAGGCTTCGAAAGTCATCATCGAGAAGTACTACACTCGATTGACCTTGGATTTCCACACAAACAAGCGCATTGTGGAGGAAGTGGCCATCATCCCAACCAAACCCCTTCGTAACAAAATCGCCGGGTAAGTGAATGTCGCGTTTCTCGCTCTGGACCCTTCATGCGAGGTAAAAACCCCGGAGACAGGCTGACTGCCATGGAGAAGAAGCTCTGAATCTTGATTATTCCCGGATTTCGTGGTAATTTCTGGCTTTTTTCGTTCCAGTTTTGTTACCCATTTGATGAAGCGCCTCCGTCACTCCCAGGTGCGAGGAATTTCCATCAAGCTGCAGGAAGAGGAGCGCGAGCGTCGTGACAACTACGTTCCCGAGGTGTCCGCTTTGGAACAGGACATTATTGAAGTAGACCCAGAGACCAAGGAGATGTTGCGCCTGTTGGATTTCCAGAACATCACGGGGCTCCAGCTGACGCAGCCAGCTACTTCCAATTTCAACCGTCGGAACTAAAAAGTGTTGCTATTCTCAATATGCATTCAAATAAAAGAGTGGGCAAGAGGCTCTCACACAATTGAGTATTGGACGTTTGAGGGGAAGACGCTCGGAGAAGAGAAAGGCAGGTTTTAGTTACGAATATGCACTTTATTAACTTGATTAAAATGGCTTGAACGGTTAAATAGTATTGCTTAGTGTTTGGAGAATAGGTTCGGAATGCCTAAATTTGGAAATCCTGAAAATCTTTTTTGTACGGCGCGCTGCAAGAGACGTCGGAATGTACTCGTTACTGTAAAGATTCATGCAAAAACCAAACTCGAACTACAGAAAATGATGCATTTTCCAAAGAAGTCAACAATCAACGTTTAACAATTAAGAATAGTGATAGGCCCTCCTCCTTGCTACTTAGACTAGACAACCTTGCTGGGGTCGAGGGGTTTTGGTTTGGAAAATGCAGTTTATCCATAGAGATCTCTAACTAGAGGGGGCCTAAAAATATTTTTAACTGAGCTTGAGAATTTGAAGCGACGTTTTGAAGGTAATATGGGCTAGAGAGTGGCTTTTTTAAGATTCGGGTTTCAGAGAGCCAAAACTTCTTTGGAGTTTTTTGGAAAGATTTTGGATTTTACTTAAGTTGTTCTCCTTGAAAATAATAGGAGTAAACTTGTGAGTTTTTTTTGTACCCCCTCTAGTCTATGATTCTCTACGGGTGGAACTGAAAAGCAGCCTACAAAAAGTGCGCTAAATCATAAGTCCCCAGAGCTGAGACTGAGAGGTCCTGGGTGGCTTGAGGGAGGGGAAGACGGACGAAGGAAGTACTACCCTGCGATAATTGAGCTTGGAGGCCGGTTCATAACCGGCGCTACGGCCTACGAGATGAGACAGACGGACAAATGCACTTGACATCCAAGAGTGCTGCTCTAAAAGGTTAAAATAGCGTGCGTCCTCAGCTTCACCAGAGCTGGTTGTGGTAGAACTTGAGGTCCACGCTCTTCCGCGTGTTCGAGAGAGCCCGCGGCTCGGCCCGCAGATTCTCGCACGTGAGGCTCTTGATGGGCCGTCCGATCTTCAGGAGGCCAAAGCCCTCGTTCCGCTCCTGATCGAACTCCATTTTGGCCGACGGGGTCACGGCCAGGTTGACATTCGTGGAGATGTTCTTTAGTCCCATGTGCATCTTGTTGAAGGCGACCTCCTTCGGTGGCGGCATCCTCGGGGTCTCAATAGAGTTTGGCGTGGTCGGGATGTCCCAGGAGATCATGGGTCCGTGGCTCTCGTACGATTCGTCGGGGTTCTCCAGGCTCCGCAGGATCTGGACGGGCTCCAGGTCGTGGGAGGATGGCGAGAAGGCGGAGTCGAGCTGGTCCTCCGCCAGATTTGGCTCTGTTTCTTCGTCTGGGAAGTCCTCGCACGGGGTGGACGGGATAGACTCGTCAACGTCCGCGCTGAAATGTGGGGCGGTTGACGGTTTTCAGCTTTTTGAGTTCAAATTGAAACCATAAAAGAACAAGCTTAAGTGTCTGTCTGTCAGTTCGTTTCTTAGGAAGCTAAACTGGGAACAGGTTTTTTGCTGTGTCAGGATTGACTTAAAAGATAGCCGGGAAGAATACATGTATGTCTGTCTTATCGATTCAAAACATTAAGACAAAAAGTTTTGAAAAACATTAAACGTCTGACATCCTTTATCATACCATAGTGAACTTGAAATGTAGTCTCAAACGTAAACATTGTCATTCGTTTCTTGGAATATTTTTAGTCGACAGAAAATCTTCTATCTCATACAAGGGTGAACTTGAACAATAGCCAGAAAGGAAAATTATGTGTGAAAATTAATGATGATTACAACATAGTCAAATGAGTAACTGTCTGTCAGTCCATTTCACAGAAAAAACATTCATTAAGCCTTAAATTAAGGATTTTGTGAAGGAAGAAGGTGCCTGGAAGCCAATCAAGGAAGCCACTTACCCGTACCAGGGCGGACTTGAGAAAAGTTGGGACAAATGAGGAGGTGAAAACGAAAACAATACTCTAAATCATATTTCGTAAAATACTTTATCTAATTTAGGGTTTGTATAACAATAAATACTAAGCAACTAAAAAGCAAACAAATCTCACTAGAATTTCAGAGTTCTACTGCTAAATGTGGGTTAAAGCCTTGATTTAAAACGTACCAACTAGGTTCAATTGCAACAGCGTTTTGGGTGTTATGGATGATCTAGAAGCAAAATCACAGAGACATCAAGTCAAAATCCACACACTGAGAAGGTCATGAGCTTACATGAGCCACACTGCATTGTGGTTTGGGGGCGGCGTATCTTCCCAAGGGAGCGTTTTGCATGCCCAAAGCGATTTTCGTGTTATTTAAATGCTTCTGAATACTTGATCGGTTAAGAGATACATTGGATGAAGCGTCCTCGTTAGTGAACTGAGGTCCGAATAGGTTCGTATTGGGACTGCGGTTGAGATCCAGAACGGGAGTGAAAGCGGGGAGAGACAAACAAAAAGGTTTCCTAATAAAAGCTGGAAACGAGGCGAGTTTAACTGTCATCGGCCTTCAACTGAAAAATGGGGGGAAAGCGGGAAAAATCCATACCTCGTTGTGATCTTCATGTGGCGATTGACGTTCTCCAGGTCCGTCTTGTCCCGGAAGAAGCCACTGAAAATTACGAAGTTGTTCAGCTGCTGGATTTTGTCGTCCAAGTCTGCAAAAAGGTGTGAAAGTCGAGTCAATTAGCGGCCTAATAGCTCTTTTCAGAGACGGACTGGAGGGAAATTTGAGGGCACTCAGTCACAACGTCTTTTCATCATCAGAGTGAAACCTAAATTAAATTTTTTAGTCGAGAAACCACCTTATGTATATTCACCACTGGCTCCATAGTAACTATGAAATATTAAATTAGTGTCTTTAAATAGCTCTTTTCAGAGATGGATCGAGGGAAAGCCATTTTTAATTTTGAACTTTTAGGGACAAAACTAAATTAGAGTGGCCTTTTTCAGAAAATAATTTTTTTTCAAAAATTCCTTCCCTTCAAAAACGTTATTCTTAAATGGTCAATAAACAGCAGCTAAAGAAAGTGCCCATAAAATATTTACTCACTGTAGTGCTTCTTCAGAAATCCCAGGAGCTTCTCCGAGGGGCGGTCGTAGGCGATCTCGCACGGGTCCAAGTTCTCATGCTCCAGCATGTGCTGAAACAGCTTGTGGCCCCACCCCTGCCTCTGACAGGACTCGTGGATCCAGAAGTCCAGCAAGCACGGCGTGTTCACGTAAATCGTCTTGCCGTCCACGTTGAAGAGGTACAGCGACTTCTTGCCAATCTTCAGGAAGCCCCGGATTGCACCCCTGCAAAGTGCATGTTGCTCGCACCGATAACATCTTGAGTAATTGCAGTTCCTCACCTATCTTCCGCTTCCTTCTCCCTGTGTAACAGGTAGATCGTGTGGTCACTGTTGCGCAGCTTGTTGGCATTAGTGACGGGTATGTTGAGATTCTGGGACTTGGCCGAGGATTGACCTATCTCGTTGATGACCTCTGCGACTTTTCCCGTTGCCTCCCTGAAAAATCACCGAATTTCAGGAAACGCCCTCGGGAAAGTTACCCGAAGCTTACAAGGCAGTTCGCCTGTCGCCCGTGAAGCCATCTGGAAGCATTCTCACGCCACTTATCCTCAAAATCGATCCCTTGAATATTCGGCTCAGGTCAAAGGGAAACTCCATTTTCCAAACTTGATTTCACTTGGGATTTCAGAGCCTTTTCCAAGTCAACTTCACACCTCCACCTACGACCCGAGAGTGTCGCGTGAATACTTCTTTATTCTCGACTTAATGAGTCACCGCTAATGAATCGCTGAAGGTGGACGATTTCTTAATCAATTCAACATTTCTCGTTATGCACGCTCGTGTGACTTGCTCGACTCGCGAAAATGGGGAAATTGTGCCTAATAATTCTGAATAAATCGTTGCCCTTGGCTACTTAAACAAACAAATGGGACCTCTACGTAGTCGGCATAATTATGGTTTAAAGTCACGCGAAGCCTGGTGAAAATCAATATTTGTATATGGGAGCCATAAAGTTTTTCCGAATCCGCTTTTTACTGCCTTTTCCCGGTCTAGTGCTGGCTATTAAAGGGCACCTGCGTCATAAACGAGTCACTGAAAATACTGAGAGGGCGTGGAAGGAACGAGAGGAGGGTTTTTCGGTGTTTTCTTCTGGAAATTGCACAAATAAATTCATAAATAAAAAATCACAAATGCAAATGTCATCGCGACAGCTGACTCTGACGTTTTCGATTGGTATAAACAATGTTGGTAAACAGAAGCCGCAACGATTGAAATAATCAAATAGTTAAATATTGAAATAAAAGTGTTTCGTGCCGGCCTTCTCGAAAATGTCCGATGATGAAGAAATCCAGTACACCAAGAAGCAAAACACCATCTTCTACGGGTCGCTGGAGCTCGCGGAGAAGCAGAAGCAGCTGAAGCCGGAGGAACCCGCCAAGGAGTCGAGTAACGTCCAGATCTCCAAGCAGGAGTACTTCGACTTGGAGCAGGAGGATGAGCGGGAGAAGAAGCTGTTGCTGCTGGAGTTCGAGCGCAAGAAGAAGGCGCGCCACGTCCAGGTCTCCACAGACGACTCCGAGATCAAGCGAAAGCTGCGGGAGCTCGGGGAGCCCATCTGTCTGTTCGGCGAGGGTCCCTTTGAGAGACGAGTGCGACTCAAGGAGCTTCTTCTGGCGTGAGTAGAATGTCCGTCTGTCTGTTTGTTTCGATGCTAAAAAGTGATTTTTCAGATTGGGAGAAAACAGCTCCCGGAAGACGGGTGACGATGAGAGCCACAGAAGGTCCGGACAGGAGACGGAGTCAACGTGGTACCACGAGGGCCCAGAGACCCTCCGAACAGCTCGCATGTGGATCGCCCACTACTCGCTTCCGAGGGCCAAGCAGAGGCTTGCGTACGCGCGGGAGCTGAAGGAGCTGCCGAGTGCCATAAAGGCGGGTCGGACGGTGGAGCTGCAGAAGAAGATCCAGTCCATGGGGCTGCAGTGCTCGCAGGTGGGCGACAACCGGCCCGTGAACGCGTGCGCCTTCAGCGAGGACTCCTCCATCCTGCTCACCGGCAGCTGGACGGGCGTCGCGAAGATCTGGAGCATCCCGGACTGCAGCCTGGTGCAGGAGCTGAAGGGGCACAAGATGAACATCGGGGGAGTCGCATTCAGACCCGGGTACAAGAAGGACTCCCCGAACGAGGTTGCAGTGGCCACCAGCTCCGCCGACGGAATGGTCAAGCTGTGGGCTCTGGGGTCCGAGGAGGCAGTGGCGGACATTTCCGGGCACGTGCCCCACCGGGTCTCGAGACTGTGCTTCCACCCGAGCGGGAGGTTCCTCGGCACGGCCTGCTACGACGCCTCGTGGCGCTTCTGGGACCTGGAGCAGAAGCAGGAGGTGCTGCATCAGGAGGGGCACGCCAAGGCCGTCCACTGCATCGCCTTCCAGACGGACGGAAGCGTGAGTGTGACGGGGGGCCTCGATACCTTCGGACGCGTCTGGGATCTGCGCACCGGCAGGTGCGTCATGTTCCTCGAGAGCCACCTGGGCGCCATCTACGGGTGCGACTTCTCCCCCAACGGGTTCCACATCCTCACCGGCAGCGCCGACAACACGGCCAAGATCTGGGACCTGCGGAGGAGGCAGGTGGTCTACACGATTCCCGCCCACACCAACATCATCTCGGACGTCAAGTATCAGAAGGGTGACGGAAACTTCCTCTGCACTGCCAGCTACGACAACACTGTCAAGGTGAGTCTAATTAAGACCATTTTTTTACTTAGTGAGGAAAAGGGCTGCCATTGATTCAAACAATCTAGAGTAAGAATCTTGGCTCAGGTATTTTGTCCATTCACAAGTCCTAAACACAGAGGTACCAAAGTACTCTGAACGCAATTTTGAAAATGTCTCCTTTTGGTTGGTGAACGACTTGGTTCTTCGACTTTTGTATTAGGCTGCCCACTTGTTACGAATTATTCTGGTCAAACAAAGATTCTTATGGGTTCAAGGTTGCTTGTATTGATCCCGGATCGGAAGAAGGTATACCAAACCTTCCTTTCTTAGTGATTTGAGTCTGGTAAATATAGTCCAACCTAAAAATTATGCACTGAACTGAAATGAGCTTAAAATTTTTCAAGGCAAACAGATCAACAATTTTTTTCAAGCTAAAAATATTATATTTATTTACGATTTGGGCGTAATTTTACCTAAGACCTAGTCTCGGTCAGAGAGCGGCTCCTTCTTGGCTCTCTTCAAGCTCCCTGCCCTAAACGACGTGTCCGAGTCGTGGTCGGCTTCTCTCCGTCTCTTGGAGGACTTGGGCTGAGGCTCCTCCTTAACCCTGACCTCGGCCAACTTTGCAGGTTCCTTCTTGACTTGAGGCAGATCTTTGTGTCCGTTGGCGAGCTCAGACTCTCTTGGCTTCTTCCTCTTTGATGACTCTGGTGGCTCAGATTTGACCCTCACAGCCTCCAGGCTATCATTGAGCTCCTCGAAACCCTCGTCTGGAGTCTGATCGTTCAGAGAAGACCTCTTTGACTTCTTTCTGGCTGACTCTGAGGGTTCAGACTTGACGTGGACTGACTCTAGAGTCCCGTTTAGCTCTTCGGTTGGCTCCTGTTCCTTTCTCGGCTTCTTAGATTTCTTCTTGGCAGACTCCTGGTGCTCAGACTTGACTTGGGCTGATTCTAGAGTGTTATTGGGTTCCTCAGTCGGCTCCTGTTCCTTTGTAGGCTTCTTAGATTTCTTCTTGGCGGACTCCTGGTGCTCAGACTTGACTTGGACTGGTTCTAGAGTGTCATTGGGCTCCTCAGCTGGCTCCTGTTCCTTTCTTGACTTTTTAGATTTCTTCTTGGCGGACTCTTGCGGCTCAGACTTGACTTCGACTGGCTCTTGGGTTTCATCGAGCTGCTCAGAATCATCCGGTCTAGAGGTTTTCTTGGACTTCTTCTTAGAACTCCTCTCAGAAGAAGAGGCTTCCTCCTCCTTGACATCTGCAAAGGTAACACTTCTCCTGTCCTTCTTTTTCTGCTTCCTGGGCGTCTCATCGGGCTCTTCCTTGACGCCGTTCGGGGTCTCAGGCTCGCTCTGGGAGGTCTCAGGATCAGCACTCTGCTTTTTCCGCTTCTTCTTGGCTTTCACGGGCTCAGCTGGAGGCCCAGAGTCCTCGTCAGTCAGCGGCTCGCTCTTGATCTTGAACCCAGGGTCTTCCTCCGCCGAGCTTCTTGTGTCCGCGTCCTCCTCGTCTATCAGGTCCCCCTCTATCTCCGGCAGATGCGTCTCCAGGTTGAAGCTACGAACTTTTATGTGAATCTCCGAGTTCTTCTCTATCCTGGGCAGCTTCTTGAGCTTTGGGAACTTGACCGTCACGTTGAAGACCCGGTAGACGACGATTCCGATGTTACGCTGGCTGAAATGTCTCACAACCCCCTTTATCACGGCTCCCTGGAAGGGCTGGAAGATGTAGAAGTTGCTCGTAGCGTTGATGTGTATCGAAGCGGCTGAGTCGCAGCGGATGAGGAACGGAACAGCCTCCACTTTGGTGTCTCGGATGTCCAGGACTATTCCTCCCCGGTAGAACCGCCCGATTTTCTCGTTCAGCGTGTTCTGGATGGCCTTCTTCATATCCGACAGCTCCGAAACGTGAATCCCCAGGTGGTCTGTGGCCGAAATCTTCTTCACGCACGACTTGGGGTTCTTCACGTAGCTCTCCAGTTCCGCTCGGGAGTAGGAAATGTGCTGGTGCTTCTTGGTGCTCCTCATATTTGCTCGAATTTGAAGAAGCCCGTGTCGAAATGTGTGCTGTTTGTTTACAAAATAAATCTGGTCCTCTTTGTCCAGAAGTAAGACGAGGGCAGAAAAAGAACCGTTGGAGTTTGAAAATCGCACACGTGACTGAATTTATACCTTTCATTGCAGATTTGGTCGAACAAGACCTGGCAGCCTCTGAAAACCCTCTCAGGACACGACAACAAAGTCATGAGCGTGGACTCCTCCTCCGACTCGCAGTTCATCGTGACGACCTCGTTTGACAGGACCTTCAAGCTCTGGGGGCCGGAATAGGCCTTTTTAAGATAAAATAAAGCTTTTGGAATAAGGCGGGTTGTTTGAAGATTTAAGTATTTTATTGAAATTCTTATCATTCTCATACTTTTTAGGAAACTATAGGTGTATCATTACCATTACAATAAAGCTTTCCGCTTTAAAACCTACATTTTGGGAACTACCATAGTCGCCTGCGTACATAGCCTTGAACATTTTTGAAATGATTGTAAAAATTTATTTGTTGACTGAAATGTGTTGTTTCTTTTGACTAAATATGGTTTCAGAAAATTTTTAAAACAGCTAAGAACTACATAATCTGTGAGTTTTGAAAAACATTTTGCTCTAAAAAGTCAACAAAAACAACTTAAAAGACTTCAACAAAAGGATAAATTCTTCCCGGCTATGTACAAAGTCAGCTATGGAACCTACATATAATATTTGAATTTTAGTTCCAAGTTAATCCTTGCTCGGTATACATATTTGAGTGAATTTAGTAAATGGATGTCGTATATAAAAGCCAAAAGTCCTAACCGAAGACCAAATCGCGGCTAAAAAGCTGTTGAGCGTCCTGAATTCAAGTGCAAAAGCAAATCAATCGTTTATCTGTCTCTCAATGTCTACTATCACAGGCAATGCGTAAAACTAATTAAAATACGTATTTGCATCTGTCAATTCGTTATGCTTCGAAACTCTCAAATAATGAAATGCATGCATCCGTCAAACGCGCTTATGTACACTTAAGTTAAGGGTTAAACTAAAGTATTTTTGGCACACATTGTTACGGTTTATCATTAAGATTCAAAACTAACTTAGACGGGACCTCCGCGGCGCCCAAAAGTTCAAAGTCCGAAAGTTAAAGGATGGAGTTTTACGTATTTTTGTTTCTCTCAATCTCAAGCGACCTAATGTTCCTTAACACCCTAAGTTTTAGTTAATTTTTAGTTAGGTTTAACGAAAGCTTTATCATTGGTTATACGTATACTTAGTTTGCTAATTTTCAATGGCTGGGACCGTTATAATGGGAACGTATACGTGTTTGACTGGCTTGAAACGCGTCAGGCTCTTGGCCCTCCTCGTGTAAAATTTTAGGTATGGCACACAGAGAGCTAAGAGAAGGATAAGGAGTATATCTATAACCTATAAAACTATTCTTGACTGCTTCAACGTTCCTTACCCCTAATAAAACTTTGGAACCCGTCAGTTTAGGAAGTGGCTCCTGACCCTAACCCTACAATGGCATAAATATAATCTGTATAAAGCGCTAAAAATAACAATGAAGTCTTTGATCCGCCCCGGTGGGGACGACCAACAGTATACTGATTTACGTATTTGGGTTGCAGTTAAGTATTGGAAGTCAATCTCGTTAGTTGTCCTGGTCGATGACGAGGCTGTCGTTGCTCTCCTCGGAGCTGTAGTTGAAGTTTCCGCTCCCGGTCGAGTTCTGGCTGCGGTCAGCGCGGTTAATGTTGGAGCTGATGTTCTCGATGTTGGGGTCTATGGCACCTGCAAGGGAGAGTCTAGATTAAAATAAAACTGTACAATGAAAACTCTCAGTAGAAATACAAACTGTAACGGTCCTATCTAGACTGGAAGCTTTGAACATTTCAATTTTATCTATCTAGACTAGATGAATCAAGTCTATAAAACAGTCTTTCTATCTAGATTTGTATATTTTACCAAATGAGAATATCCTTTTGGAACTCCAAATCGCAAATCATTTGTCATAATTAATCAGATTCATCTAGACTGAGAATAACTAAGTTTTCAGTTGAAATACGTTGAGAATTAGTGAAATAATGTTGAAAAAGCCAATCAACCTAGATTGGAAGAACCATTAAGAGATTGGAATCAAACTGGAGAGAAACTTCTGGCTTGAGGGGAATCGTATGTACGTATTCAAGGAGACATTGACTGGGAGAACCTATTTTCTGTGATAGAAACACATTTTACCTGGGTTGGTATCTGAGGCGTGTTCCAGCATGGGCTGCAGGATTCTCCGTCGAGCATTGATGAACCAGTTATTCACCTGAAATCGGGAGAAGTCTAGAAAAGTCCCAAAAACACCAGAAAGTAACTCACCTGCAGCAGAGTCAGGTTCGTCTGAGCCGCAATCGCCCGCTTCTCATCCTCCGTCGGGTACGGATGCACTAGGTGCTGAAACAGCCACGCTCGCATGACGCTGGTGGCGTGCTTGGGCAAAATCCCGCGCTTCTGTCGCTTCGAACTCGAATTGCTGGAGAAGTTGGATCCCAAGTCGTCGTCGTTGGAGTCCAGCTCATCGGAGCTGCCGCAGGGAGACAGCTGGCCGGCGTACTGGTCGACTAGCGGGGGACACCCGATCTGGCTGAGGGGCGTGGATCCCAGAATTTGGGGCGCCGAGCTCATTAGGCTTGCTTGCATGGCGTGGTGGTGAGGAACATCTGTGCCATTCTCAGGTGCTGGGTGACTACTAAGTGGAAGGTGGCCCGTGCCGTTCTGGGGAACGTAGGCGTTGGGGTTTCCTGGCATCGCGGAGAAGTCTGTGGGCGCCTCAGGGTTGCTCATAAAGTCAGTATTGTGGTAGAAGTTTGGATGGCTGGTCACCATATCCTGGAATTACGATTTTGGAAAAATTTGATTAGAATCTACTCAAATATTACAACACGGTCTCAAGGGGCATGGGGGTCACCTGTTACAAAGTCAGGTTCTAGTGTAATTTGGAGCAAACCGTGAGAGAGAAGAAAGGGGCTGGGGTCTAAAATTTCGACTTTTACCGTGACGTAATATTTGAACGACCCCTAAGGGGTAAGTTTAAGAATATGGAAGGAGTAAACAACAAGTTTGTTGTTGTAATTTTAAAAATAAAAATCTAGGCAGAAACTTTGAGGAATAAAATACCTGATCCGGACTGTTGATGGGGCTGTTGGAGTTCGATAGGTTGTTGTTGTGCTCGAGGGAGTAGTCGGACCGCAGCAGGTTCTCGGACTGCATCTTGCCCCTGAGACAGGCGATGTAGCGGGTGCAGAAGTCCCGACAGAGCTCCTGGACCTTCTCCAGCTCCAGCAGATGTATTCGGAGGACCTGGAGAGCCTTGATCATGAGGCCGTCCAGCTCAGGATTGTTCGTGAGGAGCGGCTTCTTCTCCTTCTCCAGCATCTGCACGAATGCCTGAACGTCTCGGGAGAAGCTATCACTTTCAGTGGCCCCATTTGAGGACCCATTAGGACTAGAACGTGAGGAACTGGACGAGGCGGTGTAGCCCTGCGTTGCTTGCTCGCATTTTTCCAGCATGAGGGCAAGCAGGGAGAAGAGTGGGTGCCTGCAAGTACAACATCAGAGCGGGAATAAAGTGTGCTCTTAATGACTTTATTATGCGCTCGCCACTCCGTGTGTTCTTTGGATTTGAAAGTTGAATGGGGCAGGAATTTTTCGCAGGACGAGTGCAGTGAGGACGGAATATAAAGAATGTAAATTGAATAGAATTTTAAAGCAACTGAAGAGTGAGGGCTCAGAACGGCTTTGGGCTGAGAGCAAACACGAGTTTTTTTTTTGTAGAATTGCGGGGGAAAAAGCGCAATTAACCATGTAAAGGCCTCGTATGCAGGACATTTGTTTGTTTTTATGATTAAAACAGTGAATAAGTTAGTTTGTTTGCGATGCAAACGAGTTTTTTCTCCTTCTAGGAGTGCGAGACTGAAAAATTCAAAATGAACTCGAGACTCAAGTTTTAATTTACATCCTAGGCTTGTAGAATTTTTAAATCAAAATTTAGCATTCAAGTATCGTTCTTTAGATTCTCACAAAATACCTGGAGGAAATGACGTAGACTAGAAAAGTACCAACATATTCCGTTTTAAACAGAAACCTAGACTGGGTGTTGCTTGCTAAATCAAAAGTTTCTCTGAAAATATCGTTACATAAATACTGTAGATTGGAAGATCGAATCTTGGTTTACCAGAAAAAACATTAATCTACGCTGGTAGCATCGTAAAGATATCTTAGCCAATTTCAATCTTACATAAAAATAATAACGTTTTGATGAAAAAAGTTTGTTTTAGACAATAAATTTAATTCTAGGGTAGCATTATAAAACTTATAGTAAATAACTGGACTGAAGGAAAAAGTTTACTTGCGGTAACCTCGATGCAGGTATCGTTTATGCTTTGACTGACGCGAACAAAAACACTTGAGAGCAGGAAAAAGAGTAAAAACGTTTGATCTAGACTAAGAGATTATTTTAGATAGGGTCATTATTACTCTAGTAAAGTATCCTTGAGACATAAGAAGTAATTATTCATGACAGAACCGGAAAAAATAGCTGGTATCCAAACTATGAAGATCAAGAGGCATTCTTGAAACATAAGCTAAATTTCATTCATGAGATAACTGGAGAAAGTTCCTAGACTGGGAGACGCAAGTCGTAACCTCGTGACCGATGGGAAGATGGTTGATAGCCGGAGTCGGAGCCGACCACACAGATGCAAATGAAACCAGCAGAACATGCTAACTTACTTGTACACCGCCCTTTTGTCCGCCTCAAATTGCGCCTGATCGATATCATTTGCATTATTTGATGGAGAAATTGTTGCTCCTACTCCTCCGCTCGCTGGCGTTTGTGCCGATTTGATGGTGTTTTCCTGCATCTTATTTTCTTTTTGCTTCCCCTTTGTGCTCGCTCTCTATATCTTCCTCGATGGTGGCTTTCTCGCAGAGTTCCTTCAGCTGCTCAGCTACTGATGGAGCGGATTCATTATTGGCGAGGGTTGCGAAAGGCTGCCCAGGATGCTGGAATGGAATAGAGAGACAAGACGTCAGCGATAAAGGCAGCAGAAAGGACGGCGCCATGTAATAAAGAAGGGAAATACTTTTTTAATTTTAAATACACGATTCAACACGAGCAAGGGGTAGCCAATTTAAATTAATGATTCAGAAAATCAACTTTATTTGTTCCAGCTACATTCAAAGTGGCTGCCAGGCTGCCAGCTCCGGCTCTTCGGCCCAAATGTAAATGTTAAATTCACGCAATTACAAAATGCAGATGAAACGACGTCTGTTTTCGGACAACACTCCTCAAAATTATTTACTTCTTCTGGCGAGTCGGAGTCGCGCTCCAAAACCAGAAGCGACGGGCGAAAGATGAATAAATTAAGAATTTGAAGACGCGTCGCGGCAGTCGGCAGAGTCCGGACAAGAACTGAGACAGCTCGTAAAATTACCTAAATTGCCTCCTCGGTAGCAGCCCGTGTAATTATCTCTTATCTTGCCTTATCTTCTGGCCGCCTCATTGTTTCCCGGGCCCCGATATAATTCGGATTCGCTCACGAGAAGCCCTTTTTTTCTCAACTCCGTCGAGCCGTTCACGGAGTCGTCGCTCGAAGAGTAGAGACACAAGCGCAAATAAACATTTTATTGCCTGCGCTTTTACGCACGCAGAGTAATGAGATGCCATTAAAATCCACTTAAATGCCTTTGTAAACGCTACTTCATTGTTATACATCGGTAATACAACACATTTTATTGCACATTCCGAAGACTCAAATTGAAATAATCATTGCAGTGAGTAACCTGTGCGAAATTCTTATCTCACAGAATTGGGACGAAAACAACCTCGAGGTGATAAGATTAACAGCTTCTTCTGGTGCCTTTTTTATTGCATTTTAAGTAATCGTCCGATTTCTGCTTCAACGAAGTTAAGCAAATTGTAATTAATTTTATCTCTAGAGCACGACAAAGTTTCGTTTCGAGTGAGATAAGATTTAGATTCTGTGAAACTGCTTTCGACCATAAAATAACACCGATAAAAGTTATTTAAAGAAATCAAGCAAAGAAGAAACGATATTTTATCATTAATTAGATATGTTAGTCTAGGAACAGAGTGCATAGTAAATTAGTCAACTTTTATATTAAAATAAGAAATAAAAATCACTTTCAAGGAAGTTAACTAGACTGGGAGGAACAAAGTAAAACGAAGATTTTTTTGATTATTTATAGAGAAATCTGATCAAATGAAGTTACTCAATAAGAAATACAATATTTGAATCATTTACCAGACTTAAAGACGCCTTTTAAATTTAAAATTTTGTAAAGTACTAGACTTTCTCTCATAATAGATTGAAAGATTGAATTGATAAGTGAAAGATCTATATTTATTTTTAATAATCTAAACTCGCTAAAAGGACGAACAATGTCAACTACTCAGCCTAAATTAAAAATAATTTGAATTCTTCTACAGACTAGACTGGAAGACAAATCAATTTACCTCAGAAGAGTTGGTAGATTACATGTAAAAAATAAAATACTAGACTAGAAGACAGCTCTCGAAGGACTATCTATGTTGGATGAAGAATGCCCGTTCAGTTATGTTAGTCTTCCAGTCTAGATAAACCCATTAGAGACGACACCTTGAGCTAACAGAAGTTCAAGTGGCTTGACTCCTGTCCGACTGCGACAAGTGATAATGGCTGTAATTGTATACAATTTTCTTTTTCCACGACTTTTTGCTCCTCCACTCGTCACCCTTTCCGCAACCCCCACGGTCACAGCCTCCCCCGCATACGGGCACACGCTCCACACATCATAAGCTGATCGAGTATGTGACATTTCCGAGAATGACCATTTTCTTTTTCTTTATCTCCTTTTTGGAAACATTTGAACCTTGGAATTAGTGTCCTGCACCACATGGAATTTCTCCCATCGCATTTGGATTCCACTTCGCGCGCGCGTCAACATCTTTTTCTCATGCTTTCGTCGTGAGACACGGTCGGATGAGATGCGACAGGACGATTTTATGATATTAAGCGACACCCCGACATCGGCAGCGGCGGCTTCAGAGGGAATATTTATACACATTTCACATATTTTAGACAACTGCGAAGCTGTGCTGAACCACAAGTAGCTCTTACGAGTGCTGCATGCAGCGGCAGCCGCTTTTTGCACGATTGCTCGCCTCGTAGATTGAATGTCGGTGTGTTCGCCGTTCGGTTGAGGAGGAGAGGCAGAGGCAGAAGCAGAAGCACGAAGGAAGTTGAAGGCACATGTATTTACACTAAACCAATATGAGAGAGCTGCTCCAGTCGAACAAGCAACAATGTTATAACGTCGTCATATATATTAAATGATGGTACCACCACCCACTATACGGAGCCCGGCCCGCGCCTCAACGTTCGGCATATCCCAAAAATGAATGTGGCAGAGCACATCGCATCTCATCGCCGCTCGACGTTGTCATTATACTGCTCTTCAAATGAAACATTGTAAAAGAAATTGTAATAAAATACAAATGTTACCTTTAATAAAGCAGGATTCAGCATGCAGACGGGTGGCGAGCGCGGGAGCGGGCGGGGGCGATGAAGCCACTACAGACACACACAAACACGCTTTTTCCGCCGCTGGAGCAATAACTTGTCGGTTTTGGCGCACTTTTGCCCTCACAAATGTCATTTGCTTCCGCAGAAGTCGCAGCTAATTTTAGAAGATATGAGAGAGGGCGACAGGCGTGCGATTTGGGCTATTGGGGCGCTCTTTGGGGACAAAAAATCGATAATTGAGGAACTTAGGGATATCTAGACTGGTAGAGTATCCCGTAATTTTTTTTTGGCGAAGGGGTAAGGAATCGCCATATCTCATAAAATGCCATAAAATTCCGCGGTTTTGTAAGGTTTTGAGAATTCTGAGTCTTCTGAGAACTTCAAACGATTGATTAAACTAGAGCGATATGAAACCAGAGACCCGGTCAAATTTAAAAAATTGTCAGTTTTGTTTTGAGTAAAATTGAAATATTCATATCTAGACTAGAAGAAGAAGAAGCTACCTGCAAGAGCAAATTAGCTGACCCTGGTAGTACGTGTTGCAGAAAGCAACAAGTCAATCATCAATCAGTGGATAACAAATAATCAGTGCGTATCTAGACTGGAAGTCACTTTTGGACGTGAGTACTAAGTTTGCCGATGCTTAAAAAACCGTCCATGTTCGTAGAAAAAATATAACCGTTATATAGAGGATCTAGACTAGAAGAAATGTTTTTTGAGGGAACGAAATCGATTTTATTATTTAATTCAACAAATAAAAGGTGCCTCTTTAGTACCACGTATCGCAAACTTGGGCATAGTTCAGCATAGCGTTGCACTTTTTCGCTGAAAATGGAGAAAGCTATGCTGAGAACTGGATGTTTCGGAAACTGAGAAGACTTACAAGGTCTGAAGCGGTTCTTGGGACACTCCTGGAAGAGGTTGAGATACAAGCAGTCCGAGTAGATCATGTACTTGACGTTGCAGATTTTGCGGTCAAGAGCCCCGATCTGCTTGAACTCCATCATGATATACTTCTCATACTCCTTCACGTTCTGCGGCGTTATCTCGCCCAGACACTCGTCCACAACGTCCTTTGCCCTCGAATTCCACTCAAGAACCTCTTTCGTGGCATCCATGACTTGCTTCACCAGCGTATTTCGGTTCAAGTCACTCACTCCCGTATTATTAAAGACACACTCGATGACGCACGAGTCTTCGTAGAGGTCGTCATCTTCCTCGAACGACGAGACTGGCTCCAGTTTGAGCACCTCAACGCACTTGTCGTAGTACTCATCACCTTCGAAGACCGGGAAATTGCAGCACCGCTCGGGGTTCTGGAAATGAGAATAATCGGGCGGAACTACAGCCTACGCGGTGGGGGCCAGTAAATTGAGAACTTACAATGTACACCGGTGGACCGTGACCGCACTGCGGATCTGCCGGAGCTGCACTCTAAAAAGTGGGCAATCAGTCATGGGGGTTTGTGTCTCTAAACACAACTTACAACTTGTGAATTGGATGCGAAAATAATTGCGACGCCGACAATAAGGCAGGCAATGCGGCTCTTCATGACGCTGCTGGGTTGGGCTTTTGTTGTCAACTTGGCTGATTCGAGACTCGATTGATACTGAGGAGAGCCCCGTGAGTGAACGTGACTTTAAATAAAGCCGGGTAAATTGCCTACAGTCGACTTTAGACTTTTTGCGCCACAAAAAAGCACAAATAAGTTTTTAAAACAAAAGTTGATATATTGGGGTAAAAACCCGGAAGTTCCTAGGGCTGAAAGATTTTCTTCGGATTGCCGCTCGTAAAGTTTTACAACCTTAGTACTTTGTCAAGCTTTAGATCAAATTGTGGAAAGTAAATTTTCGAAACCACGAGAGTATTTTTGGAGTAGCTAGACCAATCAAAGTGACCAATCAAACTGCAGCTTCATTCTTCTTTCAGAGTTAGGTAAATTATTAAAATTAATTTTAAGCTTAAACAATAAATTTTTCTAAGGTTCAATCTTTTTCGACCTTTTGGAAAAACAAATTTAGGGTAGAATTTGCACCCAAGTCTCGGTCACATCAAAGATTCATTTCATAAGAGGAGCAAAATCGCAAATTTTTGTCTTTTCTCTTGGTCAAACTCCAACAATGATATTTTAGGAGCGACTGAATTCAGTTCTCAGCAAAAGATTCTGGTCCCAGAACTTAAAGTCTGAGTTTAAAGGTTAAGTAGATCGATTAAACGCAGGTTTACATATTTGTTTAGGTAAAAGTTAAATTTTTAGTCACAAAACTCACAAGTTTCACGAAGAAAAGCAAGTTTTCAAGTCTGATAAGGAGTTTCAAAGACCAGAAACACCAACTTTCATACCAACAAACACAACTGATGAATTAATGAAAAGCGTATTTATGGCCAGAAAATTAATTTAATGAGGAGTCACTGTAAGATACAGAGCCTATAGCCATGGTTGAGCGGGCAAGAGTTGACTCGCGCTGGGTAATCAACTCGTGAATCGACAGGAAAATTGTGATTTTGTATTTTTTTCACCACTTTCCGCAGTTGTTGACGTACTCGTGAAGCGACTGGCACCCCGGAGTGGACGAGAGAGTGGCGCTCGCGGGACATCTCTTGAACAGCTCAAGGAAAATGCAGTCCACGACGATCCCGCCCACGGAGAAGCAGGTGTCTGGGTTACCCCTGCTGGCCTCCATGTGTCGCACCAGGGTCTCCTCGATCTTGGCCTGCATCGCCGTCGAGGGCTCCGAGAAGCAGGACCTAGTGGAGGCCTGAATGGGAGCCAGCCACTCCGGGTTTGTGTTCACTCTAAACAGCCTGTCTTCAATGGCACGCGGATTCATACTGCCTCCAATCATCAAGTTCGTTCGGTTGAAGACGCAGTCGTAGATGCAGAGGTTCCTGAGCCAGGGCGTGTCTCCGGGACGAAAGTAGCTGAAAACATCGGAGCCAGCGGAGTAGCAGGCTTGGAGGTCCTCGGGCGATATTATCTCGGGCAAGTTGCAGCAAGAGGCGGGAGACTAGAAAGGAAGGGGTGAGAAAGGGGGTGAGCTGGAGCGGGGATAATTTTGATTACGAGATTAGGATCTGGAAACGGTTCAGAACAGTTTATCTGCGCCGTTGAAACTTTTAGGTTCGCTATTAGGACGAAGACGAGCAGCGAGACTAGGCGGTTCATCGTGATTGCTGGGAGGAGGACTGGCGATTCGGGGCTCAGGTGGGCCTATATGTATCATTTGGAAGAACAATGGGCGATTGAATTCGGCTAAAATCAGAAAAAGCAAAAGTTTTCAATGTCAAAGCCATGCCAATTCCGAATGACTCAATACCAGAGTCGCCTAACCTTGCATCATTGATGAGTCTAGACCAGAAGATCCTGGGACCAAAGGAATATTCAGGACCGTTATCATTTTAAGCCATCTCTAGACTAGAAATAAAATTATCAAAAGAATAATGTTATTCAAGACTAGAAAATCTTTAAACTTCGTAGGAAAATTAGACTGCAAAACGGCTGGATTTTTTGTTAATGCTTAAACAAAATGCTCTGATACAAAATTTGTTAACATTTAGTCAGGACTTGGATATCAATTTAGTTTCAGATTTAAGAGATAAAGATCCATCTAGGGTTCATGAGTCTAGAATAAAAAGTCAAATTGACATTATCGTTACTAATCCTAGTAAAATAATGCAACTCTAGACTAGAGTTCCATTGTAGGTTTTTACTAGATTGGACTAAAGCAAATCTACAAAATAATGAATTTTGAAGCCTGAATCTAAGAATATCCCTAGACTAGGAATTTGATATGGTTTCTAGCTTAAATCATTTTCATGTAGAGTTTTAAATGTTTAATTAACCGTCCCCAAACTTAATCCAATGTAAATGACCTAGACTAGCAGTTAATCCCGAAATATTCCAAAAATGCCAGCTTCTCGTCTCCAAGCTGCCATCCTTCTGACAGCCAGATAGCGTATGTCTCATAACTTTTACAAGAAGGTCACAGCCTCGTTATTATTTTGCGCTCGGAGCCGCGATGTGGAAGCACAAGAATTAAAATTTCACAGTGCCATAGTACGACTCTGGATGTATGAATGAGCGTCATAGAAGAGCAACATGACGCAAAATTGGCATAAAGGATGAATACACAATTAACTCCACCGCATACTTGAATAGTCATACAATCCATAATAAGCGAGGCGAGCGCCTTCCTTCGCATTTCATGATGGGAAAATTCCGCCGCGCTACATAAACAAAGGAGGAACAACAAAACCGTCTGGATGCGGATCTCCAGCCAGCGCTTTATCCAACTTTTCATTTTTAATGTGCAAATTTAAATTCAACAAATAATTTTCATTTTGTGCGCGCTTCAACAACTTGCCGCTGCTTGCCAGTCGACCCGCCAAGAATGCTAAAAGAGATCCCGAGAATTATATTACGCGTATTAAAATACATAAAACAGAGACATAGAGATGCACGGAGGATGTGGGAGCCTCAAGGATCCGAAATGAAATACAAGGAGTAAATAATGTGCTCCACTACGGAGTACGGACTGCAAGTCGTTAGTTTTTCTTTGCTCTCTTCCCCTCTCTCCTCATATTTTTCCACGCTTCCACGCATTAAATGCAAGTCCTGTACATTTTCTCAGCTCCCAGCGCTTCGCAAATATCCCAGATTCCATGAATGTCTTCATCAAGCTGCTCGCTGGCGCTGCTGAATATGCAAATTGCATTATATGGCAGGGCGAAACAAAGACCGAAATTAGAAACAATTTTAATTTTCCATTGTTGAGCCTCCTGCTCCGAAATTTCCTCTCCAAATTACAGGAAAGACGGACAAATGCGCTGGCTGGCGCAGTTTTGACGGATTTGGGAGCGAGGGAGGCGCAAAAAGAGGAAGAAAAGTGGAAAAAGTTGTCCGTAAATTGGACATCGGACGGCACAAAAGAATTCTCTTGCATGCTCGCCTGCACTTGTAAGTTGAGATAAAATGGAAGGTGGATGTAGGTGCGCGTGACGGCGATGAGTATGGGCAGCGGGGAGACGGAGGCCAAAGACATCAAAATCAACATCAAATTCAACATCGCCAACAAGCAGGATATGCATGCCGATGAAACTACACATAAAAGGACTAAGCAAAGCAGTGCAGACACAATGACGAGCAGACGGATAGAAACAGGAAGCGAAGGCACATAAAAAGAAAAGAAAACTTTTTGAATTTAATTTGAAATGTTTGAAAAATATTCTCTTCACATTCGTGCTGTTTTTCTTTTCACTTGTCTCTACATTTCTTATTTTGCAGCGCTACTTCCTTCTGGCTGCCGTTCCACTCTCGCAGCTCGCTTGCGGATTGCGATTGTACGTACAGTAACTACTTTAGTGGACCTTGAGAGCTCAGAAGTTAAACAAACTTGAATGCAAATTGAATTTGTTTGATTGCCAAGCCTAAGAGCAGCTAGTCTAGGCTGCATATTCTTCCGGAATGAAAGGGATGTTATCTTTTGGCTTGCAAAGTAATAGGAAATCTTCCAGTCTATTAAAAACGTTCTTCTGGTCTAAGGAAAATACCGTTAATGTGATTAGAAAGATTGATTCTAACCTTAATAGAACAAAATTAATTAATTAAATAATGTTTTTACCATTCAGATTTTTAAAGCTTTGTATTCTAGGATCTCATTCGGAACATTTCCTTTCACAAAACATTTCTAGTCCAGCGAAGCTTCAAGAAAGCCGATTTTAAGATAAAATCGACCATCGAAAAACCTAGATCCCAAGTTCTGGAATTGCTTTAGTGTGTTCTAGTTTAGTGACAATGTTTATCGAAAGATCTTTAAATCTTCTAGTCTAGCAAAAAGTTGAAATTTTCGTCCATCGTCAAATTTCCAGATCTCGGAGTCTAGGTGTCGCTATGATGTCCTCAAGTTAAAAGAATAATTTTTACATGCACCTTCTAGTCTAGGGAAAAGATAAAATAAACGGTAAAGTGCAGGGTTTCAAAGTCTAGGCTTTTTACAAAAAGATCTTCAAACCAAGACCTCACCCAGTCTAGGTGTGGCCGACAGCAGGGGTTACTAGAATCGCCTCCGTACGAGACATCGCGCGAAAATTGACTGCCTTCGATCCAGCACGCGAAATCCTTGCAGCGCCTGCCACCGGAGATAACTTCTGATACTCTACGACATGCTTGCGTTATATATTTTTCCTAATGTTCTCGAAATCTTATATTTGATAACAAAAACAACAACAGCAACTGCTCGGGATGCTGCAACGCAGTGCTGACGGTGTTTATATTGAAACAAGATTATAAGGATGAAGATACGGGCTGAATTTTTAAACTAGCGCTGAATTCTGAGGCTCTGCTCTAAACGAGTCGAGAGCGCGCTTTGCATTAAAAATAACATGAATGCGGCGCGCACAGTCGGTGGCGGCTGGCATGAAGGTGCCCAACTCTCTCTCACTCTCGCTAGTTGCTCGGTGGCAGGGACGAGGAAAAATATGATAACTGAGATTAAGTAGCTTGCGAGGCTTTCTGGAAACTTTGGAATTTTTATTCTCAAACGAATCATCTAACTCGATAAACCACCCCCGACAGACTCGGGTGACTAATAAAGACCGAACTTTGAGGCGTTTTAATCGTCCCATCAACTCTCGCAAGCGCCTCAAAAACACTTTCCGTCCGTCTGAGGGGAAGCGGGCCACCCCTTGAGGCGG
Source organism: Forcipomyia taiwana (assembly GCA_963930915.1). Classification (NCBI taxonomy): domain Eukaryota; kingdom Metazoa; phylum Arthropoda; class Insecta; order Diptera; family Ceratopogonidae; genus Forcipomyia; species Forcipomyia taiwana. The sequence continues at coordinate 575,902 of CAWVOI010000024.1, read as the reverse complement.
CACTCCTCGCGGATAACCAGATAGCAGCGTGCATTTATTATTAAAAATGTTACAAAGTCTCGCATCTCGGGGCAGAGAACGGCAAAAAAAACGCGTCGTCCCTTGTCTCTCGAACGTACTTAGAAACACTTCACGTCTTACATAAATATGACATGATTTCGGTACGCGAATCTTGCATGAAGTGGCAGCAAACAGATCAACTTATTTGGATTATAATGTTATGGAGCTCTGTAAGTGGGGTGGCGTGACGAGAAGCGGCGCGGAGAAGACACGGGCAAGCCGGCAAACGCGGCAATTTATGATTTATTTGCCATAAAATTAAATGGCAGAGTCTGAGATTGTCAAGTGGCGCTATAAAACGCTGTGAGTTTATTAATCGACATTCTGGATGAGTGTCAAAGAACCTATTGTTGGGTAAACGACTGCCGCGAGAGGATGTCAACTTCTAACGAAGGAGAAGTGCGACAAACAAGGTTTTAAATTTTTTCATGGGAGAGTGGGGGGGAAAAGATTGGTGGTGAAGTTGGTTGTCTGGAAATTTTGTTGGAAAACAACCATTTGGGGAAATTTTGAGTTATGAGTAGGGCACCAAAAAAGTTGACCCAAAAAATAAAAAAATTGACCTAAAAAATCGTAAAAGTTGACCTATAAAGTTGGCCTATAAAAATTTCAAAATTGACCTAAAAATGCATTATTTTTACTTAAAAATTGACTTAATTTTTCTTATATTAATTTGACTTATTTTTAAATTTGATAAATTAATAAAATAATACAAAATTTAAGTAGTTTTTAAGTATTTTTATTAGTTGGCTGAATTAAAATAAACAATAAAGTACTTCTTTATGTTGTCAGCTTTAAAATTTCTGTCAGAAGCAAGTAGTTTTCCAAGCATAGAAAAGCCACGTTCAATTGAAGCAGAAGAAACAGTGCATTTTTGAAGCATTGCATATGTTGCAGGTGGAATCTCTTCTCGAGTGCAGTTGGCAATTTGAAAAAGCTCATTTTTATCGAGTCGTTTAGACAAATATGGTCCAATTTTGCAGGGGTCTGGGCCGAAGTCAAGAGATTCGAGAGTTTTCACTGCATCCATTACGTTGCAAGCTGGATCTTCAAACTTGGTAGCCAAGCTGGCTAGCTTCTTGTAGTTTTGTTCGATTTCTACAAGATCTTTAAAAACGGATGCCTTCTCAATCGAATTTTTCGCCTTTTTTACTAAAAGACCATCACTTTCCCATGCTCGGACAATGGGCCGTATTGCTGAAAGATTTTTGGCAAAATGCTCGTTCAAATACAAAATTCAAATTTAAACTGCCGTAAACACTAAATTTATTGAAAAATTGACTTTATTGACATAACGTAACTAAATTGACCTAACGTGAGCAAGTTGACTTTTAGTTGACCTAATAACTTCGCGAGGGAGGGTCCTATTTCAAAAATTCTTGCAGATTTGGGCTTTTTAGGTAAAAGTGACCTGTAAAAAACAAGTTGACTTTATTGACTTTTTGGTGCCCTAGTTATGAGTGCAACTCGTCTTTTTCTGATAAGCCTTTTTAAATAGTAAATTTTCCATATATCTGGAAATACCCAACCGAAAATTAATTATTTTCCTCGTAAAACATTGTTTATTATTTGGCAGGATATTTCAGAATGGACATTGCTGATATAATATGCCAATTTTGGACGTAATAGACTCGATCTAGCCGTAAAAATTTTTTCGTGGAATTTCATGACTAAAATAGGAGAAATAAAAAATATCCTGGGCCTAAATATGTAATAGTAAATTTTAAAAAAAAACGAAGTTTTGTTTAAATTTAACCTTAAAATTTGAGTCGAACTTCGAATTACATGCACCCGAAATATCACAGAAAAGACTCATCTCATCTGTGGTTTCTTTGCAAAAATTTGCCTGAGTTTCAGTTTTTTCAGGAAAACCCCCAAAAAATCATGGTGCAAAATCACGAAAAATCCTGCTCATGTTTTGTATAATTTCGTTCGAATTTACCGAAAAAGGCCGGAAAACCCTTGAGTTTCCCTCACCCACGCTCTTCAACACTGTGCCAAAGCGATCGAACCGCTTATCATTTTATTTTATACTCATTTTGCATACAAACTCTGGCATAAACGCCGCTTCAGCTGGTAATGCTGTATTTAAGGAATAAAAACTTTAACAAAAACGTGAAATAAATACGTACAACTTGTTTTGTTCATGTATCACGTTTCTTTTGCCTTTTTCTTCCCAAACTTTTTGTCCCCGCACCGCCGCTGATAAAATTTAGAATTTAGGAAGCGAGATAAAGTCTCCGCTTTTTCACCACCGTCTCTCGCGCCAGCCGACTCACAAAACGCACGTTTCAAAGGAGAATGAGCTTGTTAAATATTTACATCTTGCTTTACATGAATGGATTATGACGTCGGCTCTGATGTACAAACTCCGAATTGAAGGGTGCGACTTCGACTCAATCTTATTTACGTCCGGTGAGCGCTCCTGAATTTTTCCTCCTTTCTATCTTTTGTTGCGAAATATACCTTCATCTAGTGTAGACGAGGGCGGAGGGGGGCGAAGGTGAATATGTGTGCAGTGGGTGATAAAATTAATGCTTGACGAGAGAGAGAAGGAGCCGGTGACTTTTGTGCCAGAAACGGTGCGGGAGGAGGACGAGCAGACCACACGATTCTTATTAAGCAAGTTAATCTTTGTGGAATCAAACTGTACCGCGGTGGATACTAAAGTGGAACATAAAGAATATAAAAACAAATTTGCTTTTTTCCGACTGGGGGGTATTAATGGCCTTTGGCGGTCGGGAAATTTGAATTTCGGGCAGAACAGGTGAAAATGGGCACGTTGAAGGCCTTTGTGGAGGCTCTGATGGGGGTAATTCTTCGTTTTCAGACTATTGGACCTATTAAGGCTGGTGTTAGAAGAGCAGACTCTCCTGTTTATTTTTGGTTTCGTAATTTGTTTTGTTGCTTTTTGAGATGAAAAGAATTTTCCAGCTTTAATTTGAATGTGAAAGAGCTAGGCTGTAGGTCAGAGAGTTAAAAGAGTTACTGGATTCACTGCCTTTGTGGCTTTCATGTACTTGAGGCAGACAAAAGAAATCAAACCTTTTGAATTTAGGAGTATAAAAGCTCAACAAACTTTTCAAAGCCCTCTAGCAAATTAAACATTTTCAATAGGAGATGAAAAGACCGTGAAATGAACTTAAACCCGAGAGGATTGGTGATCATGAGACGGACAGAAAAATCACCAGACAGTCGGATAAGCTCGCTAGACTGATGAAAATTATCAGCGTTATAATGTTCGAAAAATTTCGTTCATCACCCAATTAATGACGGCAGAAATAACACAAATAACGCTCTTAGTGCCGTCGCGGTTGGCGTTGATGGCGTGTTTGTGACATGATAAAATTGACCACATACCGACCGGCACAGCGCAGTAGCGAAAAACGATCAAATGATGGCCCGAAGCGGGAATCAATCGACGAATACCTTATAATTTTCTTCTCCGCGGACCGAAAGGGCCCCATCTCGGAGATGAAACAATGTAGGGACATATCATACTAATGGCACTTCGCAAGTGACCAAGTAAGTGGATAATTGGATGTCAGAAGTGCGTTTGGAGCTAAGTGGTCTCCGAAATGTGTGGCCGTCTTTCTTTCAACTGCCACTTGACGTTTCTCATCCGGCTCAATCGATTAGCATCGCTTGTTTGGGGCAACTGAAGGGGATCTGGTCTGGAGAAAGACCATGGGAGGAAATTTCTCAATGATGGATAGAACTTTTTTGTGCAGCCTCGTATCTACAAGGGAGGTTTTCTGGTTCAAGCGTGGTTTTTTGGTATCCAGTGGATACTTCATATGTCACACAGTATTTTAATACCCAACGAAAAATCCGTGAAATTTTTAAACTCATATTAATTAAACTTTTTCTCAGTTCGAAATTTCTTAGAGACAATGTTTTCATTAAAAATTTTTAAGTTTGAATTGTTTCTTAGGAAGGAAGTTGAAAAACGGTTGTAGGGTAGAGTAATCTAATTTTGTTCTAAGGTATCATTATAGGGCTGAATTACCTTGCTGAAATAACTAGTCCAATTGAGACCTAGCCAGATGAAAACAGCATCAAGTAAAAAGGAACCAAAATTATTGGATCCCTTTGTCATTCAAAAAGTTTCAGAAAGAGACAGTTATGGATCAGAGGTTCTGAAAAAGATTCAGTTCTATGAAATTTCTGTTTGCTGGCCTTGAAGAAAATTGGCACGTTGTCAGGAACAACCTTTCACCTCGAGAGGCTACAAGCTCAAGTATTTTGACGAGATATCCTTTAACGTGAAATCAATTATCCCCAAAAGGAGTTTGTGGAAGTGTGAGGCGGGAAAAACAGACAAAATAGGCGACGCTGCCACATCTCCGCCTTTAGTTCCGCATTAGTCTGAGTGCCAGAGCCGTTTTTGGTTGGTGCAGGCCGATATGAAGAAACATAATTCCGTCTATGCCAGCGCTAATCTCAATATGCCCTGATATTTGTTTCGAAACACATGTAAGACATTCTTGAGAGCATTAAAGTGATTAGAGAACCCCAGTGATAAGCGGCCCGCATCTCCAGCGTCTGGATTCCGCTCCACCCGAAACGACACACTCATTAGACATGTGTTTTAATTAATTTTTAAATGGATTGCTCGATAATGCGTTTGCCCCACGCCCATTATCTCCCGGGTCAAGGCTGAGATTGACGAAAGCCCCTGCTAGATTGCGCTCAGTCGCTGATCTCCTTAATGGCCCCCTTCACCCATTCGGAAGCGGAGAATCTAGTGCGAAAAGATATAATCATAAAACTTAATGAGTCATTAACTTTACGCATCCTCGTTCATGCGTACTGAATAATTCATCACACGGAGACGAACTATTTTCGGGAGCTCTCAGAATGCACCTCGAACCGAACGCTCTCTGGGCCACACATTGCATCAATTCGAGAGAATCAATTCTGGAAATGTCGATGATTCGCCTCTCCACTGCACTGTCATCATCGTGGAGGAACGTGTGAGGAATAACATATACAGGACAGAAGGAAAATAAGTAAAAGGGACAAGGCAGGGGACGGTGACGGTGTCGAATAAATTGAATGGATGCGAATAAATGTACATGTGCGCACATATGGATAATGAGTGTTGCGCGTTTACTGGAACATGATGGGTGGTCTGATGGCCTCTGACGGGAATGAGTTCGATTAAGTTGAAGATTTTATTGAGAATTTATGGGACTACTATCTCCATTAAGCTGCCTGGGCGGAGATTGCCATGCCGTAAGTAGGCCAGGAGGGGAATGGGGAAGGCTAGACTGGGTTGATCTTGAATTTTCTCACAGCTTGAGCTGCTTACAAATTTTTAGGGATAAGACTTTCGTATGGGTTCCATAATTTTCAGTAAAAACCTTATTGAAAATCTTTAAAAAAATTTATCAAGTATCAGAGGAGGCCTTCAAGGTTTTTCTTAGAACGAAGTCAAGTAAAATTACATAACATTAATGAAGAACACGTAAAAGGTAAGCTTTCATTAAACCTAAAGAATTTTGAAAGCAATTAACCTAGACTAGAAATCTGATATTACAATGTGAGTGAGAATTGATTTTTTTTCAATTAAATCAATGATTGATTTATAAATCGTAAAAGATAAGCTAGACTGGAATAAAACTTGTAAAATAGACAAGTAGCCCGTTATTAGACAGATATTAGTGTAAAAACTCCAAACTAGAAGTGTGAATTTATTCAATGAAAAATGTAAAAATAAATCAAGAAAAAGGACAGATATGACCCATTTGAATTGAATAGATTTTTAATCAAATACTCGGACGAAAGAAATTACGAGAGATTTAATTGACTCTGCCCTGAAAGACTTAAACGTAGTACGCTGTCGCAACTCGACTTGGCGCTTCGTTATGGCTCTTTGTTATCAGTCACTCCAGGAACAAAAAGACCATTGTTTGCTCTTCAACCAGCTCTAATTGCTCGTTTCCAAATCAAACAATGCATGTAAACATGCGCTTCGCTCGACGCTTTAGGTGAGTAATTTTTAAACAATTGCTCGTTTTTAAAAGATATGTAAAATCAATACGCTTCCGGTAAAGTAAATATACGCGCGTCTCTGTGTGTATTTAATTTAATAATCTCCCTCTTTAACGTGCTCAGTCTCCAGCCTTTCACATGCCTTGGCGTCAGCGAGCTCAGCTCTGCCTAACCACAGAAAGAGCTGTTTGAATTATTATTTGTTTCTCGTTACAGACAATTTTCCCTTGCGTGCTTCTGTGTCATCGACGCGGCAGTGGCACCGAACGGAGTGTGCATGCAGTACATGTGAAGACGAAGTTTCATTTTGGAACAGCGTACACAGAAAGAAGGATACTTAAGTAAATATGTCGCGCGTATTCCAATTCCTCTCCGTCAGCCTCGAATCCACCTCGACGGTACGGGACTACGGGCTGGGTGAGGAAAGTTGGAGGCGAATGAGGAAAATTATGTGATTCCATGCACAATATTAAATCAGAATTTTGTATAAAAAGCATATTTAAACCATCTGTCGCAATGATATCATAAAGTAGGACGTACATATTTTGCATGTGCGAGCTCTCCTCAGCCTCTACTCTACCGCACTCAAAATAGCTACGACATGCACAAACTTTTTGCATAAAATGCATGCTTCAATGGGTGAAAAACTCCATCAAACTTTGGGACTGCCTTCGCTTCCTACGTCTGCTCTCGCCCAACTCCCATTGATTAAGGTTTCTGTGGTTATTCTTGCCATAGACAGCAGGTTTATCTGCTTCGAAGTTTGCTCCAATGAAGTAATCGACAAAGGGCTTTATCTTCGGAAACTAGTCTAGGGCGGCGATAACGGTTATTGTTCTAGAGAAATTATTCTCCAGTCTTGTGAAGAAATATTTTCAGGAATATTGATTTGTTTCCTTTAATCGGTTAATTTCAAGTAAGAATTCTAAATATTTAAATTCCCTCTCTCCAGTCTAAAATCAATAACTGTACCAATTTAAAGAGAAGCTTAAAAAACAGGCAACATGCGTGAAGTCTAGAATTAAAGTTTACATAACTCAGCGTATTCAGCGGTTTCTTTTCGTTATGTACAATCATGTAGCTACAAGCTTCGCTGCATTAATCGAACGTGTCAAAAGTAGGCCTATATTGCCTGCCCTCGCTCGCAAGCTCGATCTTATAGCCCTCCTTTGTACATTCTCCGAGTTAATTCAGCGGTGTTGAGATAGTATATTTTGCTTCAATTTTCCAGCCTAGCACTTAAATCTTAACTTAACCCTAAAGTTTATTCAGTAAATCTAGAGCTAAGTTAAACAATGAGAAGTCTGTTAAGGTCGTGATTTAATTTTCTATTTTAAAAATATCCCAGTTAAGTATTTATAACTTTTTAGGAAAATTTTAGGACAGTCCAGCAAGTTAAGTGTTGGTCCATTTTTGAGTCTAGAATGTGAGATAAGAAACGTTTTTCAACCTGTATGAGGCTATCTCCCAGTCTAGAAAAAATCAATTTCCGGTTCAGGTGACAAATTTGAAAGGCAATTTAACCACATTCCTTTGATTCAAAAAGTCATTCAATTTCCCAGTCCAGCAGACCCTTTTTCTTCTCCGTCATCTTCATGAAAATAACGTTCGAGCCACTAATTTGCTAACTAAACGAAATTCCGTCCGTGATTACGCATTCCGCAACCCTTTCTCGCAGCATTCCGACTCGTTAGCCGAAAAACATTTCCCAAAACGCAAAAACTACACCATTCAAGTCAGAGCCTGTCCCTAAAACAACAAATATCCAATCTAATTTGGGAAAAAATGAAAAACAGCAGCATCAATATTTAAATAGGAATGGCGAGGAGTGGAGGAGGGCAGAGCGAAAAATTCCAAAGAAAATATGTTCCGCCACGCCGACTGAAGTACATGATGGCAGCACCTTTGCTTTATCCTGCACTCCCAATTTGCCACGCAAACCTCATAAAAAGGGCATATTTAAATATTTATGCGTCAACACTACCTCAGCAGAACATTGGTCGGCGTCGTCGACATGCGAAATAAAAACGGGGGTTAGGGATGTGAGTGAGAGATCTTGCGTTTTGAAAAAATCATGAAATCATAATAAAATGGAGGCGATACAAAAACGTTGACATTCTGGGAAGCGGAAGGGCCTGCTGGGAGGGTAAAGAGCAAGCGTTTCGACAGACAGAGCAGCTCTCTGGTGGGCTTGCGACGAAAAGGGTGGCCGAACACGATATTACGAATTCCAATTGGCTTTGAAGGGATTGTGCGTATGTGGGCCTCCATTTTACGTCTATTTCGGCCCAGAGACCGACGTTTTCCGACACCACTGCGCCCCCGCTGGATGTGTGCGGCCCTGGAGCCGATACATGAAGATGAGCTGAGAGAAGCAACAAGGATAACACTCTCGCAAGCTGATTATTATGGCTACTATTACGATTATGGGGGCCATAGCATAAATTCCCCCGAATCGCCCCGAATATGACTCCCTTAAAATTAGGCTCACGAGCCCACAAAAGTGTGGCATTCCAGCGCGAGGCTAAACGTCACATCACTCTGCTATCAAGTTGCTGAATTCGCGTTCCGAGTCATGTTGTGTCTCGTGTTTGTGCTAATGATGTTGAATTTATTTATTATGTCGAATGTCGGCCGGAGCTCGACGCCGCGTCTGACAACACCAACCTACCCCACAGCCAGCACACAACCTTTTTACGGCCCAGCCGATCGTAAATTTGCGAGTTTTTCCCGACTCACTGCATCAAATGTGTGTAGCGGCATGTCGTGCGGGGGTTGCCCATCGCCTGCCACGCGTTTTCCCTCTCAAAACATGCAATAATAATGAAATAAAATTCAATTATTTTTTCGGGAACACAACGGGCCAAATCAGATGTGTGTCTCGTTTTTGTGATGCCGGTTGCCGGATAGTCTGGCCTCTGAGTTTTAATGACCAAAACATGCCCGACAGGTTAATTTCGGGCTGCATTGATTGGGGTTTCTGAATGAACCGACTAAGATTTTTTGGAGTTTATTTTCACAACTTTAAGAAAATAAATATTTTACCTGGACTGGGTGAAATGGTTTAGAAGTAATTTTTCAATAAAAGTGTGGCATAAATAGTTAACTGTCAGCTTTGTCAAGTTAAACCTAGACAGGTTAAAACATTTTTGAACGAAATCTGGCGTTTGTGCTTGTTTGTGGCTTCTAGAACAAACTAGAGAAATTTTGGTCTAAAAACCTAGACTGGATAAAATAATTTATGTAACTGTGTGATTAATGTAGGCAAAGCCTTGTCTTCGATAAAGCTTCTGGCTCTTCAGCTATGATCAGCATCATTTTAAAATTAAAATATAAAATTTAGAAAATTTTCCTAGTTAAAAGACATTTGGAGGACGTGATTTCTCAATTTTGACCGCTATTTGAAATCTAGAAGCTTTTCTTTTAACAACCTTGAAAGTAAATTTTGTCACTGTCAAGAACAAGAATTAGAGTAAACTTGAATAACCTAGACTAGGAGAATCTTTCAGAAGCTACCAGTATTATGGGCTGATTTTATAAAAATTACAAATGCAATTGAGGGATTGGTACATATTTTTCAAACAAACCTAGAATGGAAGAATTTGCGTCCATTCCGTTGGTTTAGCTCATAAGCTGACTTCTTGAAAGCCACACAAACAAGGAAGAAGGGATTAAAACCATCGTCTTTTGTTGGCTTTTCTCCGTTTCCCTCCGGCTTTGTCTCGTTGCTGGTTCTCTCCTCCAGTGTTTATTTTGGCCGCTTATCTCCCTCCACTTTGCATGCAGATATCAAGAAATCGACATCCGTTTATCAAGATTCACACCGGAGAATTTTAATTAATTCAAGCCACGATTTTTTCAACTCTCCGAAATAACACGAAATTGAGATTAAAGTGCGGTGTGGCGAGGGCGAGAGCGGGGAGAGGGAGCGCGCAAAAGGGAAAGCAGACGGTGCGATGATGACGGAGTGATAAGCGAGAAACAAAAAGGCATTATAAAAACTATAGGAGACAACGCAGTGTCTGTCTATGCGCTCTTTCGTGTTCGAGAATGTATGAAAAAGAAGCAATAATCTTACATGGCATTTACGATAATAAAATGAGCCACAAGTCAGACAGAATAATGGGACGTCGTAAAATTTGAGGCAGAGCGAGCGCGAGGCGAGAAGAGCAAGAAGCAACTCACACAATTCAAATCACAAGTGCAGAGACAGGCAGCAAGGCGAGGAGACACATTCGCAGATTCGCAGTGAGAGAAGAAACAATGCCATCATAAACTCAGCACGCACCGCCGAAATTTGTTTGGATGCGGATTTGGCGAGGCTGAGGGATGTGGCAGACGAGAAGCACAGCGGTGAAATAAAATGCTGAAGCCGTCATAATCCGTACACGCCTGCATCTGCCGGAGCTAGGCGAGTCGAAGACAGACAATGGGGTTTTTGACTCCTGAAGGCCGTGACCCCCAGTCGTGTCGTTTTTTACTGTCAAGGAAAGGGGTAACTATTTTCAATTTTTTTTCCAAAAAGTTTCTTTACCAGGCCAAGTTCATCAAACCCAACAGTCTCTCAAAAGCCCAAAATCCGAGCTCACTTCAGACTCCACACCCCAAACTCGACCGCTTTAGAAATTTAAAGCCCAACTCCTCAACGCAAACACCCCAAATGCAGCAGTTGATTTCTCCCCTCTTGAACAATCAAAAGCCTCATTTCAGCAATTAAGCTCCTCATGTTTGATGTCGGTGTTTTGTTTATACACTCATTCACTCCGACAACACAAATTCAATCAATTTTGAAGCACACGCATTGTGCCAAAGAGCGCCGAGCTGCCTGCCAGGCTCTGTATGCCATTCAAATCTCACCCAAAAGTTCTCTCGTGTGTCGCTGGACTCATCGATGAATGTGAGCACAGTTTCTCCCGAATCTCAAACATGTGCATTGCCACCACACTTTTCAACATATTCACGCAACGCGGATATTGTGACACCATCGCATCACCTAACATTTACCGCACTGATGTGCATATGCATCACCACTTAGCCAGTGCCCGAAATCTCTGCCATGTACCTCTGAAACCCATCATCATGTCACCTATCCTGTGATGGGGGAGTTTTTGGACCAAAAATTGGCAAACTCTTAAACTTTTAATGCTGCGTTATTGTTGATTCGAAATTTCTTGTTGGGGTAAAATTTTCTTTCTGACTTGAGTTAATATTAAAAGAAATTTTTATGTTTTATTTAAAATTTAAATAAGGTAAGTTGTTTAGAAAAAGTTGTTCAGACCACCAAGAGTTTTTTAAAAAATAAATATCAGTTTAAAAAGTCTGACCAAAAATTTTTTATATGAAAAATGAGGAAAAAAATGCTGTATAATTTTGATGCTAGAAAAAATTATGTTCTCAATGTTGATTTAGGTTATGCCACTCTTAATAAACAAGATTACTTTAGAAAATTTAAAAACAGACTTTGACAGAATTTGATTTAATTTCAAGGGTGAAAATTGGGACCTGAACTTTCTGCTTCACTCGCTCTTTCATTGATTCAAAGTGGCCCAATTGAATTCCTCGGTCCCGAAACCCCCTGCTCAGACAAGCCTCGCTGTGCTCGCGTACAGCACTCATACATTATCCCAAAATATCTCTCATGAATATTGAATCAATTTTAATTGACGTCCCCGGTGGACAAATTTAAAATCAAATTTGTGTCTCTGATGTGTTTGTCGGCCATCCGCCACCCCTGGCGCTCCTCGCTCTCCGAGGCCTCCAATGCTGTCGCTGTCCGGCTCCATTACATAATGACGGCCCACCTGGACGCGCCAGAAGAGCAGACCCGACTTGCACAGGCATGCCATTTGATGACAGATAGCCGACCGAAATGAAATTCGTCAATAATTATTCTACTCACATGTTCTCGTCTGGCTTCTGTTCCTCCTTCTGCTTCACGTCTTCTTCGCTCTCGCTGCGTTGCGGTGCGGTGCGGTGCGAGAAGTGCGGCAATTCGAGTTGAGTGAGCCTTAAATTTCAGGCCGAGCAGAGTGCAGTGTTGTATATCGAGAGTAACGATTTTACATTAAAACAACATTTTTCACACCATTTCAAGTGTTTTATAACGTAAACAAATTACTTTTGCGACTGTGTTCGTGAGTGCGACGAGTCCCGCTCGAGCTCGAGCGATGCGGGAGGCGACGATGACGAAGACGGTGGAGACGGAGGTTTTTTATGCTTCTTTTTTGCACTTTCCTTATACTCTCAGTCTCCTATATCCCCGAAAACGGATCAGCGAGGCGGCGGCAGCGCATCAATGGAACAACAACAGCGCTCTGTACGATGTCGATGCTGCAGAGGAGCGGGATGTTGTTCTGGAGCTGATGGCTGATGGCTGCTGCGGCTGCACGAGAGAGTGTGAGACGATTTTCTTCTCGTACGTCTCCTTCTTGTCTGCGTTCTGCGTCTATATCGTGTACAAATGTGTACTTTGTCTTCTTCAATCTTTTGCCTACTTCGTCTTCTTCACTTTTGCACTACGCCACTACCGAGAACATTTTGAGAGTATGCGAGATACACTACAGTCCACACATGCGATGCGATGGTTCAATCAAAAAGTCGATATCACTCGATTTTCCTCAGCTTTTCCACTTTCAGCGGATATTTTCGTATACTTTTGGCAGTCCGGATCACTGAGGTGGTTCAAAACAAATCGTCAATCATCCGACCTTCCCGACGGGTTGCGGGAAATTTTCGTATACACGGTTTCACTTTTCCGAGTTTTCCTCTTCCGGAGTTGATTTTTCGCGAGGTCTGACTTGGGATTTGGGGGAGGGAGATTGGGAATTCACAGGGGGCTCTGCAATGAGAATGTTGAGCTGCGGAGTCTGGACGATGAGGGTCGTGTCGTGTTGAATGCAAAATGATGAATGAAGGCAATATTTTTTTTCACGCAGAAATACATCCTGTACACTAACGGTCGTGTGTGCGGCGCGCTGAGCGTAGAACGGTCTTCTCTTTGCAGGGCCGTGTTTACGTTTGAGGGGGCCACACTCTCATTCAAAAACTTTTGAGACAAATTTGTAAACAACCACTTTTGAGTAGTTACCAATAGTATCGTCGAATTTTGAGACAAATAATGATCAAAATTTTTTAAGAGGTCATTCGTAGAAGAGCTTATCTAGAAGATAAATGATGTATGGACAGCCTCTTTTCAACCTGCTGTTAGAATTGTATCACCATAGTTAAAGAAGAATACTCCTCACTAATTTCAAATTATTGAAAATAATTTCATTATAATTGGGTCATATGCTATGTGAATAAGAAATTTCCAGGTAGAAATCGCCTGAATAATGTTTGTGCAACCTAAAAAATTAAAATGTGGAAGATTTTTAAAATTTTAGAGTCCCTGAAATATTTTTGGGGTCCTGATAAATTTGAAATTCCTTGATCTCATATGGGTCCCCTTGAATTTTTAAGGGCCCGTTCGGTAAACACGGCCCTGTCTCTTTGTTTATGTCGAAAAATGAGCAGAAAGCTCGAACAAGCGCAGTAGAAAACGCACGGACGAAAGCTTTGCTGACAAATTTGAATTTTTGAACGTTAACTATTTATTGCTTTGTGAGCGCCGGATATGAAGAGAAAGCTCTGGCGTACTTAGGGAACCGGACATTACGATAAAATACTCTTTTTCGGACCAATAGTAGCAAAGATCTTGAAACCTGACATTTTTCCATCGCAAAATTTTTCTTCTCATTACTTCGACATTGATTCAAAGGCTCAAATGTTAAAATTCAACTTAATCATTAAAACTGTCTTCATTCAAAGGTGACCTGTAAACAAATATGAGAAGATCTGAGAAACCAACACAGCCTGAAACCAACCGAGATCGTCCCCAAGACCCCAACAAAGCCTGAAGAACTTATTTAGAGTCAAACCTCACAGGGCCATTTTTAGTATTTAACTTTTGACTTGTAAACTCATTTTTCAGAGGAAAATGATATCCGGTAAATGCCTTCGAGAAAAAATCGTGTAACATGTAACAGTTCAAAAAGCTTGCAAATATGGAATATGAATTGTTCTGAAACCCTCATGCACCAACCAATGAGTTCCAAGAAAAATTGACGTCCGAAAACCTTTTGATTAAAAATTGAAAGACGACTTTGGTCAATAAATTACTTATATTAACACAATATATTTTCATCTTACACTTAGTATTCATAATTTCACATTCTTTCCAATTCAATTCAATGCGTACTTCTGATTCTCGTGCCAAAGTAAAATTAATGTATTGTATCATCGCTTCATATCAGATAATTTAAAAAATACAGCAGTACGAAAACTTTACGAAAAACTTAGGTCTAAATGCGGTCTTTATCATATGAAAATGGCTCGCTAACATAATGACTCAAATTCTCTCGCTAATGTAGTGTTAGAAGTATTTATGTATTAAAAATGTATCCTTTAGTCGCATGGGGAAAACGAATTATTGGCCTGCGTGGGCTCTGGGACTTCAGTCGGACTCTGAGCTTGTTTCTGGAGCGATGTGTGAGTTTGTCTTTTGGGGCGAGGGTTCTTAAGAGGGAATTCTATTTCTTAAGACGCTATCACTACAGCTACCGCTGCAACTTGGCTGACTGTTTTCGTTATCACTGTTATTTTTTTCGAGGTATCTGAAAGTGAGAAAGATTGGGGAAGTTAGCAAAGTTGCTATCGAAGAGATGATACAAAAATATGCCTCAGAAAAGAGCCATCTTACCTTCTCCGGGCGTTGATGAGCAGCTGATCCTTCCGGAACCGTAGAAATTTCTCCCGCTCCTCCGACGACTGGCAGAACCGGTCCCCGAGCGACATGTCTTCGACACTCTCCTCCCTAAGCAACTCGTTCTGATTGCCAAAAATGTTGTTGCTCCTCTCGACCTCGTACCCACTACTGCTACTCGAGGTCGGGGACGAGTCCTGGGCGTCTTGCAGGTGTCCCGGACTCATGTAGTAGTCGCTAGCCGACCTGGCGGCGAAGCTAGTCGATGGCTCCTGACTACTCGTACTTGCTACTGCACTACTCTCTTCTACAGCACCGGCCTCCTCCATCTCGGCGAACTGACCGGCAGCCGGAGCCTGCAGTCGGCCCTCAAGGATGTTGTCGATAGTGGCCTCGATCGAGTGGGACGTCTGGAGGTCGTTGATGAGAAGCTGGAGGGGGATGCGGGGGAACATTTCCTGCACCTGGCGGGCCATCGTCCGGACCTGGGACGTGTGGTTCTGCTGCTGGTTCCCCGACTCCCGGCGCAGAAGGTCGTTGATGTGTGTCACCTCGACGCTAAAGTTGGGTAGCCACGAGACGTATCGGGAGCCGTTGAAGTGGAAAAAGTGGTTGCTTCCGTTCCGAGGAAGGGGCTGGGCGTCCTCGTCGAGTCCGATGGGTCCGTTGGCGGCCGTCTGGGCGCTGTAGCTGTGGATACTCAGGCTGCAGCGACACGTGGGACAACTGGCGTCTTGCTCGAGCCACGATTGGAGACACGAGCTGCAAAATGGAGACGTTAGAGGAGCTGGCACTTACTTCATAGCTTGCTAAGACATAGCCTGGAAACATTCGAAAAATCTCTGGCGTCGAAATTAAATAGAATGCAGAGCTATAAACTTAGACTACTATGGTAGACAATGGAGAAGTTCCTTTGATTCCAAATAGCATTCGAGGGTGTATATATGAAGGCCACTGTGGGTCAAAGTAAGTTTTGGAGGCTCGATAATAACCCATTGGAAAAGAAATCTCTTTTGGTTTTAAAACCCAAAAGAGGTTGGGCGTGTCAAAAACTCTAAAAAAGATCGATACTATGAGTTTGATTCACTGTGAAAATTAACCTCTAAAATTTTAAGGTTGATTAAGAAACCTTAGAATGGTTTCAAGGCTATGAAGATAAATAATAAGAACCCGAAATAAAGGCTATGAAAATCACAATAAAGATCCAAGCTATGAAATCAGACCACCATAAGTTAGAGCTTACTTGTGAAAGAGATGAAAGCAGGGCAGTTTCCGCGCCGAGTCCATCTTTTCCCAGCAAATGGCACAGTTGTCAGAGTTCTGTGAGAGATCTTCTGCCGTCGCCGGTGGGTAGCTGCAAAAACATGCGAAAAAGTGAAAGATTAAATCAGTAACGTGCTGTCTGAATATTATCACTTGTCATCACGATTTTCATTTCTTTTCTCACACAACCGCAGTCGCACGGAGAGAGGAGTCTCTTGCCGGCTTTTTGTCGGCCCATCAGCCTCGTCTCTCGCGCCCTGACAGCATGCACTTACCTCTTTTCCATGTGATTCAGCACGAGCAAATAGTTTCTGTGCTTCTTTATTTTTCGCTGAATCTCATTAGTCAAATATCTATTGTGAGGCCGATGCAGACAACGACGACGACGACGACGAGATTGCGGCAATGGAATCGAGAAGAACAAAAACGGAGAGCTTGTTAGTCGCATGTGAGAGAAGTGCCGGGTTTTGGGGCCGGCGCTTGGGATAGGAGATGGGGGGAGGGTCCGTCTCTGGAGGAAGACCGAACAATGAACTATGATGAAGATAATAGCTATCAAGTGCTGGACTCGCTCTTGCATTTCACTTTCTCGCGCCTCCGCAAGAGAAATGCAAATTTCTGCGAAGATTTTCCCAGGCTCATTAGGGTCAGCGCACTTCTTTCACACTGATCAAGGTGGCTTGATTAGCTTGGAAAAACCTGTGGTTGGCTTTTGACTCTTTCGAGTGATTTTGAGATTTTTCCAAAGTAAAACTTGGATTGTAGATCTTAAAGTTTGAAATTTTTTTCTTGGAACAGAAGTTTAAAAATCTGCCAGCGGTTTCTGTGAAAAATTTCGTGTGAAAAGTAAAATTCTCTGGCATTCTTAAAATTTAAGTTCGTCAACTGTCGGAACAGATGAGCCGAAAAAACATTTCATTGTTAGCTATAATGGTTAACTAAAATCCTTTAAAAAAGAAATTAAACAAATGTATGAACTGAAAAATATTTTTTGCTAAAATATTGAAGAAAAAGTTCCTTTTCTAGTATAAGAAAAGTTACAGACAGAATAAAGAGTCAAAGTTTCATAAATGGTTAACAGAAATCGGTAAAAAAAGACTTATTTGAGAAAGAGCTTCGTCTAGTAAAATTTAAGATGCTCACCTGAGTTGCATCACGATTACGAGACTCGCCATGGAGAGGAAAATGTTGCTCCAGAGCAGCATGTGCAGGTGATGGAGAAGGTCCACGATGAGGGTGCCGATCTCGAAGGAGAGCTCGATGTAGTACGAGATGGGTCCTCGCTTGTCCCACGAAGAGGCTGCCGATTAGAAAAGTTGACATGAGTGAAAGTGATGAAAGTTTGGCGCTTTGATGCCCGCCCGCCAGCGCTCGTCCCGCTTTTTGACTGCATTCGAACGACAATAATTTAATCAAAGACGTGGACAGCGTTCTTCAATAATAAAGTAATTGGAAGCAATCAGGTCGGCTTATTTTTTTCTTTAATTAACACAACACACTAATTTCACGCTCTGCATGACAATATCTTTCTCTCTCTCCCGAGTCGCTGCTCGCTTTCAACTATGAATTAAAATTTTTGCTACAAAAAGACTCTGCCTCGGCCGTATAATGATTGATAATTAGCTGCTATTACTGATCCTATCAATGGTGTGATGCTCATTATTCTGGGTGTAAGGCCGCGTGGCCGTAGGAGAATAATAGGTGAGGATTACGGCTTTCAATGGGGATTGAATAGTCAATTGTGTTTAGGCTAATGGCGCGACTGATAGCTGATGACTCTTCGCGTGGTGCCGCGTCCCATCAGAGCTATCAGAGTGACGTTGGCGATTAAGATAAAGGCAAATTACCGGCGATGATCCACGTATCTTCTTGCTTTCTGCATGAAATTAGGCAAATTGCCATATCGACGGACAGAATGGGCCAAAAGATTAATTTACTGAATATTTTTATTGTTTCTTTTACATTTATTTTAACTTAACGGCCCAAAAAGAGAAGGAGTTAAAAGGCATTGCTCGTTTTCTTCCTAAAATTTGGGAAACGAACCTACAGACGGACAAAAAGGACGGAGAATTGGTGCCTCAATAAACAAAAAAATTTTAAACTGGTTTGTGGGCATATATAAAAGAATTTCTCTTGAGTTTTCTTAGCTTTTCATAGAAAACGTTAAAAATCTACCGACAGACGGACAAAATAAAATGGAGTACCTAGTAAGTATTTCCAGATTATTTTGCCCTTAGACTGTCCCAAAAAATTTTAAAAATGTTTTTGGGGCTTTTCCTTAAGTTTTCTTAAATTTTCATTAAATTACGTTATAAAACCAAACCTACAGACGGAAAAAATAAAAGGAAACTGAGTCTTTTCAGGTTTTTTGGGCCAAAAGTTTCACAAAAGTCTTCAAGAAAACTTGTTGAGGTATAGGAAAGAGGATTTTCTTTGAGTTATCCCAGTATATTTTTGAAAAACGAACAATTAGAGGTAAAAAAGAGTTTTTCTTCTGAAACATTTAATTAAAAATTACAGATGACCAAATTAGCCAAGAAAAAGAAACTTTTCTGGCCTTTTACTGCTTATTTTTAATTATATTTTAGTAAACGAAGCTATTGACGGACATTACAGGCGTCTCTCGCAGCTCTCACACCTGCAGCGGTGCTTTGGCCGACATGTGTAGGTCATGATCGCCATTCAGTCGTGCGTGAAATATGAGAAATCGAAAACAAGCGAGAAGAAAGGCTGGGGAGAGGAGAAAAATGCACAAAACACGGCGCGAGAGACGATAAAATCACAAAACGGTCGGATTTCACGGCAGATCATCGACCTCGGTGACTCAGCGATGGTTAATAGGCCCTATAACCGCAATTAAGTTGCGCCAAAACGCGACCATACTCACATTCATTGCTGATTGCACCTTGACGCATGTCGTAGAGAAAGACCCCGTAACGAATGAGCACGTGGAGCGTCTTGATTGCCAGCAGCACGACCTGGAAAGAGGGAGGCACGTGGAAGGGAGCTGCGTGAGACGGATTAGAGGGACTTACCTCGGCCGCGAGGAAGCAGAAGGTGTTGATGCCGGAGAAGAGGCCAACGCCCATCGCAATGGCCATCATGGCGCCCGAGAGGATGAGGATGGACGAGAGTAGGCCGACGAGCCGGAAGTGGGACCAGCCGGGCGTGGAGGGCGAGAAGGTCAGCTGCAGGACGGGAAACTAGATGAAGGTCATTAACGAGGTTCCGAGAGTACTTACGTATTCGGAGCGGTCCTTGCAGAGCTGGCAGAGCAGGTGGAGGAACCCAAGGACGGAGAACCACGAGACCCACAAGATGACCTGCAAGAGAGAAGAGCGGTCAGTGACCCGAGTTCCGCACCTTTTCACCTTTCTAATTGCGGAATGCGCTGCAGTCTGACTGATCAAGTGATCAATGTCACCCGACACTGGGATTCGAATAACTCCGATGTTCAGCAAGTCATATGTGGTTTTACCGAGATTTTTTTAACCAAAAATGTGTAGGCTTTTTGAGTAGTGTTAGTTTATCAAAGAATTTAAATTTTACTCATCTATGAAACTCATTCTTTGGTTTTTAAATGCTAAATTTTTCGAAAAAGCAACAACTGAGAATTTTTAGATGGGTTCAAGGTCAATCAAAAATTTTACTTTGGCCAGTAAAGAGAAGATTGAGGCTACAAGATAATTATCTAGCTTTTCCAGGCTTGACGAGAGGGGGGGGGGGAAAGGGGATAAACCCCCCGGGCCCGTGATTTTTTAGGGGGCCCGGGCCGGCGTCCGGGCCCAGATTTTCTCTCGACGGCCCTGAGCTTTTCCATAGATGAGTTAAAACTATGTTTAAGATTTCCAGGATCAACGGTCTTAAATAAATTGAGTTTATACTATTCTTTTTGACATTCAAATTTTAAGGTAATGGCAGGCGTTCTGAGAACTTACAAAGATTCACTTGACCTCTGAAAAATCAAAAGAATTTAGACTTATCTTCGCAATATCGCGATTGGCCTTGTTATTAGAACCAGCTATTTGAATTAATACCGACCGACTCATTACTAAGAAGTTGGGCAGTGGACCCCTTCTTTATCCCTTCAACTATATTATTTTAACACCTAAGACATAAAATCTTAATTTAAAACCATTAATTTATTTTATGAGAGGGATGCATATTTAACAGCGTAAAAATCAACCTCGTTGAAAGTTGAGAAGTCTCTAATTAACCTCCTTTTAACTAATTTAACGTCTTTTGTTTCGCTCCAGAAAGCTCATTTAGGAGATTTAATTAACACGTTAGAGCCCCAAAGTAGTGCCATCCATATTACCGGTCCCCAGTGTCTGTGGACCCCAGCATCGGCATGCAAATACGTGAATAATTCATTTCACGACGCACGCATTTTTATCCGCTTTTACGTTTCCAAACGCGGAGCTACGGCAGATGAAGTCGTCGCCTTCACCTTCGCCGTCTCCACTCTCGTCGTCTAGAGTATCGGTTGCACCTCGCCTCGCACCGATGCAACTTAATTGAATGTCTCTGAGCATACAGAGATTTTTACTTCTTCACCTACATTTCGTTTCTCCTCTCTTCTGCGTTCGTCTAAGCACGAGTAGCTAATCATTACTGACATGATTGATGTGCAAGGTTATGAAAGGCTGCACATTCGAATTACTCAGTCATCGCGCAAAGAGAAATGCAAGAAGCTGGGGCCAGTTTCAATTACGTACTCGAGCGTAGAGAAGCGAGACTTGCAATTTAATTTCATCGGAATTTTCGCTTTTTTGCGGGTGTCCACTGAAGGCTTTCTAAACACGCACTTTCGCGACTCACCTCGTGCAGGTACTGGACGCTCACGACCCCAAACAGGAAGATGAACTTGTAGAAGATAAAGTTCCACAGCTTGTCCTTCATGTGCTGCTGCTCCGAGATCCGCAGGTCCCCAAACACCAGCCGCTGAATCGACTTGCCCAGTAGAATCAGGCAGCAGTAGGCCATGTTGATCAGCGTCTGCAATGGCAAAAAAGTGACCTTCAGGTTATTCATTTCTTCGGCAGCTTTTCTTGCAAAATTTCATATGTTTTGCTCCGATCACTCGGCCGCGGCCGCAGTACTGCTGTTCGGCACGTACCTAAATATAGAGGAGTGTTTTGGCAATGAAAACGAAAATAAGTAGGAGCTTGCCAAAGGTTAGACAACTCATCTGGCAATAAGTTTGTTGACGGCTCGAGTGTTTTCATTCACGAAAATCTGGGAAATCCGACTTGGGCGGAGGAACAGACTTATTTCTAGTAAAAGCAGACTTAACGGGAAATTTTTGTAGGACTCTACTAGAGCTTTTTAATTGCACAGAAAACGTCAACAATTTTTTCAAAAAATTTCTATTTTTTGGATAACGTTTTTCGAAAATTATAAGCCCCAGTTAATGACTAAAAATTAGGTTTAAGAAATGTCCCGAATCTTTCAAACACTAAGAATTTTTTATTGACGAGCAGGAACCGCAGATATCTGCACTTTCGATCTATTTAAAAGAGCATGTTTGTTTTTGATAATTTTTGAAGCTTAAGTTTTTGGAATGTCTGACTGAAGGTGTTTGTTTGTCAAGGATAAGCTTGTGAATCAGCTCATACAGACTTCGATAGCCTGATTTAAATACTCAAGTCATGACTCATAATCCATGAGCCATGACAATGTGCATTATAAGTAACCAGGCATGAATTGCATGAAAATCATGATCTTGTTCATTTCTAGAGGTCTACTCAGTCAGCTTAAAATCTAGTCTGGACTAAATTTGAGCTTTGGATTCTTTGAAAAATTTAAAAGGTTCAAAAGGAAATTTTCTGGGTAATTTTGAAATCTGCAATCAAAAGCTTTAGATCGTAACGAAATAGCCTTGAAATCAGGTCTCAGCTAGCATGTCTTCTTTTTGTCGCAACTTGACCTACTGGAAGCCCACTTCCTTGACCACTGCGGCGAACAAAAGAAAGTGCTGCTCCCATCCAATTGAGTTATTTTTAATCAATTACAACGCTGCTGATTGAAAATCATATTTACGGCCGCCATGCAGTCATTATAGCCATCAACAAGCGATTATACTAAATACTCTTGCGATACAGAGAGTCGGAGCGGTGCGGTCCCAAAGCGCGCGCAGAAGAAAACAATCAAGTCTATAGTTTGATAGCTTTTTTGTCGACGCTAGCTTTTTGCTTGCATCTTTCTTGCCTCGTTTTTGCATGTCTAATCTCTTCTCAGCTAGTACAGAGTTTATTATGTTTTTATTGCGCGCACATACGCTCATATGGAATTGCGGTAAAACAACATAATAATTGTTTTAGTCCATATTTAAGAGCCAAGCGAGCGAGAGACTGACTGCAGCTCGATAATAATAGCTGATGGTAATGTGTAACATTTCAGCAGCACTCCAGCTGCATGAGCTCGCCGTACAAAACGCTTAAAAATGGGTATTAGGAGCAAAATAACAATAACCTGTTTGGAGTAAGTGGTTTCGAGCGTTCTTGTTTTCTCTTCGCAATTTTCCTTTTTTGCCACTTTTGTGTTGCGCCGCAATCCGCTCCGATGTGGGTCTCTGTGGGTGGACCAGGAGCTTCTAAACCGGAAACAGACTTGCGTTTTCCCAGGAGTCGTGGTTTTTGGGCCATTCCTATTCTCTTCAGATGAATCATGCTTTGAATTGAATAGATGAGCTTGAACCTTGACCTCAGAGCTAATTTATTGAGACATAAAAATACTTTTCTGTCTGCACACAACGATGTCTGGAATTTCCGCGTTTATTAATCGACAGCTGAAACAATTCAATGGCTTTCTTAATCCTCAAATCGAGACCTGAATGAAGCTTTGATTAATTTATGTCTTAATTTGCCTTAATTTTAAACTATTT
The DNA here is from genome assembly GCA_963930915.1 of Forcipomyia taiwana. Lineage (NCBI taxonomy): Eukaryota > Metazoa > Arthropoda > Insecta > Diptera > Ceratopogonidae > Forcipomyia > Forcipomyia taiwana. The sequence goes on along the minus strand of CAWVOI010000024.1, from coordinate 552,956 downwards.
AAGTTCACAATTGAGTCAATAAGAAATTTTGGGGAACCTTGCTTTTCTGACAAATTTGAGCTTCGTGTTAAGATAAAAATTTTTGTAAGTCAGCTTTTAAGTGTTTCTCAAATTTAATGGAGCCCTTAAATACCTCCTCAACGAGTCTAGTTATGGAGCAAAGCCGTCTATTTGAGCAAGTAAGCAAGTAAGCAAGCAATGCTCTCTCGTCAGATGCTGCAACAGGCAACGATGAGGGAGGGGCAGGTGAAGCAGCTGATTGGAATCTTGCTGACAGGATCGTTACGGCGGAAAGGGTGAGATGGGCAATAACGTCCTTCTCTCCTTTTAAGTCTCCCGGTCCTGATGGAATTTTTCCGGTCATGCTTCAAAAGGGAGCTGATGTTTTGGTTCAGAGGCTTTGTCTGGTTTTTAGAGCCAGTGTATCTTTGGGATATATACCGACCAGATGGCGGTGTTCAAGAGCTGTGTTTGTCCCTAAGACTGGGAAACCAAATTATTGGGATCCTAAGTCATTTAGGACGATAAGCCTGGCATCTTTTGTCCTGAAGACTCTGGAGAAACTGATTGACCTGTTTTTGAAGGAAGGGCCATTGGGAGACCTTCCTCTTGAAGACGGGCAACATGCCTACCAGAAGGGTAAGTCGACGGACACGGCTTTAGTGGACCTTGTTGGCAGAGTTAACCATACTCTGGACAATAATGAGTCTGCTTTAGCCGTGTTCATGGATATTGAGGGAGCCTTTGATCGACCTAGCTTTGAATCGATTGCGGTGGCACTGAGGAGGAGACAGGTTCCGGACTGTCTTGTGGTTTGGATAATGTCACTTATCAAGACGCGCCGCACAAGGCTGCAGCACCAGTCTGCAGAGATTCAAGTTGGCTCGATTAGAGGCTTCCCGCAGGGTGGCGTCCTCTCAACACTTCTATGGAACCTTTTGGTGGATTCACTGCTGAGGGAGCTTAGGAGTAGAGGCACGCACTGTATCGCTTATGCCGACGACGTTGTGATATTGATCAGAGGCAAGTTTTTGTCCACAATCACTGAGCTGATGCAAACATCTCTTGGGGTTGTGGAGTCCTGGTGCAGAGCACACGAGCTCTCTGTTAATCCTGCTAAAACAGAAATGATGCTGTTCACCAGAAAGAGGAAACTCCCTACGGTGACCTGGCCTTTTTTGTTTGGTACCGAGTTGAAGCTCTCGGGGACAGTGAAGTATTTAGGTGTATACCTAGATCCACTGATGACCGGTAAGATTCACTTGGAGAGGAAACTACAGAGAGCCATTGGTCTCTTCTGGCAATGTCGTAGGATCTTTGGAAGTACTTGGGGCCTTAGCCCTAAGATGGTCCATTGGTTCTATACAGCTGTGGTGAGACCGTTTCTGATCTATGGGGCGGTTGCGTGGTGGCATCGGACTCTTATTCCGACAGCACAGCTTTTATTGGATGGGTTGCAGCGACTTGCTTGCCTCGGCATTACAGGTGCGTTGAGGACTACTCCTACTGCAGCGATGGAAATATTGCTGGACCTTCCCCCACTGCACCTCTTTGTGAGGACAGAGGCACAGAAGGCACTTTGCAGGATCAGCTTAGTGCTTGGGAGGAGAGTAGCCCACGGCCATGGTGAGAGATCGACCCTTACGGCATCTCTACTGAATGTTGGAAATGGAGGCTTTGCTGGAATTTGTGACACTACAAAGGCTAGGTGCATAATGCTCCGAAACTTTCAGTGCCTTATTCCGGAAAGGGATCTGTGGGATACATTCAGGAGAGAGATTGTGAGTGGGGACCCTGTCGTTTGTTTCACAGATGGCTCTCTGATGGATTCTGGCTCTGGAGCTGGAGTCTATGTGGAGAATGGGGACATCAACCTGTCCGTCGCCTTGGGCAAGAGAGCCTCAGTGTTTCAAGCTGAGTTGTATGCTATTGTAGAGGTGGCGTGCAGACTCTTGGGACAAGGGACGACTGGCAGGGAGATTTTTGTGTTCTCAGACAGTCAGGCAGTCCTGAAGGCGCTGTCGAATGTGGACATAAGCTCTCGTTTAGTAGAGGAATGTGTCCATAGGCTGAATGATCTGGGATTGGCTAACCGAGTGACCCTGGCTTGGGTGCCTGGGCACTCTGGTGTGGAGGGTAATGAGATTGCTGATGCCCTTGCTCGAAAAGGCTCGGGAACAGCGCTCATTGGACCGGAACCTGCCTTGGGATGGACCTACGCTTCTCTCAAAGTACACCAACGGTGGAGACTTCGGGAACAGCACCATCGGTACTGGACGGGGCTTAAAACCTGTAGGAATACTAAGAGATTTGTGCTAGGTCCAGACCAGGACAGAGCCAGGTACCTGCTGTCAATGGGGAGACAGGAGATCCGTCTGTTGATGTTTGCTATCACGGGCCACAGCCCATTGAACAGACATCTGTACAGACTGCTCAAGACTGATTCTCCTGTCTGTCGGAGATGCCAGAGTCAGGTGGAGGAATCCCCTGAACACTTCCTTCAGGATTGTGACGGCTACGAGGCTTCAAGGCGCAGGATTTTTAAGGGACCGTTCAAGTATGGCGATCTCAGGAAGGAAGGCGTGGATACTCTGCTGAGATTCATCAAAGCGACTAAGAGATTCAACGACTGATGGCTGCCTCTGATTGCTTCAGAGGCCACTCTTTTCGGGATGTTTGGATGCTAGGGGCCCTAGATGGCCTATGTGTTCAGGTCTACGACCCATCCCCTTCAGGAGCAACTTAACTTAAGCAAGCAATCCCAGACTTGTAAATGTCTCCTCAGCAACAAGAAGGAGCTTCCTCACGTTTTCCGCAAAAAGTTACCCAAGTTCACCAGCTGTGCTTCCCAAGAACGAAAATAACGTAACTCATTTAATTGAATTTGCATGCAAATCACGTGTAAAGTCACTTGATGTACTCGCTCGCCTTCAACTACGTAGTTCGCACGAAGCCACGAACCGATTGATTGAGTTCGCCCCAATTTCTCTCTAAAAATACAACACCATTACGGTTCTGAATGCGTGCAAGAAACCGAACTCGCGAATATTTTATTGTGTAACGTAAATTGATCTTGTGGCTCGTCGAAAACGCCACGCGCCCGACAACAATAGGCAAATAACTCAATTCACGCCATGTCCAACGTCCTTGACTCGTTACAGCTACATATTTTAGACGCTGCCCGCCTTGTAACAATAGTCGCGAGCCGGCAAGTAATGAATTTCGAAAGGTCCAGATTTCATTGTATTCTACTATCTGTCGGCGGTGGGCCGCGTTCTCGTCGAGCCATTTGAATAAAATGTGTAAATATGTGAGAGCGTAATGCGACTTTAATTGTGCCTCGTTTGTCTGCTGTTAGCGAGGGGTTATTAATTTGTTATTTAAATGGCGTTTAATTGTGTCAAAGTTGAAGATTTAATTTGCGGGCGGCGATGGGAACCTCGCCAGGCTGCGAAGTGGGCTCGTGGCATTAACATTCAGCTCATGTCCGTCGGTCCGTTATATGAGCCTACTAAATTGCCTTTTTGTCCCCCAGCTTGAGGCCAGTTCAACCATTCTTTAGTTTCTGCTTTCCATTTTCAGGGTTTCAGAAATCATTCAGACCCTTTTATGTCTACTTTTTAGGTGAACATTTTGAATGGGAAACTACGAGCTGTTTTAATGCAAGCATGAGGGCGTAAAACGAAAAACAATCTTCTTAATTCTTTCTAATTTTTTCAGATGAGTTTACTTATTTTTGTGCCATTGAAAATCTACTTGAGTTTTCAGGAAAGACCTTTACAGCTAAAATTTTGGAATCTTACGACAGTATTTAGATGGATGAAAGGCAGCTTTATATAGACATTTAAGGAAATACCTTTAGACAATTCTCGCCATGAGTGTGTACGATGAGGATCCCCAAATTAAATAAGTGAAAGAGCTTCAAACCACGGTACAGGGAAAATGGGCTTCAATCAAGCCAGGAGTGCTCCAAAATTTGATAAACTCCATGCCTAAAGGGCTCCTTGAGGTCATAAAACAAGAGGTCATAAAACAAGATAAAAATTTAAAAAAAAAATCGTTAGTGCCTTTATATTCAATGTGTATTTATTTTGCCGTGGAAACGGCTTTTTTGAAAATTTTCTTAAAAATAATTCAACGTTTTGAAAATCGTAGAAAAGAATTTGTCCTAAAACGCTTTTAGAACTAGTGCTTTTATATTTGATGCGAACACTGTATATAAATTTGAATGAATAAAAAACGGGCTCTGTTGAAGCACATTTCCCTTCGAAAAATAACTAGACCAAAATTATTGTGAATTCGAGTATTGTTTAAGTGAAGATGAGCCCTGAGGAGTCTTTTTTGTTGTAGATATTTTGCCATAAAATAAATAGTAAAAAATTAAGAAATCAAGAGAGTCCCAAGCAGGGACTTTTCAGCTTCCAAAATTTTTCAGCCCAATGAAAAATTCCCAGCACGAACCTGAAAGCCTAAATTTGGATGAGAGCCCATTTGTCTGTCTGGCCTTCGCGCTCATTTGCATTCACGTGATCGCTAATGAAAGTTCAGAAAACTCAAACAAAATACCGAATTGTACGTATTTAATGAATTTTTATTTAATTACTTTTTTGTTTTGTTTTCGTATGCATGTACGTTACAATTTTAATTCCATTACGCATTGAAATTTACGGACTACTTATATTTTTACATTTTTCACTTTTTCTCCTGTGTTATTTTATTCATCAAAAACTATAATCTTTTGTGTCTTGATCGTGGAGCTCCAAGTCTTCTCTTATAATCTTTTGTTCATTCATTCAAGTTATTCAGCTTTGTGCATGAGACAATATCAAGTGGAGGTGCTTAAACTTTATTACTCGATAGCATGTGATCAAAGTGGGGCTCGCGAGATCCGGATGTGAGAGTGCCGAAGAGGAGCGTGCGCCGACTCGGACGAGCCCCAGTGCTTGGGAAAACTGCAGTGAACTAAAGCGAGACCATACTGCACCAAAAAAAACGTACACAAAATACTCACAAATCGCTGTCAGGTCTTGTGAGTATCTCAATCAGTTAAGCTACGACATGTTGTCAACAAAAGTGACATTACAGTTATAAGTTTTTTCGAAAAACAAAAAAATCCCGTGAGTAAAACGTACTGTAAGCTGCAAAGCAAAAGGTGTGAGATGGGTGAAAGTGTTTCAGCTTGCGTATTTCTTGTGAGAGACGCCTCATTGTCATGATTCATGTGCGAAAAGGGGCATTGGATCCGAGATATGTGCCCACGTTGATTTTGACTTCTTTGGACTATCTCAATACTGATCATAATCTTTGGATACTTTTTTCATTTCCAATTTCGTTTTTTATTTGGACTAATTTTTGGCAAGCTGAACCTTGAAACTTACGATTACGAGACTTAGGTGCTAGATACATAAATAAATAAGTGAATTTCGATATGTTCTTCTGAGATGCTGGAGAATCGTGGAGGAGCCTCGCTGGCTGGGCTCAGGACTGGCTTTTTTGGGAGTTGGGGAAAGTTTGAACTTTATTGGGCTTTGAACTTGATTTTATTCTTTGAGGTGCAAAAATTTAAGCATGAATTGAGCTAGAAATGTGCTTTGAACTAGCTTTAACTGAAATTTAATTGGTCTTAAATTTTTTAATGGAATGAATATGGATTTGAAAGTTTTGAATATTTAATTTAGGATCGAACGAAATGAACTTCTGAGGTATTGATTAAGACTTTGAACATTTATCTTCAATTTGAGCTTAGTTTAGGGTTTTAATTAGTCTTGATTCTAAACATTGAAAATAATTCAGCCAGAATCTTCATTGGACTTCAATGATTTTTTTGGGCTCAAAACATTGCAGCCCCCAAGTCTTCAAAATGTCTCCTTTCAGGTGTTTTCTTATCAAAATTATTGTTTGGGTTTCAAAGAAAAATTAGAAGGCCATTTCATTTCCAATGTCAATTTTCTTGTCACTTAAAAGCACTGTTCACTTGGAACCAGTCCAGCACTGCCCAGCCAGCTCGAATAACTCTCCCTTAAACGTAATCAATAAATTAGGCTAAAATCTAAAACTGAAGACTCTCTTAGCCTTGTCCCTCAGTTACGTCTTACACACGTCATCCCTAACACGAAACAGTCTCATTGTCATCCACGATCCCAGAGCGTTCGTCCGCAGCATCTCGTTATTCACCTGCTGGTGCTTGGCAACCGTCTCGTTGAGCACCTGGAGCCGATACAGCAGACACCCGACGAAGAGGACGGCCACGAGAGTCGCCAGAGTGGCGGCACTGAAGATGAGGCAGAAGCTGAGCAGAGGCAGACACACGCCGGACACAAAGTCCTCGTAGATCTGGCCCTGGAAGACTGTGAGGGGCTCGTTCTTGGTCTCGGGGTTGAACGCCAGGTCGGCCTCCGAGATGACGTCGTACATGCCGCTGACTCCCACGTCAGCCTCGCGCTTCACTCGGCGTCCGTCCGGGAACCTTAGAGCCCGGGGTCCCGCCACTGCCGGCATGCCCATGCGGTTGTTCTTGGCCGCCAGGTAGCGCGGGCCGTTGGGGAATCCGTTGTCGAAGAGCGAGATGCGGTTGTGCTTCTGCTGCTTGAGGGCCGGAGGGAGAGCGAAAGTCATGTTGGGCTCCTTCTTCAGCCTCTTGGTCTCGCTGGGCGGGTGGTGGATGATGTCGTCGTACAGCATGTCGATGTCCGGACGCTGCTCCATGGACTCGTACGCCTCGTCGTCCGCCAGCACGTCCTTGCGCTCCAGCAGGTTGTGCTCGAGTCCTTCCCCATGCAGCTGGCAGTGATCCAGACACCCGTGGCGGCAGATCTCGACCTTGCACTTGATGTGGACGCTCAGAGCGTCGGGGAACTTGAAGGCGTGGAAGAAGGCGTACGTCAGGACGGAGGCTCGCTCGTCGGGGGCGCGGGCCTTGAGGAACTTGGAGATCATCTTGGGCCTCAGCACGCACCCGAACTCGTCCGTAAGCTTGATGACGTGTCCGGCGCCGTCGGAGGCCACGCAGTTCTTAACACGCATGTCAAACTCCCCCTTGAAGTCGTTGATGGCCACCACGAGGGTCAGGGTGGAGCCGAGAGGCACGATGCCGTTGACGGGGGGAGCCCAGGGCCCCTTCCCGTGCTGGATCTCCATCCAGCAGTCGACGTTGTCGCCGCGGAAGTCCAGCTGGATGACGTCGAGGTCCGAAATCACCATCGGGGGCTTCGAGGCGGTCTTCTCGTAGTCGTTGAACCACTCGCAGCGCAGCCTCTTGGCCTCATCCCACACCTCCAGCAAGTCCTTGTCGTACTGCACCACCACCGTGTTCTCGTAGAACTGGCCGTTGAGGTCGGGCTTCGTGCCGCACCGCTGGTACGATATCCGGAAGCTGAAGAAGGTCTTGCCCGTGCTCGGAGGGACGTAGACGCATCGGGGGTCGCTGTGCTGCCCCTTGCTGCTCACGATGCCCTCGAAGGGGGCGCTGAAGGACAGGTGCACGTCCATGTGGTCCTTGCCGCACATCACCTCGAGCGACACGATGTTGGGCATGCCCTGGGGTCTGTCGATGGGCCACAGGTCGTTTTGGGCCGAATGTGCCCCCAGCACGAGGCTCACTAGCACAAGGAATCTCATATTTTTGTTTTGCTTTTTTTCACTTTTTATCTCTCTTTTACTCTTCTTATCACTCTTAATCCTACTTAGTCCATGGTGTGCGGGAGCTGCTGCTATTTGCAATCCGATTTGTAAGACAACTCGATAAAGACTGAGCCGATTGTGGCTCCGGAGTGAACATAAGCAAAGAGAAAGAGGCAGCAAAAGGGGGCTAACGGTTATTATGACTCGTTTTCGACGCGCAACTTACTTTTCCCACATCGCTTTTCTTCGCTCTTTCGCGCGTCTCTCGTGTGTGCGGTGCGCGGTGCGCGGAAGGGGAGAAAGCGCAGGGGAAGAGAGCTCTTTTGAGCTGCTGAATGAAAATAAAAACGCGACTGGTTTGCGCTCAGCTCGTCGTGGAACAATTATGACTAATTAAAAACTGTGTTACAGCAGGCGGTGAACCATTACCGCACACATTACACATGCACACCGACTGCGATGTCCGAGACCACGCACATCTCTCCTCCGCTTTCCTGCATATTAATTGAAATAGCTGCCGGCACATCTCGGCCGAACAATCGAACCGCTAGTTTGGGGGTTGAGACTGGCGGTTGAGGTAAAGCCCAGGAATTCTGTTGATTTGTGAATTCTCTTCAGAGTGACTTTTGGTTTTTTCCAAAAAAATTAAAAGTTTTGAAATCAGATTTTTAGAGTCTTTCATCTAGTTTTGGAGGTATCTCAGAAGCTTTCTAAGATTTAAAGAGTATATATAGCTTCTAAGGAGAGCATTTGGGTCATGGTCAAATCCTTTTTGCTTCAAAAGCGTATCAAAAGGCCGAAGAAAGTTATCCAAGGGAGCTCTTGAGTCAGTTTCCGGAACTCTTGCGAGCTTGAGATTTACAATATAGTGTTAAGAGCTTTATTCGAGCGTTAAGCCTTTTAACAGCTGTGTGAGAAATTAAATGTTCCAAACAAACCCTTTGAAGAGTGAAGTAAAAATTTACTGTAAATTCAAGCGTAGAAATGGCTCAGATTCAGGCTTGTCTTCTCCACCACAATTTCTCAAAGCTATTTATGAGACTTTTCTTTTGGTAATTCTGCCTGTGTCTTTGGTTGAAGTCTTGATGTTGGGAAAAAGGCATTATGCCTTTTTCCCAACATCAAGACTTCAACCTATTTATGAGACTTTTTCGCTTAAAATCAAGGTGATATTTCCTTAAATTTTCTAAGAGCCTAAACCGGAATTGGTCCATAAAAGGTTCCTTTAAAGCCAGAGAATAATGTCTGTCAGATAGAGTTTATATAGCAGCATTTTACCGCAACTCGTACGAAATCCCCGCCAAATAGTTAGCCGAAAACAGCGCTCTTGTCGATCATCAATTATTCCAATCAATTATGAGATTGTCTGACACTCCGTTTTCCTCTCGGCTGCCTCGCCGGACAGCCTGGGCGATGTGGCCATTCATATTTTACGGTGGCTCTGAGCGATTTCAGCTAATTTTGCCTTTTAATTGACAGCCTGACCTCTTTTTGCGATTTTGCGAACACACATTTACTGTGTCGGTATTGGCTTTTTCATGGAACCGCTGCTTTATTGCCAGCAGGAAGTGATTTTCTTTGAAGCGAAGAGAGAATAATGGCGCGATGGTGCCACAACGGAAAACGATCGCTTAGCTGCACATTCATTGAGAAATGAGTTCCGCTGAGTCGCGCGATTTGTCTCTGGCAAAGTTTATGGCTTCGACTGGGGCCCCGGCCAGTACGGGAGTCTAGAGAGCCCCCAGCACACTCCATAAAATCGAGCTTTCCCCAATTACGCGTTCTTTTCACCGACTCTGTATCTGCAGCAAGTTAACGGCCCGTTCATTAATTCCTACCCAGCATATCAGTTTCGTTTTCTACTTCTTACAACTCTGAGTGCTATTCAATCATTCCACAAGAGCCGAGAGTACATGCATGATGTTGCTGCTGATTACTGCTAATGGCAATCATCTAATGCTGGTTTAAACTTGAGCACCGCGTGAGTAGTTTTATTGCTGTTATTTATAATCCATGCAGTTGCTTTGATGCGCGAAAATTGGGGCAGCAATGGAGCACCGCACCGAGAGTGATAAATATCTGCAAATTGCGGCGAACATACACATCTTTTATTCGCTCTTGCCCCAGCTCGGATGCACCTGAAGCACTTTTTAATTTCTTTCGAGGCAAGACTGGGTTGAACGGCACATGAGAGAGACTTTTTTGTCCGTCTGGAGGCAAGATATTAGACGGAAATGGGTTTAGCTACTTGAACTTGAACAACAATGAGAAAACCAAGACTTTGAGGGCATTTTCAAATCAAGATTTAAATCAAAATGGCCTTAAAACTTAATAAAGGGATACTTTAAGTTTTTTTCGAATCTCAAATTAGCATCTTTGAAGAAATTTACCAAGATTCCGACGGTGAATTTTTGCCCAATTTTAAAACAACAATTTTTTACCCAATATGGTCGATTTGGAGGCTAAAAGAGGCATAAAATTTTCTAATTTTAAAGAAACAATTTATTTGGCTTTAAGAAATATCAGAGCACCCTTGAAAAATTTTAGAGAAGCCAAAAAGATTACCAAGGACTTTGTTCCTCAGCCAAAAAACCATCCTTGACCCAAAAAAACGCCCATTGGAGCCCAGAAAGGCAATAACTCTTCCAACTCTCACGACATATGCCTCTCCGTCTGGGCTTTGACTTTAATTTACTCCCAGCTCCAGTCAGCCAGTCGGTAATGAATGCAAGTGGACGGTCTTTTAAGCGTCATTTTTCATCTCTCTTGCAATTTACATTTTTCTCCATCATCTTCACTCATGTTTAAAGCGAATTTCAATCATGCACAATGCACACTCTGCACTCGACTTGGCTCACTTTACTTCGCAACTTTGTTCAATTTGATGTATGTGCATATCGCCGTTGTCGCAAGAATCTGGGACATTGACCTCAATTTATCAGGCGGTTGTGATCAATAGAAGAAAATTGTTGACATATTTTTGATTCAAACTCAAAAACGCGTCTTTCTGCTTTGATGATGAACGAAAGCCTCGACACGATCGTCGAATTTTCGCGCCACTTTTGCACGAAGCTATGCGTATTCCTCCGCAACTGTGACCGCAGACATCTCTCGGGCTACTGGTAACGCATAATGTGAGTAAATCATGCATAATGAAGGTACGACAAGGCATGACGCTCTTCATTTCCTACTTGAAGCGGTTCGTACCTGAAACGGTACATTTTCTTCCGTATTGAGAGCGCCATTGGGTTCGCTTTTTTTCGCGAGGCAAAATATTTGTTCGGAATCAAAAGCTTTGATTTTCACATACTAGGGCTAAGGTTTATTTTAGGGTCTATTTTTGAAAAAATTTAATGTAAGGCTAAATCGTGATAGCTCAGAAGAAGATTCCATTTGGTTTTTGGGTCTCTTTTTAATTTTACGAAAATCAACAAACAGATTGGTATTCTGGCTTCAGGAATTTCGAGGTTTCAAAACCTAATTTTTATGAAAAGGTGTAAACGTTAACGATAACTCAAAGAGCTAGCTTATTGAATCCTAGTCCTATCCCAGTTTTAGATCTTCGAGGTAAGACGACAGCGGATTTAAAAGTTTTAAAATAAAGCCAACTCTAAAAGTCTTCTTAGTTTCAAAAGTTCACATTGTAAATATAGGGAGCTCAATTCAGAAGGTCTTTTTAGCAGAAAAAGAAAAAAAAACCTCTACGATAATTTAAATTAAGTTTTTTAAGTCATTTTAGTTTTACAAATATTTAAAAGCAGCATGATCATCATAATATTTTTTTAAAATTTCTTATTGGCTTTAGGATATTTCAATGAGGAAATTTTATTTTCTGAACTCCTCATTCTGGGAATCTAACTTTGATTGTCACTTAAGATTCCCAGGAGGGAAAAAATATTCTTCAGAAGACTTTAAACAAGCCCAATTAGTATGAGAATCCTTCAAAGCAAGCCCAATTTATGCTTTAGGGTCATGAGAGAATCGGCCAAAATAATTCAAAGATTAAAGCTCACTGGCCCTCGTTCCCAGCAGCGATACCCAGAAATTCCGAACGAGCCCAATTTCAATTAAACGCCGATGTTATCTCTCAATCGCAACTTTCATTTTTTCCGCCTCTTAGTTCATGTTCAGCAGCAACTCGACATGTGCTTGTACTAAAGAGATCTGAATGGAATCTTTTCAAAAGCGTAGGTCAGCTAATGAATAAATCATAACGACGAACATAACAAATCAAAAGCAGGTGATCTAATTTCCTCACTCGTTGCCACTTTACACCGACATTTTCGCATAACACAGACGCGAGATGTGAGATGCGAGATCTTCTGGCCATATTCGATCATTTCATTTTACTTTTGCTGCCTGCTGCTCCGGAGCTCGCTCAGACACAAAATAAACTAGATGATGATAAGTATTTGGCCTCAATTTCACAAGCAGCACCCATGCAAGAGAGAAAACCGCGCGCCGTCAATGGCTAAGTAGGTAAACAAGATCAAGGTGAAGGACTGGATTCTCTCTCGCGAGTGCCCCCCACCCGGCACTCAGCGAAAGTGGGAAAGGAGGGGGGAGCTCTCTTCCCCGCCTCTCTCTCTCCGACGTCACTCCGAACTCGAAATATCGTGCAAGCAGAAGAGTTTGAGACTTACCCAGATGCAGATCGGCTCCTGAAGCATGAAGGTGGCGACGTCGCGCAGCCGGTTCTTGAAGTTCCTCTTGTCGCCGTGCGTCTCGGCAGAGGGCGCTGGGGTAGCATCGCGGAGCCCGTGCTCCAGGGCCTCCACGTCCACCTCCTCGTCGCGGTTCGTGGCCTTGATCGCCGCCAGAATCGTCTCCTGCAGGTTGTTAAAGTTCTCAATGATGGTCTCCTTCTCGTTCAGCTCGTCGTGGATCGAGAGCAGGTCCTCGAGGGTGTCACCCGTCCGGGACTGGAACAGCGTGGTGGAGTTGGAGTCCAGGCGCCAGTTCGGGTCGCTCGTCACGTTGAAGGCGTAGTAGAGACAGCTGCTCACCAGCAGGATGCTGATGGACGTGTACAGCTTGAGGTTGGGAAGGGGCACTGTACTATTCAGTACGATCGGCATTTTGCTGACTCGTAGGATCGTCGGTTGTTTGAGTTAAATTTCTCGATGGTTTTGATTTTTGCGAACTCACTTTTTTGCTTGCTTGCTCACTTGCAGCTCAACGTTTATTGCTCATTTTCTGCCTTCTTTTTGATCAAAACTCGGAGAACTCGGTGCAAAAGTACCTGCAAAAGAAACATTACAATCAGCGTATGCCGTTACTTCTGAGAAGCTGCGCGAGCCTTTTGGAGCAGCAACCGGTCTCTCTTCTGACGAGCGCGAGATCAAGGAAGCTGCGAGTGCCGAAACGAAACGAGAAACCTTTCGCGATTATTATCTTTCAATCCACATGAACAGTTAGGTGCGTCGCGCCGGTTGTCATTGAACCTGTTTCAAAATCATTCAGACATGGCACCAGCAGAGGTGGAGCCTGATCAAGCGCCTAGATTGGAAGATAATTTTCTCTTAACCCATTTCTGTCCGATGGAGCACAATATTTGAATTTAAAATCTTTATTTTAAATATGTCATAAAATGACGCAAAGATATAAAGTTACGGTTTTAAAAATTCTTTTTTTCTGCAAGATTTTAATTTTAGAGGAACTATTTTAAATAATTAACCAATATGTAACGGGATCGCAGTTTCGCTTAAATTTGGGGACTTTTAAAATACATTGGTAAATTGGCAAAGCTTTCGAAAATGTATCCATTGAGATTGACGCTTTTAGGGAAATTCTATCGGAAGATCCCAATTTACCGAGTTTTTCTACAATTCAGGGAGGATGTCAATTTATTTTTACGATTAAGGAAAGACTGGAAAACACATTTTTATTTAACAGAATAATAGAATATTTGATTTTAGTTTTGGATTATTACAGGCAGATTCCTTTACTGGTGCATCCCTCCTTGTGTTCTCCTAATGAGGATACTGGAAAGTGAAAGCCAAAGCTAAGGTTAAGATTAGGCGAGAGTTGGTAATATTTACTAGTCTTGGACATAGAAACTCTGAATAGCCTTACTCAATGGTTGAAGAATTTTTAGAAATTTACTTTTGATGAAAAATGTACCTATCAAGTTGATTAATAAGAAATTTATTTCTCAACCGGTTTTAGCTTTTAAGGAGTCCCAGACTAAGAATATCGATTGTTGATGAAGATCGTTAATCAAGACAAAAAATTCTGGCCTAAAAAATATTTGGTGATTTTTTTCTTCCCCCAGTCTAGACAAACCATATCATCGAGAAGCAATACAAAAAGCCCTCAGCTCACTTGTAGGCGCTAAATTTCTCAACTATTTGCAAGGTTCTAAGTACATATAGCGTTCTATGCAAACTCGCTGAGAGTGGAGCTAACGGCACTTGGAGAGCTCGCTCTGACCTACAAAGCCTCGCATGGGAGTTTCACTTCTCGCAAAACGCGCAAAATTTGACTAACTGTGAAACGTGCAAATTACAACTCAAGAATTTCTGAAATGGAGGAAATCACAACTAATTAGCAGCTGACGAAGCTCGGAAAGTTGCGCAGCATGAAATTGCTATCTCTATACCTGCGTTCATTGGCGCGTGTAAAGTCTTGCCAGTCACACCTCTATCGTCTTTCACAACTCGGATTAAGAAACTCTGAGACTGCAGCGACTCCTTGAGCAGAAGTTCAATTTTCAGGCGTTGGGAAATTGTCACATAAAAACACTCAAACCTGAAATACCGGAATTTTAATTAATGTATCCACTTCTTCTGCTTCATCTCATCACAATCACAGCCAATCCGCACAATAAAATCCGAAACGAGCCGGGGCCTCGAGCCAGCAAAGCCCAGTCGACCGACGGACTTTCACTTTTCCGTTCTTAGTCGCCATTCTCACCTTAATTCTACGTAGATTGTGGAAGGGCCGGTTCCACAGAGTCTCTTGGCCCCTCTTATCACTGATTTCGCTTGTCTTTCACATTGTTCACTTTGAGGCCGTCCTCGAAGTCGAACCACTCGCCAAAGTCCGAGGGAACGTCGAAGAGGTCATCCGTTATGAGGAATATCGCGATCACGAAGAGCACAAAGAGCGAGCGGTCGAGGACCTCTGTGATATTCATATCAGATTTCGGGGGTTTCTGCAACTTCCAAGCCACTGCTGCTGCGACTTTCGCAGCATTTAGTCACAATCTATTTTGAAAACTGCCACAACTTCGCCTTAGTAGGCTGCCGAGCACAAAAACTTGATTTGAAACACCACAACAGCTGAAGTATGAGTAACTCGCGAGAACATAAGAACCGGTTCTGATGAAGAATTTATCTCAGAGTACGTGGTGTGCGACTGCGAGTGCGCGAGAGGCTTAGCGATCGACTGAATGGAGTGCGGAGTGCTCGCTGCAGCTAGTCGAGATCCAGGCCGTGCCGAACAGGTAAATACGCGCTCTACACTCGAGTTGAGAGTTCGCTCAAGGGTTTCTCGCACATTTTCTAGCCGCGACACCAACAACAACAACAGTGATGGGCTTTTTTATAACTGCAGCTCGGGGACCGCTAATATCGCGGCTCGCGGTGACAATCATGAGATCGAGGAGAGTGATAAATTTCAAAACACCGCTGCGGTTCGTCACACGGGGGCAGAAAAAAACTGGCGTGGTTCAATGTCGAGCAATTAGCGCCCCTTTTTGCGCCGGGCGAGTCCGAGAACGGCTTTTTGTCCGTCAGTCTGGTGGGCGCGTGTTTCGCACCTTTTTGGGTGATGCTTCTTTGTTGTGAAATGGATCTGAGAGCTGAACTACTTATTTTCGGTTTCGGACCTCCCCCAAATCCAGTTCTACGAGAGACCTGTTTTCTTTCTCATTTGGGTACTAACAAGCTTCTTCACACTCTGAGATGCCGTCTTCCAAAACTGTCAGCTTGTTTTTTAAAAGGAGTTCAAGCATAGCAGCCTAATTTTGAAGAAAAGTGCTTCGAGTCTCTTTATACTCATTTTTTTAATTTACGTACAAATTTTAGGAAATCATTTTTGCTTTGTCTGTTTGTATGTACCGTTATATTTTTGAAAGAGTTTGTAAATGACGATAGACCTTTTACTAAAATTCTGAAAATTTTTAGTGAGACATCTGAACTAAAATGTTTAAAAATTAAAATAACGCGATGACATCGATGAGTTTTTGGAATTCACTGATTTTCAAAGGTTTTGTAATTTAGTAGCTTTTAAATTTAGAAAATTTCTGTTTAAACGCTTTAAACTTTTTTTTAAATTTTTGCCTTCTTGGCTTTCTTGGCAAAGATGCTCAAAAAATTATTGATAGTCACGTTTAGTCAACTTATAGTAACTTTTGCGTAATAGTCTATTGGAATTCTTCTTTTAAGCCAAAAATTCACTATTTATACTTTAACTCTCTAAAAGGCAAGACCGTCTTGAGTTGGAGTAGGTACTTTTATCGGTTTGTTTTACTCGAAAAACTCTCTTCTTGAATCCTTGAAACTAAAAAAGTTGGGTTTCATAAATTTTCTATTTTGACACTTATGATGGAAATTTTTCGAGCAATTTTCCAAATTGTAGCTCAAAATGTCTATTTAAGCCTTTCTTGAACAAATGTTGGTTTAATTTTAAGGCTTCTACCACTAGGCTTCCCCAAAGTTTCTAATCCAATATTGTGTTTTTAAATGAGTTCGAACTGAATTGCTTAACTGTAATCCTATTTAAAAGCCCATTAAGGTAATTTTCATCACCTCTTAGCCCGAAAAGACTCACTTTAATATTTCACTAAAAAAGTTAATTTGTCATATTTAATAAACAATTTAAAAAAATGTCCCTTTTTTAGTGTGTGAACAAGTCTCTCACAATGTTTTTGATTAATTTTGGTTCAAGTTAATTTTCAATCAAGCACTTTTTATCCATCTTTCTGGCCTTTCTCAGTTTCCAATACCGCAAAAAATGGGTTGCGCCTTCCAACTCGTTTGCACCGCAGAGCGACGTCACCCCCGTCCAAGGCGATTTCTTGAACTCGACATGCAATGCGCTTTTATGAACCCACTGAATCAGCAATGACATGTGTAGCATTTATCACTTTTTATTTCTTATGCAAATGCCTGTGCGGATGCGTTCCTTCCTCGTGCCAATACACTCCCAGACGAACAAATTTATGCACTAAAGTGGGTTGAGTAGCCTTCGGCCGAGCTTCTTTTCACCTCTTTGTCTCACTGCAACTTTTTGCCGCTCAAAAAAGCCAAGACGGAGCGGATTAGGAAGCAATAAAGTAGGCCATCCTAGAGCTCCGATCGACGGCTCAGAACTACCGACTCGGGTCCAGGGAGCGCTCACTTGACCAGATCAAGTTGCGGTTCTCGACTTTAAACTGGTTTTTCATCGCGATCTTTTTTGCTCGCAACGACAGATCCGACTGAAAAAAGCACCCTCGGAAAATTTGAATAATTCGCGAGATAAGGGGTACGTGCGGGTCATCACGTTGGATCCCAGACGGTCGAGAGATGGCGTGAGAAGCCAAGGCTCCGGAAGTGCCGTAGAATTTCCATGTTTGCAATAAGCTGCGACACGGCCTCTACATGCCTCTGTCGCTCACGTTTTGAAATTGCAAAGAGACGCGACACTCCAACCAGAGACGGACCTAAAGGTGTCCAATTTGAAAACACTGGATTTTACTACTGTGGCAGCTTTATCTGTCTGTCTGTTTGAAACTTAATAACCCAAAAAACAGAAGAGCTCTTGAGCTGTGGTTTTTTGCAGGATGTTGGAGATGATCCTTACGGTTGAAAATTATAAATTTTTGACCCTCACTCCCTCTAGAAGGAGTATGGAGGTGTTTTACGTTTGAATGAAAGTTCCCTATTTTAAGTATAATCAATTTTAGTATGCTGTAGTTCGTAGCAAATCATGGAACTAGGGATTTGGAAAAGGGATTGGAGCTACTCTGTGTGAAAAAATTTGTTAATCAGCAATTATCGAATGGTTACATATTTGTCCCGTCTGGGATGTAACATATGTCAGAAGTAAATTTGGAAGAAGAAAAGGTTTTTGCTGTCATTTATTCTGCCTGAAAATTTTTGCTTCAGCCTGGAAATTACACCGGCCTTTAACAAGTCCTTCCTCTTCGATAGACTTGTGAGCAAAAATTTGCCGTTTTCGAAGAATTTTTGTTCAAAGACTTCAAGTCTGTCGTAAGTCTTTCGTTTTCATACTAGCCATTAAAGGACTTGTTCATACAGGGTAGGGTCTCAAACAGACTGATATTCAAAGATAACATCTAAAATGGCCTTCTCAACATTTTGAAAATTAACCCATAAGCCGATTTTGCATGATTACACTAATTTTATGAGATTTCTTGTTGACCCTTCCTTTTCCGGCCCTGACTCAGATGATGAGCTTATTTACGGTACAAACGTGGTCTGTGCACTGAGCAGTAGCTTGTCAATATGGAAATGTGATTATTGTCATCATCTAAACGAGATGGCAAAGTTTATAATTAAGAGGGAGCGCTTATTAGTTTTTAAGTGTCGCCGTAGTGGGCAAGGTGCTCTTCGGAGCGCGGGGAAAAAGGGCAAAACGGGGCCGCTATCTCATTTCGATGCAGAGTCAGAGGTCAATGGCTGTGATTTGCGGCACATAATGACACATGATTGACTACGGGCTTGGCTGTCGCACGGAGTGTGAGCTTCTCCCACTGAGAAACATACAATGAGGGCTCGGCAGTCGCGTCGGACTTTGACTGTGAGTATTTCAGCGTCAAACAATAGGCCATTTCATGAGCTAAATAAGCTCCGTCATGGCGGCTGGTAAAAATGTTTGTGCTACCGGGGGACTTTGAGATCTCCGGAGGGAGCTCTTACATATTTCTAGAACTTTGAGTTTGTGAGTTTTGAGCTCATTTCAGCTTTGGACCTTGAGACCTCTGGATGCTGGCCCTCAAGTTTCAAAAGACCTTGTCACTTTGTTGTTTTGTAAAATTTAAAGGTTTTTTCTCTTAAAATTCAAGGTTTTGGAGGAAGGAAAAAAGGACATGACTAGAAAAACTAAAGCAAAAGTTCGAGCAAAACTTTCAAATTTCTGATACTTATTTTTCCTTCAAAAATATTTTCGAAGGCAAGAGGAATAAAGCTCTTTCTTCCGAAAATATTTGTTGTTCATAGTCAAGCAATTTTTATGGCAAATTCTTCCTAAAGACGAATATTTAAAGCATTTTTAGCAATTTTTAATGATCGACAATCGTTAAATTTCCAGTTTTCCCCTCCAAAAAATATGTTTGTCAGTCCAGAATCTTCCGCTAGAAGCCACTCTAAAACTCAATTTTCTCTTGAATTCAAACCAGAAAGTTCTTCAGAAACAGGCCCGATTCCAAGCAGTACTTTTCCGGAACGCCTTCGACCGGCCAAACTGGCCCCTTTTACGTCATCGCCACCGCCGTCATGCCTTTCGATTTCTTGCATCTTGTTGCACAAAGTACTGACCAACTGGCTTGCAGGCAACACACAAATACACTGCGTACCTTGACTTTCAAGCAACTTGACATTGATTTGTACAATTTCAAATGCACAACTCAGTAAACGCCACTTTGCTTGCGTTAAAATCTATCGGCAATATTGATTCGACTAGCGACTCTTGAACCTGCTACTCTAAGACTGCGACTACTTCGCACCTCTTGGGAAGTACGCACTGCTGAAGGTCGCGGAGGGGTTAGGCTTCACTAGCAAATTATCTGGTCATGAGCAACAATTACACGCAAGAAATTTTGGTAGGAACACTTTTGGAGGTTAAGTCATACACGGCAGTGCGAATCTGAGTTTCGGAGCGAGCAGAGTTCTTGGAAGACGAATTTGAATATTTTTTGTGGAAATCGGATCCAGTTTGGATACTTTTTGTGGAGGAAAGTTTGAGTCAGAAAAACTTCTGGAATCGATTAAAAACGTGAGTTTCAAGCCTGATTTTTGCCTTCGTTTTGTGGAACAAAAAAACCCTTCTTGAAGCTTCTTCCATAAATTAAGGTTGAGGTAAAGATCAGTGACTCTGGTCGGTGGAACTGCGCACCAATTTGTTATCTGAGCTTATTTGGAAGTAGTTCAAAGTCACGACATTTTATTCTTGCAAAAGAGGTTGTTTTGACGGCGGTTGAAATTATAATATTAATCGCTGACTCGACCTCTCAGGGTAAATTTAAAAAAATCTCGAAAGTTAAAAGTCTGGCTCCTAAATTCGAGAGTTGCTCGAAACAAATGCAGGACTTAAAAGGTTCCAAAGGCTTGATTTTAGGTTCTTTTGCTCATAAGAAAGACCTTAAGCCCCTACCCAAGAAGCTTAAAATAAAGGGCCCTTGAATTCTAGAACCCAAAAGGAATAGTCAAAATGACCCAAAACACCCGATTGAAAGAGCAGTAAAAAATCTTTTCAACACCAAAACCAAAAAAGTTGCAAGACTTGCCCCTTCAGCTGCAACCTTGGCCCGCTTCGGAACCCTTCCCCGCTCACGAGAACCGGCTGACTAACGTGATTTCCTTCCGTGCAGGTCCAAGTTGCACGGGCAGTTCATGGGCATCAGATTGTGATTCAAGTTCTGTACTCACAATTAAAATAGAAGTGTTCGGAGCCTCTCGAATTAATACCACCGCAATCAATTACCAGCGGCACCAGACAGCGGACTAAAATGGCAGATTGACGTGCAGGCGATCGCGTTACGGCTCGCGTACGCGTCACCCCGTCGCGCTGCTACAATATATGCGGACTGCGGACATAGAAAGAAGAGCATGGACGGAAGTAAATGTTAGAACGAATTGGTGTATGGCGGTTCGGTGCGATCGGTCGCAAGGCACCTCTTTCAATTCAGTTTGCTCCTTAAACTCGACCAGATAACAGCTAGCGGTTAACCTCATTAAGCGCCGGTCTCGTAGCTGCACAAGAATGTCTCGCAACTGGCTACTGGCGACCTTGATCTCCATATTTCTGCTCGCGCTGCTCTCGCACAACAGCACGCAGGACCACAAATGGAAGAACGAGATTCTGAGCGACATTCAGAAGGAGTACTACAACATCATGTGAAGGGAGCAAAATTAGGGCCGAGGGAGCTCGGTCCACTCCGGAGTCGTTACTGAGGGCGTTACGTCAACCTCTTACCTAACACAGATGTGAACGCTGGAAGGGAAAAGCCGACGAGCTCGTGCGCTATCGGACTACGGAGACGCGTCGCCGTGACCCTCGAAAAAATAAACGAGACTAGTTCCACTTTAAGTGATCACAGCTACGCGAGAGAGCGCTCATTCCGCATGTGTTCAAACAGAGCAGAAGAATAGCAGACAAATATTGTACTCGTGAGGCAGGAAAATAGAATAAAAGGTTTTTAAACATCACCGGGCGTTTCGAATCCACAGGGCATTTTCTCGCGAGTTGAAAAGTGCGAAAAATAGTGGCTAGATTCGGAAA
Organism: Forcipomyia taiwana; assembly: GCA_963930915.1. Taxonomy (NCBI): domain Eukaryota; kingdom Metazoa; phylum Arthropoda; class Insecta; order Diptera; family Ceratopogonidae; genus Forcipomyia; species Forcipomyia taiwana. The sequence goes on along the minus strand of CAWVOI010000024.1, from coordinate 531,887 downwards.
AATTTTCAATTGAGGCCTGAAAAAGTAGGTGCTATTTATTTGCTGATTTGAGAGGGATTCGAAATGGAGAGATATCTTCACCAACCAATTTTTTGAGTGAGAGTTGAAAAGACGAATTAAACATAGTTCAAAATGTCGAGAAAGATGTGAAACGATTTCAAGATTGGGAAAATTGGTATATTGATTTGCAAATCAGATATCTAATTTTGCCTAATGTGTGTCTGTTGAAGTTCTTCTGTTTTCTGATTTCTTCTTTTCTGAGGCCAGTATTAATGCTTTAACTTTTTTGGATCGTCGGGAAGTCAGCATTAAGAAAACCAAAACTTGCAAGAACGTTCTTACCAACGTTCTTGCAAGAACGACTTTTCCGACGACCCAAAATAGTTTAAGAAGAATTTTAAGGCAGAAAAACACGAACAGTACAGTATTCATGCTGTTTTTTCTACATTAGGGGTTCTTTATTCCATTTTTCCCTTCATGAATTTTTATCGATTCTCATAGCATCAAAGTTCTTAACCACACACATGATTCCAGACACAAATTAGAATAATTAAGCTGAGTACAGTAAAACTCTAAATACCAATTATATTAGCAAAAATAAAATGAACTGAAGTAAAATGAAAAATAAGTAACTAGATTAGAAAACATTCTAGAGTTTTCAAGATTGTGATTATCAAATAATGGTGGTGTAAGTAAAAAGATTTGAGTCACTGAAGACTTTTTCTTGAATATTTATATATCTTGAATTTTAGTACGTTCCTTAAAAATACCAAATTGCATCCAAAACTACTCAGTCGGTGACTAAAGTAGTCAAAATAATTCCGGATATATTGAAATGGCGTCCAACATTTGACCCATTTCCCGGAGATTAGAAAAATAGCCAGCTGACAGACACGACAGACGCAAGAAAAATCTCGTTAAATGCCCATATGAATTATCATTGATACTACACACTTCCATGAACAGAGAAACCAGTCGACGACGGAGCGAAGGAAACAAAAACGAGTTACCGGTTGTGGCTTCGGCACTCGCGCCTGCCTCAGTCTGCATTCTATGTACTTGGCAAGAGCACGCACTTCGAACGCCCGCGTCCTGCTTTTTAGACTGTTTTGAGTGATTCACATTCCAACCACAACTCGCGGATGACATGTCGACGGCCAAGTTGAAGCACATCTGTGGCAACATTACCAGTTCAATGACCCCCAGCATATCGCCGTCGTACCAGCAGCTAGACGCCAGCAATGACGGCAGTACGAAGAGTAAAAGTAAGCTGATCGACACGAACCAGTACCTGATTGCGGCGGGGGAGAAGATGAAGCGCAACAACGTAGTGAAGGCGCTGAGGAACTTCAAGAACAGAATATACTGAGGACCGAAGACTCGAGCCACCTTGCAACACGGGAACCTTAAGACTAAACCGCCTTTTCTTGTTTATATTTATGCGCCAAACGCTGACTTGTAAGCTGCGACATTCGAAAATGTATTGAATAAAATAAAATCGTATGTAGATTCGAAATGTGGTTCCGATTCCGAGAAAAACGCCAGCTTTGGGACGTGACAAAAAGCCGAATACGTGTCTCTCGCTACCTGTCACGAATATCGCGCTCAGATGAGAGTTGGGGCAAGGTAACTCGGCCAGTTCGGGTCGGAGTAGCCCGCGAGGGTCAGGGTCAAGGTCGTTGCGTGGGTGTTTGACATCAAATCTTTTCAAATATCAGGTCTCAAACCTTTTAGAAAAATATTGCAGAAATATTTCTTGAGATAAAAAACCCCTTCCGTGACCTATCTTTGGCTGACTCCGAGCAAAACTCAAATCAAATACATCATAAGTATCAGAATATTTTGTAAACACTATTTGACTACTTAGCATTTCAAATCACTTGCTGGAGAAACGTTGAGAAAATCTTAAATTCTCAAAGTTAACCAAGCAGACTTCGAACCTTTTTTTTCAAATCCACCCTCAAATCTCTAATCAAAACAAATTCTAAAAGCCCACACTTGGTAGAGGCCAATGTTTCGAAAGTTTCAGTATCGAAAAGAATTTATTCTATTGGTATTTGAAACCGCCTTCTCGTGACATAATTCAAATCCCGAGTTATTTTTGTATTGCGCAATTACTCTGCACCAACCAGACTATATAATGTAATCTCTTTATTGCGGGATCTCCTCCGTGTGCCAAAACAACGTTTTCGAATCTTCTGCGTACTTCGGAGCAGATTATTCATGCGAGATCATTCAGCGACGAGGTGCGAGGGTCTTGTTTACTTGCTGATAACGAGCTCTCAATTGCATATATTCATGCCAATTCAAATATTTACCGACACGGAAGCAAAAACGTCCAGTCCTCTCTCAGTGCAAAGTATCACGAAAGATGCTGACTCGCAATCGCAACCCGCAATCTGGCGCGCGAAATTCGACTATCGCGACAAAACAACCTCTAGATACTGAATCGGCAAAAAGTAGCCTGAAAAATGCAGACGTCGTCCAGCAAATTAGTCATCTTCCGCGTGTATCTCCAGCCAGTTTTGGAGAAACAACCTTGTCCGTCTGTCCGAGCAGCTTTTGCTTTCCACGAATTGCGGCGACCTTGACTTTGAATACACTCGGAAATTTCTAAATTCCAAGGTCCGGGCTGACCCCGATCCGCCTTTCTCGGGGAGTTTTTGCCAGCAGCGCGAGATTTCTCCTACTCGGGTCATTAAAAGCGAAGATGCTCGGCCGCATAACATGAAGAACGAGTATACGGTATCAAGGTCAATGGCCATCGAGCAAAAACAGGTTAGCGTTCTATTTCGAGCTGTTCCATTTATTCCACCGTCACTGGCGACCGCCGTCATCGACTCCCACTGCTCTAATTGGACTTATTTCCAGGAGACACAGCAACTTACCAATTTTCGAAAAATCGATGCAGGATCCGGGTTTTCAATCAACTAGGCCACTAGGTATTTTTCCAAACTTTGAGCTACGGTAATTCACTAAACTTGACACACAATTCCGGTTTATTGAGCAATCCTCAATGCGATAGAAATTTTACTTCCGATCAAAACTCGACCAAAATGATTATTGCCGTGTCGTAAAATTCAATTTTCTATTATTTCGCGCACCGCCTCTTGACAATGCCAGTTATCACTTTCGCTGCACTGCCGTTGCTCCTTGAGTTCGATTTTGGCTACTTCTTGGAGATTTCAGCTAATTTTTCCCGTATTTTGAACCTACTTTCGAGGAGTACAGAATACACACGGCTGTTATAGCAATTTCCTACAATTTGTTTGCCGCAGTTTCAATTTCTGCCGCAACTAAACAGCGCCACAGAGTGAACTTTATAACAGATGAAATGTGTTATACAGTACAAATGTTGACAGATTTCAAAACGCAAGCAAACAGCTGATTTGTATATTCAAAACAATCGGTTAATATGGGAAAGTCGGAATGTCGTTTCGGGAACGCGAGCCGAAATAGTGGAAGTCATTTTTAAATTATATTGGCTGTCAAGTGGGATTCATTCTTAATCTGACCGCGGACAGAGCAATATCTTGAAAATCTAAATGTGTGTAAATCTTGACAAAACTATCTTTACCAAAGAGCCACTTTCCTCGACATGGAGCGCCAAGAGTTCCTTCTTCTGGGGCTTCTTCAGCTTACACGTTGGCCCCAGTCCCGCCAGACTCAGCATGCAGTTCCTGGTGAAATAAGCCCAATAAAAAGAGCTCTTACCTTTGGCTTTCTGGCATAGGCGTTCTCCTTCGCAGTATTTTCCTCTGGCTCCAGTGCTTCTGTTATTGACGCGGGCTTTTTGGGAGAATTGGGCTTATTAGGGCTAAGGTAGACTTTTACAAGTAAGAGGGTGCTCCTTAGTCCGGAAAAAGGCTTATTAATGAAAAAAGGGGTGTTTAACGTTCACTGGGAGGCAGCTCCTAGCTTTCCAATTTAATTTTGTTTTTGTCGTTCGTACATCCATGATGCAAGAGAATCAGCAGTCCAAGCTCATCCTCGCTCCAGCAACAAGCTTTACAGGCAAAAAAAGAAACTTCTTTAGTGAAACATTTTTATTAGATCCATTAAAAGTAGCAAAAATCACAATTATCCATCTCCTCTAGTTAAACCATATAAGTCCTTAAACACAAAATGTACACGCTCTTTGCTCTGCCCGCCCCTCCGTGGGGCCGAAACCAAAGAAAATTAGGTTAAATTTCAATTTATTAGTTTAATTCACTTCTATTAAAAAATTGTACGCTAAATCAACATAAATTACAAAAATAAACTTGAACTAGGGAAACAATAAACATTAAAAATTATCTTTGTTCTAGTATTTAGCGCCGTTGAGGCCAGTGATGTTTCGCGTTCCAATCAGACTCAGACTAATTACAAGTTAAAAAGAAACTAAATTACAGAGTTAAAGCTGACTGCTTCTCGTAAACATGTGAATATTTTACAGTTTCAATATAAAATACATAATCGCATTATTTCCGCTTTTACTTAACAACAACCGTATTGGTAGGCTTCTTCAGTAAAAAATTTCTAATCAGTGCCAAACTAGTATTTTACAGTTCTCTCTTCGAATTTTCTACCTAAAGTTCATTCTTTTAGTTTCGTTCTTCATCTTAATTCTACCGCTAGACGTTCTAAGGCATTCAATTTCCATTCTTTATCTTTTCGTGTCTTCTAATTACTTTTCTTATCTCCTGAAAATCAACTTTTGATCAGTCACAAAACTTACGTACATGTTTAAAATATCGCTTCAGACGCAAACTCAGATTTTAATGACAAAAGTTTGAACGTTGAAGAGCGCCTTGACTGCCTCGTTGTAGCGCACGAGGATGACCTTGGAGGCCCGCGCGTTCAGCTTCTCGCCGGCGCACAGCAACTGCAGACACGTCGCCTTCTCGATAAAGTCCTGCATCTTCAGTTCCCGTGTCAGCTCCTTGCAGAGAGTAGCTGTGGGCGTCGATGGATCGATCTGGAAAATAAATTGTAGATTTGAGTCTTAATTGCTTTTCACTATAAATCTGAGAGACTCCATTCCTCTTAATTATAGGGGTTGACTTTGTTTCCAAGATTTGTTCAATTTTATTTGGTTGAAGTTAACAAAGAGAAAAACCCTTCTGATTACATCCCTGGTAGTTTTAAAGAAGAACTAAAACCTTTGAGTCCCTTTCCAAACCAATCAAAAAGAGGTCTGCAATGACTCAGAGGCAAAAAACAGACAGACAGACGGACAAATCAAACGTTTAAACCCACCTGTTTTAATACTGCGTCCTTGGATTTGACCTTGAGGTGTGTCAGAAGGTCGTTGAGAAGCACCCACTTTTCGCTCCCCTCGTCCCGCAGGAGATAGAGAGGCGGAAGGGGGCAGTCGGACTCTTCGATCTCAAACTTTTCGCAGTCCGACTCCTCCTTTGACTCCAGCTTGAACGCGTTGTTGGCGGCGTCGAGCTGGTCCAGGCTCTTTCGGATCTCATGTGCGTCGAGGGACTTCATGTGGGCGATGTTGTTGAGGACGACTGAGCAGGACTTGTACTTGAGGTTGTTGGCCCGGAAGGCTTCCGAGAGGTTTTTGTCGGGCACGGAGAACGACATGATGTTGAGGTTCGAGTCCTTCTTCTCCGTGATGATCTCCTTGGTGAAACGAGGCTCCTCTGACTCGAAGAGCTCTGACAGGCCTTCGAAGAGGTCCACGGCATCGCTGTCGGAATCTAGAAAATATAACTTCGGTTAGGATTTTGGGCTCGGAGAGTTTCGGAGACTTCAGACATTTTTGGCGAGACTTTTACTATGTTTAATTTTTTGTGAGACATGATCGTTCCTAAACATAATTTTACGAACGTAAAAATTATCATGAAAAAATTCAAGCGTTTAAAACGGTCACTCTTGAACCAATTCCCGTCGTTCAATGAAAGAGACAAAGAATTTTTAGACTCTATAAACAACATAGAGGACCTTAAAATTTTAATATCATCTTCTGCCATGTTCTTCAGATCCTTGAGACTCACCATATCCCTTCCAGGGCTCGTTCAGCTTCCACGGAGTGACTCCGTCGGGGTAGTTGAGATCGTTGATGTAGTTGCGGATGAGATTCGTCATCTCGGACGTCTCCGCCAGCGCCTCCGGGGTCTGTCCGGCGTACGTGGAGAGCGACGGATCGGCCCCGTAGCTCAGGAGGAGCCTCGTCATCTCGATGAAGTTGTTTTGGACAGCCTCGTGGAGCGGCCGAACCCCCGCATGGGCCGTCTCGCTGTGATTGGCGCCGCACTGGAGCAGCAGACGGGCGATATTTAGGTGTCCCTTGGTGCACGCCTCGTGTAGTGCCGTGTACCCGGCGTTGTCCTTCGTATCAACGTCCACGCCGGCCCGGAAGATGCAGTACGCGATGACGTCGAGATACCCGAGTCGGGCGGCCTTGTGCATGGCGTTCTCGCCCACCCCCTTGTTCAGCACCCATCCTCGAATCTCCTTGCTGATGTCGTTCTCGTCCTTCTCCTGCAAGTAGTTGACGGCCGCGATTCGCCTCTTGGGGGGCGCCGGATGGCCGTCCGAGGCCACCGAGGGCTTCTTCTTCTTCCGGATGTAGTCGAACCCCGAGCTGGCCTTCCTCTTGGGCCGCCCCTTCTTCTTGCTGGGACCCTTGAAGGACAGCGGCGTCGCCAGATCTCGCTCTGACGTCACGCTGGGGGTGTCCAGATCCCGCTCGTCCTCCTTCAGATCTGCCGAGACGTCCAGCATCGTGTCCCGCGTGTCCTCGTCCTCGGGCTCGGCCTTGATCTTGGCAATCTTGTCCTCAAAGTCGAGGTTCATCTTCTCGACGATCTCGGAGAACTTCTGCTCGAATGTCTTGACGGGCTCCAGACCCAGCGGCGGGGCCGAGAGGGGCCTGTCCTCGCCCCCGAAGACCTCCCTGATCGTCTCCTGGTTTTTCATGTTCTTCTGCTCCGTCCTGGTTCGGGACTTCAGGATGGAGAGGTCGAAGATGGACTTTTTCGAGAACAACTTCTCCGACTCCATGCCCGGGGTGGGCAGGAGCTCGCCCTCCACCCCCTTGGGGATGATCTTGGGCGAGCTAAAGTCCGGTCTGAGCTTCTTCTTGCCCTTCTGGACCGGACGAATGACCCTCTGGTGCAGCAAATCGATGATGGACCTCGAGTTGTTGGCCTCCGACGGCTCCTCGTCCTCGCACTTGATCCTCGCCGTGGTAGCGGTCGTGGCAGTGCTGGCCTTGGACGTTTCGGAGAACTCGGAGGCGTCGCTGGTGGACGGCGCGTCGAGGTCCGGCAGGGATGAGGAGTAGTGCTGGTTTGTTGGGAGAACCGAGATCAGGCGGGTCGGCACCTTGAGGGACTTTTTGTACTCATATAGTTGATTCTCCCAGCCCACTGGAAAAACCGGCGGCTGAAATGAGGGAAAATTTTTCGTTGAAAAATGAAGTTAAAAAGTTGTAAGTTGTAAAAGTTAGTATTTTCCCGGGAAACCTAAATTTTGGCTAAAGAAATTCTCGTAATTAGGGCAAAAATTAAAAGCTCATTAATCTTCAAGATCTTCGGTGTTAAATTTACAACGCCTATGGTAGCATTTTTACAGGTACTTCAGCCGACATGTAGTTTATTAAATGAAAAGTTCTCCAATGTGCCTTATCAGAGTGTTTGGCAATTCAATTACAGTGCTCCAGTTTGAGATCTCGTTTGAAAAAGTTAACCCATATAGCAAAGAGGAAATTCAGTAACAAAACGAATTCGGAACTCCATAGGATCTGTTCTAGGTCTGCTCAAAAAGGGAAGGCCTCAAACGGACGAAACAGGCCATTTCTGATGGCATTGAGAAAACAAACTAAGAAGCAGACTAGTTTCTCTATAATTTTGAATTACTGAAGGCTGACTACCCCTGGCTTCCCCTCTAGTCAAGATGCTCTTTGGGTAAAAACTCACCTTCGAACTCTTCTCATCTTTTCCTGGCTTTTTTGGTGGCAGCTTCTTGGCGTTTTCGAGCTTGTCCTTGCTATTGCTCTTCGAGACATCCTGCTTGTTCTTTCGCGGTCGTAACCTGAAATCAAAAGACGGTCAAAAATGTTTTTGAAAGAGATTCCGAGACCTACCGCTCATTCAGAACATCTGCAGGCTCTTCTTCGGAGGAAGTTTCCAGTTTCGACGACTTGCGGGTCTTGCGCTTTCCCTTCCCATTTTTGTTCTCCTCATCAGAGTCGCTCTCCAATTTTCTCTTAAGCTCGTCCTTCTTGGTGGCGGACGAGGGAGCTGCTGCTGCTCCCTGCTTCTGGCTTCCTCCTTGCTGTTTCGTAGTCGTCGACTTAGAGGCGACCTCTGACAAGTTTTTTGACTTCTTCTCAATGGGAATGTTCTGAACGATCTTCTCGTTCCGCAGGACCTTGCTGTTGGAGATCTTTCGCTCCATCTCGAGCTTCTTGCGGGAGCGAGTCATTGTCTCCTCCTTTTCGCTCTCAACCGTAGCTCGGCGCAGCGACTTGCGCTTCGTGGGTGTTTCGGCCTTCGAGTCATCCTTTTTTGAATCCTCTGCGGACTTCTTACCCTCCTGCAAATGGAGATTTTTATTCAAAATAGTGTATTTTTTAAACAAAAACCACGCAAAAGTGGATGAAAATGTCAATAAAAAAATTTAAGTGAACAATTTATGGAATTTTAGGGACTTTTCAGCTATGAACACGGAGTGAGAAGTTGAAGGTCGCGAAAAATATCATTTCCTGGGGCCTGGGGGCTTCACGAAATTGGTTTGTCCCACTGATTTTGCTTTGTTCTCATTAATTGCATACGTAAGAGTGCAGAGAAGTGCGGTTTCAACAGTGAAAAATTTGTAGATTCAATTTTTGGTGAAATTCAGTAAAACCAGTTTAGAACCTCATCTAGAAAATTTCAACGTCAAAGTCTGGTTTTAAAAACTTCTAATTTTATTGAACTGTCTTAAATGGGGTGAACTTTGAGAGTACTTGGAGTACCCTCTTATGAGCAAACAAATCATCTAAAAGACGGCATTATTCATTCGATTTTCCCATAAATATAAAGTTTTTGACTTCTTAAAATAATTGAAAGGCTTCAAGCTCCACAAAAGGTGTAAATGGTGTTGTTTACGAGCACCAGACCAAAACAGGTTTTTCGGGGGATTTTCTCTTAAGAATCACAACAACAACGCAGACCCGCTGACTTGTTTACCTTTATCGTTCATAACAATTAAAAAGCCTACCTGTGAGTCCTGTGATGCCTTAGGCTTGAGCTCCTCGTCGTCGCTGGAGTCCGAGTTGGCCTTCAACTCCAGCCTGGACCGCGTCCTCGGCTTTCTCACGCGTTTCTTGGGCCTCGGCCGGTCTTCCGTCTCGCTCTCGGAGCTGCTGTTGCCTATCCGGGCGGCGATCTTGCGTTCCAGCATCAGTCTAGACTTGATGTTCCTCGCAATTTTGTCCGACACCGACTTGGTCTCCTTGCTCTCCTCCTTGCCGTCGCTCTGCTGACGCAGCATCTGAAGAGGCTTGTCCTCGTCACTGGACGAGTTCTGGAAGGTCTCGATCATCTCGGGGGGCACTGCTGCCAGGGAACTAGACTGGTTGGGACCCGCGTCAAAGTAGATGTCGTCCTTACTGGACATCTCGGGACCTGCCCTTTTCCGCCGGCCCCTCTTCTTGCCGCTCTTGTCCTGCAGTTGCTCCACGAAGTCGTTGCAGGCGTTCTCCCAGTCCATCACGTCGAACGCCGACGTGCCCTCAATGTCGTTTGGGGGCTCTATGGGCGTCTTGGGCTTCTCCACCGGGTCTACGGGGGCCGGATGGAACCCCTTCAGCTCGGCCTTCGTACGGATTCTCGCCGCCAGTAGAGACGCTATGTCCTGCTTGCTGTCCTCCTCCGACTGCTCCGAGCTGTTCTGCTTCTTCATGAGTCTCTGCTGGCCCTTCTGCTCTAGGCTGTTCTTCAGCTTCGAAATCACGTCCTTGTCAGCTCCCTTGCCGATGCTCCCAGAGCTCAGGTTCTGCGGCGTGAACTTCTGCTCGGGCCGCAGCGTGGGGGCCTCCAGTATCACAGACTCCCTCTTGGGCTCCTCCGAGGGGGGAGGGCCCGGGTGCCAGATCGCGGTGCTCTTCTGGATCGGGGAGAACGACTCCAGAGGCTTGTTCATGAGCTCCGGGAGCATGTGGGGGGGAAACCGGGCCTCTTCAAATTTTGGCATCTTGGGCGGACCGGCGCTGGGGGGCGCCTCGGGGAGTCTCTTGCGTGGCGACAGAGGCCCCTGGGGGACGTAGTGGGCTCCGTACTGCACCGCGGGGGGCTGCGGCTTGCGGTTGAAGAGGATGCTCTCGACATACTTGCGGTCCTCGATGCGCTCCAGGTCGTGATTCGCGAGCCGCTTGTTCTTGGGCTTGCTCGCGGGGTCCCAGGGAGGTGGTTTTTGCTGCGGAACCCGGATCACGTCGGGTCTCAGCTCGTTCTGCTGCGTCTCGTAGACCCTCATGTCGGGTCTCGGAGGCTCGGAGTAGCGGGGGTCGTAGCGCAGGGGGGCCTCCCCCGGGTGCTGGGGGAGCTGCTGGTCACGGGCGTGAAAGGCCACGGGGTTGATGTACCTCGGGTCGGTCGGGGGCACGCGGTGGTCCACGATCTGCGGAGGGGGTCGAGGCTCCATGCGGTACTCGGTTGCCTTGGGGTCCTGCCGCGGGTCGAATCGCACTGGCTCGAAACGGGGTCGCTCCATCGGACGGGGCTCCTCGGGTGCTCGCTGGGGAGGCATGTGGATCTGCACTGCTCTCGGGTCTCGGGGGTCGTACGGGGCGTGTTTCGAGAAGTTGGGGATAAAGTCCATGCGGGGCAGCGTGTGGGCCAGGTCGTCCCGTTTCTCGATGCCCGTGGAGTCCGCTTTGGTTTTGACGGTCTTCAGAGAGAGGTCGAGGGCCTCAGGGGCTTCTCGTTTCACTCCCGAGGACTGACTGGGGGCCGTTGCGATGACGGGAGTTTTGATCACCTGGAAGAGAGAAGAGATTTTTAGCTGGACGTTCTTAATCATTTAAATGCTTCGAGAAAAAACTAATGTGTGAAATATGAAAAAATCATCTGAGGATTCACAAATTGATTGACTTTCTAATGATAAAATAAAGTGAAATTTTAAGAACTTAATATTGTGCAGGAAAACGATCCCGATTTCTCTAGAAATCCAATCATTCGGGAATTACGAATATCTCTTAAAAATATTTTATAGTCAAATGGAAGCTTTTTGGATCCCCATATGATCTCGTGCAATCAATTTAACCTCGAAAAATACTGGAATCAAGGGTTTGAAACGTCTGAAGTTGGTTTAAAAAGTGGTTTTGATGGGTTTTAAAAGACCAGAGCTAGATAAGGAATATTTTTCGTGCTCAAATTGTGAATTTTTGGGTTTAAATGTATGAAAATGGGGGAACCAGTGAAAAATTAACGGTGAAGCAAGATTGAATTATTGAGCTAAATTATTGATAGATGGACCTATAGTAAGAAGAAAAATAACTAAAAAACTTCATAATTACCTGGTACTCGGGCTTGACCTGACTCACGGTCAGCTGCACGGGGTCCTTGCTGCTGGTGGACGGGTAGGGGTAGGGCCGGCTAGACTCGTGCTTGATGGCGGCCGAGATGTCAACGTGGATTTTGTAGGATTCGTTGTGCTTGCGTTCGGGCTCCCGTTCTTGCACGGGCTTGGAGATCTCGACCCTGGCGATCGTCTCCATGGGCCTCTGGTAGCTGTCGTAGGGTCTGTAGCCGTGGTACATGCCCTCGCTGGGTCCGTACCTGGCGTTCTGGCGCGTCAGGTCCACGAACTCCACGCGCTTGTCGTAGCGCTCGAACTGGGAGGGGCTAGGAACGGGACTCATCTGCTTCGGACTGGGGGTCTGCTTGGGGGAGGGGTGCACGAAGCTGGGACTCGGGCTCTGGTGGTACGGCACTGACTGGGGGCTCTGGGCGGACCGAGGCCACGGACCCGAGGGAGGGTTCATGCTGCCAGGCACCTGCTGCTTCTTGTACTTCCCGTAGTCCCGCGTGGGCGACATGGAGGGCTTGCTGAAGGCCTCCTTGAGCGGCGGGCCGTGCGGGGGAGCCTTCACGGGGTACATTATGGTGTCCTTGGGCAGCTCTCTCTGGAGATCGGGGTGGGGCTTGGCGCTGGGACCCGGTTTGGAGCCGTAGTACGCGCCCTTGACGTCCTTCTGGTAATACTGCGGGGGCGGACCTTCCTTCAGGTACTGCGGCGGGATCCCGGGCTGCTGTTGTTGCGGCTGCTTCATGTGCTGCGGGTAGCTCACGAACTTGTGCATCTGCATGAGGTCACGACTGTAGGTGGGCTCTCGCGGGGGCAGGTACGTCTTGAACTGCTCCTCCTCCTTCCTCGGGACGGGCTTCTGGTGCCGCTGCATCTCCTGGTGCATGAGTTGCTCCTTTATGATGCGACTCCGGGGGCTCAGAGAGCGCAGTTGCTGCTGCTCCTGGTACGGAGGTGCGTGAGGGGGGTACTCTGGCCGGCCCTGGGGCATGGGGGTGCTCGGGTGGCTCTGCTGCTCGACCCTCTGGGTCATGAGGGGCACGCTGCCTCGTCGGTGATGTTCCTGCAGCATCCGCTGGTCCACCATGTGGGGCGGCATCTCCATCCGGTGTGGACTCTGGTCCGGAACACGTTGCTGTTGAGCGTAGAAGCGATGCATGTTGGGGTCCGGGACCCCGGTTCTGTGCATATTGGGCTCCGAGCGGTGCAAGTTAGGGTCGGACCTGCAAAAATATAATCGTTAGTATTCTCGAGAGATAGATAGATCTGGGGTGGGGCAGAGGGTCACGCAGGTCCCGAAGATCCTATTGTGACCCATTATTCGCGAGAGACAAGTTCGTTTTTGGTCTTCAGACCGTGCAGACCGTTCTTAGGCTATAGATTTTGGTCAAAATTTTGAAGACTAGGGTTTAAAAATTTCAAATGTTGGATCCAATATTTAATTAAGCCCACGAAAAGGCAATCTGCTTCCTTCTTTTCCAAATTGAGAGATCATAATTTTGCTGACTCTGGGAAATCGAAAAATGGTGCTTCAAGACCTTTGAAAGCGATTGGACAACCATTTGAGGCTTGATGTTTTCTAGGAATCTTTAAGAACAAGTATGGAGCAAACATATAACGTCTAAAATCAATAAAGTGTAGGTTTAGTGACTCTAGGGGCATTTTTAAAGGATATAAAAACTGACAGAAACTTTTCTAAAATTGCTATTTTAAGTTAAGCTAAATCCAGCTTGATACGAAAAATTGTCAAACATTTTAATAGAAACTCATTGAAATCAGCTACAGAATGGGAATTGCATGGAACGACTTTGAAGACCAAATTTTCATGTTCTAAGGCCAGTCTCAGAGGAATAGGCAGAAAACAAGGGTCGAACCTGTGCATGGTGGGGTCAGATCTGTGCATGATGGGCTCGGACCTGTGCTGGCTCGGGTCGGGTCTCTGCGTGCTCGGGCTCATGCGGGGGTCCATGTGGTAGGGACTGGGGTTCGCACTCCTCCGGTCCTGGCGCTGGGCCTCGCGGTAGTGCTCCATCCTGGCCACCGACTCGGCGCGGTGGAGTGCGCTGTAGTGGTCCTCGGGCCGCTGGAGCGTCCGTGGGTCGATGGCGTACGTGGGCTGCTGGTCGTACCGGGGCTCGTATCTCATCGGGGCCTCGTGCTTCTGGCCGCGATACGGGTCCCCGGCGCTCGGCTGGGGTGGCATGGGGGTGCGAATCTCGCGGTGGTCCCGGAACTCGACTCTGTGCTGCGGCTCCGGGACCGGCAGGAACTCCTGGCGGGGCGTGCGGTAGAGGTCCTTGGGCGCCGCCACCACCTTGGGGTCGAATCTCTTGGGCTCTGGGCCCAGGTTCCCGTACTTCTCGATGAGCCGTCCCGGGTAGTCCTGGTAGGCCTCGTTCTGGGCGTCCGACTTGACCGTGATGATGGTCCCTTCCTGCCTCAGCTGTCTCTCCTTCTCCTTGAGCGAGAAGGCCTCGTCGATCTTGGCGGCCGACGGGGGCTCCACCTTCGGCACCGTCACCAGCTTCGTCTCGTACTGCCCCTTGCTATATTGCATGTGCATCTCATGCTTCGGTTTGTATATCACAGACTCTTTGGGGGGCTCGACGACGGGCACCTCGGATGAGGACGTGGAGGGCACCGAGAAGTGCATCTTGTTGATGACGTGCGGGGGTGGCTCCTCGAGGGCGAACGAGGCGCCCTCTTTCGGCTTGAGTCGAAGGTCACTGATGTAGTTGTGAGTCTTGGCCATCTCCGCGAGCTGCTCCTGAGTCTTAGCGGCCGCAAAGTTGGGGTTCGCGATTTGCAGCTTCTGCGTCTGGTTCGCGGCCCTCTGGAAGTCCGGGGGCTTCACGTGGAGCGGGTTCGGCTTCGCCAGCTTGCTGAAGTCCGGCGCGTTGATGTACAGAGACGTGGAATGGGGCGACTCCTGCTGGGAGGCCTCCGACCTGGCTGCCTTCAGATCCTCTTTGGTCTTGTACTTGCTGTCGATGAGGTCTTGCCGGCTCATCTCGGACACGATGGGGGCCCCCGAGCTGCTCGGAACCTCCGCACTCTCGCTCGACGTCACCGATGGAATTACTCGTTGCGTTTCTTCATCACATTTGGTTGCCGTTGTTGCACTACTACTCACTTCCGGTTTCGGTTTATCACAGCCAAGTGGTTCATTGCTACTCCCGGGCTCCCCGGGCCCCCCAAACGCCGGAAACCCGGGTCTCCGGTGGATGTCAAAGGGCTTCTTGGTGTCGAAGTTGCCAATCGTCAGCTTGTTCTGCAGCGCGTGCTTGATGACGCGGTCCAGGAAGCTTCCGCTGACATCATCGGGCTCGTCCTTCTGCTCCTCCGAGGCGCCGGGCTCCTCCTCCTTCTGCTCCCGTGGGCTCGCGGGCTGCTCTTTTTGTACTTCAGGAGCCTTGCCCTCTCCCTTTTCCTCCTCCTGCGTATGCTGGGGCTTCGCTGGAGATTCCGGGGGCTTCTCTTCGGCTGACTGACTCGGAGGGGGGTCGTCCTGCTCCTTGCTCGCTGACTCAAGCGTGCGGGTCTCGATGCGTGTGGGAGTTATGAGGGTCTCCACGTCGGCCGCTTCCTGGTCCGGGGACTTGGAGGGCTCACTCTGCGTGGGAGGCGACTCGGACGCCGCGGTCTCCGGGGGCTCTGGGTTCTTGGAGGGGTCGTCATCCGTGGGCAGCTTAAGCGGGTCTTCCATTGTCTGGAAAAAAGAACGAGGCGTGGATGAGATTAAGGCGACAAAGGAGGGAGCAAGGTCGCTCGCAATTTATCACATGTCGCGGGCAAAGTAATTTTGTGTGTCGGTGTAACGATAAAGACGCATAATCTCTGTTTTACACAATCGTTTACATTTACATGAAAGCACGTATTTGTCATGATATGGCGAACGTTCCATATTACTCGTGTTGGCACAAATGCCATTTCACTGTTGTTTGTGTGCACAGAAGTGGGTCAAGGTTGGTGGTGGCGAGAGGAGCTACGGGGACAAGAACTTCACCATGATTTTATCGAGGCTCAGACACGCTGTAGGGATGAGCAGAAAGGTCACCAGGGACGATGTAGGAAGGGTTTCCTGAATACTAATTTTGTCCGTAAAATCGATGATCTGGAGCATAGAAAAGAATCAGTGGTGGAACTAATTTATAAGTTGAGCTATAGGCGCAGCAAAAACTGTTTATCAAGAATCTAAAGGAAGCGATAGGGCGGATTTCCAAGGGCAAAATGTGGAATTTTTTGACAGTTGAATTAATAACACTTTCTAGCAAACAGATATGGCTGAAGGGGTTTTCGTGACAAAATTTTAAATTCCAGAGGTGGAACTCATTAAAAATATGGAAAATCAGAAGTTCAGAGTTTTTTTGTGCAAAATTCATTGAGGCAAAAATTTCGATATCCAGAGACGTAACTCAGAACTTTGTAGAAAATTGAATTGACAAAAATTTTAGGCAAACATTATTGAAATCCAGAGACGGAACTATGTTTTTAGTGTTACAAAGGCGGCATAAAATAAAATTGGCAGAGGCATGATTGCATGACTACGAGTCCAAGTCCAGAATTAGCAAAGAACAATAGAGCTTAAGGCTTAAAATCAAGTTATAAATGCAGTGTGAGAATTAACGGAATTCCAGAGGCGTAACGGCAAATTTCCTATGAGGCAGCTTTAAAATGTGAAGCCCTCCAAAACCGGTCCGAGTGTTTTTATTAGGGCAGCTAATCAAATTTCGCAGAGGCCGCATTTATCACGAAACGACCGGCTTCTAATTTCGCGTCACTCCGATAAATATATTCCGATTGTATCTATTCAAATGAGATAACGCTAAAATTGACCAAAACAATTGTATGCAACTCAGGCATCTGCGAAGGCACGCAAAGTAAAATGAGCATAACGTGTTAGCATTCGCACAACAGACAATAAATTGAAATAATAAATGAAAAATAAACATTCTGTGATATTTCCAAGGTCGACGACCTATTTTTGTCTTCTTTCGCTGCTCACTCTCACTCCCACAGCGTGTGTTCGCTACGCAGAGGCGTGTTTGCGATTATTTTCGTGCACTTCTGACGCTATCATCGTTATCAATGAAAACGTATACTTGAGATTTGCTATTTTTGGGGTCATCGCAGAAGGAATTTCCAGTTCTAATCTGGCTTTCAAAATTCCGCTCGGAGGCAAGCCGATCTGGAATTGACAGCTGGCTCATCCCGTTACGACTCATGACTGTCAGAAGTTCACAGACGTTCGGATGAGGATGTGAAGCGCAGGCACAGGAAACTTTCAAAAGTCAAAGGTAATGTGGCAGCCGAGTCTGTAGCGGTAAATGCGCAACAATTGTTGTTCCATGCCTCAGCTATTCCGACTTTTTCTCTTCTTTGCTCAACTTACACCACTTTGCTCCACCTCTAACGGTGCTTTTGTCTTTATTATGCTTTATAAGTACGTTTTTTCTGCTTTTTCCGTTTTTCTCTCTTTAATGCCACGCCATACGTACTGCAGGCCGTGATGAAACGCCAGTGACGTAACCGCGGGAACCTCTCTGCCTCACTCGTCAGTCTCGGGCCCGTCACGCCGCTGCTCGGATTTTATTGCGTTTGATTATGTTTTGTATACTCATTGTTCTGTTCAAACATTTCCCATAACGTACTCGTCAGTCGTCAGACGTTGCAGGAGTTTTTAACGGAATTCATAAACAAATCAGAACACACGATACGATATTCGCAGCCAACTTCCCCGCTAGCGCGGTGCCTCGCCGGCTTTATCAAGCGAAACCTCGTCTCGACTCGTTCCAAGTTCGCGACCCTCGAGACCTATCAATTTCGTTGCGGTCTTGTACTTGACTTTCTGTAGCACTGGGACACATTAATTTTCAATTGCAGTGATAAGACCTGCCAAGCCAACTTGTTTCTCGGGAACTAAGCGGTAGTTTTGCGAACTTTTACGGCACTATCAACACAAAGGAGTCTCGGTAGCGGAATTCCCAAAACTCTCGAGTGGCTCTTTTCTTGCAGATGTAATATTCATTCTAGACTGGTAGAAAGCCAACATTTTTTTAATCACAATTTTTCAAACAGAAAGAGCCACGGAATAGAATTACAGGAAAAATATCGAGACTGGAAGTGAAGCAACTCATTTATATTGGGCATGAAATTCAAACAAGGTCCTAAATAATAAAAACTAAGCCAAACATCGCATACTTAAAAGGTTGTATAGACTGGGAGAACGTTAATAATCTGGGAACAAAAATTATCAGAAATAACAACCGTAATTGATGAACCATAATGGAGCCTAATTGGTGGTTATCTAGACTAGAAGAGGTTATTATGACTTTATGACTGAAGGGAAGCATTTGAAGAACCTAGACTGCATAAGCCAGAATTAGATATCTAGACTAGAGGATTTCAGAAAAAACTAGATGACATCTAGACCAGAAGGACGCCAAGCAGCGTGTCGATGGGAACAAAGAGTTTCCCGCCATTTCGCCAAATCCCTATTCAAATCACGTGTAATTTGTGCCTGATATTTCCGCAGACACGCTGCTTTATCCCACTTTAGCATAAGATCACTCACGCTCCACCGAGTCGCAAGCTCAATGTCATGATTCGCGTCAACGATGTTTTTATTGACGCTCTTGCTGCCCCGTTTTCCTTCTCGCACACTTTGAGTCTGACACGTACCCGCGGATTCACTGCTGACCGCGCCATGTGTTTGTGATTTGCACAAAAAGACTCAATCCATAAACCCGCCGTCATCCTCCCACCCCACCCCACCCTCTTGCTCTCTCACTCGCTTGCCAAGCCATCGCGTGTCATATTGTTGGATTGCTTCAAGCGCACACCGAAAAATCACTAGAACCGCGTACGACAGCGCGACATACGGGGGCATTTATACACAACTCTATACACCGGGGATGAGTAAGGGAAAGTCAATGACCGGCCAAATTTCAGACAAAATCGATTCATAGATTTTCTCCTTGTGTATTTAGGCCCTAATGGACACTTTAGTATGCAAATATGGTACACAACTGTCGACCTCCAAGAGCAATGATATGCGGCTGCGGCAGCGGCAGCGGCATTTCGACATCGGAACGCCAAACACGGGAAACAAAAGAAGTCTCAATTTATTGCCAGACAAGCCACCGCCAGCGTGGCCGGGAAAACAGCTGGCATATAAGGCGCATGGCATGCGAAGCTAAACGCGGAGAAGTCGCATTTCGAATTTATTGCTTTTGCTCCAGACCTAAGCTCGGAGTTGTAGCGGAGGTTGAGGAGAATGCCTCCGTGTTTCAGCTCTCGGTGCACAAACAGGCGTGTATGAATGATTCAAGTTTCAAGGCCACCCGTGTCGTATATGTTGAGTAATTAGTTGTGAAAATGCAAACAAATAGGTAAACAATCGGAATTGGAGGCAGTTTGAGAATTCTGAGACTGAGGCACGTTTGAATGGAGATAAATTGAGGCGATTCTGGGAAACTGTGCTGCTTTCATCGTGGCTAACATGTGTTTCTGGTTTGGCAACTAGACTGGGTGACTATGTGAAAGGTCTGGAGATCAATTTTTGCTAAACGGGGCTTAGACTCATCTTGCCTTTCATCTTTTTGAGATTTGGGATAGGGGACTTGCTGTTAACGTCTGTGAAAGTAGTCTTTTAACAACTCAAACTTGTTCAGCTAACCTAGACCGGGTAAGAATCAGTATTTATTTTTCAATTTTATCAAAACTAGTTTACGAAATCAATACCCCAGCTTGAAATTGTTTGGTTGTTAACTCTCGTTAATATTTTATTCAATGAAATTGACAGAAAAAAATTCAGTTTATCTTTTATGAAGTTTGAATAAAAGCTGCTCTTAGTATCATCTAGCGAACCTAGACTTGGTGAGGAACTTATTCATTTTTTAAGAGCCTATAAACTGCTTCAATTCGTCTAGCCTCATTAAATGTCAGAAATTCCGCTACACGTTCGAGAGCGCCGAGTAGCATGAAAATGTCCTCGGGAGGAACAAAAGATAACATCCTGATTTGTCTAGGACGAAAATTGATAAAACAAAGCATGAAAATTGGACGGCCCCGCAAACAATAGACGAGACTGCCGACTCATCAGCCGGGGGCCGTCACCTTCCTCGGAAAAAACGATTCAGCGAACACAAAAAGGTCTTGTTTGAAACATCAATGAGCCTAATATGCAAAACATAAAGCAAACAGTTCGAGCACACATGCGCAGCGTCTTGCTGGAATAGCGACGGTCTAGGGCCGGGCAGGAAGTTTGGGAGTCCTTTCCGTCGGCCCCAAAAGCGCTAATGAGACCGACGCGGCGGAAAGAGAGAGTGTGTAAGAGGTGCAGAGACAAAAAAGAAGGTCGAGGTGTTGCACAAAAGAAGGTAGGACACGGCAGAAATTTCGTACCTACGTGAGGCCGAAGAGTGAAGAGCCGTACGTACACGAGTGTCTGATGATCGCCTCGAGTTTGTAAAATCATGTGCGTGTTTGGAGCGCATGAAAGGAAAACAGACAAAACCGGTTTCGAGAGTTGAACGTAACGAGACTGGCCGAGAAGACGTAAACGGAGAAGTTGCATTTAGTCTTCAATTAATCGGCTCTTTTGTTTATTTTCGCGTATTTTCAATGAACTCGTTTGCATCCGAGCCGTTTTGCGTCCGTTCGCCCCACTTTCCGACCAAATGTGCTGCTTCATTTTACGCATTTTCGCCTAGCACCCAGAGACGGATCTCGGAGGTCTTTTTTCTTCCCAATTGCCTGGGACGGACCTTGGAGATTACTGTTTTTCGTCTCTCAAATATTTATTTTACCCCATTTTCCGGCTTAGATAGGTCTTTTCTTTCTTACTAGCCAGAGACAGACCTCGAGGGGACTTTTTATCACTCCAAGAGACCTTGGTACGGCTCGTTTTCTTCCAACTAGCTAGGGAGAGCTCTTGAACGATCCCTTTTTGGACCAAAAACGTGCCTCCATTCGACATATTCTCAACAATTTGCCAGAGACAGACCTCAAGGGGACATTTTTATCTCTCCGGTAGCCAGGGAGAGACCTTGAAGGCTCGCCTTGTTCCAACGGAGGCTCCAAAAACTTGAAAAATGTCCACATAGCTCCATGCCAACTTTTGAATAATGCCTTAATATAAGAAAACTCTTGCCCGACCCATAAATTACAATAATTTTGCAGCGGCGACGTCAAGAGATGCAAAAACTGCAATCAACCACCACTAAAACCCACAATGCACACGGGTCCATCTATACACCATACATATTTGCGTAACCTCGAACAATGCTAAACACTAGCCGCAAGTCACCTTGCAGTATACACGGAGTCGAGAGCTCTGCGAGCAGCGCCATATCAAGTTTAGCGCACAGATTCAAAAATGTTAATGGACGGCCTTCAAATCTCGCATCGGTCTTTTAAACTGAAATGCAAATATTTATGTACTTCATTAAATCGCTTTATTTCTTTTCGCTCGCGCGAAATTTCTTAAGAACGACCTTTTCAAGGAGAGAGAATGTCTGTTTGTCGGAATTCAGGTTCTTTGTTCCACAACAAGGTTATTTATCATTTTTTCATTAACAAACTTATTTTCAAAAATGCTTTTCGAGTCTACTAAAAATTCTAAACTAAAATAATAATTATTAAAAAATAAGATTTAAAATTTAGGAAATTTATTGCTTCAAAATTAAAAGTTTCCCACACTCGAAACACTTGGAAGTTCAAGGATGAGGCCACAGCAGGGCCTCCAAGCGTCTTTTGTCCTCTACTCTGTGTCTACGGACACAAAGCATCTAGAAATAAGCCATCGTGCGTGCTGCCAGCCCCAAGACTGTGGTGATAATGGCGCAAGTAAGCACACGACATCCATTGGCAAGAACGAGACACACATAAAGCGCGAGTACAAAAAATATTTTGCGCAGTTGATTGCATTGGCAATGAATGACGTCGTCGACGTCGGTGTCGGCGAGTGGAGCGGCAAAAAGCCACCGAATGTCATATCAGAGCGCGATGAACATGCGGCCTAAATTTGTTTATTAGCGTCCGTCAGCAGACCGGCCGATACCCGGGAGAGCTCGTCGCTCGGAGTGTGAATGGAGGAAAGCGGCGCGGTGCGCGTATAGGAAAAAAGTTGTCGAAGGTCAATGACCCCAATTTGTGGCGCGGTGATGAAAAACAGGCCGGGCCGAGAATTTACACATTCCAATGCCGCTATGCCAAGTGGGAACCGACGAATTAGGTTCAGTTGTCCGTATTGTGGAGCAACAGCTGGATAAATACGAGGAATTGGGTTCGGTCTGGTCTCCGTATTGCGTCGCTCCGGCCGGGGACACCTATTAGTCTCTCTTTCATGTGCAATCGGGTGTGTGTTTGGGTCGGAGGGAACGACCTCTAAATAGGCGGCGAGGTCGTTGCTATCTCGGCCGTCTGAAGGGCTCTTGGAGCCACTTACAAGTCGCTTGATGGCTCTCAGGCGTATCTTTTCGGCTGACGGGAGGGTCTGGGGTTTCTCTGACGACCGTCACGAGCCGTGCCGTCCCTAATTAGGGCCAACCTAAGTAGTTTTTAATGACTTTCGGGGCCGTCCTTCGGTGATCTGCTGCTCTGACTCACGAAATCCAGCTTAGCTAGAGACTTTGAGGCTCTATTTTTAATCTTTACGAGTCTACTCTCCTAGATGTGTCTGTTTCTGGTAGTTTTAGGAGTTTCGAGACCAATTGAAGCAAGTATTGGAGCCCTCAGAAAATTATTGTCTGAATATTTTTCAGATTCTTGTAACCATTTGCAAACTCTTAGGTTATCACTTGAGATTTTTAGTGCATTTTTAACAGTTTTAAACATATTTTGTTCGTCTATAGAGACCTTTATAATCTTGATAGTGGTGAAACACTTTGCCTACAAACCGTGCAAAATCTACATGAGGCATCTATCTCTTACAGGAACAAAGCTGAGAGCCCCCAAAGACTTTGAGCTGTCTAGCAAATCTAGCAAAAAGCTAGAGACCCCTTAAGCTTCTACAGAAGATTTTAACTTCGATTTAAATTTGCACCGAAACCTACTAGAACATACACTTAAATGCCTTCGATCCTGACTAGTTAAGCTTTGAACATGTTTTTGACTTTTTCCGGTCTTGTTTTTCTTGTCAGTTTGAAGCAAATTTAGCTATTTTAAAAAAGGCTTTAAAAATTTGATTGAAGCTTTTTCCGCCTACTGTTCCAATCCTTTCGTAAACTAACTCCCCAGGCACCTAATGACTCCGCTATTTTCTCCTCCATCGAGTTTCCCGCAATTTCAGGCTCCAAAAACCCACAAATGGCCTATCGCACGACATCGACAGCGGTAACGTGATTTATGTAATGAGTGAAAATGAGCATGCATATTCAAATTACACAACACGAAACCCGCAAGGAGACACAGAAGCACGCATTTCCTTATCTCCGCTTGCGATCGTCATTTTCAAGTTCATTGAAAAAATAAGTGCATGCATAATAGTTTCGTTACACACTATTATTGCCACTGCAGCCCGTCGTAGTTTTGTTGCTCTCTAGACTCGCTAGCGAGCGCTCATATAAATGCAAATCGACTCGGTTTTATTATGCCCCGTCGCCTCACCCGCTCTCCTTTCCCTCTCTCTCTCTCCCCATACATCGGCGCATTGGCAATATAATAAAAACAATATTTGTGTTCACGTTCTCGACCGAGCGATACTATACCCTTCAATTTTTATAACAAATCACGTCGATAGCAGATTGCAGGTCATGATATTCCTTCCTTCTCTTCCGCACACAGCTACCGAGTTGCAATGTCGAGCTGCCATGCCGTTTAATGCAATCAGGACATCCTTGAGATCCTTATAAGTTCATCTCATTGTTTCTGTGCGCGTCCCGAGAGTCCGCTGCTCAAGGGGAGTGAGTTGTGACTCATTTTCCTGCCTGCCACTCGTTCAGGGACGAAGCGAGGGGCGACTTTCTGGTGATTTGAATTTAGCTATAGGCAAATCTAGGTCATAGACGTAACCAGGGACCCAGGGGAACTGAAAACTTAGCTTTTATTAATAATTTTTCAGCAAGACACTTTCAAAACAAACATTTCCTGGGTGTTTGGTGGGAAAACTAGGAATTGAAACATTATTACTTCAGGGCTTAACTTTAAAAAAATTCTTGTAGTTACTCAATTTTTGATTACTTCAACCATAAATAGGCTTCCAAAAACTTTAACATTCTCAGAGGAACATCTCATTATACTTTCAGGAACAGTTTCTAGAAAATAACTGGATATAGCTTTCAACCACAATATTATGAAACGCAAAAAATATACCTAGTAGGTTCCAAGAAGAGAGGGATCCTAAAAATCTGCGTTCGATTTGGGGAAAACAATGTGTTATTTTGTGTGTTATTTGAATAATGTAAATAATGTTTTTATGTGGAATAGTCTTATTTTTGAAAAAGAATTTTAAAGTAAAAATTTAATTTGAAAAAGTTTTTTGACTCGATTTTTTTTAACAGAACGGACCTTAAACCTCAGTAAAGACCACAAAGGTTCCACCAGAGACGTAATCTAGGGGCTTTGAAAATTAACTTCAATACAAAAGATCATTAATGAGGTTTCTGCATTAAAAAAAGTCCCGGTTTCACCTCTGTCCCGCTGTTTACTGAACGCTGTCTGCCGGCTAAAAATAGTTTCCGCTCTTTGTGAAATCGCATGTGCAATTGCGAGCTTCAATTGTGTGCAAAATGTTTCGGTGCCGTGGATCGAAGAAGCCCAAAAGTGACGCGCTCCCTCTCCCCCACCTAAGCACTCGCTGACTGACAGCTCTCATAACTGAGCCCCCCGAACACCGCGTCGCATCGATTACGCTATTACGAAAATAAACATCGAGCGGTTGTTTGCATTCTCGCGCACTATCCGCGTCTTCTCGCACTTCAACGCAGACATTAGCGTCGACTGCATGTGTCAGGCGGCCGAACCACGCCGCGCCGTACACTCACACACACGTTTTATAATAGTTTGACCTCATTTTCACATGTTAGACCTCCGTAGTCAGCACTTAATCTACAGAAATCCGAGCGCTTTTAAATAGTTCAAACTCCGAGCGTGTACACAAAAAAGATTAACAGTGTGGAGAAAGAAAGCGGCTAGAAACATGTGCGCTTCGCTTCCCATGATCTAGGAACTGATCTAATCACGCTGCTAGAGCTGCCTTTTGATCGTCTTTTCTCCATTTTTCTCCGTTTCGCTTCGCTTTTGTGTTTACTGACCCAAAACAGACGACTACCCGACGATGTCTGAGCATCATTCTCTGTGAACACGACTGTGAGATAAAAGCTGAAACAACTGAAACCAGATGCGACAAAATTTACGACTTTCTCAGACCTATTTAAACAGAACTGGGTGCCGAGACACTGGGGGCACCTAGAACCGTCTTCTGCACCTCAACTCTTGGAGTCATTTTACATTTTTGGGCTGCACTGGAAAACAGAATTTTAGTGCTGAAAATTCGTATTTTTAAACTCTACTGTAAAGAGACCTGACTGTAAAATTTATTTTGAATTAGCTTAGATTTTTACTTCCAAACCTTTATAAAAATAACGTTTTGACAATGGGGTTAAAAATGGTCTATTTATTATTTCATTAGCTTCTCTTTGGGATTCTCTTGGACAAATTAAATTAAAATTATTTTAAACTTCAGAAGTAAAATTTACAACAAATCATAAAGTAATAAATTCAAAAGTTAGAAGAGTCAAAGAGTTTGGTTCGAGTGGACTATAATTTAACCCCTTCTTTTAAAAAAGGCCCAGGATTCTTACTTTCAAACCCCATTGTAGAAACAATACTTTATCCCTAGTGTCTCAGAATTGGTCCAGTTGCAGATCAGCCGAACCCCAGTGTACGACAGAAACATGAGAATTTGTGGGTCATGGAATTTGTTGCATTTGAGGTCACTTCTCATTTACGAGATCGCCGCTCTCGCCGCAGGTAGGTGACGTCAGCATCTCCGACGCGGCGGCCGATCGCGGCATTGAATCGCGGAGAAAAGCGCCTCCATCGTAATTAAATTAGCGTCAATTTTAGACTTACTAGTGTGATGGATCGCAGTAATGCGAAACCACACAAAAAGGTATTCTAATGATATGATAATAATGGGTTTATATTCGTACAGCATGCACAGAAAGGCCGCACATCATTGTCTAGCGTGTGTGGTGGCTCCGTACGAGGGCACACACATGTGACACCGACACACCACACTTTTATCTGGTTGAATGACCTTTGGTATTCTGTAACACATAGCGCCCCACATTTTCCTGCTCTTTCTCAATGGAGCGGTGGAGCTTCGAGCGCATATTGCGGGAAGCGGGGGAAAGGGAGACACGACGACATCAATCAAGAATCAATTTGGGTAATCCCATTCGTCTTGTAAATGTGACGTTTATCTGTGACCGGATTTGACTCACGCCGAGAGGGAGCTCGGCTACGTCGAGGTCGTTTGTCACGATTTCGTGGCGAGCCGGAATTCTTCTCCATCTCATTTTCTACTGGAGCCTGTCCGGTGTGTGCTTGACTCTGGATATCTACCGTTTTGCCTTCAGGGCTAGAGCTCGAGCTTCTGTTAGACCAAGTTTCAGTTTTAGTCCTTTATTTATTAGGTTACCGTTTTGAAGCCCGGAGCTTCCTGCAAAACCTATTATTTCAAGTTACTTGTGAGGTGATTTTTAAGGCCAAAACTTTCTTATTCCCTTACGGACTAAAACTCCTTGAACTCTGGTTTCATAAGAGCTGTTTTTTGTCACCAATACTTTTGTTTGATTCTTCTATTTTTACAAAGGATCTAAAGACTGTTATTGAGCTTTCATTTGGACACATAAATGACATCTTAAACTCGTCTAGTATTAGGCTTAGAGTGTCCTACTCTCTACAGAGACTCCTCAAGTACTGTCAGGAACTGCTTTTCGACCAACACTCGTTGAAGATGCTGATTTTCGACGAAAGGTCGTCTCATGTGGGTTTGTAGAGCAAATTGTAGGCACAAATTCGTCTAACCTTGGGAAGTGAAGAAATTTTTCCCCGAAATAAATGTCTAATTTGGGGTGAGGAAATGATTTGAGACGTAAATTCTCGCAACCGAGTTCTCAGAAACTGAGTTAAATTTAAATTGAGGAACTAACTGAGGTGACGAAATGGTGAGAAGCCATCGAGAAAAAAGCCGCCTCAAGGGGGGTTTCCTTGAGCTTTCTCCGTGACCCCGATACGGCCCAAATGGAGCAGAGCCCGAGGAATTCGTAATCTCTACCTGTCACGACTCGAACTCGCGTTGGCCGCAACCTACCCGACTCATTTTACGCACAAAAAGTGAACAAAAGTGCCACGACCATCTCGCTGATCAACTGGAAGTCGAATTAAAGCAACCCGCAGTGTGTGCCTCAAACACGTTCCTCCATACACCAGGCACCGTACAAACGTGCTCAGAAATAAATAAATAAATAATAAAATTGTACCCTTGCTTAGTCTACTTCATGCACTGCGGCCTGTGTAGCGAGAGTACGGGTCGCACGCGGCACTTGGCAACCACGACTAGTATAATCACTGTGTTTCATCGACGTCGACGTCGACGTCGAGATGCATGAAAATCCAGTTTTTTTCTTGTTTGCTGCATTACGTAAACAATCTCGGTCGCGATTTTTGCCCGCTTGCTCGCACTCGTCTCGCACAGAGAAATCTTAAAATCCGAGAGATAGCGCAGCAATAAAGCAGAAAGACACCACACCGAAAGCCGCGACGTCGAGGCCGAGGGTAAGCGGAGATGCGGAGAAATGTGAAAGAGAAAACGAGAAACGAAACGGTAAAGAGTAATCAGATGAAGAAAGTTATTGGAATTGAGGAACTTCGAAACCCGATTGAGATTGTATATTGCGGCCCGACTCGGCGGCTGAGAGGCGGGATTTTTGGAATTCTGACACATCACCGCGGCCAACATGCGATGGGGGAACTCGGGCCGGATATTGCGGATTATCTGGGTCAGCGCTCCAGTTTGGGACCGTCTGGATTACCTGGGTCGGTCTTGCAAAGTCGCAGTCTGGAAGGAGAACCCATAATGGGCTAGGTGAAACCCTAGCGGTATTTTGCTCTGCTGACAATGCTCTATTCAGGCTTAGTAGCAATTGTCAAGTTTTTTTTGCTTTTGAAGAGTTTTGAGGGAGTAAAGACCAGAAGAAAAGACCTTACCAAATTTTTTACCAAGAAATTGAACCCAAATTAGGGTTAGTTTCAAATCTATACTCAGCACTTGTTTCTAAAACCAGTTGAGTCCTTTGGATAGTTATTTTAAAAAAATCTTTTGAAAAATCCAGCATATCTTGACTTTTTTTATAAAAGTGGACTGAAATATGTATCGTTTATAGGGGGTTTGGCTACGTTAAAGCCACTTTGAATGCTTTTAATGATTTGATTTGGATTTTCAATCTGAATTCCAGAACAAATTTAAAGCGTTTTCAGGATACAAAAATTACAACACCAAAATTTTTTAAATCCAACGTCAAAAGGGTCAACTTCTATTTGAATCCCAGGCTATTGTTTTTGTCCTCTGAATTGCCGACTACGTGTGAGAGAAGGCCTTGCTTCCACCAACACACAAAATATCTGAAAACGACCTTGAGAAAAAGTGTCCAGACAGACAGAAGTACTCACCAGCTAGTGATCTTTCATTGGTTGCGTCAGAAACGTGTAATCCAAAAGTTTATCAGCTCGACTCCGAATCTCTACAGCTCAGCTTTTTCTTGTATTGCACTCATTTATCTTCACTCCGGCTGAATTTTCTTTTTTCTTTCTCCTCTTTGTTTGATTCCGTGCCTCTTTCTATTGTCTCAGGTTTTTTCACCAATTAAACCCGACTTCAGTTCTTTTGTTTTCTCTTCCCCAGCGCTCTCTGCGGCTCGTGGGTACTTTTCTGCTTCCTTCTCTGGCACTGCACTTTCACTTTGAAGTTATCTCCGCAGTTCTTTCTCACATTTAAGGCTTCTTCCAATCGCACATTTGCTTTATCAACGAACTTCTTCAGTATCAGATTGCAACATGTTATTATCAATTCAGTAATAATTTGTTTGTTTTTCTTATCATCTAGAGCGCGCGCGTACAGTATTGGCGTAGTCTCGAACCAGTTGATGTTGCTTGCACCAAGTGAATCTGCAAAATAGCGAGAGAGAAAAAGTTAATCACGTGATATGGCGAATTTGGCAAGGTGACAAGATGGCGAGTTCAAGTAGAGCCGATCACTTGACCCTAATCAAATTAACTTTCTAAACCTATTATCATAATGGACAGCCTATTTTTGGACCAGCCAGGTGTGCAGTGCACTTTCCTCCGGCTTGAATTTCACACTTCCCTGACTTGCATGAAGTGACTGACACGGGCTTTAAAGCTTCAAAACCTTAACACAAAAATTTATGTAAAACTGTTTCCTGAGCTTTGTCCTCTAAATGAGAGTGTTTTGCGGCTAAGTCTGGCTCAATTATCCACTCGGAAACCCTAAAAGCTGCATTTTCTCGCGCAATTAATTTCCCCCCGGCCACCACTAAGCCGGTTATGTCTCCGTAGCATCTGAGATCCCACTCTCAGAGACGGAAGCTTTCCCGGTAACGAGTTAAAAGACCGGTGAAAGCACAGATTCTTTACAACCCACGTCTCATCTGCTCCGATTTTGACCGTCTGCCCCGCGATCCTCCTGGCGTTCTGGCTGCCTTATTATCATTTCACGTACAGCCATCAACATTTCTATTTAGGGATAATACGATTTTGTTTATGTTTCCACGTAACACGATACCCCGACTCGGCACACACATTCGCATATCAGCGTAGGTCCCTCTCCACTCTTCAAGCGACATCATTAGGGTGAACGAAAGTCTGTTAAGACAGAAAATTCCAAGTTTTTAAGGCACCTGTTGTTTTTCAGTTTGAGTTTAAGAAGTTCACAAATGTTTCACAGTTTATTTTTAAGGCCTATTTAACTTTGAGAACAACTTTAGAGGTTACTTTTTGAATTTCAATTTCCCAGATTTTTATGGGTGAATTTTTCAGCCACCCTAGACACTATCATCATGCGAGTTCGTCGCAATGGTGGTGAGATACGGAAAGAAAAGTAATATGAAGTAATGTTCTTGCCTGTCGCATTAAGGTTCATTCACTTCGACGCGAGCAAGTTTGCAAGAGGGTGAGACGGCTGTACCTGCGAGCCGAAAAGGTCGAGGAATTCCCAAAATCAATACTCCCCGGCAAATCTCATTTTCTTAGGCGCGTGCAGGTCAAGATGTCGCCATGACGTTCTCGGTAGAAGACGAATTAGTCACGATGACGGAATCGCTGCACTGCCCCAACATATTTCCGTTCTCCGGAATCGATTTTTCCACCCAATTCTCGGGATTCGCGTCGGGGCACGGAGCGGACGGCTGCGATATTAGTCTCCGAGGACGGAGCTCATCAATTACGTGGTTGGGAGAGGAGATTACCGCCTATTTCGGAATCGAACCATTTTTCTGATGCAAGGGAGGGGGGTTCGGCTGACTCGACAACTTCTTGGACTAATCCCGGGATTTAGAGGCTCCCCTAGGTCTCGTTTGGGGCAAATAGGGAGACATAGATAATATAGGTCAAGATTTGCGCCCCTTAACCATTTCTAACCGGACATAGATTTGCTCGTACAATTTTGCTCATTTTTGAAATTTTAGCTCCTTTTGATTCTCGTATGAAAAAATTTAGGTCAAAAATAATACATCTCATATATGTATTTTTTGTATATTTACATATATTTCAACTATTTAATAAATATATAGTGTTTTTCGTCCATACCATAACCAGCATAGAATGTCTCAGTTTTTTAAAATGTATTTTTATCAAATATACCATTTGTTTTTTTCATCATTGACGTTCAAAGCCTAGTTTAAGCCTTTGAAAAGCCTTATTTGGGAAAACTTGATTTTTCCCGTGATGTTTTACTATTACTCTTTAAGTCAGTGAAATCTCAGACAAAAATTGAAAAATACAAAATTTTGGGGAAAACTCAAAAATTATGTTCGAAAAAGCCAATCGTTTAAAAGTCTTTAAAGCTATTTTGAAGAGCCTCGGTAGGAATATTTAAACCAAAAGGGAATTAACTTTCTATCTATTACCGTTATGTCAGAAAAATAT
Source organism: Forcipomyia taiwana (assembly GCA_963930915.1). Lineage (NCBI taxonomy): Eukaryota > Metazoa > Arthropoda > Insecta > Diptera > Ceratopogonidae > Forcipomyia > Forcipomyia taiwana. Next base: position 501,203 of record CAWVOI010000024.1, on the reverse strand, counting down.
TCCAAAGTTTATGGTCGGAAATCCGACCCTTGGCTCGAAATGGGTTAAACCCATATCCAACAACCACTGACGATTTGGCTCATTTTCACACTAACACCCCACAAAAATGCCCACTTTCGTCCTAAAAATAGGACGAAATATTTGAGGCCCCACGACAAGTTGTTGAATATGACTAACACAATATCAACTGGCATGTGCCCTTTAGAGCTGAAGTGGGTGTTCTCCAGAACTCAATTGTACGCCTTTTAATCAGTCGCTCCATTTTGCTTATCAATGTGAGGCTCTTGGGCAACTGTAGACTCCTTTTGAAGAATTCTTGAAGGGGGAGGGTCATATCACCCAGCCCTACCTTGTAATTGGCTCTGCATTAGAAAAAGATCTAGTCTACAATTTCGAAAAACACCAGAATTTCGTTAAACTACGAATTTTCGGTTGATTCTCAAAAACAAGTTTAAGATTCTTGAGAGAGAAAAATATTTAAAAATTTTATACCGCCGGGAAATCGAGGGTTAATAGCGAACTCTAGCTGAAAATAGCAATAAATCGTCCCTAGGCCGACGTCTGAGCTCTTAATCATCCCCCAGACCACTTCACGAACGTCTAGGCAACGCGAGTCCTCCCCCTTTCGCCCCAGCCAGAGAACAAGATCGCACGAAGCGTCAAAATAATTATTGGGAAGCGATTACTGTTCAAAAGTGGATAACCTTGACGCCTTAATTTTACAGCAAACGCAAAATCGGAGCTCGGAATCGCTAATTAGCATTCTCACGAATACACTCGTCTGTTAACGCTCACTCGCCGATACGAGTAACATGCCGCCGCTGCTATTTTCGATTCCTCCTTCCACCGCACTCGCGCTCAACTTCCCCCTTTTCCGCACGTTATAAAACAATGCGCCCCCGATGTAGCCAAATAACAATCACCTTTCTGATTCAATTCAAAGTTTGCGCTTCGCATTCACTGCCACGGAGCTAAATACAAGCTAAATAGCGCCGTACGAACCTCCATCAATTTCATACTTTCTACTTTTTTTTATTTTAATTTTGTGCCTCGACTCGGCTTTCCGACACACGGACTTGGGCAACGACTTGCAACTCGCGGAGTTGGGAAAGGTTGAAAAGTTGCGCTGCTACTTGATTTGTTTCAGTTTTCACAACATGTAAGCAGCTCTTTGCAGCCGTCGTGGTCTCGTACGACGACGGTACGAGAAGTGAATCGATGTAGGTAGAGTCTATGCACGTACTCGTATAATGGCGTACATAAAAAGCATAATAATAATGTTATATCTATCCGGTTTCTCACAGGCAGGCGAAACTTGAATGTCGGGCGAAGAGCGTAGCTCGTCGTGAAGCCGATTTCTGCCTTTTGCCTTCACTTTCTCTCGTAAATAACTCCTCATCTCGCACTTTTCTCCGTTTTCGGACCAGCCGGAACCCGTGGGCGACCACGAGCTGCGACCTTGGCGAACTTTTCGCAAACTTTATCTCTCGAAACTGGACCAGGCAGCCGGATCCGGGAGCTAATGACCCCGCAAGTCCGTCCATGACGAGTTCTAGGGGCCAGTCATGCTAATAAATCGCACATCGATTATATGTAACAGTATTGACTTGACCCTCGATGGCTGCATGCAATGAATTTTTTCCTAACGCAAACTTACACATGAAATAAATTGAAAACTTTCTATTTTTATATGTATTTGTAGCAGCGAGTCAGCGAGCGTTTGGATGCAATATAAACGGTTTTATCGATGCTCGTTTTCAACTTAAATCAAGCGTTTAAGCCATGTTGCTGGTTCCCCTGCTCGATTTATGTAGCTGACCCGGTTGAAGCAGGAAGTGCCGCGACTGTACTGTTATTTTGTCTGTTTGTCTTTAAGCAGTGAGGGTTTTTCTGGGGGAGGCATTTTTCTAAGTTGTCTCAAGTTTTTAATTCTCTCAGCTAAACAAAATACACAAGAAGAGCTCACAAAAATGTTTCATGGACATAAAATAATACCTCCTATAAATATGGCTTGTTCCTTAAAGTGGAAATGTAATATGAATTTTAGAGGGTTATGAATTCATGACAATAATCTGCTGAAAACAGATAAACTTTTATCCACTTATATCGTCATCTTTGCAGTAAAGCATTGAGAAGGATCTGTTACCGTTCACTTGTGCCTCAGAAAACTAATATTCAATGAGTTAAGGACCTTGGAGATAGAAAATAGAGTGTCGAGATTCACAGCAGAGTTCTCAGAACTATCACATACTTGGAGTCATCGGTTTGAGAACTTATAATAGTCAGAGAAACGCGTCAAAAGCTATGGAAAACAGCTTAGGGTGTTTTACAATTCGACTGTTCCATAATTCGAACTTTAACCTACACCCCTAAAAAATCCCAAAAGGATCCCCTTGATATTAAGGAAGTTAGAGAGGATTGAAATTCCTTGCGATTTCCTTGTTACACAATTCTACTACCCCTATTCCACAAATGACACTCTGCTCCTCAATTCGACCCAAATATTTGAAATTCAATTAAAATTCACTAGGAAAACTTAGGACCCTAAATTTTTTTCCTATGTTATTCATTAAATTATAGAAAATAAATAAAATAAGGCATTAAGTGTTCCATGAACGAACTTTACTTAGTGTATTCATTATTTGTTTGTTCTAAATTAAAGTAAAATTAAAACTAAAGCGAGCAACATTCTGCATTTTAGTTTATCTAAGCCTTAAAAGTTTAAAAGGGTTTAAATGTATGTAGCTTCGGCGATCTTTCCCACAAGTTTTGCTTATAAACTTTTTCGGTAGATTATCACAGTGGCTGTGTATGCCGTCTTTGACTTCAAGTTTCAAGCCTTAAAAAATAACAAAATGCCTCTTTATCCTCTTCTGGCTCGGCTTTGCCCGGGCTTCCCCGCATTCCTACGGCAGTTGCGCCTCTAAGCGCTTTTCCGCTTTCCAGCGCTTTCGTCACGTTGAAGCCGTGCATTCCCAAACTTTCCCAAACTACACCACATCCTTACGAGGCTCCACACGATCCTCTGTCTGAGCTCGGCTGAGTCAGATCGTGCATCACGGGGACAGCGCGATGACGACGTTGCCGAGTTCGACGTGCGTGAATATGCACAATATGTGTGGCATCAGTAAACTTTAAAGCTCTCTGTATGTCATGACCTACATAAACTTGGTTGAATTTCGCTCGCTGGCAGTTTCGCGTTTTAAATTTGCTCACTTCGCAAACGAGTTTCAATCTGTTTTGCACATCGCCACCGCGTCAACGGAACCGCCCGCCCTTGTTTCGTGCTAGCAGCTCCCCGGTATTACGGCACTAACTTTCTTTTTGTCCCCAATTCGCGAGTTACCGTTCTCCGACTTCTGCCTTCCTAATGGCCCGCGTCGTGACTTGGCTCTGACCGACCATCTTGCGTATGCGGCTGCTGGCACAAAACCCCATTGTCATAGACTCAATTTGCGTCGTCATCTCCAATCAGAGACCGCCCAGGGACGGACTCGCTAGCCGAGCCCCAATTAGCAGTCGTCGCACGTCCAAGTACCTGCCGGCAGCGGAGATAAAACTTGTCCAAAAGGCCAAGGACGGCGCTCCACTTCCCGTGACTAGTTTCGAAATTGCCGTCGTAAAGATTTCCATTGCGCTGCTCGTTTTTCTTCCCCGCTATCATCATAAATTCTCAAATTAAATTATTTATTGTTATTATTTCAAGCCGTACTCTGACTGCGCTTTAATGTAAGCTACGAGCAGGGGCCACCGGGATCAACGCGAACGTATAGAGTCGTCTAGGTGGGGTATCGAATTGCAAGCCAGTCATTGAGGGAGGCGCAATCTCGCGATTCGGCGTCCGAAAATTTATTTTTAATTGGCTCTCGGATTGAAGCAGAGTCTCGTGCCAAGAGCTGGAGTCATTTCTGTTTGTCCGATTTTTTCTCTGAAACCTTTAAAAAAGATGTTAAAAGCTTAATTGGGCACGAACGCATTTAAGTGCATTTTTAAGTTGTTTTCTTTGCAACTTTTGTCGCAAAAAATCTCTGACTGCACAAACTTAAGGGGTCCCAAGTTTCTCTCTACTTTACTTTCTAGATTTTACAAGATAAACAACACACTCAAAGTTAAGCTCAATCGGAGTATTTTAAGTTTACCCCCATACGAACTTCAGGGGCCTCTAGCTGCGTCCCTGTAAGAGATAGAGGGTATATGTGGTACCATTATTTGCTAGTGATGGCACGAACTATAATATACTAAAATTTCAGCTCAATCGATCAGGTTCCAGGACGTTTCACACAACGGGAAAACCCCCCTAGTTACCTACCTGACAATTTTCCTTAAAACCACAATCACCCCAAATCACACCCGACAACATTCAAAAAACTGCAGATTGCAACCTGAACGGACACACCTGTAAGTACATTTTTTTCAAAGTGATAAAAATACAATAAAAAATGTCTTTAAGAAAATTTTTCTTTAAAAACGAATTCGGTTTCTCGAATTTCCGCACCCAGTTGGAAATGGAGTAAATTAAAGAGCTCTTTAAGGAATGCAAGCCGGCTCCTACCCCTCATAAATAAATACCACCCAAAACAACTCCCAAGTCCCCGTTCCCGGGGATAACGAGCCGATTCAGCGGAAAACTCGCGCAAATAGGTCGCTACAGCGCACGTATGTATTTTCCGCTATACCGTTGTCGATATGGCACATATCGAGAAGCCTCTCGTAGCCCCACTCATCATGTGTATTCGTGTGCGAAACCCAGCACAGCTCGAGCGGCGGGTACTCGAATACTCGTTTAAGGTATTTTTAATATTTATGATGCTTGAAGGTCATTTAACTTGGTTTTTCTCTGTGCCCATGCCGCACTCCGCAGCGCTCGCTCTAGCTCTTTCGTCGCCGTTGCTATTGTAGCTACCACTTTGCCATCGCCTCACGTATATATTTTGCCAGCAACCAAAGACGATCAGGTTCTGAAGATTTCTTTGCGTGGGTCTTTTGTGTTGGGGCAAACAGAAATCGAGAAAAAAATGTGCTTGCTGGCAATGACGAAATTTAATCAAATTGGCTATCAAAATAATTGAGCTAAGAGAGTTCATTGAACAGACGTATTCGTTTTCCATTTAGCGGATTACCGAGCGGGCCTTTATTTGATTCCTATCGCGCGCTTTGACGCCTCGAGTGGGCCCAGAACTAATTTCGGGACTATTCTAGGCCGATTTTATTTACCTAACTTGGACTTTGGGGATACCCTAGGTTTTTGAGCAGTAACTATTTCAGTGATTTTAGACAAGAACTCAAAAGAAACGCCTTAGAATAATTCCTGACTAAAATTTTAGCAAGATTTTAAACTGATTGACCAAAAAATTAAAGCCTGTCTAAGAGCACCCTTTTTAGTCTTAAAGCATCTTAGAGTAATCCTGAGACCCCCAACACTCCCTTAGAATAAACCCTCTTAACTTGAGGCTTTTTATCCCAGCTTCAGAAACCCGGAAAGAGCACTCTAGAATAACCTCTGGGCCGTCCTGATTGACTCAAACCCTAGGGGCGTTGAATCCGGAGATCGACGACCTCCACCACGTCCTTGAAGCCATCAATTCTGGCCATTTATCGCGAACAAACACCGCTCTCCAACTCCCCAATGAGTAATTACTTGTCTCAGCCAGCCACACACTCTCGGGTAGGACTCTGGTACACAAAAAGTGTCAATTTTCCATCTCAGCGCGCGAAAGAGACGCGCCACGTGCTCCGGTCTTAGTCAGCGCCGAAATACATAATACCGCGAACATCCTATTCATGCGTCACGCCAATTTCTTGACAAATCTAGCTTTAAGTGCGACATTTCAGGGATTCGAGAGAGCTCGGAGCACCTCTGTCAAGGTCCCGCTCAGCTCTTTTTCATTTTACGTCGTGTTATTGTTTCTTTCTTTCGCCTCTCGCTGCTTTTGTTGTGGCATGCTCGCCTTTTTATATTTATTACATTAATAACGAGCCGCGAGAATGCGAGATAAGTAATGGCTTCTAAAATTAGAACTCGTCACGACACACACCGCCTCTCTATATACCTATTGGCGGCCGCGCATATGGACGGACTATGTACGAATCATGACACCCAATGACGAATATACGATGAATTATTTATTGATGTTGTGTGAAAAACTAATGGCATTCGGATCTGATCATGATTCGAGGCTTCATTGGGGCTCACTTGGCGCCTTGTTTTGGTTAAACTCGTTTCTTACAACCTAATGAGGTCCTAGTGAGCCCATAAGTCTAGCAAGAGTTAATTTTAATCATACGAAAAACCTTTTGAAGCAACTTTGGTTAAATTTTACTTCAAAAGAATAATTCCCATAAGTCTGATGAGAGTTAATTTCCAAAATTTGAGTCTGACTAACTTTTAAACTGGCTAATTAAAAATACAAGATGGCGACTAAACGGGTAAAAATTGGAATAAAAAATGAGCCAAAACAGAAATGCCCGAAAAAGTTAACAGTTGGACAGACAGACAAGGTCAGCTGTCCCACACTGACTGACTGTCGTTCCGACTGACAACACATGATTAGGGAAGTGATTCTACTCGGTGACCCCCTTTCGAACTGCGTGCTAAAGTCCCGCTCTCAATTATTTCGACATTTAGCTCAATGAGTTCAATGACCAAGGTGCTTGCCGTTTTGCTGATAAAACAATTGGAGATAAGATGGAATGAGGTGCAGTTTTACGGGACTCTGACACAAATTTCAACCTGCGCGTCGACAATGTCGATAATGAGAGGCATGTTTGGTCGACGTGCGAGAGAAATATCTGTCGACAAACGAGAATGCCTACGAAGACGCAGTTTAGACGGAGAGACAATGATAATCGCTGGCCAAAGATAAAAAGCGGCAGTCGCACTTCACTTTGGGTCTACGATGAGCTTGCACGAGTTTTAAAAATATAACAAACAGACATATTTTAAGACACACGACACACTCGTACGCGGGCACTGCCATTGGCACCGCGACTGTACACAATGGCGCAACAAAAAGTCGAATTCGAGGCAGGCAGCGAGAAATTGCTCAAAGCTGGGGCAAAAAGCGTGGCATTTCGGTGGAAGTTGCAAAGCAATCGCTTCCTTCGCGAAATTGCCTCAGACGGACGGAGCTAGACGTTGTTTAGAGCGTCTTTATTGCCTCGGAATTTACAATTTTTCTTTCCTAACCTTAGATTCAAACCCGTTTCAAACCTTAGACCTAATAGGTAGATCCTATTTTGACTCAGGGTCCTCTAAGACTACAGTTACAGAAAAATCTTTTTTACAGCTTCAAATTTCTCTAGTTTTACAAAGCTCAAAAATGGTATCATTTGAGACTTCCTCCAAATATTAGAGAAACCAGAAAAAATCATTCATTAAAAAATGTTTTCAAACTTAGTCAATATTTGATAACCCAAAATTTCTTTCAAACTTCAAACCTATCATTGAAAGAACCTGCCATTGAAATCCAAGACCCTAAAATACTTGACTTAAACCCTATACAACTAAATTCCTTTCAAATATCGAACCTTTCAAATATTTGAATAGCATTTCTTGCTTTCGGCCTTCCCCTTGAATCTTCCTTTCCTCCAAACATCCCCAAATGAATCTTGAATCCATTTTTGGGGATACTTGGAGACTCCACCAGGTTTTCAAATTCAAACTTTTCGAATATTTGAATAGTATTTGAGTACTCCGGCCTTTCCATGATAGAAACCATCCCTCGTAAAAATGATCCAAAACTATCGATTTCGAGTCACGTACTTTATGAACGATCCCCTCCCCCGAACTCGACCGACCCGAAGCCAGCGGGTCGCCGCGGCTCGTGATTTATATTCTGGTGCGACTGGCGAGTATCGAATGAGGTCAAATTAGAAGGAAGTGCGGCACGAATCGGCTCTAGACAAGTTTGAGGTTGCTCTCGTCTGCCCGATTGTCGTCAGGCATAAATTATGGGAAATAAAAAGGATGAGTGTCTGGCAGAATTTCAATTTTCCTAATGCGCCGCTCTATTGTACGTGATGTGGCTTAATATGGGATTATTAAGCCTCGCAGAACTTTACTTTTCTCACTGATAACAATCACGTGTTCCCAGAAGTGACTCTCCCCTTGCTAAACCCAAGATCGATTTGCCCATAGAGGTGCAGGAACCTAGAGTTGCTTCTCCATAATCTCCGGCCCCTGCCATTAAAATCGGTTGCCCCGAGAAGCAGCCGATGAGGCTCTAGGGCTCGTCTCTGTGAATTAGCCCGACTCCCGTTGCGACACGTCTGCCGTCGGCACTCTTCTACCTCCCGACCCGACGGCCTCACGACCTCAAACGGGTTTTCAAAGCCTGTTTAGCGCTCGGAGCTCACCTGACTGTGGGACGGCTGCTAATCCAAAAGTGTGTCTCCGAATTCTTTTTTTTTTGTTTTTGTTTCAAATCTGCCTCATATGATAACTGGCAATTCACATTAAATTTCATTCATTTCATGACGTGGTGTCTCGTCTGCTCACTTTTGGCATATTTTTCTGACACACCGAGACTCGCCTGGGATTGCACTGAATTTCACTTTCACGGTTCTCTCTGGGATTCTGGCGGTTTTCACTCAATTTCGAACGTGTCGCGGGTCGGTTTGTAATTAACTTTTTAATTTTTATTACTCTTTTTCTGCAATTTACGTATTTTACAGAGAAATTCTCTATGTATTCCACTTTTAATATTTTATTTATTTGTATAGTTATTTGTTGTTGGACTTGTATGTATGTACACTACATATGTGTATTATATGCTAGAGTATGTATGTATAATTTACTTTGAAGAATAAATTGTATGAATGAAAAAATGGACGCAGAATCGCGGAAAATGCGTCCACTCCTCTCGGCAGTTTCAACTCGAGTGAGCAGAAAAGGTCGCTCCGGAACTCACCTGCACTCCGCTCTCTCGCCTCTCGCGCTCTCCGGCACGCTCACGTACGCTGTACGGGCGTGTGAGAGCGCCGCATTTTTATTTGGAAAATAAAATAAACCTTTTTGCTTCCTCGCGAAAATCCCCATTGCTGAATTCTCTGTTCTGGCGAGGAAAACGAAAGCGAGACGGACGCGCAGAGGGGGAATCGGACCGTGAAAAGCTGGCCGACTGGCGAGTCTTCCGGTCCGACGTTCGGGTTTTGAGGTCAAATGCTTTATCTATTTGCGTTAAACATGTGTGATCGCGGTACAATATTGCGCGAGATTGTTGACCCCGGCCGCGTCGCAGTGAGGTGAGTCAGCCATATAAATTGTGTGGAAACGGATAAATCACGGCTCGACAGCGACCCTCAAGGCCGGTCGACAGGGGAGGGTTTTGCAAAATCCCGAAACACAAAGACTCGACGACCTTGGCCCACTGGCACACTTCGGGCGCGAAATCTTCCTACGAATTTGCCACTCGACACGTTAAATTTACAGTTTGTTCTACTTTCGGTGTCGCTGTGTCTCGGCACGAGACGAACTCGCAACTTTCCAAAACGTTCCCAAGATCCATTAAAAGTTTGTTGCTAACTTTGAGTCGGGCATCGTGATAGTGGCAACCCCTGACATTGAATTCTCGTTCGCAAACTACCTACTCGCAAATTAAATGGAAATCTTACATGTTGGAGCGCCGCATTGTGTTTTCTCACGAGAAGCGACACCGCCATGGAAACAACGGCAGGGTGCGTGGGAGGTGGGTGCTGATGGCTCAAGGTTGCTTGTCTGACCTTCCTGAGACACCTTTGAACTATAAGGAGCTTTTGCGGCTCCTCTCGTAGTCTTTTATTGTGCGATAGACAGCAGCATTAAATGAGACCTTGAACTTTGGCACATCATGAAGTACATACTTCGCTGTTATTGGATTGGAGCTATTTTCTCCATTGACTTTAGAGACCTTAAACATTGACCAGAAGCATCTTACATTTTTTAAGGCTCGACGATAAAGAGTATCTAGACTTGACATTGTTTTTTAATAAGCGAAAAAGAGAATTATGTAAAATGAATAAATTTTTTTCAAAAAATTATTTCAGCCGGGATTAAAGCATTTTTTCTTCCAGCTGAAGGACGAATCTAAAAAAAAACTTCAAGTCAGAAGTCTTCTACAATATTCACTGCAGCTGCAGGAAAAATTAGATTCGGCAAACTTAACAGTTCTTTAATGCCGACTTCTCTTAGTATCGAAAAGGAAACTCAAGACCACCGAAAACTGCCACATTGAGTTTGGGAAAATGGAAATCCTCTGCTCCAAACCACGAGAAGTTAAAGAAGCGATTGTCTCAAGAAGTAGAACACAATTAACTCCCAGCATAATATTGATAGGTACTTTTTGCTTAGGTTATCAACAGGACAATTTATTCACTTCTTAAATTTGAATTGCTTCTTTTCTTGACTCTCACAAGTGTTGAAGATTTTTAAAAGCCATTTTAGTTTTAGTTTTGACAAAACTATTCGTCCTGAAAATTTTTTTGACTTTGAAAATGTAAATTGTAGACGTTGTTGAATTAAGTCAAGCCACTAGTGACAAAATGTAAATACACGAAATATTGGTGTTTTTATTAAAAGGTGTTTGGTCAAAATGTCCACACAATCAAATTCAAAAGGGTCCAAAGCTCATTGAACTCTTTTAAGTTCTGTGTTGATCAAAACTTACAACTCTTCAAAAGTAAAACATTTTCGAATGGGACAAATAAAGCTCCTATTAGATTTACACTCAAACCCTATTTGGTGGCAGATCCGCTGTAATTACAACCCGAACGGAACTTTATGAAATCCGTGAAATGAGATTAAAATACGGCCGCTTTAGGAAGGCTCAGCAGCAATTAAAATATGGCTTTCGAATGCACGTTGGGTATTTGTAGCGAACGGAACCCGAGCAGAATGAGAAATTAATCACGGTGGAGGCCGAAAGTGTGTCAACATTCTCGCCTTTTGATTCTAATTTCACGCCTGATCAGTCCAGCATTGTTTTGATTCGATTTATCAGCGATTTAATTGACTCGGAAGTCAGTTCGCCATTTCCCCGTAACCTGTGATGTTGCATTTTCTGCTGCTTCTGACGTCCCTCATCGGTCTCTCCCATGGTAAGTTGGATTTTTTCTAACCATTTTCCGTTTCTTTTCTCAAAACTGGAGGCACCAAATCCAGCATTTAACTACACTATGAGTTTAACTACTGACAGCAGCACGGAAAATATTTGCAGTGAGCTTCAGTTAGGTTCAAAAATGTGTTGAAGTGATTAATTGCATCAACAAAAGCTGATAAAAGAATAATTAAAACACGCTTAGACTTTTAAAAAAATCATGGAAACCATTAGATAAGGTGATAAAAATTTTACAGTCAATTTAAGATTCTTATTCTGGAATAAACTTCTTGAATTAAGTCTGAAATTCACAAACCGATCTTGGATGTTTTTTTTTTTTTGAGTAAAATCCAATTAAATGGCTCATAATTTCGAGATAATGTTTATAAACTCTTTGGCTAGGTGTAAGAAAATGCATTTAAAAGCAATTTCCACTGGTTTCTCAAAAATTTATCAAATATTCAGTTAGCGACTAAACGGTATGGTAGAGGTTGGAAGGAAAAATAGATCTTAAGTTAGAGTAAAACTCATTTCAGAAAATTCTAGAAGACATGTGATTTTCTTTGAAATTCAACAAAACATACATAGTTCTGTATTTAAATAGGACAGAACAAGATGCATCTAAATCTGAAATTAATTCAGCCTGACTGACTTCTTGTTTAAAAATTTATGAAAATTGGAAATTTCCTGGAACATAGAAAACTAGGTCATAATACCTTGAATTCTTGGATACTCAGTCAGAGAGTAACTACATTTCAACGTTCAGTTGCAAACTCCGAACATTGACTTGAAATTTCGGACATTTCAATAGAAATTCTGAGTTTTCAATCGAAAGTTGAAAAGATGAAATTTTGAACATATCTTTCCACTTTTCGAACTAAACCAATAATGAAGCCCCTTTCGGTTTCTTGCAGGAATCTCGAACGGCCACAAAGCTACCTCGAGCCAGTTCCGATACATTGCCTCTCTCCGCAACGCCCAGAACCAGCACCTGGACGCCGGAGTCCTCATCTCCTACCGCTTCGTTCTCACCACCGCTCGCATCATGGAGTTTCTGCCCGTGAGGGTCAGCCTTGGATCCCTCTCTCTTCTCAAGGGCACACTCTACGACGTCGAGGCCCGCTACAGACACCCGGGGTACTCGAACGTGACCTTCAGCAACAACGTCGGGCTCCTGAGGACGCGGAAGAAGGTGCTGCAGACCGACTCAGTGGCGCCAATTGAGCTTCAGCTGACGGACATCGGAGCTGGGACGCCTCTGACGGCCGTCGGGTGGGGATTCACGGAGAAGCTGGCGTCAATATCCCATGACCTGCGCTGGGCCCGGTTCTCGGCTCTGAGCGACGACGAGTGCCGAAGGGCGGCAGAGGCCAGCAACTTCTCGGTCTACTACAGTAAGAGGGCGCTCTGCGTGACGGGCTACCAGGATTACAACCAGACCTGGGGACCTTACGACTTCGGGGGACCTCTCGTCCTGGACGACACCCTCGTGGGCATCATCTTTCAGCCCTGCATGACGAACCCCGAGTGTCTCGCTACGTTTCCACTGATGGCCTACCGAGTGCGCGAGTTCGTGCTCTGGGTGATGGAGATGATGCTCGTCCATGAGTGCTGATAGCAATGCCAATTTTTTGCTATATGGCTTGGACTTGAAGAGCCAACAAGTTTTTGGCTGCCATCTTGGCTACATTTAATTTTAATCAAAGTAGAGTTCAAAGAAGCCAGTGATACTCTTATTTGGGAAAGTAAGAGACCCACAGAATTTCGGTCCTTCAAAAACTGGCTTACACAAGCATTTAAAACTAAAATACCAAAGTTAATTAAAAATTAGTTACTGATATAGTATAAGTTTTTGTACATATTGGGACAAAAAATACAGAAGTGTATTTTATCTTAGTTCAAGTTTCTATTTTTAAGTAAATTGTTAAAATAAACCCAATAAAATAATATCAATAAAATTTTTGGAAGTCTTGATCATTTCGAACTTATATTTGTCCATTTTACTCTCTTTTGATGTTCTGCTCGTCTAAATCACAAAGGCTGTAAAACTATAAAACTAGGAGACCTGTGGTTTTTTGCATGTTGTCATGTGTGGCTTGAAGTGAGGCGAAACATGTTGGTTTTCCCATAAAATCATCAGAATGGTTACCAGGAAAATTTTCCTTTGTGTGAAGGTTCCACATGTTCATCTGATTGAGCAGAAAAGAAACAATTCATGCAACAAAACACTAAATAACAAAAATTAGATCCAAAATTCTTTTTTATTGTAATCTGACATAACAGCTTAAAGCAATTTAATTTAATTTAAATTAGAAAAAAATTCAAGGAGTGATTTTTGGAGAGAGGTATTTAGCTCGATGGTTTAAGAGTTTACAACTTTTCAAGGTTTTATATTTTTCCTCAGCGTCATGGGAGGTCTAAAATCAAAAGCCAAAACTCCTATTTTCAAAATTAAAATCTAGGTTTAAAATTAATTGTGAGCTTTCTGGGACCTTAATCAGACTTCTTCAACTTGGGTCCACCAAAGAGCAACGAGTGTAATATGTTAAAGTAAGAGCATAGCCAGCGCTGCATAGGAATAAAGTCGAATGAAAGTCGTCGCGCGAAGTGGCACACGAAATTCACCTTGACCAACTGACACACTTCTCTCATTACAAGACCTACATATTTCAAGTTCATGTACTACATTTTATTCGTTTGTTCAATATATATGAAGCTCGATCTGGTTACTCGAGTCTGTGTATCTGCTCTTTCTTTGGCTTATGAATTAATGCTGCAGCTCCGAGTGCTGACGGAGGTGGCGACTTCGAGTGTGCACTGGAGTGTCGAATGTATTGCGTGTTTGGTCATAAATTAACGGGACTTGGTGGTCGCTTTTATGCCAAAACCGCCGGAAGTCATGGAGTCAAGTAGCAGGCACGTGGACAACTGAGAAGGGCTCTTGGACTTTTATTTGGCAGTGCGTGGGTTCAAGGTCAGATGAGGTTGACTCTTGATTTATGTCATTTATTTATTCTGGGATTTCGCTTTTGTCCCTGAAATTTTCTTTCAAAATTTTAGATTTGCTTTTTATGTCTGTCATAACAATTTTAATTCATGAATGGGTGGATTAATTATCTAGAGAAAAGAAGAGAATGTGAAGTACTCAAAGCTACGACATTTGCGAGAATCTAATTCGTTTTTTCAATGCTGCAGGACTAACCATGTGGAAGCGTAGATAAAGGTATGTTATTAAATTATTATAGAGATTCTGTTTTTGGGGATGTTAATTTTGATTGAAACTGTATTGAAGTCTTATTGTGTTTTCCTCATAGGTTACCTATTTCTTGAAGTTTATGATCCTGGGGTGGGGTTTGGAATGGCGAGCTTCTTTTTCAAAATACTTTATTATTTAACTTAGGTTTATTAAATGTAGAAATGGAAATTTAATATTAATCGTTCTTGCTTAAACGTCTTCACACAGGTACAAAGTACCTCCGACCTTGTTCGTTCTGCTTCGTGACTCCCAAGAAAATGCTTGGGAAGAAAATTCCTGCTCTGCACACGGGCTCTCTTTGCAGAGGTCCTTTCACTAGGTGATAGGAGCAAAGAGTTGCACAAGAGGGTCACAATTTTTACCATAAGCAAAGTTCAAAAAAGTTTAATTTTTATTTCACAATTCAGCTAATTCAGCGGCCGCGGAATTGTGAAAAATACTGTACATGCACGGCTGAATTCACTCGGACTTGCGGAAAGTAGGTCTATATTGCCTCCCCTCGCTCGCAAGCTCGCTCAGGGGCAATTATAGCCCTTCTTTCCTCACTTTCCGAGTGAATTCAGCAGTGCTGTAAAATACTATTATTTTCTGTAAAATTCTATATGTTACTCTATGGTAAAATTACAAGTAACTCTACTATGTATGTACCTACAATTACCTACCATCAATGTTTCTTCTTCTACTCTCCTCTCGTAAGTCTTGTAATCAATTAATTTCAGTATTTTCTAATTGAAAGAGTCACATTTGCCAGTTTTTTTGAAGTCAGTGAGAAATAAATTAAGTTGCTTTTTTTCAACTAAAAGAAGTCAGACTCTCGTTTGCGTAATATTCTCGTCTGTTTGTCCATGTCTGCCATAACTGCTGGCCTTCAGAAGAGCATTTAAGCAAATATTTGAATTTCACCACTCTCTTTGCCTCTCAAATGGGCCTTTTGTGCCCCGAAACGCTCCTCCATAAGAAGTAAATAGTCGATTTATTACAAAATGCTCAAAATACAATGCATTTCCGTCACAAGCAAGACGTGTTCTACATACAGAGAAGGACACTTAAAACTGCATTATGCGATATCGATTTTCCCCGCGGGCGAGACTGTGACCTCGCTGCTGTTGCTGACCTTTGGAGCCACCGGCAGCTACGTCGGAGGGCTTCGGGGGCGGCAGAGCCTTCTTGTGGAGGGCGCTGGAGCTCGGGAGGGACGACGACTTCTGGTTGAACTGCTGGATCTTGCTCTTGGCACTCGCTATGAAGGATGCCTTGGTGGAGGTGGGTGGCGACATGTTGCTCCTCTGGTACGTGCTGGTGCTGGAGTTGGAGTCCGTCTTGGCGTGGATGGGACTGGAGCGGACGTTGGAGTTGTTGGAGCCGCTGGAGGCCGAGTTGAGGGAGTCACGGGAGCCCTCCTTGGGCAGGGGCTTGGCGTCCTTGCGGGCATTCGGGATAAGGGAGATTTTGCGGGGCTCGTCAAAGCGCTGGTAGGAGATGTGGTCGGGTCTAGCCACGTACTCCTGCTTGAAACCGAACTTGTCGTCCGTCTTAAAGATGGCTCCGTAGTTCTTGTGCTTCTGCCCGAACTTCATGGTTTCCGCGAGGGCCCGCTTGTAGTCCGCTCGCTTGAGACTCGAGGCCTTCATCTCGAACTCCTGCTGTGGCGTCGGAGTGGGTGGCGTCTGGGACCTCTTCTTGCTGTAGTCCGAGTCCAGTCGTCCGTACTCAATCTTCCGGGGTGGCTTGAGGCTACGGGGCGGACGAGGGAGTGGCGGAGGCAGCGAGTTCCCGCGATCCTTCCGGGGCGGCAGGATTCCAGCGGGAAGGTTCTGGGCCAGGATCACCTAAGAGTATAGAGAGTAAAATTGATGGGAACCTTTTTTGTAACACTTATTTTTAGTACATTTTCAGCAGCCGTTTTGCCGACTGTCTGTCTGTCAAAAATTTTATAACTCAAGAAGAGCTAGAGAGCTGTGGTTTTTTGCATCGTGTAGGGCATGGTCCCTAAAGTAGAAAGTGAGATATCTTCGACCCCCATTTTTCCAAGGAGGGAGGGGGGGAGGAGGATTAAGGGGGGTAAACCCATTGTGGGAAAGTTACTTATATTTCACCCGATTGAGCTGAATTTTAGATATAATGTAGTCTGTACTAAACTCAATAAATCATGGAGCTATATGTGACCCCTACTACATATGAACATGAATGGAGCTGGGGGCCCCCAAAGATTGTACAGAAGAAAAAATTTTGTATACAAATTGGACTAAAATTCGAAAATTATTTGTAAAATGATAGGTAAGAGTGCTCCTAATAATAATTTTGGACTCCCTAAACTAGATAAATTAAATTAAATCAAGCAAAATCGATGATAAAGCTTATGGGTGATATTTGCGTTAAAGCAAAAATTAATGTACTGGATGCTTACGACATCAGCTCTTCTCAAAATTTTGAAAATGATCCCACAAGCTTAACATCGATTTTGCTTGATTTATTTTTTAAATTTACCTATATTCTTTAATTTTTATAAAAATCAGGACTTGTAGTTTTAGAGTGCTGTCATGGAGATTCATTTGCCTTCAAAAGAGACTCGAAAAAATGTCGGCTAGTTGTTTCAGAACTTTTACTTACAAGGTTGTTTCTGTAAGGCCTCATTCAAAAATACGTCACGGTAAAAACCACGTTTTTTTACCCTTCCCCTTCCTCTCCCCCGACCCCCTTCCTCTCTCTATAGGTCGTGACGTAATATACGAACGAGGTCTCAAACAAAATCTAGCTTAAACCATCGGATGGGGAATCCTAATGCAGCTAAGTGATGTAGAATCATCCAAATGTCGACCTTAAAATATTATTTTATTCAATTTCTCCAATACGTAGGTTGTATCTTAGAGGCTTAGTGTAATCGTAAATTTTTTGTATTCGTGTGCCAGCACCATAAGAAGAGCTTTCAAAATGAGTTAAGCTCTTTACCGTCAATCCGGCTCAATGTTTCCTACCTTCGAGGTCTTCGGAGACGGCGAGCGCTTGTGCCCAATGTTGCTGATGTCCAGGACGTTCTGCCCAACGCTCGCCGAGACCTGCGCGAGGTTTCCGATCGCGTTGTTCCGCGTCTTCTGGGAAGTGACTCCCTGCTTCACGAGCAGCATCATGTCCTCCCCCTTGCTCTCCTCGCCCTGGTTCGACCTGGACCTGCTCCTGTGGTCAATCTGCTTCATGGTCTGGCGGGAGAGAGAAAGTTTGAGCGGAAAAGTAGGTGCCAGAAGAGACGAACTTACGGTGAGCATGGTCTCGGAGTTGTTGCTCGAGAGCTGACCAGAGTTGTCGCTGAGGAGCGATTGGGGCTTCTTGGACCCCAGGCCGGGGAAGCAGCACAGCCCACGCTGCAATGGACGACCTTTAGTGGCTTCTTGGGGGCGTTTCGGGGAATGAGGAAGGGTGAGTCTTACCTGCGTATTTCCGACAAAAGCACGCACGAAAACCAGCGGAAATCAAAAGTGGCGCAAAGCTGCATGCAAAGGAACACACGAGGCTCGAAAAGTCAAAAACGAAAACAAAAAGTTCCAATTTCATTTATTTTATTTGCAAAAATTCAAAAAGAAACACACAAAAATATTTTTGGGTTCCAACACTTTAAGTCCTATCATTTTACGTAAATATTCTCCTTTCTTTATTATTTTTAGCGTTTTATACTTCTTTTTCGTGGAAAAATAAATATCTTTAGTTGTCATTTGTCACATACATTCTAGTCTACATGTAATTAGTCAATAGCGGCTCTGATTAGTTGCAAAATAATTCTATAAAAAGTAATTCTAAAGCATTTTTGGTATGTTTATTGGATTCGAATGTGAAATAATTAAAGAGGTAAAGAAGGGACTCGAGACGGGGGTTGGGCAGTGACTAGAAGGGTCTTGAATTTTTTGACACAGTTTAAGGCACTTCTTTCTAAATCTACCTCCATAAAAAACCTAAAATTTTTTGGGTCACTTCTTCCTTAAAAGACAGCTTAAATGCTCTTGACAATTTCAAAATTTTTTCCTTGCCCTCATTCAGTATTTAAAGCTCCAACTACTTCTCTGGGCCCCAAAATAGCAAGCTGATTTAAAATTGGTCCAGCTAAGATTCTGCAAACACTCTGAAAGACAGTTTTGATCTTTGGGGTCTGAATTTCCTCATTCATTATTTTCCAAAAAGAGAGCTCATTTTCACCATTTTCATTGTCACTGCCACCTCCCTCTACTGCCCAAGAAAGGGTCAGTAGAAGGTTTCCTCCCCAGAGATGTTCTTGCACGAGTTAGAAAGAGCCTTCCCCTTCAGCCCGGCCGAGTTGGCGCTGATCTTGGTCGCGCTGCTGGACGCCGAGGAGGAGTTGGAAGTGGAGGCGGACGCCGACGAATTGGCCGTACCTACCGTTATGTCAATGGAGCTCTGACCCTTTTGCATCAATTGCCGATTGAATGAATTTGCATTCATTTGCTTCAGTTGCAACTTGTTTGACGCAATTGAGTTATTCAACATCGTCATTTCACTCACCTTGCTCAGAAGGGCCTCGTCCAGCTGCTTGAGCTGCTCCTCAATGCTGCGAGCATTGAAACTGTCGTAGATGGGGTCCAGATTCGTGGCTGACTGGGTCGTGAACGTGGGAGTCCCGTAGTTGCTGGCGCTTCCGCTCTTGTACCCCACCGAGCTGACGGGTGAGTAGTTGATGGTCTGGAGGTTGATGGCGCTCTGATTGTATGTCGGATTGGACTTGCCAGCGCCTCCGTAGACGTGGTGACCGGGTGTGTAGGTGGTCGAGATGGAGGCTGAGGACGAGCTGGGCCCGTCTAGAAGCGAGGCAGCCGGATTCGAGACGTCGAACGAGTTGTTGGAGGCGTCAAAGGACGTCTGCGAGTTGTAACCCATGGCGTTGAGGCCGTAGCTGTCTGAAGAGAGGTTGTACGACCCGTATGAAGTCCCACCGTAGACTGAAAATTGAATTATCGTTACTTTTGAGGTCAAATTGCGAACTTTTAAACCAAATTAGAGGATGAAGGAGACTTTTATGGCAAACGTTTGGCTTATTTTAGGCTAAAATCGATTGTAAATGTAAGAAAATATCACCTTTTTGGCCCTGAAGAGTCCGAATCATGGAGTCTTTCTCGGCCAGGAGTCCTTCCACGGCTTTTAGCTTGTTTTGGAGCTCGTCGACCTTCCTGTTTGTGGCGTGGGCCTCATCCAGGTACCGCATCTTCTCCTGTTTCGCCTCCGCGATAGCTCTCTCGGTCTCCTGGCTCTCGACGTTCATCTTGGCGACTGCTCGCGAGTCCTCAACGTTCCTTTGTTCCAACTTGGCACACTCTTGCTCGAGTCTGGAATGAAATTTCACAACTAAGGTTTTGTCGTTTGCGAAAAAGAAACCCCTTACCTCAGTATCTGATTGTCCTTCTCGCGCAGCTGCCACTTGAGATTCCCGGGCTCAACCCCAGTGGGGTTCGCGTTGACGTCCGGTTTGTCAAAAGGGTCCATCAACACGGCCCTCTCGAGGTTCTCGCGTCTCTCGGCGCTGCTCTGAAGGCGCTGGAGCACGTGTTGAAGTTGTGCACAGCGGTCCACGTAGATCTGCTTCTGACGATTCTCGTCTTGGAGTCGCTTGAGAGCGTTGTCCAGGAAGTGGATGTGCGCTCTTTGCTCCTCTAGTGTCACGTTCTGCGCTTGGATCTCGATATATTGCCGCTTGTTAGCCTCCACGAGCTCCTTGTTCTGCGTTGCCAGCTGCATTAATGTGTCCTGCTGGCTCCTACCGACTTGGTGGTCCGGGATCGTCAGAAGCTGGTTCTGAAGGGCCTCGTTTTGGTCCCTCAACACGCGATTTATCTCCTGTAAGTGGGAATAAACATTGAAAATTTAGTTTTGAGGTATAAAATTCACATCAAATTTAAACTAATTGGAATTCAATCAAATATTGGATTAAACTACAAAATCTAAGTCTCAGCTTAATTTTCAAAACTTTCAAATTCCAATCGAATAGAGAATATCTTACCTGCGTGCGGAAGATCTCGTTCTGGAGCCGGTTACGAGCCGTCAGCTCAAGCTTCTCGCGCCGCTCGTTGGATTGCACCATAGCTTCGTACTCCCGCTGGATGCTGGCGATCTCCTGCTGCAGCTTCTGCGTCTTGGCCAGCTTGTGATACATGATATTGATCTGCTCCTTCAGAACAGCGTTCTCCTTCACCAGCGACTCGATGTCTTCATCCTCCACGAGACTCGTTAGGTCCGGCTGGCTCTTGCTCTTGAGTTTGGCGGCTTCCTCCGGGTACTTGGGGGGCTGCTCGATCTCCGACATGCCTGAATCTCGGGCATTCTCGGCCCCACTGCGCGGCAGCTTCATCTCCTTCGCCAGGTGCTTCAGCACGTGACTCTGGTTGAGGTACTCCTCGACGTCCTGACGCTCCCCGTACGACCTGGGGCGGTCCTTCTTCACGGTTCCGTTGCTGTAGGACGGCGGAGGCATCGAGTAGTCGTGAAAGTCGTCGTTGTGGATGATGAGGGTGTTGTAGGAGCTTTGCGAGGCTTCCATCGACGACCTGTTGGAGTTGGGTTCCTTCAGAGAGTTTCTGTTCGAGGCGATCAGAGAGCTTCGGTTCGAGTCGGAGCCGTGCACGTTGGGGGTGTTGCGGACCTCCGAGACGCTCCTCTGGCTCGTGGGAGTGGCGTAGCGGGTTGAGTCCGAGGAGGTGTTGGACGAGAACCGCAGCTGCTGGGCTTCCAAAAGACGAGCTGAAAGCAAAATGAGAAATTAGTCAAAATTAAAATGAAAAATGATTTTCTTCATAAATCAAGAAGGTCAACTTTCTTGAAGCCTGCAAAAGACCCTCACCTTGATTAGTGTCGTTCGTGGGAGTGAGTTTCCCAGCAGGCAGGTGCTCCTGACCCTGCGGCTCGACGCGGGCCGTGTGCTTCAGGACGTACCGCTCCTCTTTCGACAGGTTCTCGTTCGAGGTGGAGATGTCCGTGTCACTGCCGGACAGACTATTCTTCACGGTGTACTGCTTTGGCTTAGGCGGCACCTTCATCACGGGAACCTGCTGCTGCGGCTGCTGCGCGGACGAAAATGGAGAAAATCGTATCCCAGACATTGTCTATTTTCGCGTTTCTTATTCAAAAGGTGTCGAAAATGTAAGGCACTAATTGTCAGTTTTTCAGTGTGTGTGTGAGTGCTCCAGTGCATTTATGTTTCCATCTGCAAATAAACAAAAATCACCACTTGATCAGTGAACCCTCGATTCCGGATTGCGCGCAAGCGATAGCCTCTCGACTGCGGCTGTGTGCGTGATTAACCTAAAATTTTGCGCAATTTGTTATTCACATTCTTCAGTCATAACATTACGTGACGTCATCACTCTGGAATTCGCCTCGACTTCTTGTTGTTTTTTCTTTCCCCGAGCCTCGCTATCTCGGAACTCGATCCCCAAGCGACCTCTGCTGTCCCGAATGCCCGGAGGCGAGAGTTTTTGACGACCTTTGAGACCTCAAATGGCGAGTTTCCACGCGGGGCTTTTCCTGTCTTCGGGAAAATCGAGAGAAGATTCGACGAAGTGACGCAAGTGAAAATCTCTATTTTCTACCGAAAAACGGTTTATTTGGGGCGCTTTTTGACGGTAAACTGTTTCGTAGGCACATACGCTTGAATTAAACTCAAAATACTCACAATTGAGAGGAACTGAGGCGAAATAACTTAAAATTTAAAATAGTTTCGCATTTTCAAAAGATTACTTGCCTAGACTGGGAGACATTCCACCGAACTGAACGGGACGCAAGCCGCCTGCGTTCCGGTGTATTATGTTTGTTTATTTTGCAGAAAAGTGAAATTTTAAGTTTTGGGCTGGAGCTCGATTTCAAAGGATGTCTTACGAGAACGTTTTTGTGACAGTGGGAACGACGAAGTTCGACGCCCTCATCGAGCGAATCGGCACCCCGGAAACGCACCAGGCTCTGCAGAAACTCGGATGCCAAAACCTGACGATTCAGCACGGTCGTGGCACGGTGGACGAGGCGAAGCTCTCGGAGGTGCTGAAGGACGTGAACGTGAAGACCTATGAGCTGAAATCCAGCATCGCGAAGGACATCTCTCAGGCGGATTTGGTAATCTCTCACGCCGGAGCGGGGAGCTGCATCGAGATTTTGCGGGCCGGGAAGCACCTTTTAGTCGTCATCAACGAGGATCTGGCCGACAATCACCAGATTGAGCTCGCAGAGCAGCTCTGCAACGACGGATACCTGTTCTTCTGCACCCCCAAGAGACTGAGCGCCACTCTGATGAGCTTCGACTCGCAGAAGCTCAAGAAGTACGAGGACGGGAACGTGAAGGCGTTCGTGCAGCGCCTGGACCAGCTGATGGGGTTCGAGCAGGAGTGATTTAAAGCATCTTTTATTATTTTCATTCCAAAAACAAGTTTATATAATATTTTTCATATATTAAGGAATATCATTTGTAAGTCTTTAAAATCTGCAATATTCTACGGTCTGAGTTGACACAAGACAACCATTGAAACGTTTGTAACATGATAGTAGATCTGAGTACAGAAACTGTATAGATTAGTGAGAGAAGCCCTGAATTAGTTGATGTCGTGTAAAATACTGTTTCGGATTGGGAGCAGGAATGTTTTTACAAATACAATAAAGATGTCAACCGTTCTGGTTTCGGCAAAATGCACATGTTTACGTTGTTCTTGGAGTTCATAATAATTGTTTCCTTTAAACTAGGTGGTTTATAAGTTTTGATTAACATATACTCGATAAAAGATAAACTTAACGCTATGATTAAAATCGGCAGGGTCGCTCTTAGTGGCTCCTAAATTCATCCTAAAGTTAGCTCTAATTTTCTACTGCAAAACGCGAGTAAAATACCAATTTTGGCAATTTTGTCTGTTTGTCTCTTTTTGCATTCCAAATAAGGCAGCTTTTATTTAAGAGATGGAGAAACTAAATTGTTGGCAGTTTTGAACTTTGAGCTTATTTGTCCGTCAGTCGGGGGCTATTTTCGTTCAGTTTTAAGGTAACATTTTAGAACTTTATAAACATTTTTCGTTGAAAAAAGTCTGTCAGGAAATTCATGATTTTTCTCGTAACATAAGTCCAACTATGCGTAAAAAGGTTTTCGTCTTAATTATTGCTAGAAATGTCAAAATGAGGTTTTTGTAAAAAAATTTTAAAAAATTGTGTCTGTATGGTCAAAAATCTTTTCGTGAAAAAAATTTGTCTTGTCTTTGCCATTGAAATGTCCTCATTTGTCCGTCTGTCCGAAACGAAGGCAACTGAAATGCTTGAAAGACCTGATTCCCTAATACTTTGTGCTTCACCACGTTTAAAACACCGGCTGTCCACCAAGACCGACCCTGCGGTTGGTAAAATTTTGATTCGCGTAGATTACTTGCTATTTGGCTTCTTTGGGACGGGTATCGAGGCGCGCTGGTCGTCCATGCGGCCGCTCACTTTCATGATGAGGTTGAAAAAGTCCTCATCGATTGTAGCACCGGAAGCGGAGTTGGGAGCTCCTGCTCTGTTCTCTTCGCGGCTCTCAGAGTCCATGACGACGCTCGGCGTTGGCAGCTCCGATCTCTGCTCCTCCAGTCTCGTGCCCTGGCACCGCACCAGCATGTCGAAGAAGTCCTCGGAGGCTTCATTGTTGCTGACGGCTGCGGCGACGGCGGCAGCGGACCCCGCGGGAAGCACGTTGGCATCTTTTAGACCCGGCAAGATCGCTCGCTGCTCTTCCATTCGCTCGGCCTGGAATACGGAGATTCATAAGGTTCGATAATTCCACAGAGACTTGTAAAGTACCTGGAGATCCGCCACCATCTCGATGAGCTCGTTCTTGTTCTCCTTCGACACGAGGTTGTGGGGCACGAGGGGCTTCCTCTCGATACCTCCGATCTTCAGGGTGCACCGCTGGTCGTCCATGCGCTTGCTCTGGCTCTTGGATAGCAGGTCGAAGAGGTCGTTCAGGTTCTCGTTGCGCACTGGACCAGCTGGAGCAGTCTCTCTCTGGGCCGCCTTCGCGTCGGGCGTTAGCTTGATGAGGTTCAGCTGCTCCATGCTCTGCCTTCGTACCCGGAACTGACGGCTGTCCGAGTCGTTGCTGGCGTTCGGGAGCTCTGGCAGCGAATCCGTCTCGCTCATTTCTGGGAGGCCCAGCTCTTTGCGGATCTCATTTATGTTCATTTTGGCCGTCTCCTCGCCCATCACGTCACCAACCTGGAAAAAATAATAACCGATTTTCAGCCAAAATACAATCCCAATTTTTTTCTTATCAAGCAACCAACGTGTTTCGACATTTCCATACCGTACAGTTCTACTCGTGTAGGAAAATTTACTTTCTTGGTCGAGAAATTCCAAGAATGTATAAAGGTGATAAGAAAGTAGTGCAATATCGTTATGTAGCAACTTATCGTGTCACATTTAAAACTGCGTTCGTCCCCGAATAAGCTTTAAACATGTTTTCGACTATTTATTTCTTTAATGATTTCGGGTTTCGACCGGAAAGTCGCCCTAGATAATCGATTCATTCAATTAAATTTAATTAAGTCAATTTCGGCCCTGTATGTCCTAGTTGGCTGATATTTTGTTTCCCAAGCGTCGTTTTATTTTATTTTGGGCTCAGATTCTCTGGCTTTTCTTGCTCTAAAATTTAATTCACAGGCTCTCCTCAACTTCTAAGTGGAATGCTTCAAAGAGTCTCCGAACTACCCTGAACCCACCATAGAGATAATGGATTGCAAATCGAGAGTTTTAAAATTGTTTCTCTCCCTGGATCCCAAGGATCAGGGTTGAGGCCAGTCGGATTAATTTATTTTAACTTTTTTCCTTGTCCCGGATTGGACCTCATATTTTTGATTTGCCCCACATTTGTACTTTAAAATTTCTCTTCTAACTTTTCTTAAAATGTGAAACTAAAAATTTTGGTCTTTCCCAATGTTTTGTTTTCAAAAATCCTAATCTCAACATACCTCCTTTGCCAGAACGAAGTGAAGCTGCGCGTACTGGAGCGCCTTTGTGTTGTCCTTGATGGCAGAGTGCGCGTTCCCGAGACTCCAGCAGGCCCTAGCCTCGCCTACACGGTCTCCGAGGTCCTGCGCGATCAGCAGATGTCGCTGGTGGTAGTTGATGGCGGTTGGAAAGTCCCGCAGGAGCGTATACGTGTTGCCCAGACTGTAGCAGGCCTGTGCCTCCACCGCCTGCTCGCCCAGCTCTATCGCCAGCGAAAGCGTCTTCTTGTAGTAGTCCGCAGCCGTCTCGAACTCGCCCAGGAAAATGTGCGAGTTGCCAAGGTTCGAGTTGGCTCGTCGCTCGGCCGCCTTGTCCCCAAACTCCTTCGCAATCTTGAGCCGTTCCTTGTGGAACTCTATCGCCTTCTGGAAGTTCCCCAGCAGGTAAAACGTGTTCCCGAGGTTCCCACACGCCCGTCCCTGAGCTCCACGGTCCCCTAGGTCCTTCATGAGCGACAGGTTCCTCTGGTAATACTCGATTGCTTTGTTCAGGGCCTCCTTCACCTCGTCTGAAAAGTCCGAGGAGTTGTCCTTCTGGCCCAGTTGCTTCCCCTTGGCATGGTAGACGTTCCCCAGATTGTACAGTGCGCGTCCCTCCGACAGCTTGTCTCCCAGCTCCGTCGCCTGAAATGAACATTCTTGACGTCAGTGCCTGTTTTTACTTTTCATGAGAAATTTTGAAGGAAAATATTTTCAGGATTTTTTCTGAACCTAACACAAGATTACTCACGATTTCCAGGTGCCTTTCGCAGCATAGAGCCGCCTCCTCGAACCTTCCCATGACCTTGAGGGTGTTTCCCAGGTTTCCACTGCTCTTGGCCTCGCCCAGTCGGTCGTTCATCGTTCTGGCAAGCGTAAGATCCAGCTTGTGGAACTGCATGGCTTTGGAGTAGTCGCCCAAATAGAAATACGCGTTGCCCAATTGACTGTAAATCGCGCTCAGTGTCCTATTGGGAAGGGAAGAGAAAGAGCGAAAGAAGAGTAAAAACGGGGAAGCAAAAACAAGGCAATAAATCGTCTGATAACGTCGCTTACCGCAAGTCGTTGGTCCCACTCGATATGGCGGCTTGGAAAAAGGCCACCCCCGCCCGACAGTCGCCACTTTTACACAGCCTCTCCCCCTCCAGCGCCAGCTCCAGGCACATTGAGCTAGAGCTGTCGCTTCCAGCATCATTGCTAGTCAGGTTTTCGGCAGACAAGGACGTCGAAAGAGCCATAATACTTCGCAGTTTTGTTTCCTTCAAACAGCAGTGTTGGGAGTTTCTCGTAAAACACAAAAATAAGAGGCTTTCTGCAACCTTTTGGCACTGAAGTGAGTATTAAACGATACGAGACACCATCAATATTCGGCTGGTGGAATGTTCTGGAGTTAATATCACGGCTACGGATGAAATGCAGGGGAAAAAAGTGAAAAACAATTCGGAAAGAAAGTTTATGATTCAGATACACTGTGAGGCTCGATTGTCGTTAGAGCATAACAAGTACACTGTGAAACTTATGCTGGTTGACGGTCAGCTGATCCGCAACTGTCAATACTTTAGGGCTGGGCGTTCGCCGTCGTAAACAAACAAAGTCGAGTCCCTGACTCTCCTGCACAATAAATCGCTATTTTACTTAATTTTAGTGCCGAATTCATGTTACTTAATCGTTTAAGGAGTAGACTAGGGTTCCTGTACTCACCTACTGCTGTCGGAACGTCTGTGATACGAGGATAAAGTGATATTTGGGGGAACTCGAGGAGAAACACCAAAGGTTCGTGAGATTTCAGGAAGGGCTTGCGATTTCAGGTCCCGAGCGTGCGGACAGAAACTTCCAACTAATCCCATTTCTGCGGTGCCACATGTGATTCGAGAGCACGGGGCATCGCGCTTCACCCACACAAACACTAACAGCATCTAATACTCTCCTTTGACCTTGCGCCCTTATCAATTAAAGTGGTTGTAGCAGCTTTAATTGACTGCGAGTCCGTGTATAGTCACAAGTCATGAATAACGAAAGTGATGCGGAAGATGAAGATCAGGCGAGGAATGGTGGGTTGTAGCTTCCACTTGTGCCTCTTCTAGAACTTTTTCTGTCCCGCTGTTTGCACGAAACTGTCTCTCCACACGCCTCACCCACCTCCTAATAGGATTAGAAATGGTAAACATTCATCAGGTGGCGAGAAATGACTAAAATAGCTCATATTTCACACTCGTTTTGGCCTTCTGGGGTTTCAAGTTCTCGGACTGGGCTGTCTGTTTGTCCGAGTTGGTTAGAGTCACATAGAGAAAAATGAGGAAAAAAACAATGGGCCCAAAACAGGCGCTCTGGAAATTCCGTAGCCACCGACTCGAACATAACGAGATCATGTGAATTCATGTATCGCAGTGCAAGGCCGCTAAAATGTAATTCAATTGTCGCAATGTCGTCAATGACCTTTCATACATGCTCTCTGCGAAGTTGTGAGCATTCTCGGGAGCCGCTTTAGTCATTGCTCTTCACCTTTTTAGCAGATCAATAAATTTCATTCTCATCATCACTCTGTTTGTTTCGTCAAGCCACACGAGATTCGATCGAATTGCGCGCCATCAAGTCGCTCTCATAAACATTTCCAGTAGTTTCGCAATTTTCTGCCACAATTATCGGTGTGTGTGCATGAATTCGATTTGCATATTTCACTGTAAAACACGAGATTTTAAAATTACCCTCACTTTGTCAAGCGACACGGATTTGTAACTCGAGACGCGCGAGCTACTCGAGAGGCCCTCACGTGGGACCTTCAGACGTCCTTGAGGGTCTCTGGATGCTCGTGCGTGGCTCGATTTTCAAGTCTCTTTCCTCCCCAGCGGTCCGGTCGAAGGTAGAAAACATCGTGAGGAGCGGTTTTGCCTCCCTGCTGTCGGATGTGCGGAGGAAGACGACGTCAGTGACGCAATGGGTGGACTCTAGGCGGCATGAGACCCCCCGGAAACCCCCCCTCGTTCCCCTTGAAGACTCCAGCGACGAAGGAGAGCTCAATGTAGTACTTAACCCCATCTACGAGGAAGACAACTCGCACATTCCAGCAATACAGGTCGAAGAAGAGCAATCTCTGGCAGCTAGGCTCATCTCGAGACTCCACGAAACGGATCTGAAGTTACCCAAAGTACCAAAACTCTCTATGGACATCAAGAGACTGCTGAAACGGCAGGAGGGAGTGCAGGCTGAGAGCCAGGAGAACCCCGGGAAGCCCCAGGAGGAAACAGAGACAGAGGTGGAGGTCCCCGAGAACGTGATCCAGTTCCAGTTCGACGAGTCGCTGGGGTCCGACTCCACCGACGTCATGAACTACAGCGACTTCTCGGGCCCCAACATAAGCAGTAGCAGCACACAGGAGCACCTCGTACGGCAACGGCAAAACCGGCTGTGTCTGGCAAGTATTGGACGCAGTGTGAGCGATAATCCGCAGACCAGCGCTAGTGCGAGCACTTCCACGGCTGGCAACACTAAAAAGTTCGCTCTCACCGACATTGGACGCAGCTTTAGTGTGGCGGCCGAAGACGAGCTGTTCGAAACCGGGAGCTGTCCCAACCCGTCGTCACTGCACGCCAGCTCGAACGTCATCAGCGAGGGCAACAACAGCAGCAGCAGCAACCTGGTTCTGGCCACGTCGATGCCCGTGAGTCCGGTGGGGAGACAGAAGGCAGCAGACTCGAGTCAGCCGATCTCGGAGGGGAATATGCGCAGCAAGAAGTTCCTGCTCCGAGACAGCTCCTTCCAGTCCGATTCCAGCCACTGCTCGAGCGTTGAGAGTCTGCTAGAGTCGAGGCGGCCAGACCCTGAGGCCATCCTGATTAACCTGGGGTTCGGGCCCCCTCGCACCGAGGACGTCCTCTCCAAGATTCCCAAGAGGTAAGACAGACGGACACATTTCTTTGGTCCCATGAATTTTTTTTCTAATTTAATATTTTGTAATCAAGGGCGGAAAAAATGTGCTTTTGTTCATTTTTTGAATTTTTAAGCTTTCAGAATGCTTTTGAACGAAAAAAAATTCTCAAACCTTAAGAAATTATTCGTATGTTTTTCTGAAGTAATTGGTTTCTATGTATTTTTCACTTTGAGAGTAAAATTTGCTGAAAATGAAATTTTATTAAGTTTTCTTTTGAGGCTTTTAGGGCAATTCATTTTCTGGTTTTTACTAAAAATTGTTCATTTTTCAGATTTCTCAAGCCATCCCAAGTACGAGGTGTCGACACGGAAGAATTCCTCAAGAAGCAGCAGCTTGCCAAGCACCTCCACGAGACCAGCGTTCTGGGTTACCGCGGCCTAATCGGTATGTTCTTTGATAAACGCACAAATACTCTGTCAATCCGTCATCGCTAAGAGTTAACAAACAAGAGGTTGCTAACACATGTGCCCACGTGACGCGGGTCTGATGCGCTGTTTACATAAAATCGGCTCGTAACTTGAGGTCTGGGGATCAAAATAAACACACCAAGTACGCGATTCCATTTAGATACACACCCGGATTGACTGATGTCGGAGAAATGAACATTTGGAACATTTCAGATTACGAGAAAATGCACATTCTGTCGCGGTTCGAGCGCCGCCCGCCCACCGGAAGAGCCCCTCGAGGCGGTCCGCAGGTTCGCAGTAGCGCTGGATGTTGTTTTGTAGCCTTTTAGCACCCGCTTGCCACTTTTGGCACGATTTGAGTTTTGTACGTAGAGATTTATGGACTAGAGGGGTTACAAATTCCGAATTTTTTTAAATCGAATTTGGATTAAAATATTCAAATAAGAGATTAATTGGCTTTGAAGTGAAGAAGATCTCCTTTTGGACTTGATTTTACTCTGAACCTAAACCTCCAAAATCTTCGAGCATGGAAATTTTTCAGGTCGGTCGCTTTTTATATGGAGTGGACAAACAGAGCAAAATTTTCAGCCAATTTTCGTGGAAGTCTGGATTTGAGATGACTCGGATCTCTCAAAGTACTTAAGTCCGGAGGTTCATCTCTTGGTGGCTGTTTTTAGGGGTCCCTCTAGTGATCGTCTCCAAAGATGGGAGCTCTAGCCCCCGTACTTTCGGAGCTAGAGAAAATCGAATCTTTTTGAAATTTTTGTATTTGAAAATTTCACCAAGATTTGATTTTCTCTAGCTCCCAAAGTACGGGGGCTAGAGCTCCCATCTTTAGTGACGATCACAAGAGGGACCCCTAGAAACAGCCACCTGAGCCTCCGGACTTAAGTACTTTGGGAGATTTTTTTTCGATCCAAGTAGGTCGCAAATCCAAACTTCGACGAAAATTGGCTGAAAATTTTGCTCTGTTTGTCCACTCCATATAAAGAGCGACCGACCTGAAAAATGTCCATGCTCGCAGTCCAAAATACCCCTTCGAGAATCCATAGAAACCTTATTGTCTTGAATTACATTTCAAAGCATCAACAAAAATTCCGTTACCCTTCTAGCCATGGATCTCTATGGTTTTGCGCCACACAATTGCATGGGCTTCCAATATTCAGCAAGTTTTCGCCCACCGTTTTGCGATTTTTGATTTCCGTAGACTAGTTTTGGTGTTATTTAGAATATTCGGCTAGATTGTAACGCTCTTTCCACCTTCCAGGCAACCCTGATATCGCGCCCTCCCACATAGTGGCCAAGATAATGGAGAGGTTCCAGCTGAATGATCAAACAAGGATGTCGTCGTGCGACTTACTCAACAACAACCGGCCATGCTCAGCTCCCCCCACTCCCATGCATTCACATACTCCACATCACCTGGCGAGTCACTCAATGGCTCGCTTCAAGAAATGAGATCTGAAAAAACTTATGAGCAGGAACATATCTCGATGAACTCCCAATCTAAACTGTCTTTTACGAGCTTTTGGAACCTTTTACGTACTTTAACAGACCTTAAATGTGATCTACTTCTGTACTTTCTACACTAAAATGCAATCCTCGGACCTGATTAACTCTTAAAGCGTCTGTGCTCAACGGCCTTCGAGGCCATCTTTAATTTAAATAGTTTGTGCGGGGTTTTTCTTCGGCTCTGGAAAGTTGTGGAACTTCGAATATTGCTAAATTCTGGGGAAAAAAGACTTTTTCGAATATTTTGAAAGCCAATTACTTAGGAGTACTTAAATTTGCTCAGAAACCATTTTGGTTTTCATTCTCATCTCATTAGATTTTGCCAACTAACATTTGCAAACCGAATATTGGATTTTGAATTTTTTAAAGCAACAAGGAGCTTCAAGAGCCTCTTACTCTTAACCTTAAATTTAAATTTAAAAAACGACAGCAAATCAACGCCTCTTTTTGAACAAAGCAAGGATTTTTTAGAACGTCTATTTCATACTTAATTACCGTTCAGTTTTGTATGTTCGACTACAACCAAACCACGGATAGCCGCAAAAATTTTCTACAGTTCCAACGACATCTTAACCCTTGAAACGGGACATTGGATCTAAGTTGTTTGAATAAAAGCTCAAAATTTTTCAACCTCGAATTTGGAAGGGCAGGACCCAAAAAAAAAATCAAGACAACGCCACATTCCAGAAGCGAAGGAGACCTTCCGCACGGACAAGTAAACATTCTTGTCAAATTACGTAGATGTATTGTAGGCTAGAGTAGCCCTTACGTTACTTAAAGGACTCAAAAGTCGCTCATTGGTACTAACATAGTCAAAGTTATTCGAATAAAGTTGAAAAATGTTATTTATATCCCAAGTGTATTTTCTCAAAACGACGTGACCATGCGAGCCACGTTCCAGTTCTCGGAGACGGCCAGGTCGTTGTTCACCGTTGCCCCCTCGAACGTGGCAACTCCCTGCGAGAACTTGTTGTAGGCCCTTCCGTCTCTGTAGTAGAGCACCTCCATGCACTTCTTGATCAGCTGCTCCGCCTGCTCGCGGTTGATCTTGACGTTGGGGTTCTCCACGACCTCGCGGAACAGCGGGAGAGCCAGATGGTTGCCGAAGCCGGTGCCAACGCAGTTGCTCTGGTACGACTTGCCTCGGACGCTTACGTGTCCAAGGAAGGGCTCGCCGTCCTGGATTCCACCCACAACGACGTCCAGCCAGAGGGGTTGCATCTTGCTACGGCGGTTGTAGAAGACCCGCGTGAGGTAGGTGAAGAGCGACTTGGGCTTCAACTCGTTCTTGTCGCCCAGACTCTCGTCGTTGATGCTGCAAAAGACTTCTGGTGAGCGAAATGAATTTTTTAGGGTGTCTTGAAAGTGCCCTTAATTCAAAAATGAGCTTTCAGATGGCTCGAATCCGCGGAATCTGGGCGCTTTGTTGCACTCAGAAGAGACTCTAGAGCCGCGTCATCACTAGCTCGCGAAAAACCGGCCTCAGCTTGAAAACTAAACCATCATGTTCGGAGAATCTCGAGGATTGTCCGAGCTCAGGGCGTTTTTGTCATCACGGGCCGCCTCGATTTCCCCTCTCTGTACTTACACGAGCTGGTCAATGTTTCGCTTGATGTACTGGAAGTCTGCGTAGTCTCCGCCGACCCCGAGGATGGTCTTTTCGTTGATCTTGAAGACACGGGCGACGTCCCTGAAGCGGGCCAGGCTCCCGTACGAGACCAAGTTGTCCGCGGCAATAATCACTCCGTTCTCGTACTTCACGCCAATAACCGAAGTTCCCGTGGTGATCATCCCTCTGAAAGGACAAAGTAAGTCCGGCTCTCCCCCTTCAAAATCTGCAAACTCACCCATCTCGCTTCGACCCGAAGCTGCCAGGGGCTGTGCTGGGCTCGTCGTGGCCTCTGTTGGCCGGAAAGTTATAGAACTCGCCTGGTGCGGGTCCATTTGACCAGAAGGGGCCTCCTACGGATGCAAATGTGGCCATTTTGTGAGAGAATTTCAATTAAAATGCAGAGCGACGAGACTTGTTTTGGTTTCGCAAAAACTCAATTCATTCTCCCAGTCTAGGCACCAACTATATGTATAGTCGGTGTCTAGGAAAAGCCCGCGCGAAAAATGCCCAAATCGCAGGAAGCAGGCCCATCTCGGGCGAAACAGGCCAAAAAGAACCTCCCATGGATAGAAAAGTACCGCCCACAGACGTTCGAGGAGATCGTGGGAAACGAAGAGACAGTCTCGAGGCTCTCGGTGTTCGCGAAGCAGGGAAACACGCCGAACATCATCATTGCCGGGCCCCCGGGAGTAGGCAAAACAACAACAATCCTATGTCTTGCGCGAATCCTGCTCGGGAACAGCTTCAAGGATGCCGTTCTCGAGCTCAATGCCTCGAATGAGCGCGGAATCGACGTGGTTCGGAACAAGATCAAGAGTTTCGCGCAGCAAAAGGTGACCCTCCCGGTCGGCAGGCACAAGATTATAATTCTGGATGAGGCCGACAGCATGACGGAGGGCGCCCAGCAGGCACTACGTCGCACGATGGAGATCTACAGCAACACGACCCGCTTCGCGCTAGCCTGCAACTCGAGCGAGAAGATCATCGAGCCGATCCAGAGTCGGTGCGCGATGCTGCGCTACACGAAGCTCTCGGACGCCCAGCTTCTCGCGAAGGTCATCGAGATCTGCCAGAAGGAGAGCCTCGAGTACAACGAGGAGGGTCTGGAGGCGGTTGTCTTCACGGCCCAGGGAGACATGCGACAGGCCCTGAACAACTTGCAGTCGACAGCGAATGGGTTCGGAAAAATTACGAGCGAGAACGTCTTCAAGGTAGGTTGGGAGATTTACTATTTGGTTAATGATGGCTGAATTTCTACTTTCCTTCAAGGTCTGTGACGAACCTCACCCGATGCTGGTACAAGAGATGCTAGAGAGTTGTGTGAAGGGGGACATCCACCAGGCCTACAAAGTCATGGCGAAACTCTGGAGACTCGGGTACGCGGCCGAGGACATCATCGGAAACGTCTTCAGGATCTGCAAGAACCTCAACATGCCCGAGAATCTGAAGCTCCAGTTTGTGCGGGACATCGGTGAGACCCACATGAAGATCGTCGACGGGCTCAACTCGCTGCTGCAGATGTCTGGAATGCTTGCCAAGCTGTGCGAGAGCTCCTACCAGTACTCCTAGGCTTCTCAATTAAAGTAAATGTTTGATAATATTGGCTTGTCTGCAAATTCAATTTTTGGTTCTGCTACTGGTGGGTAGAGTTTTTGTCTTTTGGGGGATTCTAGAGGAAAACCAGATAGAAGTTTTTGAGCAGAAAAATATGTCAACTATTTATTCAACCTTCATAAGTCCATAAGTCGTGAAATTTCCAAAACTCTTCAAAAATACAACGTGAATTCCATAGAAAAAACAACTTCAAGTCTTTCCAATCACTTTTGATAATCCTGGACCAGAACCTCCCCGTTGTGGAAAAGAATGGCCTGCAATAAAACCCTTATTAGCGCCTCTGGAACCCACAGAGACTAAAATTTACCAGAGAAAACGTCCCAGGACTCTTCTTGAGGCTCCTGACTGCCTTGATTTGCTTCGAGAAGTTCATGGTCCTTGTCAGCTGCCGGTTCACTTCATACAGGAACGTGACGTGGGACTCGCTCGCGATAATGATGCAGTCTTCGAGGCTGTTGAAGCTCATCGAGACGTTGTCGACGGATCTCGTCCTGTCCTGCGCTAGAACGGGCAGGTTCATCGTGACGAGGTTCCTCGACGCGACCGAAATGAAGCTGATAGTGTTGTTGGAGAGCAGCAGGGCCAACTCGTGGTTCCGGAAATTGCAGGCACAGACCGCAAAGATAAAAGGGTCGTGGTGGAACGTGAGCTTCTTGAAGGACTTGAGCTGGTTAGAGTGGAAAAGGACGTTCGTGTTGGTCAGGACCACCAGGATGTCGTCCACCACGAGCAGGTCGCGAGCCTTCATGACGGAAATCTGCTGGCTCTCCCTCACGGCGAGCTCCAGAGCGTCATTCATCTCAGCCTTCTTTGCGTAACTCACGTCCGTGCTGGCGGAGAGGGGCGTCAGGGTGCTGAAGACGGGTTGGGAGTCGAGCTGGATGATGCGGATGCGGCTCCAGAGCGAGCTATTGTCTGTCTTGGAGTCGTTGACTGTGGTGTTGAGGATGAGGATGAGCCACTCGACGATGAAGGAGGGCTCGTGGAGAGTCACAACCTAAAATACGAAAATTTGTACAGGTTTTTGACCACGAGGAAAATTTTCTAGTGGTCCAAAAAGTGGTCTCCCCGTTTCAAATTCCCGGAATAATTTCGAATTTAGAAATATCATGATTTAGCAAAGTTTTGAGAAATTTAAAAATTTCTTTTAAAAGATAAAATTTAATTTTAGGCCATATTAGACTTCTGCATTGAAAATGGACCAAGAGAATAGTCCCACCTTAAAAGACTGAGAGCTGTTGGTGAATCCAGAACTGGCTTCTATCTTCAGGACGTTGCAGAAAGCGCCGTCTGAGATCTCGGAGTGCTTCACGGCTGATGGAGCGTGGTGAAAATGGTGCGGGTTCTGGCGGTTCCACTGAACTTTTTCCTGCGTATTCCAAACCAAAAGAGCCCTGCAAACGTTAAGAGTCAAACAAATTCCCAGAAAAGCGGGTCTCACCCGTCCTGGGATCCTCCCACGATGACGTCTGGGTACTCGTGATGGACGTAGAGACACGTGATGTCGTTCCAACAGGACAGGATCTTGAGGGGCTCGGAGGGGATCATGACGTTCCAGACGCAGATAAGGCACTCCTGGGTCACGAAGAGCGAGTCGCTCTCCTTGTGGACTGTCAGAATGGTGTTGGGGACGTCGGGGTTCGTGTGGACCAAGAAGATGTCACGCTTGCTGAAGGCGTTTCGGAGCGTCAGCTGGGCTCCCGGGCCCTCTTGCTCATTCTTCTGCCCGTTCTTATGTAAGAGAGTCATCACGGTCTCGAAATTGCGCTTCAGGAACTGCGTTAGCGTCTCAATGTTGATCTCAGAGCGCTTCTTGAGGGCCCTGAAGTCAGCAAAGCTCTCTTTTTCGGGCACTCCCACGTCGCACTTTTGGACTTCGGTCATTTCCGTGGACGACGAGACCCTGAGATCGTGGATGTACGTCTGAGAGAAGTTGTTCTGGAGATCCGTCCGCCGGGAGAGCAGGATGGTGGCCTGTCTCGTGAGCAGGGGCCTCGTATATTCGTAGAGGTCCATCTCCTCCGTCAGCAGCTTCCTGTAGGCCTCCCTCCGCTGCACCAGCGAAGACGGAGGGCTCTTGATGCTGCTCTGGAGCGAGACGATCTGGGACGTAGGCTCGCTCGTGTCGCTGGCAGACTCCGGAGACTCCGACTCGGACTCAAAGTCGGACTGGTAGTCGTCAAAGGGGTCGTTCTCGTAGTCCTCTTCAGGCTCCACCTCCTCCACCTCCTTCTTCGCTGGAACCTTAACACTTGGAGCTACAGGACCCTTGACCTCCTTGACCTTGGGAGCCACCAAAGGAGGGGGTCTGGTGGCAGGTTTCTTGGCCCCAGGAGCAACATGAGGCTGGTAGATTTTCTTCGTCGTTGACAAGTTCTTGCTCGTGGTCTCGATTTTGGGGTGCAGTGGCCGAACTACCGAGGGTTTGGCCATCGTGGAGGAGTTTGAGGAGGCCACTACTTTTTTCTTCATGGGCTTGGGCTGCTTCGGGGGATCCTTGAGCATAATGAACCCATTGAAGTTGGAAACCATGTTTGGACGGACGGAAACTGTTATGACGGCCAACAGACTGGGGGTCGTCATGGAGAGGCGCGATTGCAAACAAACTACGGAAGTTACGTTAAATTTTAAACATTTGAATTGGCGCAAGAAAATGGGTTACAAATTACGCCTTAGGAACTTGGTTCAACTTTTTATTCAACTTCAATTATTATTCAAACAAAAAATTGAAATTTTTAAAAAGCTTTTCCTCTTGCTTTTGAGTTGAATCACGAAACGCTTCGTTAACGCTTGCCTTCTTCATTTGTAAGGAGAGAAACAAGCAGTTTAATTTCGATTTGTGTGGATAAAAAAGTTGAGATCAAAACAACGTTCACAGTCTCGGTTTGAGGTCCTTAAACATGCCAGCTCAAAATATTCTTTCATAGCAATAGTTACTAAAATAACCAAGACTAATAAAAGCTGATAATACTGAAAATATTTTCTCATAAAATATTATTGAGAAACTTAATTCTTGCTGTTATAAGAGGTTTAGCCCTTTAAAAAACTCGCTAAAGCTGGTATGATGCTTCCTAAGAGGGCTCCAATGAATGGTTCTGGTTTAGGCCTAGCTTGTGCCTGATCGATTGCCATGGCGAAAATCACCGAAATGATCAAGAAAATTAAGAGCTGAAAGAGAACCAACATATTTAGAACCTTAAAAATAGCAGATCACGTGGTTTACCTTGAAGTTCATGATGAAAGAAAATCCGATAAAGTTCGAACCGTATTGATTGCTGATGTTGCCCAGCTCCTGTACCGACTTCTACTGAGGTAAGGTTGCTGTTCCAAAGTTTCAAATTTCC
Source organism: Forcipomyia taiwana (assembly GCA_963930915.1). Classification (NCBI taxonomy): domain Eukaryota; kingdom Metazoa; phylum Arthropoda; class Insecta; order Diptera; family Ceratopogonidae; genus Forcipomyia; species Forcipomyia taiwana. The sequence continues at coordinate 463,476 of CAWVOI010000024.1, read as the reverse complement.
CAATTGCGTCGGTCACGTTATTGACAGACTTCAGGCTCCATATTTCAGGTGTTTCATGCACTGTTTCAGAGTTCAGAAGCTTTTGTATGTATATTGGACTCAATTCAACGTTATATTTCCTTTGTAAATCCACGAATAAATCAAGGTATTTCATGAAAAAATGAGTTTGAATTTAAAGGCGAAATTAGGAAACTTCTTAAAGCAAAGTAGAAACTTATATCTGTTTCAAGTCAGAATCGTCGTGGTCCAGCCTCGGCCTGTTTATTCAAAAGAGCACACTCAGACCGAGTTAGTCTCAAGGCAGTTCAAGCAGGGTAATGTGATTTTACTCCGGTAGCTAGTTTCTTCCAAACAACTATGTAGTAATGTTAAAATAAAACTCGTTTAGGAAAAATTCATCAAGCAACATAAAAAGAAGGTCCAATTTTATTTCTTTTTAAAGTCTTGGTTTTCAGCGCTCTCATCATCTTCCTCGTCCGTCTCAGCTTCCTCATCTTCCTCCCCCTGCGTCTGGGCCCTATTTGTGCGCTCCTGCAACAGGCTCTTCAGAGCATGCGAGTTGATCTTGAAGTCCCGTACGATCCCGATGTGCACCAGCTTGTCCAAGTCAGTCTTGCTCCTCTTGCTGAGCGAGATGACGGTGCAGCTGAACTTTTCCATAGCGTAGACCAGCGGCGGGATCCCCCGGCTATCCTTGAGCACCTTCCTGGCCTTCGCCTCCGCCGTCATCTTCACGGACTGCGTCTCTCTCGTGGACTCTCTCTCAATGTAGAGGATGAGGTGCCCGATGGTCTTCACTAGAGGTCTCGTGAGCGTCAGAAGCTGCTCAAACTTCATGGCTGCAAAGTCCATGGAGGCGTCTAGAGCGCTTCTCTGGCTCAGATGCTGCGTGAACCGGAAGATGGTGGTGAAGAGCTTGGTCAGAAGACGCACCTGGGAGTGCAGGGTGTTGCTGATGGTAACGGTCGTGTTGGCTACGATGTTGAGGACTTTGCAGGCGTCGATGAGCTGCACTATGATTACCCGTTCCGTGCGCTTCATGGGTTCCAGATCGAGGTCATCCTTACCCGGGTAGTGCTGCGAGAGACTCAAGTAGGCGCTTGCTTTCTTCGTGAGATAGGTCGCCTGGTCGACGTGGACGTTGATCTTGGCTATCAAGAGACGTAGGGTCTGGTCCACAGTGAAGTTTGAGAGGGCCTTGAGTTTCATTGTGTCTTCGTGCTCGATTCCGTTTATGGCTCCGAACCTAAATTGAAGAAAATTTTCTATACAATTTTGAGTCTGACTTCTAACAGATAAAATAAACTCCGAAAGGGCCTGATCCAATATCTTGATTTAAAAATCACTTAACTTCTTAAATGACTTATTTCTACTTACTCATTCACGATTGAAGCTGCCACCTTGCTATAAAACTCCCCCGAAAAGGCCTTCTCTCGGAGATCGAAGAGGATCTTGAAAACGACGGAGTAGTTTTTGTCCTCAATACTGTGATCTGAGCAGAGGTCCAAGATGAATGAATAGAGCTGCGGACAATACGAAGAATTCGAGGAAAGAAGCCCCTGGAGCCAATCAACGAGCTCCAGCATTCGGCAGACCACCTGGGAGTCGTAGCCAACTCCATCTTCCGGGATGAACCTCTTGAGAGTCACCACCAGAGCCTTTAGAATCTCTGAACAACTTGTTTCGATATCCTGAGAAGTAGATCCGCTTACTTTTTGCAGAAAATCAAAATCCTCCGTTTTGCGCTTGAAAACTGATGTGGCCGTCGACAGGCCGAGCTTCAAGACGTCCAGAATGGAGCTCAGTATGAAACTCGAGTCGTCTGGAGAAGCTGCTTTTAGTTTCTGGAAGAGAACCTCGCACATCTCGACGACAGTCGTGAAGATCTTACGGCTGTACTTGCGCTGGAGACAGTTGTGGGGAGACTTGAGGTCGCCGAGCTGCTGGAGGCACTCGGACAGAATGACGCCCTGGAAGACCTCGTCGGCCTGCATGAAAGCAAAGTTCGGGTCAGCGGGAGTCAGAAAGTTGCTATAGAGCAGCTTGAGGAAGCACAGGAGAGTGTGGAGGTCCCAGATGGGGGCGTGCTTCTTGGCCGGCTCGACTTTCTTGCGCTTGGCCTTGTTTTTGGGGTTGTGAATGGCGTCCAGTTTCAGTGAAGACGAGCTGTAGCACTTGTAGAGAACCAGGAGCTTGGAGCTCTTGTCGTTTCCGGGGTTGATCTGCCAGATACAGTACGTCATGAGGGCTTCCACAAGGTTCATGTACTGGGAGATGAGACACGAAGAGGTGGCTGGAGTTTCGCCTTCCTAAAATTTTATTTATGGACTAAATTTAAATAAAACGGGTCATTGAACTCACTATCAGGTCCTCCAGCTGCCTGTTTGAGATACTTTCTACAACAGAGTCTACCAGACGTTTGAGCATCCGAACCTCGTCGCTCTGCTTGTCACCGTAAACGACGCAGTACGCCAGCAGATGGGTCAGGAGGCCCACACTGTCCATCAATGTAGCCGTTTCTTCATCACCAGACTCCACAAGAAGCTTCAGGTTCAGAGAAACTTCGCTGGGTCGCACCGAGAAGTACTTTTTGAACTGAGGAAGGGCAAAGTGGATGACGCTAGGGACGACTTTGGGGTTCAGAGAGACTGTCTGAGTGAGTCCTAGAACGAGACAGAAAAAGTCTCTTGAAGGAAAGTCCAAAATAGGGCTCCTCTTACCTTTATAAAGCGTCTGCTTAATTCCAACCGGCTGCTGGAAGCAGGAGGCGAGCATCCCGAAGACCTCCAGCACCAGCATGTCTTGAACGTTCTTGGCCTGAGTCAGCTGGGTCCTCCCCAGCATGGAGCACGATGTTAGAGTGAGGCAAGAGAAGGCGTTGAAGTCGTTAGAAGACACCTTTGAGAGATGGTCGTACTTGACTTGCTTCAGGAGGAGACAAGCCCCGTTTATGGCCATCTCTCGAGTCCCGGGGTTTGGGTGGAGCAGCGCCTTCTTGAGCATGGCGATGAAAAGGTCCCGGATGGCTGTGCTGGACTTCATGAGGGGGAGCACGATGGAAAAAATCTCTACGGCGGAGTTAGGGTCAATCTACAAAAGAAATTACAAATAATTTAATACCAGCATCATCAACCAACTTTAGAAATTCATTTGATTTCTTCCTTTAAAATATTTTGTTTCGAAAAAATAATTGAGTAAAATTTTAGTTCAATCAAAACCCAGACTAAAAACCGTTCTGAGTTGTCATGATTCAAGAACCTATGACTCCATTTTTATATCTGTTCCTTATTTTAAAATATTTAGGAAGGAATATTAACATATTTAAAATCTTCCGAAATTGAAAGAAATGTTGATGTAGGTAACAGAGGCTTTCGATTTCGAATATCAAATTTTGGATAGGAAAAAGTCATCCTACTTTGGGCATGTCCTCGATGAGAATTTTGAAGGTGCTGGTGCACTGAGAAACAGCCCTGTTGTTCCGTATGGAGAGAATCATGAGGGCCTCCTTGAACGCCCCTGACTGCGGACTGCTCAGGAGACACGACGCCAGGGAGCTCACGATGCTGGAGGCGTACAAATGGCGGTGCTTGATGAAGCTGGAGAGAAAGTTCCAGGCGAGAGCGTGCATTTCGTCGGCTTTCTTGGCTCGCAGCAGGAAGAACGCAAGCCCGATGAGACCGTTGGTGACGGTGTCGAGGCCCTTTTCCGACTTTTTGATAATCTCGTCAAAGATCAGCTCGATGCAGATGGGATGGGAGCTGTCGAGAGAGCGACTGAGGTAGAAGGAGCTCCGGACCATCTCCTGCTCGAGATGGCTGTTCTGCAGAATGAGCTTGATGGTGTTGAGAATGGGGCTCTGGGAGACGCGGGAGAGGTCCGTCCGGCGGTTGAGCTTCGAGAAGACGACGAGGGAGTTGATCATGAAGGAGCTGATCATCGTGTCGGGGAGGAAAGTAAGGGATTTTGCGGCCTCTGAGACGTCCTTTTCGGCGATGAGGAACTCCGACTGGTTCGCGAGGTGCAGCAGGATAGTCTCCTCACTGCTCTTCCAGAGTCTGAGCTCGCTCTCGGTTAGCATCGAGCTGTCGCTGTCGTGCTCGTCGCGGGCCTTGGCTGTGATGCAGGAGCTGATGGACAGGATGGATCCCAGGATGAACCTTCCGGAGTCTGAGAGCTTGAAGAGGTGGTACGCCAGCACCGAGAGGTCATTTGGCGACAGCTTATGGAGCTTGTGGCAGAACTTGTGCAGGAAGAAGAGCTTTTCCTCCTTCGAAAGGGGTATTTCTCTGGAAATAACCAATTTTTGTACTTAATCGTACGTGAAGAGTAACGAACTAAAAGGACCTACTGAAGCATTGAAGCGATCGCCACGAAATACTGCTTGTCCCAGTCGAACTTAAGGAGCTCCTGGATGCACTTGGAGCAAAACCCGACGGCACTGATCTCCATCCCGTCGTGCTCTACAGTCTCGTTTCCTTTGACTTGCCAAAGCAAGTGCAGGATTCGAGATAAAATTAGATCCCAGACGAAGAGCTTCTTGGTGTTGAAGATCTTCTTCGTGAGGTATTCTGCCAGCTTTGCCATCGTCTTAGCACTCAATCGGGGCAAATGAATGAACACCGTGGAGGCTATGTCGACCTTCTGCTTCTCCTGGATGTCACTGAGGAGGGCGATTTTTTCGAAGAAGCTCCTGAGGACCTACGATTCTTTTAAGGGTCAGTTGTTGGGGCACCAAAAAGTCCACTTACGTCAGGGATCTCGTGTTTCTGGCAAATGTTCAGGATGTTCTCGAGGACCATAATCAAGAGTTCCACGTCTTCTGCTTCTTTCTCGGTAGTGTCGAAAAGTTGTGAAATCTGAAAGCCGCCAAAATTTTATTTTTCGGTAGGGTCTCTTAATTTCAAAGCTAACGAACTTCGACATCTGGGAGCACTTCTGTGATGTAGCTGGTTAGCTCTTTGTTGCTTTTGATCCTTTTAATCCTGACGAAGTCCATTTTTACACTGAAAAACACGAATTTGTTGTTCTCCAGAGAAGGACAAATTTAAAGTGTCTAGACTAGGCGAAAGTAAGGCGCGAAGACTTCTAGACCCAGATGAAGTTAATTTGAATTTAATAATTCAGTTGTTCGTCTCGAGATCACACTCCTGGGGTGGAAGGGCAATGAAGAAAAGTTCAGACAAAACAGTTTAATTTTTAAAAAATCATATTTATTTTCCTCCTGGTTTTTTGACAAACTTTCCCACCTTCTTGTACTTCTTCGTGACTCGCCCGTTCGCCGCCACCTTTATCGAGGGTCTCACAGCCAGTTCGACGTCTCCTATCTTGGGCTTCTTTCGGATAAAACCAGATGCCTCGCGAGAATTGGAAAAGGTCACGAAAGCCACTCTGGAGGGCTGCTCCCGGAAGGCAAATTCGATGCAGGTGGGGAACAGCTCCTTCACTGCGGTGCTGTCGGCACTCTCGGGGATATTCGACACCACCAGCTTGTTCACGTTCGAGGTATTCTTGTGACTGATGGACGCTCTCTGCAGCTCCTTTTTGAGCCTCTTGGCCTCTGCTTTGGCTTGTCGCTTCTCCACCGTGCGAGCGATGACTTTGAGCTTAAACTCCTCGTCGTCGATTTTTCTGTTGCTGTTCACGAAGAGCTGATATCCGCAGACTTTGGTGGTCTTTAGGAGCTCCTCAACGACTGGCACATCCTCGGCGGAGGCGCAGTCGACGTAGCAGAACCGGGCCTTCTTCTGTCGCGGCAGCCTCACTTTTGCTATTTTGTCCGATAGCTCCTCAAGCTCGAGTTTGGCCTCCCCGTCGACCTTCCTGGGAAACTGCACGTAAATTGTTTTGGAAGGAGGATCTTCGTGAGTCTTTCTTTTGGCTTTAGGGGACATTATTTCGTTTTTGAGTCTCACACACGTCGTTTTGTTTACTAAATTTACGAGATGTTTCCTAGACTGGCTGAACATTTAGTCTAGACTGAAGACCCACATTTGAACTCTGCGTTAAGATTAGAAAACTCGAAGCACGAGGTTTTTCCAGCATTTATATAATTTGTAATAACTTTAATTAATTTCAGCTCAAAAACTACGTAAATGAACAATTACAGATACATTTTTGAAGTAGCTTTATCTCACTGGAACTAATCGAATTATGAATGTTGTAATTTCTAATATGTTTTGCTTCTTTTGCCACATCAAGTTAAAAAACAGCTCAGAATGTGTATATTGCAATTTTTTAAGGTAACCAATTTTCGAGGTGACTTATGTGGGGGCCATTTAAGATGTTAAAAAATATTTAAAACGGGTTCAACGAAACGAAGTCTGACATTTTGAAGCCTATCCGCACTTTGCCGGGAAAGCGTGTGGTGTGATGTATCTCTGAGTTTTCGTTGGAGGGAAAAACTATAATTTGGCTCTTTTGCTGGTCTTTAATTATCAAAGAAGTCAATGTACACCAAAACCAAGTACCTTACTTGATAGTCTCATAAAAACCTATATCTTAAATTTGGATCCTTGGAAAAAAGTTTTACTTCAGAGACAATAAGAAAAAACCCCTCTAACTTTTTTCAAATCTTACCTCTATAGTTCCAGGGTGAGCACTAGGTTCAAGTAAAAAGACAGTTTTTCCTTTGATGAGTTTATTTCTGACCCAAGAATGAATTCTATAATTGTATGCAATGTTTTAGCGATCTATCAGCTCTGTTCCACAGAAAATATTCACAGAATCCTGCCTAAATACATACAATATGGCACCCAGTTTGCTTAAATATGTCTGTTTTGCACATCTGGAATAGTTGTGGTATTGCTACATTTTCATGCTGGAATATTGTTTATCTTTAAGGACGGGCTTTCACGTGTTTCTCTACTTCGTCTGTGAGTTTCGGATGGAAAGATATCATATATTTTTGGTGAGTGTGGGAGGAGGTTCTTAAGCAAACGGTGCAGCCTGTTAACACAATTTCTTTCTTCTTCATAAATAATACAAATTAAATAGATTTACGTAGACGTAGGTAATGACAATTATAGTAACACAATACGTTAAAAATTACACCTTTTAAAGCTCTAGAGAAGCCAAGTACTGGTTAAGATTTATTCAAAACTTTCTTCATCTCTAAATAGATATTATATCATAAGTGAGCGTACGAAAGGATTACTTTGATGATGCCGATAGAGAGTAAGTAGCGAGGACGGGGGCTTTGAAGCTACTGAATCACGCACTTGTCGTCCTTGTGGTTGATGTCGATGTGCTCCAGGTTGCTCTGGATCTCCTCGTCATCGGCGATTCTGCGAAACGGACTTTCATGACACAAAAATCTTATCAAAAAGGAGGGAACTTACGCCTGTTCTTGAGTATCGTAGTTCTTCACCAGCTCGTCCCGCTTGTTCACGACCTTCAGAAGCTCGTCCAAGAGTAGTTGTTCGCGCTCCCGTTGTTCCTCAGTCTTGCGCCACTCCTCCACCGAGGCGGCCGCTCGTAATTCGAGTGTGAGCATTTGGAATTTTCGTTCCAAGTCGTTTTCTTGTTCTCTGAAAAATCCAAACTTGTTACCGAAAATCGCCTCACACGTTTAGTGTCGACTCACAAAATATTTAATTGCATTTGTCTCCGCAATAGAGCATTTTTCTTGTTGACTAGAGTAAACCATTGTGCCATTAGTTTGTCCTCGTTCTCCTTGGCATCTGCAACGAAAGGATAAGTAAGATAAGAAACAATCTTGGCTCCAATAAATTATCGATTTTTGCCAAAATAAGCTGACTTATTTTGTAACTGACGGTTCATATATCGCCTGATTAGCTAATAAGCATTTTTACAATTAATTATTTCATTAAAAATTCAATAATGTTTTTAAACAAACTTTTAATTAAGAATAGAGACTTCAAACAAAATTTGGAAAATTAGATTAAACCAAACACAGATAATGCAATTATACGTTTGGATTTAAGGTGCCGTATCAGATTGCCAGTTTGAGAGTATTGATTTGGTTAGGCGACTTTTCAAGAATTTTCGAATTTTCAACTTTTCTCTTTCTTTCGATTTTTCTCGCTGAAAATTTCAAACTATATATTTGCCAAGAGCTGAGAAGAAAGCCATAAACACTAACCATTCATAAATTTGATGATAAAAATATGACTGTAGAAAATTTGGAGTGTAAATTGAATAACATTTTGGCTAAGGGTTTTCATTTAGGCCAGCCCAAAATCTAGTAAAAAGTCTTCAAAACTTTAATAATTAAAGGTAACTGTAACAGATATACAGACAGACACCCCCACAAAACCCAAGAAAGAGGCTCTTAACTTACTCGTATTGTTTCCATCCATGACGGAGCGCAGTTTCTTCTCGAGGGCGCGCGCCTGGAGGTCGACTTGCTCCTGTTCTCGCTCGAGGGCGTCGAACTCGCTTTGGTAGTAGTCCGCCTTTTCTAGCTGCAAAACCAAATAGGTCAGAAGGGCTCAGGACTGCGCAGAAGGGGAAGGGGGGGGGGGGTCAGAGAGGGACGCAAGCAACCTACCTTCGACTCGGTCCGAGGCGAGAGCTTCTCGAACATGGCGTTAAATGATTGAAGCGACACACTCTCAATTTTACCCTTGCTGGGACTGCTGAGGTTCTGCAGGTCCTCGATCCTTGTGCCTCCCAGCTCCTTCCTCGGGGACTCCTCCAGCCTCCTCTCGATCGGCTCCAGTAGGTCCTTGAGGTTATTGATGGGAGAGATCGTCTTCTCGGGCGACAGCGTCCCGGGTCTCCGGCCTTTGCTCGGCGACGTCACTAGGGGCGTCGAGAGCTCCAGCGTGAGGGACTTCTTGCGTGTCTCTGCAATGAGGGCTCGCGCTTCTTCGCGAAGTCGCGCCTGCCGCTCGACCTAAAATGTGTCACTCTGCTCAAGCTTTTTGTTTCACGCGCAAAACCAAACACTTAGCGACTCTGGTGCAGGAAAATGTGCGGGACAGAACTGAGACGAGGGTACTTACTTCGTGGGGGTCCATTGCGGGGTCCACATGGTTCTCCCCTGACGGCGACTTGAGCTTTCCAATGATTTCTTTAGCTTTTTCACTTAACTCGGTATGGCGTTTTAGTATGTTCTGCAAATAATGAGTGGATCTAGCTAGCACGACTACGATGGCTTTTTTTGCAGCAGATGATGGCGGGTGAAGGAACTCAAAAGCCATAAAAGCTTTCAAATATATGATTTTTGGACCCAATTGCGTATACTTATCTACAGTTTTTAAGGAACGGACAAAATTTCACCTCAAAGATGCCTTTCAACTCATTTTCTTCTACCAACAATAACTACCTTCCGAAAGAGCTTGATTTTTTTCGTAGGTTCTAATAATTCCAAAGCCTTAAAAATTGCTCAAACTTATGTTAAGACAACAAATTGGCTTAGAATAATAAACGGAATAAATCGTTCTTTGGGCTTTTGAAAGCAAGTTTTTAAAATAAGACAAAAAACAAAATTTTATAACCCAATTTTTGAGCTTATAAACGTTTCAACCAGACTTCCAGATGAAAAACAAAACTAAAAAACTTATAAAAATACCATTAAAAAATTGATTCTCTTATCCTTATCTTTAATCAATTTTCTTCCACTCAGTTAGTCCTTTATCAGCGTTATTATTTTTAATGGACATACATAATCTGAATTTTAAAATTTGATGAACGAAACCTTCAATGAAAATAAGATTTATTTTGTCTATGGTTAACTTTTCGTAAACTTGAGGTGAAATTTTTCGTTCCGAAAATGTGATTTTTCCACTAAATTTCTAAAAACGTGTACTTTAGTGTTAAGTCCAGCCACAAGACCTGACTTTCCTCTAAGAGAACCCAAAAACCCACTAAATTAATTTAACTCAGTTTCCTGATGTCTGTAGCCCTGAATCTGACACTAAACAGACAAAACGAAACAGAAAACGGCAAAAACATCAGAAGAATGGACCGAGTGGAACCGACAAACGGACATTTAGCATGCGGAAGTGCATTGACTCTCTCAACCTGGAAAACGCACTAAAACGAGAAGCGCCACAAAGACTCACATTGTTGGTAAACGAGAAACCGGGCGGCGAGGGCGGGTCCGGCTCGTCTGGCCGGCGTCTCTGGAGAATCTCGACGGGGGACGTGGGAGCCTTCACGGGGTCATCGTACGAAAACTTGATCTCCTTGATGGGAGACTGCCGCACGACATCCTTGATAGGCGACTCCCGCTTCATGTGGTGCGCGTGATGATGGACGTGGGACGGGGATAGGTCGTTTGGCATCTCTTCGTCGAAGCTATTCCGCTGCTTCAGTTGGATCTTGAGGTCCTTCAGGTTCAGCAAGGTGGCCGCGTTGCTGTCGGTGCGATAGTTTCCGATCACGTAGCTCGTGTCGTCCGCATTTGTGCCGAGACGCTCGATTTCGAGTTCGTTTCCGGTGAAGTAGGCCCGGAGCTGGTGCAAGTACGTCATCACCGTGAGTTTGTCGGGCACAGAGCGCACCGCCATCTCCTCCGGGTCGATCAACTTTGGTATTCCGAGGATCTCCGCCACCTCAAACGCTCGTCGGCAGTTCTCTTTCACCTCCTCCTGCTTCAGATCGGAGATGTCGCCACTGGAATTGAAATAAGGAGGTCAATAATAGAACTTTTCTTCGAGCCTTTACTTGAAAGTTAGTTTTAGGGCTATGGGACAATACAAAATTGAGGAATGCAGGTTGTCCAAGGAATAAATCTGGTTTTCTGGACAATGTTGAAATTTTCTCAATAATTTCGAATCAAAATAGTATTTTGAACCTGTTCTGAACAAAAGTTTTAGAGCGGAAGTTTTAAGTTTTGGCGGTCTTTTACGAGCTTACTTCACCAGTTATTTTTTGCTTTGAATTTCGGAACGAATTAGCTTATCAATATTTAAGTTTTAAGGAACGTTTTACTAGCTAAAGACTTCCACCATTGGTTTCTTTTCAAAGAGAAAAATTTTCAAACAAAAAATATTTGAATTTTCAAGAATGGAAAATCGAAAATTTGTAAAAGATCCTAAGAACTCACATCAACTCCGGTCGATGGTAATGGATGACGGCGCAGAAGGCCTTGCCGTTGCGCCAGCTGGTGTTGAAGTTGGTGACCTTGACGCCAGGGTAGTTCTTCGTGACGTCCTTGCACCACTCCAGCAGGTCCTGGCCCGGGGTCTTGCGGTCGAGGGTGAGCTTACCGGGCTCCAGTTTGGCTCCCGGCTGCTGCGTTGATTGTACGTCGGCATCGTAGTTCTTCTTGAGGATCAGCGGGGGTAGATCCGTTTTGGGTTTCGGGACAACCGGCTTTTCCTCAACCGGCCTAAGCTCGTCCTCCTCGAGGTCCTTTCGAGCCAGAATCTCGAGCTTTTTGGCGGCCTCCTTGATCTCCTCTAGAATCTGGGGCTCGTGGGGGTCGTCCAGGTCGATCTCCGTCTCGTCGATCACCGCCAGCTTGATCTCCGGCTGCGACGCCTCCTTCTCCTCCTCCTTCTTGTAGTTCTTATTGCTGTCGATGGAGGAGTAAACGAAGCTATCCACAATTGGCGTCCTGTCCTCCGTGAGAGACGGCACACTGATGGGTGTTCCGAGCTCCGAGCTGTTGAGACTCAGGGTCATCTGTTCCAGCTGGATGTTGAAGTCGTGCAGCTCTTCCGAGAACTCCTCCGACACCTCTAGGTCGGGGATGTCCTCGAGTTCGTCCAGGGGCGCGATGTCGTTGTTGTTTATCGACATCATCGAGGCGATGCTCTCCATGTCCTCGTCCGTGGCCTTGCCCTCTCGCAGGAAGACGCAGCTGAGGGTCAGGGTGAGCTCGGCCTTCACGATCTTCTTCGAGGTCGGCCTCAGACTGATGGTAAATGTCTGTTGGGTCGACTCTATACTCGCGTGGTCTCGCATATTTATGTTCTTTGTCGCCAGAATTCGCTTCTTTGCCATCGGAGAGACCTGAAAGTGCACATTTTAGCTTGATTTCATACAAACTATGATAATTCTGAACTCTGCCAGAGGTGTAGCGTCAAGGGGCGGCCAAAATCGGCAAAATATTTTTTTGAATCAAATAAAAAGTTTTTGACCCAAAAATTTCCTAAATTTTATCTTCAATAAGAACAAGAGAAACGTAAGAAAAATTGGGTGGAGGAGGCAAGAAACAAGGTTCTGAGTAATTCCTGCCTCTGACTCCTCATTCCTTATCAGCCGCTTCTTTTGAAGAAACACACTCAAAGCAGAAACACGCGATAAGAGCGCCTACATCTTCAATGGCGAAGGTCCAATCTTTGTCCTCCAGCTCCCGGGTTCTCGCGTCTCGGAAGAGGGTCACTGCGATGTTGTGATTGTCTGGAATGGGCCACACCATGGTGGCGGTAAGGGGCTCCACCAGGTCCGGTTCCCAGGGCAGGGCACTGGAGGTGACTCGGCGCGATCTGCGAGTCCAAACCACGTAGAGCGTTGTGGGTCGCCTGCAAGCAGTTGAGGAAGGAAACGGAAGTTACGAATGACTCATGCTCACTTATTTACATACCATTTGGCCGTGGTTTCGATCCGCAATTCGTGGAAGGAGGCAGTGAACTGGAACTTTGCAGCCCGCTTGTTTATCCGCTGCAATCGCTTCCACACACTCATGACGGGCTCTGGGACTTCTTAACACCGCGACACTGCTAATTGAATCATATTGGACACTTCCGATTTGTAGCACTTTGTTTTCACAACTTTTGTGCAAATTTTCGAACGACCTTGCTACTCCTATTTCGGCTCGTTTCTACGTTTTTCTCTCAACTCCTGAGCCCACTGTAATCTCGGTCATTTTAGGAGCACAAAAGAGAACGAAAGTGGCGAAACTGTGGTCGAACGATATTTGTTTGAGGTTCTGGATGACTTTTCTTCTTTTTACGACTTTCGTGTTGCAAGTGATGCAAGTGGGACGCACCTCTTGAACTGCTGTCAAAGAGGCCTGCTTCGGAAGCGCTTCTGATGCGAGTTGGAATGTTTACGATTGATGAAAAAATCGGGGTCTTGTTTTTCATCGCGAAAAGTGTATATTTTCACTAAAGTTACCTCGAAACGGGCTCCTTGACCGCAGAACAAAGTCTCTTCTGTCATAATAGAGTATTGTCATCGGAGGATTTTCATCAGGAGAAGGGAAAACGATGCTGGAAATCGACGGCAGTGTCTTGGAAGGCGTAAGGAATTTCACAACAATAAAAAGCCGGATGAACTCACCTTTGAATTTTTAGGGCGGGCAAATCCTCCGGATCGCTCTCTGCTTGAGCGCTCTCCTCAAGAAGCCCATCAGGATCAAGAACATCCGAGCAAACAGAAGCAAGCCCGGACTTGCGGCTCAGCACCTCAAGGGAGTCGAGCTCCTGAGAGACATTTGCAGGGCTTCCTTGAAGGGGGCTGAACTAGGCTCAACAGAGATATCCTTCTCCCCGAACGTCATCAAGGGCGGTTCCTACCTGGCCGACCCGAAGACCGCCGGAAGCATCAGTCTTCTACTCCAGGTCTCGCTTCCAGTCGCTCTGTTCGCCGACTCCGAAACCGTCCTAGAGCTTAGGGGAGGAACCAACTGCGAGATGGCCCCTCAGATCGACTACATGACAGAGGTGTTCCGACCCAACTTTGAGCGATTTGGAGCCACGTTCGACTTCGACCTCGTCAGCAGGGGCTACTTTCCGGCCGGAGGGGGAAACTGCAGGATCAGCGTGCGTCCTGTGAGCCACCTGAAGCCCATAAATGTCGCAGATTTCGGCCAGATGACGAAAATCTTCGGCTGGAGCTATGTCGCTGGCGTGCTCCCGATCAAGGTGGCGCACGAGATGGCTGCTGGGGCAAAAGCGGACCTCAAAATCTCCCCAGTAGACATCGAGGTGTACAAAGAGGACCCCGCAATGGCCCGAGGGAACTGCTCTGGAATCGTCCTGTGCTGCGAGACGAGCTCCGGGTGCACGATAGGGGGCTCAGCTCTAGGCAACCGCAAGGAGAAGAGCTTTGACACAGGCAGAAAGGCCGCCCAGGAGATTCTGGAGGCGACGTCAGTGAGATCCTGCGTTGACTCTCACGCTCAGGATCAGATGATAGTCTTCATGGCTCTGGCGAGGGGCAAAAGCGTGTTGAGAACCAACTTCCCGCTGACTCTGCACACCGAAACGGCGATCCACGTCGCGGAGCTCATGACCAGCGCCAAGTTCAGAGTCGTCCAGGAGGGCGAGACGTGCCTCATCGAGTGTGACGGAATCGGCTTCGAGAACCAGTTTCAAATAAAACCATAACTTAAGAACTGTCGGACTTTTCAAGCAGTTAATTTTCTAGGAGGGTTTTTGGTTTATTTTCTGTCAGATTTACTGCATCTGGGTTTAAGGCATTTTAAAAAATTGTACTTTAGAGAAATCTTGTAGGTTTGTGACCGATTTTAGCACTAGCATTCAACTCTAAAAAACCAAATTCACTCCCAATGGATCAAGTTTCCTAAGATCCTAAAATTTGGAAAGTGAAAACTAACCCACTATAACACATATTTTTTCTCGGAAATATTTCTTAGGACGATTTAAAAAATTCCTTTTAAGGTTGTTTGCTCATAATAAGGTGTTTGAAAAACAGATCTGCTTACACTCGTAAATGTTCTTATTTCGTTTGTTCTTTGAAGCTCTCTTGATGCCAAAATCTGCTCCCCCTAAATTGCCCGGAATTGCGCCCAATTGAAAAGTACTGTGCTGGGGTGAAAAACAAACTGAAAAATACTCGGAAGGAGGCAAAAAACTGCAAAAACTTTGCAAAATACTGGTTGGGAGCTACAAAAAAGGTCACCAAGGACGTGGTAATCAGTTTGATGGACGGCTTGCCTATGAAAGTCAACAAGTTTTCTCTACAACCATTTAATAATTTAAACATGGTTTTAAATTAATCTTTAATATCCAAATAATAACTTGAGCTTCCTACAAATATTTTTTCTAATTCAAATTTTGATAGTCCGGTGAGCAGATTTTTTCGATAACAGACTTTACCTTCGTTTTTGTGTGTTTACATTGTGTTTGTAATTTGGAAAAGGAAACAATCAATCCTACTCTAATGAGTAACTCTTCTAATCTCCTTCAAAAGCTCCTGGTTAACCTATACCTTCTTTATGTTAGGTCCTAGAATCAGGAGGAATTTATTTTGGGGTTATTTCTAAAAAAAGATTTGAAAATACAGAAAAATAGAAATAACATATACTCAACCTGAAGACCAAGCAGTCTAAATTCTGCACTCCGCAAGTCTCTTCTATGGTATTCAGAAGCAGAGAAAAAATAATCCGAGCCACCCGGCGGGAATCAGAAAAACTCAAAAATGAGATCAAAGATCAGCAACTAGATGATAAATGATTCATTCACCTTCACATTGACTCGGCATCGAAAAGCTAAAGAGGCGAAAATGTCAACAAAAGGCACGCGGGAACAACAAGGGACGGGGCTCTCTGGTGATTATATGACTCCAGTCATTACCGAAGATTAATAACGTAACTTACGCGAGATAATGCACGTCTGGATCGAATGGGAGATCGCGGCGGGATAGCAAATAGACTCAAGGCCAGCACTTTCTGCTCCAGCCGCGAAAGTGAGGAGCGGAAGCGGTGAGTTGAGAAAAGGCACCTCACACTCGCTAATTGGCTTGAGATACGAAGCTAGGCGAGAACTAGAGACGCCAATAAAGATGTGGATTTACGCACAGGTCCGACCCGAAACCTGATTTATTGCGAATAAAAGAGGGTCTGATTCATTTCACCAAACATATTGTGTCTGAAGTCATCGACAAAAAAGACCCTGACGTAACTAATAATCGGAGAATTCTAATCGGAATGCCTCCAATTAGCATATCTATTGAGGCTTCGGACGACAAACAAACGCCGCACCTGTTTTGAAGCCACTACTTGTAGCAGGACCTGCGTCACCAAATCTAGCTTATCTCCAGCAGATGCGGCAGGGGGCCATGACTCTCGGAATCTTTTTTAATTGGACATAATCGCCGAACATGCTGTGATTAAAACCACATTTGCTCGCACTTCAATTGCCTCCAGCTCGCGTACAGAATTTTTGCTCCACCCGCGCCTTCATTGTTTCCTTGTCAGCAGCACATGAAGTCACCTCCCGGATCCACTCCACGTGGACGAGATTGCCATCAATCTGCAATTGAGACGCGCAAACCAGAGACGTTTCTGGGTTGCAAATCAGCATTTCTTTTTGCTTGGCCTCAAAATCACAAACTTACCCCATTTGAAGACCCAAATTGAAGAACCGAAAAAATGACTGAAATTATGCCAATTTTAGCCCAAATCAATCTCTAATACATGAACATTTTCTGCTTTGATCAATGAGCCTTAGAACTGAAGCTATACATCTGGATTCTGGAACTTTCTGGAATGGTAATCCTCTCAGTTTCTAAGACCGTCTATGAACAAAAATCAATCGAAATCTCAAGGTCCTTCCTTGACGTACCTCAGATCCACCTCTGGCCCATACTCGTCTTCATTAATTTCCGCCGCACTAATTGTGATTAAGAACGCTCTTGCGGGTGACATATTTCGAGCCAGGAAGGTCACGGTCTTGCGCAACTCGAGCACCATTTTTAATTATTGCTGTCAGTGTTTATGTGCCGAGGTGCACTCGTCAATCCGTATTGAGTCGCAGTTTGTAAAGAAAATAAGCACTTGAGGCTGCACGACGAAGGATCTCGGGCGTTTATGCAGCAGCGACGACCACAATGCGTAAACGTCAGGGCAGGGATGGGGCTTATGGATCTTCTTTTTAGGCTTACGAAACTCTCAATCCATATTTGTTGGGACTTTTAAAAAATATTTGGCTTTTCTATGGGTATTTTAGAATAATTGGTCTTTTGTCTATTTGCTACGGGGCCTAATTCTGATACTGATGAATTTTTATAGTTTCAGAGCTGAAACTATAATAATATATCTGAGCCTGAGGGTTTCTAGACTATAGAATATTATTTTTAAATCGATTGAGCATTTGAGACAATATTTTAAAGCATAAATAAAGAGTTATGGGCTCCAGGAAGTTGAACCCCCAGCCCCATCCCTGGTATAGACAAGCCATCGTGTTTGTTATAAAGAATCAAAGAAGAATCCACACCGGCCGTGTTTGTACGAGGTAGCTCTACTGAGCTGGAGCGTCGCGGGCATATATAAGAAGATGATCAATTTAATTCAGACTGTTTAGTTTATTGAAAAAAGCCATCAAAGTTGGTTCACTCGTGGATTTAGCCATTGAATATAAATATTTTTGAAACGCATCGCGGCATTCCAGAGATTAAATCGGAACATAGCTGAAAAGTGTGAAAGCGAATATCGGGAACCATGCAGGCATTTGCAGTGATCTTTTTCGTGTGCTTGGTATGTGACAAAGACCCGGCCGACATCGACTCCCTGAGCTGAATTAACGACCTGAAACCAGTTAGAAGTGTAATGGTGAAGATGTGAACCCGCGATAAAGTTCGTTCAGCCCGGAGAGTGAGAAGTTAGAACCCCATTACGGAATTCCTGGCAGTTTTCTGCCCGTTTTCGCCCAATAAAAGTCGCAAATCGTGATTTCGGACCCCACAGCCGTGAGAAACACCCCTGCTATCAGTCAGCTCTTAATTATTCGGACGTTTGCGACCTTGAAAGCGGGCCAAACCGCGAGATTCTCGCAAGAAGATGACACACATGAGTTAATCAGAATGCCTCTCTCTTCGCCTTTTTTTGGCTCCAAACTGCGTATTTGTTTAGCACCTCAGAGCAGAAGCGTAACTCCGAGACTCCGTGAGAGTGACGCAAAAGCGCAGGCTCGGTCTCTGAGCGGCGAGGTGCGTCAATGAAGAGTCGGCAATTACGACACCCGAAACGCGCTAGACACAATGAAGCGCCGTTTAACTCGCGTGACATGTGGATTAAGCGACCATTGATTGCCATCGGGCCAGCATAATTGCCTCACAGACTTTTGGATTTTCTAATAGCCGAAGGTCGCGAGTACTCGCGAGCCATTTCCGGCCACACACAAGGCTCCGAGAGAATGGTGGGTGGGTGGAGACGTTAATTGAACTCTATTTAACTTGCTCACTCCGGCTCGAGACTCATTGTCTCGCTTCCCCGAAATAGTAGCTGAAGTGAGGTTGCGGTTTCATTGTTCCCCTGACATCTTCAGTGCCCCGGTCGAGTGTTTTCGTGGATTAAGATGTCGACAGCCCCTTCGAGAGTCGCTACTTTTGGAGTGGGAGTCGCGAAAACCCGACAATTTCTTCACGGACGGCCTCGCGTCGTTATCTGGCACTTTATTGCGCACCTAAGCTTCTCCTCACGTCACCATCAATCTTTGATGACCCTTAACTGGCCATTAATACCCACCTGTCTCTTCTTCACCCATATCACAGATGATGATTACATCATAAAGCGACGATTAAGTAGCGTTGAAAGAAGTGTGAAGATCAGAGACGTATCTAGGGGGGGGCTAGGGTAGGCTTAGCCCCCCCGAGCTTTTTCAGAAGGGCCCCGTAGGGTCCCCGAAATTTTATTATTATTTTAAAGGCCCCGAAGGGGCCCTATTTAAAAAAAATAAATACTAAAATAAGGCCTTTAAAGGGCCCATATTTTAATTTGAGGGGGCCCCTATTTTTGAATCAAGGGGCCCACCATCTTATTCGAGGGGGCCACCGTTTTTGATTCAAGGGGCCCCCATTTTTAAATCAAGAGGGCCCACTTATTGAATCAGGGGGCCCCCATTTTTGAATCAAGGGGGCCCACTTATTGAATCAGGGGGCCCACCAGCTTATTCGAGGGGGCCCCCATTTTTGAATCAAGGGGGCCCACTAATTGAATCAGGGGGCCCACCAGCTTATTCGAGGGGGCCCCCATTTTTGAATCAAGGGGGCCCACTTATTGAATTAGGGGGCCCACCAGCTTATTCGAGGGGGCCCCTATTTTTTAATCAAGAGGCCCACCATCTTATTCGAGGGGGCCCCCGTTTTTGATTCAAGGGGCCCCCATTTTTGAATCAAGAGGGCCCACTTATTGAATCAGGGGGCCCACCAGCTTATTCGAGGGGGCCCCATTTTTGAATCAAGGGGGCCCACTTTTTGAATCAGGGGGCCCACCAGCTTATTCGAGGGGGCCCCATTTTTGAATCAAGGGGGCCCACTTTTTGAATCAGGGGGCCCACCAGCTTATTCGAGGGGGCCCCCTTTTGAATCAAGAGGGATAGGAACAGTGCCGCGTTTATCATATGGACAAATTGGACATTGCCCAGAGGCCCCCAAATCTTGAAAAATTCGGTAAAATTTTGGTCCCAAAGGGACCAAAAATTTTCAGAAACTTAGAACTTTCCGCCCCATTTTATTTAGTAGGGGTCCCCACATTCATGTCTGTAGGGGCCCCATTTTATTAAGGAGGCTCTAAATTCTTCAAAACTTAAAAAGGCTTTAAAAATTTTGCGCCTGCGGCGCGCTGTTTTACTTTCACTTTTTACATCTCAGTCCTTTGAAATACATAAATTGCTTATGACCCAACACAACTGTGACTTTTTCAACAATTTGAAGCTGGATAGGGATTTTAGTCATTGCTTTTGATTTTTCGATTCTTAAAGGAGCTTTAAACATGGTTTTCTTATTCTCAATTATTGCATACTCCTAAAAATTTTCGCGCCTGCGGCGGGCCTTTTTAAAAATAAATTCCAAAACCGCTCCAAATTTATGTAAATAATTTAAGATACATTTTTGACATATATGGTCTTGCAAAAATGTTAGAAAATTTGTGTAGAGGTGGGTGGCCCCAAAATAAAAACGGCCTCGGTAATTCATTTCAAACACGTGACATAATATTTTGTACATAATATTTGTATCAATATAAAAAATTTGCAGGAATATTCTGTACAGAATATAAAATTTTTTGTTTATTTATGAATTTAAATTGTAACCCATCTAAAATTTCGGTGAATAACTGAAAAAAACCTATTTGATGTAGAAATTAAATTTTTATTGGGATAAGGGGGGGGCCTTATAAGTGTCCAGGGGCCCCCAAATAGGTAAACGCGGCACTCGATTGGAAGGGGGCCCCCGCTCAAGGTTCAGCCCCCCCCGGTTTCAAATCCTAGGTACGTCTCTGGTGAAGATGCAATCAGCAAGTGGGAAATTCCAGTAGGTTCTGGAATTGATGGCTACTATGATTTGATAGGGCTGATAGAAAATGTTAATCAAATTGTTTGATGTTTTTGAGGAATCAATGAACCATTCTCAATCAATCAAAATTTTGAGAAATCTTTTTTTCACGAATTTGAAAAGAAAATGAATTTGTAGGCACTTTCTAAGCATAGAATCCATGGCTTAAATTAAGCTTATTTCTTTATCTTAATTATTTCTGATTTTTAAATTTCCTTGAAAATTCTAAAAATTTTCACCTAACCACCTAACCAATGGACTGAAATAAAAAAAAATTATTAATTTAAATTATCACCCTGAAATAATTTTGAAAATTTTAAGTTAGTAAGAGTATACTTGTGGCTTAGATTAAACCTAAATTTATGTTAAGTTGAATCTAAAGAATTTTATTTTTAAAACAATTTTTACTACATAATTTCAGTAAGTAAGCCTTCAATATGGTCCCAATTTCCATTCATCAAAAATATGTCAAAGCTTTAAAATTTGAACATTTCAAACAGATCTCTTTCTAAAATTTGACAATACAATTTGTTTAGCATTTTCTCGGAGCCCTACTGGCTACATAGCTAGTGCCCGCTTCTCAAGTTCAAGTTCAATAACCGTCGATTGCATAATGTTGCGATGAATGTACCGTTTTATCATCTTCTGCACATCTCCCATGGCTGTTATGCGAATTGAAAATCGAGTAGCGGTTTGCATGTTCCATTGTGCCTGATTGCGGGTTCGTCGCCTGTTTCTCATTGAAGTCTTTTGTTCTCTTCGCAGGCCACGAGCGCCCTGGCCGAGAAGTACGTCCGTGAGGACAACCTGACCCCGGAGCAGGCCCAGAACTACCTCGAGCAGCAGAGCCTGGACCTCAGGTACGCCGACTTCCTGGGCGAGCACCAGATTCCGTACCTCAGGAGCGGCGAGGCCCCCCGTCAGTACTGGTATAACGGCCGCATGATCGAGAACCCGTCCGAGTTCGTGGAGGAGGAGTACCTGGCGAACCAGTTCCACGGCCAGGACGGTCTCGGACGCGCTCTCTTCGGGTACACGGACCACAACCAGGCCCGCGTGGAGGCCATCAACGGCAACGGAGACGTCCGAGGCTCCTACAAGTACCTGCAGCCGAACGGCGAGGAGTTCGAGGTCAAGTACTGGGCCGACAGTCTTGGCTTCCACCAGACCGACAACCGTCCCGAAGTGAAGCTGGAGCCCGTCACTGAGACCCCCGCCGTCCGTCAGGCCCGAGAGGAGCACGAGCGCGCCTGGAAGGAGGCTGCAGCGGCCGCTTCTGGAGACCAGGATCCCCAGAGTGACTACTACAACCGCTTTGCCATCGCCGGAGACGAGACCAGGAGTCGCTTGGAGCAGCAGCAGGAGCTCATGTCGGCCGTCAGCAACCAGGACCAGGGACTCTCGCGGTACCCGAACCTCCCGTATTCGCAGCACATCAACGCCAACACCCGCATCCAGGGCCAGCACGCCACGAAGGACTCCGTGGTCGTCGACGCTCAGGGCAGAGCTTACGATGATGGTCAGTGGCACCCCGAGAACGAGGGCTTGGGCGAGCCCCACGGCTTCTTCTACAGCTTCGACTACCCCGCGTCCTTGATCGTGCCCGTCAACGCGCGGTCCCTGAGGAACTCGGCCCAGAAGAAGTGAAGAGACATGTAGATCTTGAATAAAGTGCCACCGTCGTTTTAGCTGTCGCGTTTCAGTGCTCCCCGTCTCGCATGCCAATGAGCTCTTTTGCGTCTCGAACCTCGCTTTCTACGGTAAGAAGTGAGATCCGGGGGTGCGGAGCCAGAGGTCACTCATTAGAGGTGAGAGACCAAAGAAATCAGGTCCAGCTCACGTAAATTATCGCGTGTTTGTGATTAATCAAGCCGTAAAAACAATCACCTACCTGCAAAAAGGCTGTTTCGAATCGCACAATGACTCTCTGTGACCGCAATTGGGTCTCACCTTGGAACTTTGAGAGCCCGGCGATATTTGTTTACTCGCTCGCGGAGAAATTGGTCCGAAAGAGTAAACGAAACGCGCAAATTGAATCGCTTTCGGCTGCACTCGGAGAACCAACAAACAAATATGTATCACTCGATGAAAGAGAAAGGGATTAATGAGCAGTGGCGGACGTGGGGACGGGAGAAAAGGGCTTTAGGCTACTTCAAATATTTTTATGTTGAGAAAAATTACTTTTTAGAGGCTAGATGTTCTTCTTTGTGATTCTAAGAGAGCTTCTTTTGATAAAAGACTTCTAAAATTTTTTTTTCTTTATCACAAAAGAGTCGATATTTAATTAGTTGGAAGCGCTACTGAGGTTCCTTAAATTTATTTGGGAATCTTTATTTTTGTTTTTTGACAAAAATTATGTTAATTTTTTGAAAAAATTACCAACATTTTTGGGCTTTGATTTAACACAGTCTCTTAAATGAAACTTCAAACTTTCAATCTAAGGCATTTTTATCCAACATTTTCGATCCCTATAACTACTTTTCCTCTGGTAATTTTATACTATACCATTTTGAACCTCTGAATGTTCAAAACATTTTAGGGTTCCAATGGAATTGTTTTTAGCTATTGTAAAATTTAATAGACCTTTAGGTTTTAGAGTTTGGTTTTTCTAAACATTTCCAGATATCAAATTATTAAGGACTCTAAAATATTTAAGGCCTTCCAAAAGAGACATTTCCTAGACAGAAAAAATTGATCAAAAAACTTCCGGATTTTTTAGCCTCCAAAAACCTCAAAATACCCACCCCTGACTCCAATCAACGGGAAATAAAACTCACCGGCAACTCGGGATCTTTATGATTTACGTCATGTTCTGCTCATTTTGCTCGTTTTGGCGAAGAAAGTGACAAAATTTACGCATCCGTGCTGACTCAGTGGTCTCAGTGGGAGGCGCCAACAAGGTCAGAGTCACACTTACATTAATCACTGCACGTTAGTGGTTCCGGAGTTGATACGCGATATGATACGACTTACGAGGCCAGACGCGACTCATGCTAATGTGTAATTTTTGCCTCTGATATTTATAATAATTTTGGGAAAGTTGCGATGTTCCAAGAGTTGTCAGTTTGTGTCTTTATTTCATTCACCTCTCGCATTCGCACATAAATAAACAGCTTCAGCAACTAAAACTACCCGCTCCACCGCATACCAGCTCCGATTCGCATCCTGTTACCGGATTCCGAAGAGATCGAGGACCGCCACGATGGAGCCCAGCACCATCACGATCTTCTGGAGGTCGAACCAGGACTCGGCCTTCTGCTTCACGTCCTTCTTTGGCGGCGGCACCTTCTTCTTCGTGGGCTGCTTCTTCTTGGGGGGCGGCTTCGAGGGCTTCGGGCCCGGTTTCTCCTTGGACTCCTTCGTGTCCTTCTTCACCTTCACGCCCGCCGAGTGCTTCACGGGGGTCAGCGAGAACGAGCTCTCTAGGTCCCTCCACCAGTTCGTGATCGTCCCGTACACCTTCTTGTACCCCTGGCTGAGGTCGCTGAAGATGCTCTCCTCGCTCTCGTTCACGTCCTCCACTTTCTTCTTCTTCTTCGTGGGGGCTGGCTTCTTCTTGCCCGGCGGCTTCTTCTCCTTCTTCACGTTGATCTGCAGGTTGACCCCGTTTTTCCGCCGCTTCAGACCCGACACTTCCGTGGCCTCATCCGCATCCGTCAGAAGCACGAGCGTCTTTCTCGGAACCGTGCTCGCCGTCAGCGGTTGCGCCGTGGCTTTCTTTATCTGCGGCACTGCCTTCACTGGCTTCTTCGTGGGCACTCTCTGGGTCACGGCCGCCAGCTCGACGCACTTTGCGACACTCAGAACTATCACTATCACGACTATGGGTTTCATATTTTGGGCGGTAAAGGAGGTAAATACTTTTGTCGAGCTCTCAGAGCCAGTCCGCGACTACCTGACTACTGCCTGCCTCGAAATGCAGAGCGGTGTACGCGATTACCATTTCACTGAGCGAACGGCGAGCATATGTTTACACTAATAATGTAATGTACCTCGTAAAAACGGCATGATGAGTGGAATCCAGCTGCTCAAAGCGCGACCGATGCGTGGTCAGGCAGAGAAGCGAGAGAGGATGCTTTTGGAAAAAGCGCGATCAACTTTCTCTGAGTGAACGTGTGAGATTCGCGATAAGTTTCTCACCACGCCGCGCCGTGGTGAGTTTCTGAGCTTCGCGCGCGCCGATAATGGGGCTTCTGGTGGATTAGCGCCAAATGACTTTCATTAAATCTGATTATGCATCATATTCCAGCCCAATCGTCACTTTCAGTTTTTAATAACACATATTTTGACTGCCGTTAAGCGCTAACATCCAAGGCTAATGACATTGCAGGTCAATCACTCAATGAATCAAAGGACTTGGGAGGAAAAAACCCAACTCTAACGGCATTTTGGGGCCTAGACTGGACGATTTGATAACAAAATGAGACTCCTAAATTTTGTGAATCCTCAATTTACTAAAGAAGTTTTAGAAGCAATAGTATGAAGTTTCGTCTTGAAAATTCCCCTGGACTTGAAGGGTTCTCATTTTCAAAGAAAAGGTTTAGAAGCACCGGTAGTTTTTGTCCTAGACTTGTAGATTTCCCTACAACGAGTTACTTTTATTCTAGACTAGATGTAATTGAATATCGATCCATTCCCAATACGTATTTCTTCCTAGTTTAAATGAAACGGAATGTAGTGTTCATTCTGAAGAATAAGTGGATGCTTAAAAGGATATGGAGAGTTCTAAGTTTGACCGTTATAACTTGACTAGGATAAGTAAAAATTTACTAATTTACAGACTGAAAAACAAGGGAGTCTCGTTCTGATTTTTCTGAAAAAACCCAGAAAGCTATTTTGCAGGAATTTAAATTTTTAAAAAACTGGATTTACATTAAAGTTGGTGAGGAAAGAGTCCTGAAGAGAAAAAACTTTCACAAGCAAAGTGGGTTTTGGGTCAAATATCAGCAACATCCCATCAAATGTCCCGCAATAAAACGGCAAAAAGTACTACAATGGCGCTTTATTGAAACACAGCGGCTGGCAATCTGTAAATTCTATATTTGGGCTTCCTCTACACCATTCACACGCGCAATTTTTACACTTTCTTCCTTACCTTACCTCATAATAGCTTAAGACAAAACGATCATTACGGCTAAGAGCTAAAACATTACAATTTCACTTACATTAACTATTTCACTTACAAAATATAATAAAAAGAGATAAGAAGCAATCATTTTTTACAGCTTACGTGCGCTTACCTACCGCTTAATGTAGGTTATCGGCGCGGCGCGGCGATAATCAAAAAGGTGCTGGCCAAATTCCGATTAAGCCCATGAAGAAGTAGTAGATCTTGTTGAAGTCGATGGGCCACTTTTTCTTCTTGAGCTTGTTCTTCCTCAGCTTGTCCCGCCGCCGCTTGATCTGCTTCAGGGAGGGGTCTGTGAGGAGCTCGTAGGACTCCGTTGGCTTCTGCTTCCTGCGTTTCGGCCGATTCGAGTCGGGAGCGCGCTCCTCTGGGTTTGGAGTCGAGGGTCTGTTGAAGTTGTCCTTCAGCTGGTTCTTTTTCTTGTTTTTCTTCGTCGACGAAGATGAAGACGAGCCAGAGCCTGACCACCAGTCCTGCACGTTTGTGAACATCTGGTTGACTCCCTGCGTCATCTCGCTGAGAGCGTCGGGGATGTTGATTTCCACGGGAACCAGCCCAGAGTTCTCGAGCTGCGACCAAAAGACGCGGGCTCGCACCGGAGGAGGCTGTGCGAGTCCGAATACTACGGGAACGAATAATAGCCACCCCATATTTTTTTCCGCGGACGAATTTCACGTCTGTCTTCTGCAACTATTTACGTCTGATTAAACGCGCAGAGAAGAAATGTAAAACTGAAAATTGAAATCAATTTTCATGAGTAACGTGAAAAAGCTGCTGTATGCACGATACGTACCAGTATTTCTTGCATTGTTTCATTCTTACTGTTGTTATTGCTCATTTATATGAAATACTCGAATCAAAAACGTGTTTACGCTGTAAGTGAAGAGGCGCTTGTGCTGAAAATGAAAAAGCTGACCGTAGCCACAATCCACATTGAATCATATCGCTCTGCTGCACGTACAAATCATTCTCGTTTATACTGAGAAAACCTCCGCAATGGGCAAAAGCATGTAATCAATGACAGTCAGCAGGTGATAAAGGGCAGCTTTCGGGCACGAAATTGAGGTTTAGTCAAAACTTGCGGTTTCTGTGAGTCTAGGTTGTAATCAGGGTAGTCTAGGATGTATCCCAGGTGTATTAATTAAGTGTTTAGTCCCGTTAGTCAATTTTATTGAAGATAACGCAGTAAAACAACTGTTCTGGGAGTCTAGGATGGGAGGGAGAGTCTAGATTTTTAACAATAATTCAATTTCTGTTTTTGGAGAAATTAAACATAATTGGACCCGTTATTGGGAGGTTCTTCTAAGTTATAACTCGTCCTGTTAGTCTAGGTTATAAAGATTACCTCATTTATTCCGTCTAGTGTAATTTGTAGGTCTCCAAAGACCCGTTATACATATTTGAGAATTTGATCATTTTTAGATTTGAATGCGTTCTGTAAGTTTTTGAACGTAAATATTTCACTAAACTCACAACAACAGTCTATGTAGAGTCTGTTCAAGAAGACACGCAGTCTAGATGTAGAAAGCAACTGTTCAGTAAGTCTATCAGTCTATAGGATGCTCCCAAAAGCAATTGTTGCTAGACCCGTTATTTCGCGAAAGTAAACATTCCCGTTAGTTTATCTCCGCTGGATCTTCCAGTCTAGGAGTCGCGGAAACCCGTTTGATGCATTTCTGGTTCCGCACACTCCGTAAGAA
This sequence comes from Forcipomyia taiwana, assembly GCA_963930915.1. Lineage (NCBI taxonomy): Eukaryota > Metazoa > Arthropoda > Insecta > Diptera > Ceratopogonidae > Forcipomyia > Forcipomyia taiwana. Next base: position 436,497 of record CAWVOI010000024.1, on the reverse strand, counting down.
GATGCAGACAAACAAAGGATTTAAAGGTCAGTCAAATCGTGGCTCATTTGCTTATCCACACTAACATATCCAATATAGCCAGCAAAAAGTGAAATTCACGACTAATATGGCCAATGTGGTGGAGTTGCAGTAATAAGGCGCATTCTCTGGGCCTGTTCACATATTACGTAACGGTGCCTAGGGGGGGGTGGGGGTTGGCAAAATCGTGACATGACCGTGACAAAAAATAAGGGGGAGGGGGGGGGGGGTTCTAGCTCTGTGTTACGTCACGGGTTTTTTGAACAAAAATTGTACATTTTTACCCAAGTTATATGTTATTATGCTTTTTAAACCAAATTCGGGAACAAACAGACTTTTCTCATACATAGTTTTGAAATTTGTATAACTGTTTCGATTTTCGATATACGAACGAAAATAAAACATACTCGTAAACAAATGAATACTCCCATGCCAATAGTTTCTCTTGGCACCCATTTAGTATCCCCTTGGGAAGAAATATAATTGATAATAAAATAAATATAATATATGAACTTGTGCTTATTATTATTAGAAAAAAATACTGCGTGACGTGACAGAGGGGGGGGGGGGAGGGGGTTTGAGCAAAAGTGACAAACCGTGACAGAGGGGGGGGGTGGGGGTCGAAAATCTCGATTTTCACCGTTACGTAATATGTGAACAGGCCCTCTGAGTCTCTTCAAGGTTGTCGCCGTGTGCAAGTGGAAAACCGGATTGGAAATGTGTCATACATAAACGAATAGTGAAAATATTTGCCTAAAAAGTGTGAAAAAGAGAAGCGCGAGTCGCGACGCGGGCAAGTCCGAGGCCAAAACTGAGATAAAACTTTTCTCTCGATACGTTTGGCGTGAAATTTCTCGTTTTTCCAATCGCACATCGACATCAGCTTCGGTGACATTTGTAGACCAACTCGTTACTCGTGTGCTCAAGACGGAGGCTCTTAGAGTGCATTAGTGTCAATATTAGTTTGCTCATTACGAATGACATGAAGCGGAGACATTCCTGATCACAATTTAGGTGCTAACAAGTTGGTGGCGGGCGGAGTTTCTTCGCTAACTAAGCAAGTGGAAAAAGTGGCAGTTGAGCTAATTTGTCAGTTCAAGTGTCTCACAGTCCGCAACACGGTTTTTTGCGACAGCATAGACGCGAGGTGTTAGGTGTCTCTCCAGCTTAGAAAGTTCTCTTTTACAGCCTCGAAGGTCCAAATTATTCTCTCTTGTTTTTGTAGTCTCGCACAAAAAGGTCTTTCTCTTGGGTCGGAAATCGGAATTCACAAAAACAAATACATTAAATTCATATTATCGACAACGGTTTGTGAGCAAACAGGCATAAGAAGCACCGTAGGCGCGCTCGCGGCTTAGCATGGCTTATAATAGACTCGTTCGAAGGGTCGTTCACCTCCTAACACACTTCCTTCGGGTCCCAAACAAGCCTTTCTTCGATTCAATAATTTATTTACCGCTAAAATAAAGTTACTTAGGAGCTAGTCCCAGTCCACAACCTCAGATCCCGCTACCGTAGAAGTAAGCTTATGAGCTATCCCGATGTGTGGAGGTCAGTCGATTTAAGTCTGCCTTGTGAGGATTCTTTGAGGTGAGATCTTCCGTTTCTTCGTCGAGGAGACCGTGGCATTCAGCTTCACTGCCTTCACTGCAACCGTCGAGCTCACTGGAGCGAGTGTAGTCGGCGTTGCTAATATTGTGGAGTTTTTCTGCAATATTTAATGTAAGTTTGGGTTAAAAAAACTCCAAAAACTCACGTTTTTGGCCGCATTCTTCTTCTTTCCCTTGTTCCGCTTCCTCTTCGTGGTCTTCTTCTGTCCTGCGGCCCCCTGTTTTGGGTCCACTGCCACCACTGCCGGGGGCTTCCTCGTTCTCTTGGCGACCGGGGCCGCTGTGATGGGCTGGAACGGGGAAAACGGCACTGGAGCCGCCGGGAGCCTGGTGGGTCTCGTTCTCTTTGGGAGCGTGACTCTAGTGGGCTTTGGCTGAGGAGCTAGAAACCAGAGACGTGAGAAAAGAACCCAAAAAGGCAGATTTGCGTACCTTTAGTTGTTGGTGTGGGGACGGGATCCGGAGTGGGCGGGGTAGGAACCTCCTGGACCTCGTCCTTGACCACGAAGGTCGAAGTGTTGTTCATGGGGTCGTCCTTTATGACCAAGGGCCTGTTCAGGAGATCCACCAGAGACATTCTGGTTGTTGTCTCAACTCGATCCATCTTCATTTCGTCGTTTCCACCGAGTTCCGGCTGCTCTTTGGTGTCGATCGTGATCGAGATCCTCTGGTTCTTGTTGAAGAGCATCAGAACCGACTTTTCTGCGTGGCAGCCGGGCGTCAAGAGGCTGATTTTGAGCAAGCTCGTGCTGTTGTCATCGATGTCGATGGGGTTGGCGCCCAGTAGCTCGTTCTTGATCATGTCCATCGACGGTTGAGTCTCCTTGTTTGCTTCCAAGGCGGGCTGAAATAATTTTGTGACTAAAAATGAGGCTCCAGGTTCCGCAAAAGCTCACTTTGGCCGTCGTTGGACGCTTCCAGTAGCTCGTCATGGTCGTGGCTGGCGGGTCCGAGATGGTGCTTGTCTCTGCTAGCTTCTCGTCTTGCTGATTGGTCGTCGTTTTCCACGGTGGAAGGCGCGTAACTTGGGCTGGAAAAGAAAAGCCGTTGCCTTGTCTTCTTCTATAAAGTCAGATCTCACCTTGACTGGGCCTCAAGGTCACCCCGAACTGCGAGAGGAAAGACTGAACGCTGTTTAGGGTCTCGATTCCCACGGTGCTGCTCCTTTCCGTTGTCGTTGGGGTGGGCGAGAGGCCGGCGTCCTTCATCGTGCTCAGACGCTGCACCATTGCGACGGCTCCACTGGGCTTCTGGGAGGTCGTTCGGGCCACGAGGAGGGGAGCCTTGGTGTTCAGCACCCACCTGGAAGGCGTCTGCTTGGTGGCAACGGGGGTCCTTGTGACAAGTCTCGTGGGGAACCGAGTCCAGAAATTCACGCCCTGGGAGGACGGGAGAGGGGACGTCTCGGTCCTGGACTCCACGGAGGGTGAGTTAGGGGTGGTCTCGGGGCTCTTGAGGAGAGTCTGGGGTTGTTTCTCGGCCGCCAGAGTCTCTACCGGTAGATACTGGATGGTGGTGCCGAGGTCAAAGGGCGTGCTTTCTTCTACCTTATCGAAGTTAATGAGGCTCTCGGCGATCTCGTTGATGGACTCCAGGGGGTACTCGATCGTGCTGACTTCCGAGAGGTCAGTCACCGGCTCGGTCGTTGCCTCGAAGTCGGGCTGTGCGGTTGTGAAGTCGCCTGTAGCGTTGGAGCTTCGCTCGATTATGTCGATTATCTTGGAGTTTCCGGCACCGCTCTTGCTCCTCGTCGCCGTGAGCAGGTTGACGACGCGGTTGTAGGCATTAGCGAAGAACTCGTTCTTGGACACGTCCGGCCTGAGCTCCTCCACGTTCTTCACCTGCACCCAAATGACGTTAGGCTCCGTCCCGTTCTTGCGCAGGACCTTCTTCTTGTCCAGGAAGTCCTTGATGCGCTCATTTATGCGCGTGTTGACGTCCACGGACTTCTTCTCCTCCTGCGTCTTGTTCCGCTTCTCGTGTGGCTGGAAGGCAAAGTTGACGGCGGCATTGTTCTGGATGAGGGTCTCGAGGATCTGCTCGGCAGCCGAGGAGTTGGTCTTGGCGACGTCGTCGGGGCTGATGACGGTGTCGAGGGCGCCGATGGGGACCGCCAGGAGTACCAGCAGATACTGCAGCTTGATATTCATCTCGACTCTCGCTAGAAAAGCGTGTTGGCGCGGCAAGCGAAAAAGATCGACTGCTATAGATGTCGTCGTTCTTTCCAAGTAAAAGTAGAGCTTGCACCGGGCGCTCGAAAAGCACAAGTAAGATTATTCATTCAGTACGGCAGGTCATTCTACATCTTTTACTACACCGTAGTAGGCGACTCTCTCGCCAGCCCGCGTGTGTGTACGTCGTACGCTTCTTACTACTTTCCCAATATCATCATCATCGTGTTACGCGGCTAGCAGTATAATCTGTACTCTATCACACACTTCATCAACTCAATTATGGTCAATATTAATGTGCGGAGTTACAGAAAGTCTGGCATTATAAAGCAAAATCGCTCAGCTGTGGGTCAGTTTTTTGCGAACAAGATTTGCTAATTTAACGTCTTAAAAGCTTTCAAAACTTGTTAAAGATAATGTCGTTTTAATGGAAAAATTGAATTTTTGCACAACATCTTAAAAACCCAATTATTGTTTTAAAAAAATTTAAAAAGTTATTTTTTTGAAACAATTGAAATTTGATAAATAACAACCTACATACATTTTTGTAAAATACTGCCAATGAAAGACATGTTAAAAAAGTTTTTGCGAGAAATTTTAATTTTTTGTAAATTGGATTGGATATTTAACGTTCGGCTTACTTTTGAAGTACAGCCTTATACCAAAATTAGTTTTTATTGAAAGTTTTTGATTGTTTTTAGAAAGAAATTTTTAGAGCTACTCAGCAATAAAAACTTACTAGAAACTTAATCCTCATGTTGATGTTTGCTCGATTAAAAAAAGAAATAAAATTTTTATTGTTTTTAGAGGAAAAATATTATGCCAAAAACTAAATACAAATCCCAAAGACTATTCTGAAGGTTTAATATCAGATTTTTATCTCGACAAACACACTTAAATGATATTTGATTTCAAAATTCTACGTAAGATTTTTTAAAATTTTAACTCAATTTTGATTTAGTTTTGTCAAATTATTACGTCACTCTAAAAAGCGAAATTTTACACCCCCCTTTCCCTCTAACACGGATTTTCACAAACACTAGTAAATGACTTTGTTCGGTCTGACCCCATCCCCCTCTCCCAGTCCGTAATATACCTTATATTTGAACGGTGCGTTAGGTAACATAAGTATCATATTTAAAAATTAACTTAAAAACTTAGAAATAAAAAGCCAAACCCCTGAAGACAAGTAGAACCCAGCTAGCACGAAATAAAACTGAGATAACTGCTTCCTCCCGGCGCGCTCGACTCCGGCCTGCGAATGATGCGAGAGGCAGAAAAAGGTAAAAGTACAGTCGGCGCGCTGTGCAAATTGGGGTGTCTCCGGTCTTGTTATGTTACGTTTAGCATATAAAGCAGCTTGTTTATTCGAATTATGCGGAGAATCATGTTGATTTATTAGATTGGAATCTTTTGAACCAATTTTTACACGATGTGCCAAGTTCACGGAAGAAGTAGGCCGATGAGTTGAGGAGATTGCAGTTTCGAGGGAGAAAGTTGCGCTCGAAGGGATTCTGTCCTAATTACTTTTTTATGTGATTTCTTTCATTGCCTGCTTAAGCAGATTTGCAGTGTCAGTTTTTCTAGAAACGAGATTCATGTTTACTGTACAGCTCAACCGTTATTAAATGTACGTATCCCGGGATTTTTTTCTCTGAGTCTCTAGAATGAGGTAAAAGCAGAAAAAAATTCATGCATTGAAAAAATTATTCGCTAATCAGTTAATTAATGGAGCTAAGTTCTCAGTTCTCATATTACCTTTGCCATGCCAAGCAGAACGTACAGACAGGGGTGGAGCATGATGGCTTGATCGGTTAACTAAAGCTTTTAAAAACCAATGTGAAAATATTAAAAACTAAACAAAAGTTGTCTTAAAAATTGAAACCAACATAAATATATTTTTTGTTTTAAGCTTTGAGGAAACTTAAATTTTTTTCGCAAACAGAAACGATTTTTTTTTTTGAGTATGTTTTCTTTTAATGTCTTATAGAGAAGAAAAAAATTGTAGTCCTTTAGAAAACCTAAACTGAAAACGAAGAGTCGACTTCTACGAGATTGAAACGGTCTCCTGAACTGCAAAAAAAAGTCTTAAGAATTCTTTTTGTAACTTTGTCCGAGCCTAACATCCGGCCTAAAAAATTCTAAAATCTGAACGAAGATTTTAAAGAGCAAAGAAAATGGATGAAGGCTTGTCTCTAAGCCCAACAAGAATTGGAAGGAGGCCTTCCCAAAGATTTTGAGGCTCAAGTGGCTACTGTGAGGTTTTGTCTGATTCAAGTGAAAAATTACTCTATTTTTTCCTAAGTGAAACGGAAAACAAAACGGACTCTGGCGAAACTTTTAGCGGACAAAACTAAACGTACAAATTATTCGATGAAAAAATGGACTTTATTTCAGAAAACAAAAATTTTAAAATGTTCAAGGAGGAAACTTTGTTTCTTGAACCCACTTCTTCTCCCTCTTTTTAGACGCGTAATCTTTCACAGTGTATGAAGTCAAAATGTCAACGGGTAAGCTCCACCCCTGAAACCACAGCCAGTTGCGTGATCGTGTCAATGAACCCGTTTCGTTCTCGTGCTGGTTCTCAGATATGTTTTGAATGGAAAATGCAAGAGTTTCGCACGTATTCCAATTGTTTATTCTTTCTTTTGAATTCTACTTCTATGTTTCTTTAAAACAAATCATAAATTACCTTAGGAGCGACATAAGAACTAGCAAAAAATAAATTAAGTAGTTAAGTGTAATGGCAAACTAGCGCTAGGGTCTTAACTCGATTCGTAGAGTGTGTAGGCCATGTTGAGGAAGTCGAGGACGCCGTCGGAGACCGAGTCCTTGTCCTCGGCCGACTCGTCCTCGGGCGTCTCCTTCTGCTCCGGTCCCTCCGCCTTCTCGGTCTTGTCGTCGTCCTCCTCGCCCTCGGACTCATCGAATATCGACCACAGCGTCTCGATAGCCTCGTACGCCGTCTTGATGATCGAGGGCTTCTTCTTTGTACCGTCCGGCTTGAGCTCCGTGGCTTCCGCCTCGCTGTCGTCCTCAGAGCTCTCCTCCACGGGCTCCTCCTTGGCGGCCACTCCCTTCGAGGGGATCAGCCAGGACGTGAACTTGTCGTAGGCCGTCTTGATGAGCGTCGGGAGCTTCACGGTGCCGTTGCCACTGGGGTCCAGGTACTCTGCCAGCTCCTCCTCGATCTGGCTAAAGACCTCCTCGTTCGAGAGCGTCGACGTCTCCTTGCTGTCGTCCTCGTCGTCGTCGTCGTCATCGTCGTCGGGGGTCTCTCGCAGAGTGGCGTTCTCCTCCGTCGTCGGGAGCCGGCTCTGGTCCTCGTGCTTGTAGATGGAGAAGCGCTGCTGGATGCGCTGGACGATGTACTCGAGGATGGGCGGGAACTTGGCCTCGGTGCCGTCCCCGTAGATCTTGTCGCCCGCCGTCACGTTCTTCTCACCCCTGGTCAGCACGATCACGTTGTTGGCCTTGTTCTCCTTGAGCGTCAGCCCCACCGCGGTCCCGTTCTCGATGAGATACTTCAGGATGCGGTTGCTGATCATCGTGAGGTTCTTGTTGGAGATCGGAGACCCTCCTTGCTTCTTCTCGTACGCGATCATCTCGCTCTCGATCAGTTTCAGCCACTCCTGCCGCGTCATTGGCATCTCCTCCGGCGCCGTCTTGGACTCTGGCTTCTCCGTTGGGGCCGCCGTCGTGGTCGAGGTTCGTCTCTTGGTGCTCCGGGTGGTTTTGCTGGGGGTGGAGCGGCTCGTGGTGCTTCTGGAGGCACGGGTTGGACGCGTCCTGGTAGGCTTGGTGGAGGTCTCTTCGACTGCTGCTGCGGGAGGAGCCTCAGTGGAGACGGTGGCGGCGCTAGGAACTTTGGAGGACGACGAGGAGGCGATCAGCGTGTACGTGACCTCCTCGGCGGTTGGCTTCTCGGTGGAGACGACGACCTTCTCGGTGGCGCTCTCAAGAGCAGTGTCGTTGGAGACGAGCGGGACTGCGAGGCTCGAGGCCGCGAGACAGCAGAGGAACAGTGATAAGTAAGCCACCCTCATTGTTGCGATCTAGAAAAAAAGGCTAGTGCATCAGAAGTCCAACTTCCTCAAAAGTTTAAACTAAACTGTGCTAAAACCATAACAAGTATTTGCATTTTCTTTTGAACGCACCATACGCTACTCTCTCATGCTATATCTCGCGATGCCGTTACTTCATATTAAATTTAATGTAACGTACCGGAGTACGCTCATATGGACAACCGCACCACCATAAGCGTGGCGCACTTAATTTTGTGGAACACTGAATTCTTGCATAAAATTACCGCAGCAGAGCTTTTCTCGTACACGGCCTGCGTTCTCGTTGAGAGCGCCGTGTCTTTGTGCATGTGCTTGTACGGAGAGAAAGAATGGAAAACCAGTTGACTGTCTGGAGTTTTTATCACATCATCCACTTACGCATCCGACGCACTTGGCTGAGATTCTGCGACCATAAAACTGCCATTGACCCATATTTTAGGCGGCATGACACTTCGTCAAGGTTATTTTGGGCGAGTCTCAATTTTACGTAATATTGACGGTCAATTTAATTCTATTTCTAGGTTACCCGGTCTAGGAAACTTCCAAATTTTGTAACGAGCCATTTTCTAGTCTAGTAGTTTTAAATTCCACCCAGTCTAAAAGTAGCAGAAACGTATAACGGTTCTTCCAGTCTAGAACCTAAAAGGAACCCAGATCAATCCTGAACCAAAATCTCCCATTCTAGGAAACATATGAGTTTAATGGCGTCTTTATGTCTATGTAGAGATTTTTCATTTGTAGAAGTTTTGGAATTATGGTTTAAAAGTTGCTAAATAAAGAAAGCTTATTTTTTCATTATAAGAAACACATGGGAACATTTTGCCCAACATTCACGATACAGAAAAAATCAGCTCAGGAAACACAGGAAGCACAAGAATTCCTCTCAGTCTAATGGAGAACACAAGATTTTATAACGGCTCTACCAGTCTAGAATGTACAGTTAGTTAGAACTTTCACTTCACTCAGTGTAGGGTCTTGAACTTACTTCGTAGCGTTCTGAGCGTTATTTCACGTGGTACTTCAGAGGTCTGGAGCGAAAACTTTCTAATGCCACAAGAATCAATCGAACTCGCCGCGACGCGAGGCGAGTCAACACGACAATGTTACAGTTTAGTGTTTTAGGTCACTGGCACACCGATGGCTCGTCTCAGCTCTTCTCTTATTTGCTCTTTCTTCTTAGGCTCTTATGTTTATTTACTTCTTACTTTCACAATTCTTCTGTCATGGATACCGTCGGTTGAAACAAGAAACTGACAAACACACACAAAAACGCCAGCTAATTTCGACGAAATGGCCCGTTCGTGTCCAAAGTCGATGCAAATTTACCTTTTTATGTCACTCAAATTCGGCAAATTCCGAAAAATGTCTTGGGATCAGAGGTTCTCAGTATTTGCCAGGCTTGTTGGCTTTTCCCAGCGATTCAGCAGCACCTTCTTTGTCTTTACTTTTCACTCGCGATGTCATTTAGTAACTGTCGTGACGAATAATAGCGACTGAGTATTTGAGGATTGGTATCATAACATGAAAACGTACGAAACTCGCAACGAAAGTGTGCACGCGAGAGAGAAACGTACGAGTAGTCCTCAAAGCAAGTAAAAATGAAAGGTGAAAGAAATGAGAGACTCCAATGGAAGCGTTCCAGCGTTTATTTCCAAGAAGAAGAGTCGCTCAGTCCAGCGAGAGCCAGTCTTGGGGGTTTTTGATGGACTTCTGGACCTTCTCCTCCAGGTCCCTGATGCGCTGGTCCTTCAGCTTCATGAGGCCCTCCAGGTGGTTGTTCTTCTGCGACAGGATCAGGATCACCTGGTTCTTGTCATTCACGGTTTTCTGCAGCTCTTGGTAGAGCGAGTAGAGAATCATCTTCTGCTGCACCACCTTGACCTTCTCGCCCACCTTCTGCTGGACCTCGACCATCATGATCTCCTTCGTGTCAGAGCACTGCCTACTCTCCTCCTCGCGGAGCGTCTTTTCCTCGAGAATCGCCACGCTTCTCTTCATGACGGTAAACAGGAATCTCTCGATCACGTCCAAGTCGGCCTGAGCAAGACCTTCCATGGTGCTCTGGTCGATGCTGAGGTCCATTTTCTTGAGCACTTTTCGGTTGAGAGTGAACCAGTTGTCCACCTTTTGGGAGACGGAGTTACAGGGCTGGTAGTTGTGGAGATCCACCCATTTGGGGAAAATCGCCTTGAGGATTTCTGCGGTCAAAACTGAAACTTTCTGGTCAGATGGTAGGAAAGAGAAGGGTTAAAACTGAAACCTGCATCTGAGAAGTCTCTGCAGAGCTTTCGAGAGGGTCTGGAGAGCTCAAAAGAGTCTATCCAGGTGAGAAGCTCTAGCTCTTCTTCAGTCGTGAGCTTTTCCATGTTGACAGGTCTTTGACAAAAATTTCAAAGCATGGTTTTAGGGCAAAAATTCAAATTGCCCTAAAAATAGGTTCTCCTAGACTAAAACAATATAAATAAATTTTTAACAATTAACTGGTACTAACTTAGAAGATGAATTTATTTTGTAAGGTCTATAATTTGAGAATACTCCTTGAATTTCAACAGTTAACTCAAAAATAAGAAAGAATGAAAATTCTTTGATCTAGACTGAATGACGTGAAACTTTGCCAGGCTAATTATTAATGACATTCCACAATATTTGAGGTAAATGAAACTTTTTTGAATATTTTACACAAGAATCTAAACTTTCTGACTCTCCCATACCTTGTTGAAAATACCCTCGTCCTTGTTCTCCATAACATTAAGATTCTGAAGTCTGACAAACCTAGCCTGGAAGAAACTTTTGCTTTTAGCCCATGTTTTGAGAGCCTTCCAGTGGCATCTTCTCTCCATCTCAGGAAAGTCACGATAGTCATGCATGGCTGAGTGACACTAATTTGCGTCTCCGATCGTTGACTCGCACATGAGCACACTCGTGAGCCACTTGACGAGCCCAATTCGGTCCCAAATTAGCCACTCAGCTTCTAAGGAACTTTCGATTTCATCTCTCTCGAGTGCGTGCGGTGGATCTCGAGCATAGAAAGTGAGGAAAATGCAAATAGCGCGGGGCTACTAATCAGTACTCTTGATATCTTTTTATTTTATTACTTTTTTGCTTGTTATGTTTTGAATGAGGCGAGATGATTGATGAATAATGAATGAATAATGCGGAACATGAAATACTACCCTACATGGCTCGTTCTTCGTATACAAATTGCACCCTGACTTTCTTTTTTTGTAGTTTTTCTCCATTTTTGACACCACCACCACTAATTTAGGAGCCTCCCGGCTCTCCCCGGTCCTCAAAAGCGTCCCTGCTGCTCTTAACCTAGTCAATGACTCCTAAAGCTACTGTTGCACCTCGGCCTTCAGTCGGTCCTCGAACTCGCCGCTCACTGCCGTGGCTCGGGGGGCCGATGATGCGATTCCTCCGTCGCCCACGATGGCCGTAGAAACGGGAGCTGCTGAGGCCACTCCTCCCTCGCCAGCGACGGCGATGGCTTGGGGCTTCGCTTGAGCAACGCTGGCGTCGTCCACGATTTTGGCTACAGAAATGGGGTTACTTAGATATCTGGATGATTTAAGCCATGCTCCGTGAATTTAACTCATTTCCCTCTCATTTCAATTTTTGTTAACCTTTTGGATTTTTAAAATTTTTCATGTTCATAATTTTTAAGCTCATTTTAAACATTTTAACAACTTTTAGCCCCAATATAAAAATTTCAAACGAATTTTCAATTTTTTAAAGCCAAAAATACTGGGTTTTTGAGCATTTTGAAAATTTTTCTTGTATTATCAAGGCCAAAAAATCAAAACGGGAAGCTTTTTATGTGTTACCACTGGTAGAAACTGTATCAATTCGTTTGAAAATTGAAGGAATATCGCGGATCTAATCTAAAAAAGTTGTAGCTTCTAGACTTACGCATTGGCTTGGCCTTCTCCTCTGCCTTGGGCATCTCTGGCTCCTTCTTCTCCATCATCATCTCAGGCTCCTTCTTCTCCATCATCATCTCGGGCTCCTTCTTCTCCATCATCATCTCAGGTTCCTTTTTCTCCATCAACATCTCAGGCACTTTCTTCTCCATCATCATTTCAGGCTCTTTCTTCTCCATTATCATTTCAGGCTCCTTTTTCTCCATCATCTCGGGCTCCTTCATCATCTCCGCTATCATTATCTCCTCCTTGGGCGCCTCCTCGGGGATAGAGCGCGTGTGGATCACCTTGACTCCGGGCACGATGTCGAGCTTGAAGTCCTTCTCCGCCAGGATCGGGGTCTCCTTGGCTCGCTCGGACAGGGCCAGAGGGGAGAGGCTCAGGACGGGGGCGAAGGGTGCAAAGTTGGCGTAGTAGGGGTTCGTGATGACGTAGTACTTCTTGTAGAACTCCTCCTTCTTCTCGGGACTCATCTTCATCATCTCCTTGTCGAGGTCGAACCTCTGGGTCGTGAACTTGGTGCCCTCGGGGGACGCGGCAGGTGCGGCTCCAGACTCCCCGGTGGCTGGCGACTCTCCCGTGGCTCCACTGCCGCTGCCTCCGAACCAGTTCTGGAAGAAACCCATCCAGTCGAAGCCGCCCTGGCCACCCTGCGCTCCCTCGTCCTTGAGAGCGATGATCTGGTAGCGGTTGGAGGTGAAGAAGGGCGAGTTTATCGACGCGAAGGGGGCAATTGATGGTGTTGGATAATAGTAGAGAACTTGTTTCCCATCCTGGAACCGGAGCTCCGTGCTCAGAGGCGTCTGGTACTTGATGAACTGAGTGGTTGCTGCGGGCGTGTAGATCAGGTATTGGGTGGTGGGAGCGGCCAAACTCGTACTAATGATGCTCAGGAGTAAAATGCAGATCAACTTCATCTGCAGAAGGGGGCAGTGGGGGTCAGGAGACAAAGAGAAATACTCAGTATTCACTCACTGTATTCTGAAATCCTTCCAGCTCGATCGGACAACTTGACTGGCTAAAGGTTGGTCACACACTAAGCAGTGCTCCAATAGATACACGATCCTTTATACCTTATAGTTTTGTGTAACACGATGCACTCGATGTCCGATGCAAGTTTCAACTTACCTTTTTCTTCTTTCATTTTGATCTATCCTCATGCCAGCTAGCTTTTAATGCAGCTCGTTGCCGTTTTTTGCTCATCTCTCGATCTCTGGATCGCCGTAAAAGCGGCCGCTTGAATCTGCCGGTCATTCGAGCGAGAGCGGGGAGAATGCTGGCAGAAGAAAAAGAAGAGTTTTCTATCTTTGATCAAGAATTTAATTTTAGCATCACGATGCGCTCGCCTGCAGAACGGGTTTTTGCTAGCTCTATAATGTAATTTCACTAACAAGTACCTTTTTTATTGTACCATTTTTATTTTGTTACAGAATATATGCTGTATAATAAATAGTTATTACCATTTAAAGACGTTATGACGATGGGATGGCTGCGCTCTGCAAGAGAAATAGCGAGTATGAGAGGCTAAAAGAAGGGGCGCAGCAGCAAAACAAGATAAACGAGACAAAAGATGAATGTTTCTATGTAATTCCAGGTTTCTTGCTTGCCTGCAAAACTGGGGTCATGGTTACTGGGCTCGTGGAAGCGCGCAATGGTTCGCTGGAGCCTTTGCCAAAGCGCTAAATTCAAGTTCGGGTTCGTTGCCTAATTTTGTTGAAGTCTTTTGTTCGAAATGCCATGAGACCTGCTAGTTTTGAGTCTTTTTGGGCATTTTCAGGCTATTTAATTTTTGTTGAGCAAAAAAATGTCAATGAAGCTCGAGAAATGGAAAATTTAGGGGAGTAAAAATTTAAAAAGGTTCGTCGCTTATTTTCGTTGAAGTCTTTTGTTCAAGCAACCGGTAAATTTGACGTTTTTGAGTCTTTATGTTTGAAAACTCGGCGTCTTCTCTTCTTGTGGGCTGGTTTATTTTCCCATAAGAGAAATCTGATTAAAGAAAGTCTGGAAAATGAAGGGATTGAGAAATAAATTGAACTTGGAAAAAAACTCAAAATCAGGTTCGTCGCTTATTTTTTCTCCTAAAAATTGATTTTCAGTCGCGTTTTTAAGTTAAGCGGCTTTTTGGAAACTCGTTTGTTTTTATGTTCTGATTGTGGTTGTAAAAACCTGCACTCCGTTCGGGTTATTCCAAGAATGACTGGTGCTGTTCCCAAGTCAGAAACGAGAGAATTCATGTGGGATATTACTTAAAGACGCAACATTGGGTAGTTGTCAGGAAATCGAGAAAAAGGGCATTAAAACATCATTAATATTTTTTAAATGTGAAAAACTGGCTCATGAAATTTTTCTTCTATTTTTGAAATACTGCATTGAATCAAGTTCGTCGTTGTCTCCCAGAAAGTTACCGTTAATACTTTTTCCTCTTCTGAAACTCAATATTTCTCGATTCCTTGCTTAGCAATCAGTTCTTTATGATCTTAACTGCGGCAGACTGAGCCTCATGGTGTGAGATTTTTCTCCTGCGCTAGAAACTTTGTAGCTTGTCATTAATTTTAATGGAAAAGGGAACAGACAACTTCCAGCCCAGCAGGAATAGTCCCATAAATCCGCGCCATGCAAATGACTCGCGAGATCCACAACAAACGTGATATTTTATTTATGCGCTGTTTTTGCCGCGAAACTCGTTCTTGCCTCTCGTATCTCGACTCCCTCAGCCCAACAGGTAAAAGAGCCATGCATTTTCACAGTGCAATTTATAAAATCTGCCACATTGAAGTCCACAGAACCAACGTTAATTGGCTTCTTGACTACCGCATATATGCATTCCCATTCGCATTTGATTACGGCACTGGACATTCGCGAGCATTAAGGCGAACCTATTTGCTCTCCATAAATATTATAAAACTTAATTGAGGGTCATCGAACAGTTATCTCGAAATCAGAGGCTACGGAGGCGATCCGGATGGCCAGTTTAAGTGCGGAGGGGATTAGCTGATAGAACTTTATTGCCTTCATAATCGTTAGTACGTGTAGTAGAAGCGGTAGTTGGGCTGCGGTGGGAAAGCGGGAGACCAGACCGGGGGCGCCGGTGGTTCCTCTGAGATCTGCGATCTACCCTCGCTGGGCAGCTGGGGGGCCTTGATCTTAAACGCGTTGTGGAACTGCGGTGGAATCAGGTTGTAGGGGTTCAGGTCGGGTTGTATCTGCATGTACTGCTCGAGGTCTTCCCGGTTCTTCTCAGGGATGTCCTCCTTTTCCGGCTCCAGTTGGGGCTCTGGAGTCTTGGTGTCTCGCTGCTTCTCGCCTCCGATCCCGTTCTCCTTCTGGAGCTTCGTGGCCAGCTTGTAGTTCGTCAAGGCTGCTGACTGCTCCTTCTCCGGCAGCTTCTTCAGACCGCTGAGGCCAAATCCTCCGATTTCGTCGGGGTCAATACCCGCTATAGCTGTTGCGACTGAAAAAGAGAGAGTGTTAAATAGAGGGCTCTATTCCTAAATTGAAAAAAAATCAAATGTATTCGTTAAATATTTAAAATGAAAAGTGTATTTTCCCGGATTTAATTTTGAGGAAATCTCATTGGAATTCAAAGCAACTTTTTTGAACTAACATATCTTTATGGGGCAGTTAGATTCCCTCAAAATAAAATCCGGGAAAATACACTTCTTTTACTTGATATTTGATTTTAATTTGATTGAATTTTTAGAGTTAAATTTTAGAAACCAATATCGGTACTTCATATGAATAATTTAAATTTCAGTTCAAAAGGCTTCCCATACAAATTTCGGGGGTTGTTTTCCGCCCCATTAGTTGAAAAGGGCATAGTATGAGAATGTGTTTTGCTTGAATAAATGTTCTCTTTCAAAATTGATGAAAATGCACTAAAAAAAGTAGTTTGAAATAAAGTTCTAATTCTAAAGGGTTCATGAAGAATTTTAAACTATTTAAATTTTTTTGAAATTTTGAAAGCCCAAAAAATCTCAAAAAATATTTCTGAAAAAAAGTCGAATTGAAAAGTACAATTTCCAGACGACGTTCCCTCTCTAGCATATAATCCTCGATAGCAACAAATTCTCACCTGGTCGAGCCACTGCCAGTCCTCCGGGTCCCACGACTGCAGTTGCAACGGGCTTGGCGCTTGCTACTCCTCCCACTCCCGCAATCGAGAGAGCCACCGGTTTAGCTTCTGCTATGGAGGCATCAGCTGGAGGGCGATTCACGACCACGCTCTCAGTCTCTTTGTTTTTCTCCGCACTTATCGCTACAGCCTCTATCTCCTTTCGGTCGACCACCACTGGCTTGGCGACGGGTTTCTCCGAGGGCTTTAGAACCACAGGGGGCTTCTTGGTGGTTATTGTGTCGCTGGAAGTGTCGCCAGACTGGTTCTTGGTGTCCGAGACGGGACTTCTGAAGCCGCCAAATGCCTCGATTTTGCTCTTGATGCCCTTGATGTGGTCGTTGAACTCTGAGAGATCTGCAAAATGCACTTTTAGTGAATTTTCTCGGAATTGAAGGGGTATTTTTTAGGCTATCTAAAGGTTTTTTTTAAATGGAAAATCGGTATTCAAAGATTGAGAAATAAAATTTACAAGTGAATTCAATGTGTTTTAGAGTCTAGTTCTCATTTCAGGGAAACAATAAGTTTCACGGAGGTTATTCCAAGGTTGTTTTAGGAAGACCTTCATCAAATATCCAGAAAGCACCTGAGAAAAAAATGAACTACCTTCGTCAGCCTTGCTCTCCTCGAGCTTCGTGAGGCTCTGAGCAGCGTCACTGATGCGCCTGATGTGGTCATTGTACTGCCTTTCCTCAGCCGCTGTGAGCTTTTCCTTCTTTGCGACCTTCTGCTGGAGTTTCACGAGTTCCGTTGCCGACCTTCTGATGGTTTCTAAGTGATTTCCGAACTGAGGAAGTCTAGAAAAGGCAATCTTTACACCACCTGCCTCCCTTCTCTCCTAAGCTCTATTCTAACTACAACTAGGAGAAGCGTTCTAAAGTCTTTATTCGACGTAATCTACAATGAGGTCGGCCTGAGCGTGCGACTTGCCCATGGCACCGCTGATGGCGACTGCCTGGGGCTTCCACAGGACCTTCGCCCTACTGCCCTTCCGGATGATGGCCCGCGACACCGGATTGGCTATCGCGGTCCCGCCGTTTCCGACGATGCTCTGAGCTTGTGGCTCCAGGATGAGGGTGGCTTCCTTCGAATCAAGGTGCTGTCCGAAGTAGCCCTCGTATCCTGAAATCGGGCGGTCTGCTGACGTGACGCTGTTGGAGTCGACCACCAGCTTTTCCACTCGTCTCGGTGACTTTTTCAGTTTCATCTTTGGCTTCTTCTGGAGCTGGACTTGGGTCTTGGCTTGCATTTGAGGTTTTCTTGGTTGCATTTTGGGAGCGAATTTCACAGGACTGAGGATGTTTTTTGAGCTGCTGAGGCGTCTGATGAACTCCACTAGTCTCTTGGTCTGGTCGATTTTGGGCTGGAAAACGTAGGGCTGCTGGTGTCGGGGTCTAGAGAGCTGAAGTTTCTGAGGTGCCGGGCGAAGCTGGAGTTCATAACCGGGTGAAAAGTAGACGTTCTCGATGGAGTATTTGAAAATATCCAAGGGGTTTTCCTGGAGCTTTTCTGGAGCCGCCTTTTGAACCTTTTCGGGAGTTGGTTCAGGGATCGTTTTTGGAGCCTTCGTGGTAGTCTCTGTGAGCTGCTCTCGCGTCGTTTCGGGCTCTGAGACCCCCTCAAGATCTGAATCGGGCACAACTATAGGACTAAAAAAGCGATAGGAAACGATAGAATTTTGCTGAGGAGGCCAAAAGCTGATGGAGAGAGAACTGAAAGGTCAGAAGGAGAAAAGATAGCATTAGAAAGAGCTGAGAGAGAGAGGCTCAGAGATAAAATGTCTAAAAATGGCAAGAATAATTTATTAAAACAAATTCTAGTCTCCATTGAAGTGTATCGTGGGTCCTATCGCCACCAGTCTTCCATTCCGGGGAGTGCCGTTGGAGTCGAGGGACAGTAGCTGCTTCTCCAGGTCCTCTGACTCGGGCACCTCGTACACCCTCGCGCCCTGGCCCGCAATCGTGAGACTCCTGGGATGCGTGATGGCGAGTCCTTCTGGTCCCACTATCGCAGTTCCACCTACAAAAAGCCAGGAGTTGTATTTGTTTTCGGTCATGAAAGAAATATTTTACCACTTCCAGCAGTCGCGACTCCTCCTGGTCCTAAAAAGGCCAAAATAAGCACCATCCAGGCGAAAAAAAGATTTTTTTCAGTGGCGTATCCAAATTGGGGGAGGGCAAGAAAAACATGGTAGGTACCTATTTTCCAATCTCTTTTTTCTTGAAGCTGAATTAAATTTAACCAATCCCTGGGAGAAAAATTTTTTGAAAGTAAAAACTAGCTAACTCTTTTCAATTGCCTACTACGGCTGGACATGAAGTCCACATTTTGTGATTTTGTGGTGCGGGCCTGACTTGAGAGTAAAAATTAGCTAAATTTACCTTTCTTGAGTTAGGTTTCTTTTCACTCCCAAAAGATTTGAATTTGCACTCAAAATATCTTCGTGGATCAAAATATCTTTCACTTGGCGTCATTGATTAAAACTTTTATAAAAAAGAACTCGCAATAAGTTATTATCTGGGACTGGGATCAAAAGTCTGGTTTACAAACCTTATTGTTTTAACTCATATTGAACTGTCAAATTTCAAAATTTTCTCCGACAGAATAGAACCTTGGAAACCCTAGATTAGGGTTCTGCAGCTCTCTATATAGAGTTTGGATCGTAGCTTAAATTTTTTTTGCGGGTAAGGTTCTGTCCAGACCAGTTTTAACAATCGCAATTTAATCCAATGACCGAGGTTTTTGCTGTTTCAGTGAAATCATACATGGACTAAGTAATTGTCAAAGTGATATTGATTGAATTTAATGGCGAGAAATTAAGCAAAATTATAAAACTTTAAACCTAAAAATTCAAACCCAATTTTGAAATCACTGAGGAAATCCAAAACACGTGTCTCGAAAAACTCTATTTGGTGCCTTAAATTTTTTCCTATTTCTAAATTAAAGCGCACAAGAATTTGAGTAGCTTTGATTAAACCTCAAAGAGACGATTAGACCTCCCAAAAATAGAGACAGGAAGCCCTACTTTAGATACGCCACTGGACCTTCTTACCCGCCACTGCGATGCTCCCATTCCGCACTCTCAGTCTCTGAATGATGAGGCCTCCTCCCTGGAGCACCTCCTTCTGGTTCTTTGGCCCACCCACGAGATACCCACTCCAGGGTGCCTTGAGGCCCTCCACAACAGTGTCCTCGGAGTCATCACTGTAGTCCGGCAGCGGCTTCTCCTGAAGCTGCTTGTCCTCGTCCGAGAAGGAGTCGTCCAGAGACGAAGGAGTCGTGTGCTGCTTCGAGAATTTCTCCGTGAGGTTCTTGAGGAAGCTGTTGGTGAAGTTGAAGCCCCGCTGCGTTCCCTTGGGCACCTTCTGGAGGAACTCCTGGTGCAGGAACTTGTCGTTCGTGAGAGGTGGGTCCAGAGTCGTGCCCTCGTAGTCCTCCTCCACCTCGTTAGAGCCCTCTCCCGACTCGTTGAGGCTGTCGTAGGCGTCCTCCACCTCCTGCTCCGTTGGTCCCGGCAGAATATTTGAGATGGTCTCGATGATGCCCGGGCCGTCGGACTCCTCGGGAACCTTTTCCGTGAGAGGAGTCACGGTCTCCACAGTCTCTGGCCTCGTCACGAGGAGGTTCTCCTGCCTACCCTCCCGATACAGCTCCCCCAGGATCCGGAGCCCGTCGTTCTGGTAGAGAGGGAGCGGCCTCAGCTCGTACAGGAAGAGCGGCGAGTGCCTCGCGAAGCGGTCCTTGTTCGTGATTGGTAACTTGTGGAGCGGCGGGCGACGGAACTCGGCAGCGACGGGCTGCGGGTAGAAGTAGTTCGCGCTCTGGATTCGGTTCCGCGGGAATATGAGCTCCTTTCTCTTGTACCCGAAGGCGACGTTTATCTTGTCAATCTCGTTCAAGATCAGTCTCGTCTCCTCGGGGGACCCGCGAGCGATGGGCCTGATTCGGTCCTCGTATCTGGGTAATCTGTGGGCTCCATGCTTCCTAAAATATTCAACTATCACACAACAGCAGGTGAGAATGGAGGCGCTTATGTACATCGTCACTTGCCACATCACTTTGAAGCACTTTTTACAAATGAAGACCCGAAACCGCCGCACGTGAGTATATTTACACATGAAAGCTACCAGATCCAGGACAGAGCGGGAGCGGTGGAGGAACCAGGGGCTGGAGCGAGCCCCCTGGTTGAGCCACTACCCCGATTTCGGTAATTTTTGATTAAAATGCAGACACTTACTCGTCTGATTGTGGCCGGCAGTGCGACAGTTGGATCCACGTCGAGCAAATGCAAATGACCTGAAACAAAAGGCGTTCGAATAAGTGACTTTTTGGGCCAGTTTTGATCGGAATTTGGAGTTTATTGATTCAGAATCGGTCTGTTGAACTTTTTACGACCCAGTCTTTAACACTGATTGAGCCGTTTGAGACATTTATGACTTTGCGATAGCTTCTTCTGCTACTTTTATCGGTGTTTTTGGCTTCCCTTAATTCGTTTATTTTTAGATTCCTTTGTTTCGTAAATTTGTGTTCCTTGACAGGAAGTGAAAAATATTTAAGGATTCGAAATTGACAGAGTGGACTCTATGTCCACCCCTTGAGAATATTTAAGGACTCAAGAATATTTTAGAGCTCAAAAACAGGTTCAGTTACAACCTAAAAGTTTTTAATTTAATTATCACAAGATCTCATAATCTTTACCCGTGTCTTATCTGTTGTTTTCAAATTAATGGGGTGCCTAATTAATACTGAGGGATATATTTTTTTACAGCTATGATTTAGGGTTAATCATTCAAAATTGTTTCTTGATTCTGTTATTCTAAAAAGTAAATCTGTTAGGTTCAAAAATTATGATTTAGGATTAGGGTTTGAAAACAGGTCAAACAAAAGAAATTCCTTTTAAAGAACCATCTTGATATGATATGATATTAAAACTCATAAAATTGATTAAGGATTTGCTTCTTATCTTTTGGAAGGTTTTTGGGTAGGTATATTTTTCTACATCATGATGAAAACTCAAGCCTTCAAATCACAAATTTAATTTTTGTCAGGCTCTAGAAGTTCATTTTTTCTTCTGTATGGCCCTTTACTTTGATTTGTGATCAAGAAACTTCACAGCGATTTCTTGCTCCTGCAAGCTCATAAAAACCTCAGTGCGAGAAAAGAAGCGTCGAACGAGACAAAGAAGACGCCAGTCGAGAGCCTTATAAGGAGCTCTCTTGGTCTGAAAGTAGGGTGTCAATTGGCTTCTGCTTCCTAAATGGGCCAATTTAGCGGTTTTTATATTGGCTCGCTTGCCCAAAACACTGACACTGTGACCCACTTCCATATCAAATGCGCTCCAAACGAGCATCCCACTCTTAATTTATTGCAATTCGCATCAACGGAACTATGCTGGGCAAATTAATTCCAGATTAAAATTTTCGTACGCGCTCGCCTATGGGCCTTGTACGGAGGCAGGTGGAGAGATCATCGACCTCCTCATTATGTTAAGTATATAGCTGTAGACACATTCCTCATCTTAATCAACTTTTCTGCTGTCGATAATCATCATTATCTCGCAGCTCACACACGAGATGGAAGCGCAATCAGCCCAGTGAAGTGGTATCCGGGTTACTGGGGGAATTGGAAACAGGACACTCACCAGTATAAGGACTCTCATCTTCCTCCGATGCAGTACTTGCTGTGTATCCTCAAAGAGTGTGGCCGGAAATGTGCGTCTAGCGGGCAGCTCAATCCGATCTTGTCAACTGTCGAAGTCTAACTAAGCATGCAATTGAAAGAGGAAGGTGCTTAAAAGTGAAGTGTAAGTTGCTCGATATAGGCGCACACAATACGCAGGTGAATACGTGAATGAAAACAGCTGTAGCTGTGGGTCGCACCTCACTCCAGAGGCGCAACTGGGTGGGCACAAGAGAAGGCCTGGTTCAGGGACCATATTTTTTTGAGTTTCTTTTGGGACCGAAATTCCCAATAAACTATTTAAGGAGACAGGGAGTGGTATGTTATATTAGGGCTGTTTAACAATATCCTCTTTTCCTTTCATGAGCCCAAAATTGACCCTAAAATTATTGTTCAGCACAAAAGAGAACAATTTCGAACTGACGACTTAGTTCCCTTTTTTATTACCGAATTTTGAACTTAAAAACATAGTTTTTGTATTGGCCAAAAAATTGTGACGTTCATTGATAACTGACCTTTCCTATTCTAACTCCCTTTTAAGGCTAAAGAAATATCAATTCCAAATTTCAGGAAACTTCTGTCTCCAGGCCAAAGATGTGCCATTTTCTCAATCAGGAAATCCCGTAAAAATTTGCGTTATTTAATTTTTTATACCAGATTTATTTGTTGACTAAAAAATTTTAACCTTTTCTGGTACTCCAAAGAAAACCCAATTTTTCTCCATATTGAACATTTCTCGAGGCGTTAACTGTCAAGAATAGTGAAGAAACATTTTTTCACCCAAAAAATATTCAATTGTTAGTAGGCCTGTTCAAGCTCTGAAGCTCATTGGTCGACAATTGACACCGCAACAAGGTATTTTTCGGAATCGAAAATCAAAATTCTAGTTGGATCCCAAAACATTTTGACGGCCATTTTGGAAGACTTCTAAAAGGATTCGATATTGCTAGCAACACTAGCCTCGAACGACATCCAAGAAGTTTTACCTATTCTGGACAACGCTACAACACCTTGGCAAATAAATAAATCCCGAGGCAAAGAAGTCTTTTGGCTAATTTATAGAGTGGCCTAACTTGATTAAATCGTTGTGCGACGTCTTAAATTCTTGTGTAAGCTTCAAAGCGGCTCCCCATTCCTAGCCTTCAACTTACCGGTATGATCCCCTGATCCCTCTCACTCTCTGAAAAAATCCTAGCTACGCCACTGTCTCGCTCACACAAGATGCGCGACAATATGAAAGAAAATGAAATACGAGAAGGCGAGGTGCTGCGCTGTGAGTGAAAATTACGAGGTCTGTCGAAACGCAGAAGCAATTACCCGCCTCACTCAGTGTCAATATTAGCTGAAGCTGAAGAAGTTCTCCGGCGTGAGCATCGAGTTATTCTGCCTCCTACCGCGATCCCGGATAAGTGGCTCATTGATGGCCGATAAGCGTGCATAATTGGGGTTCCCGAGAGTGCCCGAGTGCTTGAAGAAAAACGGTTAAACTGCTAATTAGCATTCGGTTCCCAGAATTGGTGGTCCATTTTCCCGCGGCCAATCGCTCTCTACAAAAGATTACATTGTGAGGTGAGTAGCAAAGTGATTAAGGCCACTAATTAGGGCGTAACTGGCCGTAAAATCGCGCCGAATCGGCGGAAAGGTGGTTCTTGGGACCGTAAGTTCTGTGCTCCACTTCCGCGGTTATCACTGCCAAGGCCAAGAACGACATAACGAGACAAAAGGCGCAGTGCGTTCAAGGAAGTTAACATTCCCCAGCAATTTTATCAACGAGTTCTGATTCCGATTGTGCGAAGCGGAGATATCGACAAGTCAAAGAGCAACTTTTACCAGCGCGGAATGCCTCCGACGACCGACGCGAAAGCCTGACCTTGCATACGGCGAGAGTTCAGCAGCACGGGGCTACGCCCAACTTATGACCAACTTTTGAAAAAGGCTTGAATAAAGGAAGAAAGTGTGTATGTGTAAGAGGTGTACGAGAGAAAGAAAAGAAAAGAAAAGAAAACATTTTTGAGTGGATATAATGAGAAATTTGTATTTGTGCGAAGATGTGTGAATCATGCTGGACAGACTGGCCCCGCTTAGGTCCACATTTCATGCGTGATTCCGTGTAAGTCGTGTGAAGTTAAGTGGCTGGGCTTCTGTGGGTCTCGAAGAAATCAATTTAATTTTAATTTCACTGTCAACGCGTGCCTCGAATTCAAAGCACGTGGTACTTAAGACACGACCTAGACTGGAAAAGATTCCTAAAGTTAAGACTGAAGTTCTGAATGGAAAGAAAATTATTTGTTGTGGTTTTTGAGTCCTTAAATTTAAGGTGCTATCTAGACTGGATGATAGAATTTAAAACCAACCTCTATGTTTTGACCTAAAAGATTTTTAACGGACGGCGTGATCAAGTCTTGACTAGCTCATTTTCAATAAATTTAAATAGGTTTTGAGCCCTTACCTAGACTGGATGAGACAAAAACTTTAGGTTTTTTTTTACAAAAAAAGTGTATTTACTCCAAATTAAAATGTTATGTTTTTCCTATGATGTCTTTTGGGCCTCCACATATATCTAGACTGGATGATAAATTACACACCACACATTAATGGTACATCAGACCCGCTATTTTCATTGCCTGTGGAGAGAATCTGAGGCCCCTCCCTAGGCTGGAGGAGAAAAGTAGGCTAAAGTGCAAGCGCCGTTTGCCAATGTCACACTGTACTTTCGCACCCATTGCCATAATTTCTTTTACAGCATTCTCACATTCTCGCACATCACACGCACGCGAACATCAATCGGATTACTTTTGTGATTTTGTCTGCCATATCGCCTACGCCTTAACCGAGCGTCGTCGAACCCGAGCGCTGTGCTCGTTTCAGACCACTTTACTACATAGTAATTCTGTGTCCAAGCGAGCAGACTTACAACATAAGCTGGCTCAAGCGACGAAAAACGAAGAAGAGTCGGCTAATCAATTACTGAAAAAATTGTACAGTTATAGCACAGAAAAGAGTTATACTGTCAGAGCCAGTGAGATTCTAATCAACTAACGACCAACGAATTTCGAAGCTCCACTTTCACACACAAACGCTCGCACATTCTTCTCGAGATGGGGGACGACGACGGAGTGAAGTTCCAGGCTCTGAGGCTCGAGGTGGCGTATCTGAGACGGAAGGTGGACAAGAAGAACATGGTGATTGAGGACTTCAGAGACCGCACGGAGCAACTGGAGGCGGAGGTGCGGGCTCTGAGGAAGAAGCTCAGCAACTACTGTGACAGCAAAAACAAGACGTTCACGATAAATGTGAGTAGAGTGTTTTTTCTGCGACGGAGGTAACAAAAAGCTTATAGATCTCAGGAATGTCTAAGTAAATGTCTATGGACGAGGAGGTTTGAAGAATTGAAGAAAATTTTTGTTCAACTAAACGTGCCTTGAATTTGTAATTTTTCAGCGAATTCTAAATGAATTCAGAGGAAGAGGCACTAAAATATTTTGAAGAAAAGTTCGTAAAATTTACTAAAAAATTCAATTCAATTAAACAAACTCTTTTGAAATCGTACAAAACAATAGAAAACCCCCTCTTGTTACGTCTCTGGTGCTTTCCGGGAAAACAGAAAGAAATTATCGACTTTCGTGACAAAAAAATTAAATACCGGAAATCATTGAAAACAGCACGTCCGATGGTTTTTCAGACCGACATTTCTCTCAATTTTCTAAAAAGCACTGAAAACCCACAGGAAAACGGCGACCGCGTCTACGACGAGCTATTCTCGCTCTCCCGAGCTGATCTAGTAGCTCTGAACGGCATCGATGTGAGCGCCAAGTTCGACCGGAAGTTCATATCGGATGCAGCAGTCGCGCTGTACGGCAAGATGGTCCTCAAGGCATCGAGTGTGACGGGGAAGCGGGCCAAGGGGGGCGAGTGCAAGCCCAGACTGGACCCCAAAGGCATCCAGATCATTCACGGTAGGAAGTTTATTTTTTGTTTCAAGTTTTTGAATCGGGTAATTTTTTTCAGAACTAATGGAAGAACGTCTGGACCAGTGCCGTCAAAACAGCAAAAGCAAGCCCATTGACGAGGATAGGTCAAGTCTGAGACGGATCGAAAAAACGCTGCGGATCAAGATAGCCAATCTGAATAAGGTGCCGCTGTACGAGTACCCGGAGGGCATCACGCTGGACGATCTGGAGTCGTTCAAAAACTTCATCAACGAAAACTGCTCGTCCGGGTCCGGCAAAGAGGAGTCTTGAGCTGCGAGGCTCCAAACGTGCCACAATATTGGAAAGTTTCAAGGTTTCTGATGTTAGAAATTAATATTCCTCAAGGCTGTTTGACCCACTTGCTAGAAATTTGGTAATTTCGGACGTGACTTGGCTGTTTCGAGGTCCCTTTACAATAGCTTTAAGGTAGATATCTCCGAAGAATTCATCGAGGCAGCAACAGCAACACAATCGGACGATTACATAGCTTAATGTCTCGAATTACAAGCTCTAATGGGCGGCCGTTGGACGAGCTGCCGATGAATGTGAATACCTGTTGTCTACTTCGGTGAAATTCATGCATATATTAATAGAACGTAATATAATAATTGGGATTATAAAACAGAGACATTAATAAAGGCGTTTGAAGTGCTGTCGATGCCCATTAGCGATGCCGAGAACGTTTGACACACAAAAAGTGTTAACGAAAACTCTTCAAAGCGACGATAATGCGTAATAATGGGCATTTGTGCGTCTAGTTCGACGTCTTTGTCGTCTTTTCCCTTTCGTTCCAGTCCAGCCATGAGCCTTGGTAGTTTCTGAGGCTGTAAAAATTTATGGTCTGAATCGGAACAAAACGAGGAATTTCTCACCTCGTGAAGCCCAGCTTCTCCACCTCCTCCAAAGCGAGTTGGCTGCGTCTGCCGGATCTGCAGAAGAAGATTATGTAGGCATCTTTGCTGGGCTTCTCTCTCCCGTAGGACTCCTTGAACTTTGCTGGAGTTGTCTCATCCGAGAAGGCACGCTTGACTTCAGATACTGCATTTTATTAAAAAAAAAAATCATTTTAGAAATTGAAAATTAAAATTTAAACAATTTCCAAGTCTGGAGGGGTTTAATTTATGAAGTTGGATACATTTGTAACAGTTATTTCATTACTCTTGTAAATCGAAACTTGTCCATAATACTAGCCTAGTTCTTGTTAAGGTTAGAAATAACTTAATGAAAAAACATGTTTAAAGCTAAGTCGGGGACGAACGCATTTGAGTGCATTTTCAATTCGCTTGTTGCAAAAGTTGGGTCGAAGTGAAAATATTTTGTCCCAAATTCCGTCACTGCAGAAACTTGTTGGACTCCTGACTTTGATCCCACAGGTCATAGAGCCTTAATGTAGAAGGATATTTTGCTAAATTTAATGTCATCTAACATTTGCCCAAGTTTAAGCTCAATTGGAGTTAGAAAATTTCTACCTCATGCAAACTTTGGGAGCCCTCAGCTTCACACCCTTAGGTCATAGAGGCTTACTGTAAAACTGTTTTTTGCTGGATTTAATGCTATCTAACAGTTGCCAAATTTTCAGCTCAATCGGTTGGCTTTGAAATTTTGCCCTTCAGTTCACCAGGGGAAAATCTTGGATGGCCACTTATTGACCCCCAGAATCCATTATTTTACATTTTTGAGACCATGACCCGAAACAAAAGTTGCTTAAATTGTAATTTTACATAACCATTCTGAATTTCAGCTCAATTAGAGTAACTAAATTTTTCCCCCTTCGAAGGCCTCTCACCCCAACCCCTTAAGTGATAGGGGCAAATATGTGGTCTATGATTTATTAGATTTGACATGATGTATAACATATCCGAAATTCAGCTTAATCGGATGAAGTATATGGAACTTTCACACAACGGGAAAACCCCCTTAATTACCCCCCAGGCAGTTTTCCGGAAAAACCAAAGTGGTTCCACCACCCTCAAGACCATACATGACAACATGCAAAAAGCCGCAGGTCTCTAGCTCTTGTAGTTTCGGAGCCTTTGCGACTCAGACGGACGGACGGACGGACATATCGGACACATACGTGCATTTTTTTCGAAATTGATGAAAATGCACTAAAAATGATCATGAAGAGACTTTGAATTTCAGTTTTTCAAAGCACTTTTCTCGATACAGAGTCATGAAGTTTTCAAAATTCAAATTGTTTATGTTTCGTCCCTACTTGTGTTTTTCCAAAGAACCATAAAATTGCCCCAATTTGACTGAACTTTTATGAAACTTACAAGGAATGTTGATAGCCTTCAGAATAGCCCCATTTTCTGCGACTTCTTCAGGATCCCGGACGTCAATGAGGTACTTTTCTGGAGAAAGATTCTTCACTTCCTCGTAGAAGACAATCTTGCTCGACATTCTCGTTGCGACTGAGCGAGAATTCTAGTTTCCAGCTGATTTTAATTAGTCAGCATACAACTGATAAATGTTATCAGCAAAATTGTTTTTCTGCGGCTTTTTAAGATAATCGTGAGAAGAAATTCTCTGTTTGCGCAAAATAAATATTGAAATTAGAATTATGCATTATTTGAAGCCTATTGATAAAAATTTTTACTTAAAAAATCTTCTAGGTTCCACGTGTTCGGTAATTTTAAATCTAAGAGCAAACTGAAGGCTTTCGAGTATCCAAGGCTTAGAAAATCGAGGTTTTGTAAATAATAACAATTAGCAGGCAAAATTCGGAAATATTCAAAGAAAAAGAAAGTCATGGAAGGTGAGAAGGCTTTTGATTTTGTCGGAGAGACAACAATTGGAGGTAAGAAGTGACAGCAGAGCTGTTGAATTGTTTAAAGGTCTCATAACTTTGTTTCCAAATTTCACTTTCAAGGTCACCAAACCGACATAATGTGCCACAGATTCGCGAACCGGGCCGTTCTCATCGTCACGCAGTACGGGAAGGTCGCCAACTTCTTCACTGCCAAGAACCAAGTGCCCACCGCCGAGAACCCACTGATGAACCGGCAGAAAGTCTACGAAATCGCTCCTCGATTTGGAGCAGCTTCAGACGAAATCGAAGGAGCCATCCGGTACCTGCTGCAGTACTTCGACTGCGACAACCTGCTCGTCAGTCTGGCGTTGAAAGAGATCAAAAAGGAGAACCTTATAGAGCTCAGAAACTTCCTGAGGACCATTCCAGTACTAAAAGCTAGAACTTAAAGAGTGTTTATTTCTAAGGGCTAAGAAAGTAATTACAATTTTAGGCACTTTATGATTCTCTACAAATCACAGGCTTATTCGAGGAATGTCACGGCTGGCTGAGGGGGCTCCGAGTCTAAATTGATGAGATTTTCTCGATCACGAGCTGCTTCAATGTTGGTTTTCTTGAGCCTCTGACCTCCCGAGGTTGCTTTCAGGTTCAGGTTCAGTTTGCGGTTGGTCATGTAAAACCAGCACCCCAGCCACATTCGGCTTATTGTGCATACCGCGGTCATCATCACCCTAGTCGGAGTTTATACCAGCTTCATCCTTACTAGGAGTGAGGTGATTTGTGGTATCTCCAACCCCATCAGGTCAGAGGGAGTAGCCTTAGCCACTCCCCACAGTCTGACCCTCGCCGCGTCCAGGACGACACAGCTGCACAACAAGTGTTCAGCCGTCTCGTCCTCAGAGCCCCAGAGTCGACACAAGGTTGAGTCTTATGGTATCCCGATGGTGTCGAGGTGCTTCCGGAAAGCCCCATGGCCCGTCAGAAGACCTATCACCATCCCGAGTTGTTGTCTGCCAAGGCGCAACAACTGCCTCGTCCTTCTCTCTGAGTGATAGAGAATGAATTCCTTGGAGTGGTTCTGAAGAGGATATCTCTCCCATCTCCTCCCAGTCTGGTGCTCCAACCATCTCGATATCTTCGTGTGAGCTGAACACAGAGCTAAACCGAAAGTTGGTGACGGACCACAGAAAGCTCTCTCGGACCCTAATCTGGCCAGAGAGTCAGCTCTTTCGTTGCCCCCTATGCCAAGGTGGCCTGGCACCCACGTGATGTCAACCAGGTTGTCCCTCCCTAGCATCATCACTCGTTGAAGGCAGGTCCAAACAGTCTTGGATGAGATCCGATTTGAGTCCAGGGCTCTAATGGCTGCCTGGCTATCGGAGCAAATCAAGATGTGCTTCTGTCGGATGTTACGTGACAGGCACTCTTCTGCACACATTTCAATAGCGTATAGTTCTGCCTGAAATACTGTGCTTTCTGCGCTGAGGCTAGCGTGCGAGGCAACTTGGAGTTCTTGACAGAAAGCTCCTGCCCCCGTGCCAGCCTCACATTTGGAACCATCTGTGAACCATATTAGGTCCCCGGTGAGCAGTTCCCTCTGCCCACCCAGCCATTCCTCTCTTGTGGGAACGTTCACTGTGAATGGCCTCTCAAAGTTGAAGGTCGTCCGCATGAAGTCAGATGGCATGCCCAACACGGGATCCCTCAACATCTCAAACAGGGCTCCTGAGTGACCTCCCTCAAAGATCTGTCTGCTCAACTCCGGGTCATTTACCAAAAGTCTGTAGGTTGCTCTCCTCGCCTGCGCCTTAATATAAAAGTCGAGGGGTGGAAGATTGAGGAGAACTTCCAGAGGAGCTAGCGGTGTGGTCCTGAAGCAACCTGTGATTGTCCTGCCTACCGTGCCCTGGAGGCTCTGCAGAAGCTTTCCTGCTCCCGACTACCTCGCCCTGGTCCACCAGCACTGGCAAGCGTACACAATCATAGGTCTGATGACTGTGATATAGAGATGGTACAGCAACTCCGGTCGCAGTCCCCAAGTCTTACCACACAAGCGCTTGATGAGCCACAATGAAAGTCTTGCTTTCTCCATCACGCGCTGCAAGTGCGGATATTCACTCCAAGATATTTAGCCTGCAACGAAAAAGGAATCTCTACACCCCCCATCTTAGGTGGCCTGAGGCTCTCCAGCCCCCTCACCAACGTGAAGGGAACTATGGTTGTCTTCGACGGGTTTACTCGCAAACCCTCGGCATCACACCATTCCTTCACGAGGTTGAGTGCCACCTGCATCCTGCTCGACACCGTAGAAGGCAGAAGCCCCTGACTACCACCACCAAGTCGTCAGCATACCCCTGCACCTCAAATTCAGCGCCCGTCAGCCTCACCAGCAGCCCATCCACTACCAGCGCCCACAGTAGTGGTGAAAGAACGCCACCCTGTGGGCACCCCCGTGAAGTCCTTGCTGCCAGTGTCTCGGAGAAGAAGGATGACAGGATAACCCGACTGTTCAGCATGGACTCCGCCCACGTGCAGACAGCCGGACCAACCCCTCTTCTCTCCAAGGTCCCCACCATTGACCTCGTCGATGCATGGTTAAATGCCCCTTCTATGTTGAGAAAGGACGCCAACGCAATATGCTTCTGGTCAATGGTCTTCTCCAACGTCGTCACCAAAGAGTGAAGCGCCGTCTCGGTAGATTTTCCTGACTGATAAGCGAATTGATTGCGATGCAGAGGTCGATCATTCAGACACTCATCTCGCACATACCTATCCAGGATCTTCTCCAAAACCTTAAGTAGGAAGGAAGTGAGGCTGATGGGCCGGAACGAGTCCGGCTTAGCCTCTCTAGCTCTTCCAACTTTAGTTATATAGGCCACCCTCACGATGGTCCAGGCCTTTGGCACATAGCTCCAGGCCAGGCACAGTCGGAAGACCTCCACCAGGTGCGGGACGAGCACGTCCTGCCCCTCCTCAAGAAGGGCTGGTATAAGGCCGTCCACTCCAGGTGTCTTGAAAGGTGAGAGGGTTCCCACCGCCCATCTCACCTTGTCCTGCGTGACAATCCTCCGAGCGCTCCTCAAGTAGTCCACGTTGAGTGTATTGCGCCCCGAGTTGCCCCATGGTATGCCTGGGAGATTGTCAAAATTTACCACCACTTCCGCAGCGCCAGGGAAGTGAGTGCTGAGCAATAGCTGCAGCGCCTTCCTGGCCGTATAAGTGAAAGTGCCATCCGACCTCCTCAGCATCCCCATGTAGTCATCAGGATCCCTCGAGAGAACTTTGTGAACCCTGTGAGCCTCTGGCATGTGGTTGATGCCCTCATAGAAGTTTCTCCAGTTCTCTCTCTTCGATCTCCTGATCTCATTGTTGTAAGCCGTAAGAGCCTAGAGCATGGAAAATTTTACTCACCTTCCAGCTTATATGGAGGGGGCGAATCCCGTCTTTTCGGGTTCCAACATCAATCAACCAATGATTGCTCCACTACTTGGATCGAAAAAAATTCGGTTTTTTTTTCGGCCCTGCAGCGGGGTGAAAGTGGTATCAGGAGATTCGTTATGTCCCAAGGATTCCAAAATGCCACGGCTCGTCAAGAACAACCACCTGGGAGCCGAGCAATCCGTCTCCAAAGTTCGTGATTTTTGGTGATTTTTGCTCTGGAGGCGCCTTGACATGTGCACTATTTCCGGCTCTCCCCGGTCATGAAGGGGGTTGGATGGGGTATCACCAGACTCTCTAGGCTTCAAGCATTCTGCAATGCTACGGCTCGCCAGGATCAATGGCCTGGGAGCCTCGCAATCAGGTTCCAAAGTTAAGCATTTTTTTCGGCGCGTGAAAAATGCTTAACTTTGGAACCTGATTGCGAGACTCCCAAGCCATAGATCCTGGCGAGCCGTAGCATTGCAGAATGCTTGAAGCCTAGAGAGTCTGGTGATACCCCATCCAACCCCCTTCATGACCGGGGAGAGCCGGAAATAGTGCACATGTCAAGGCGCCTCCAGAGCAAAAATCACCAAAAATCACGAACTTTGGAGGCGGATTGCTCGGCTCCCAGGTAGTTGTTCTTGACGAGCCGTGGCATTTTGGAATCCTTGGGACATAACGAATCTCCTGATACCACTTTCACCCCGCTGCAGGGCCGAAAAAAAAACCGAATTTTTTTCGATCCAAGTAGTGGAGCAATCATTGGTTGATTGATGTTGGAACCCGAAAAGACGGGATTCGCCCCCTCCATATAAGCTGGAAGGTGAGTAAAATTTTCCATGCTCTAGGCGTAAGAGCCACGTGGAATTCGGTCCAGTCACCAGTTCTCTTGGACTGATTGTTGAGCCTCCTCACTTGTCTCCTCATCAGCTCCAATCTCCTGTTCCACCATGGGACACTCCTGTTGTCCCCTTTCGTCCTCAGTGGACAGTTGTCATAATAGGAACTCACAATCACTGACTGCAAACGCGTCACAATCGATTCCAAGTCCCCGATATCCCGGCACGCATAGTCTACAACCTGCAGATTGCGTTCAAGTGAGTCACGGAACCTCCCCAGTCTACGAAATCGCTCCTCGATTTGGAGCAGCTTCAGACGAAATCGAAGGAGCCATCCGGTACCTGCTGCAGTACTTCGACTGCGACAACCTGCTCGTCAATCTGGCGCTGAAGGAGATCAAGAAAGAGAACCTCATAGAGCTCAGAAACTTCCTGGGGACCATTCCAGTACTAAAAGCTAGAACTTAAAGAGTGTTTATTTCTAAGGGCTAAGAAAGTAATTACAATTTTAGGCACTTTATGATTCTCTACAAATCACAGGCTTATTCGAGGAATGTCACAGCTGGCTGAGGGGGCTCCGAGTCTAAATTGATGAGATTTTTTCGATCACGAGCTGCTTCAATGTTGGTTTTCTTGAGCCTCTGACCTCCCGAGGTTGCTTTCAGGTTCAGGTTCAGTTTGCGGTTGGTCATGTAAAACCAGCACCCCAGCCACATTCGGCTTATTGTGCATACCGCGGTCATCATCACCCTAGTCGGAGTTTATACCAGCTTCATCCTTACTAGGAGTGAGGTGATTTGTGGTATCTCCAAACCCATCAGGTCAGAGGGAGTAGCCTTAGCCACTCCCCACAGTCTGACCCTCGCCGCGTCCAGGACGACACAGCTGCACAACAAGTGTTCAGCCGTCTCGTCCTCAGAGCCCCAGAGTCGACACAAGGTTGAGTCTTATGGTATCCCGATGGTGTCGAGGTGCTTCCGGAAAGCCCCATGGCCCGTCAGAAGACCTATCACCATCCCGAGTTGTTGTCTGCCAAGGCGCAACAACTGCCTCGTCCTTCTCTCTGAGTGATAGAGAATGAATTCCTTGGAGTGGTTCTGAAGAAGATATCTCTCCCATCTCCTCCCAGTCTGGTGCTCCAACCATCTCGATATCTTCGTGTGAGCTGAACACAGAGCTAAACCGAAAGTTGGTGACGGACCACAGAAAGCTCTCTCGGACCCTAATCTGGCCAGAGAGTCAGCTCTTTCGTTGCCCTCTATGCCAAGGTGGCCTGGCACCCACGTGATGTCAACCAGGTTGTCCCTCCCTAGCATCATCACTCGTTGAAGGCAGCTCCAAACAGTCTTGGATGAGATCCGATTTGAGTCCAGGGCTCTAATGGCTGCCTGGCTATCGGAGCAAATCAAGATGTGCTTCTGTCGGATGTTACGTGACAGGCACTCTTCTGCACACATTTCAATAGCGTATATAGTTCTGCCTGAAATACTGTGCTTTCTGCGCTGAGGCTAGCGTGCGAGGCAACTTGGAGTTCTTGACAGAAAGCTCCTGCCCCCGTGCCAGCCTCACATTTGGAACCATCTGCGAACCATATTAGGTCCCCGGTGAGCAGTTCCCTCTGCCCACCCAGCCATTCCTCTCTTGTGGGAACGTTCACTGTGAATGGCCTCTCAAAGTTGAAGGTCGTCCGCATGAAGTCAGATGGCATGCCCAACACGGGATCCCTCAACATCTCATACAGGGCTCTTGAGTGACCTCCCTCAAAGCTCTGTCTGCTCAACTCCGGGTCATTTACCAAAAGTCTGTAGGTTGCTCTTCTCGCCTGCGCCTTAATATAAAAGTCGAGGGGTGGAAGATTGAGGAGAACTTCCAGAGGAGCTAGCGGTGTGGTCCTGAAGCAACCTGTGATTGTCCTGCCTACCGTGCCCTGGAGGCTCTGCAGAAGCTTTTCTGCTCCCGACTGCCTCGCCCTGGTCCACCAGCACTGGCAAGCGTACACAATCATAGGTCTGATGACTGTGATATAGAGATGGTACAGCAACTCCGGTCGCAGTCCCCAAGTCTTACCACACAAGCGCTTGATGAGCCACAATGAAAGTCTTGCTTTCTCCATCACGCGCTGCAAGTGCGGATATTCACTCCAAGATATTTAGCCTGCAACGAAAAAGCAATCTCTACACCCCCCATCTTAGGTGGCCTGAGGCTCTCCAGCCCCCTCACCAACGTGAAGGGAACTATGGTTGTCTTCGACGGGTTTACTCGCAAACCCTCGGCATCACACCATTCCTTCACGAGGTTGAGTGCCACCTGCATCCTGCTCGACACCGTAGAAGGCAGAAGCCCCTGACTACCACCACCAAGTCGTCAGCATACCCCTGCACCTCAAATTCAGCGCCCGTCAGCCTCACCAGCAGCCCATCCACTACCAGCGCCCACAGTAGTGGTGAAAGAACGCCACCCTGTGGGCACCCCCGTGAAGTCCTTGCTGCCAGTGTCTCGGAGAAGAAGGATGACAGGATAACCCGACTGTTCAGCATGGACTCCGCCCACGTGCAGACAGCCGGACCAACCCCTCTTCTCTCCAAGGTCCCCACCATTGACCTCGTCGATGCATGGTTAAATGCCCCTTCTATGTTGAGAAAGGACGCCAACGCAATATGCTTCTGGTCAATGGTCTTCTCCAACGTCGTCACCAAAGAGTGAAGCGCCGTCTCGGTAGATTTTCCTGACTGATAAGCGAATTGATTGCGATGCAGAGGTCGATCATTCAGACACTCATCTCGCACATACCTATCCAGGATCTTCTCCAAAACCTTAAGTAGGAAGGAAGTGAGGCTGATGGGCCGGAACGAGTCCGGCTTAGCCTCTCTAGCTCTTCCAACTTTAGTTATATAGGCCACCCTCACGATGGTCCAGGCCTTTGGCACATAGCTCCAGGCCAGGCACAGTCGGAAGACCTCCACCAGGTGCGGGACGAGCACGTCCTGCCCCTCCTCAAGAAGGGCTGGTATAAGGCCGTCCACTCCAGGTGTCTTGAAAGGTGAGAGGGTTCCCACCGCCCATCTCACCTTGTCCTGCGTGACAATCCTCCGAGCGCTCCTCAAGTAGTCCACGTTGAGTGTATTGCGCCCCGAGTTGCCCCATGGTATGCCTGGGAGATTGTCAAAATTTACCACCACTTCCGCAGCGCCAGGGAAGTGAGTGCTGAGCAATAGCTGCAGCGCCTTCCTGGCCGTATAAGTGAAAGTGCCATCCGACCTCCTCAGCATCCCCATGTAGTCATCAGGATCCCTCGAGAGAACTTTGTGAACCCTGTGAGCCTCTGGCATGTGGTTGATGCCCTCATAGAAGTTTCTCCAGTTCTCTCTCTTCGATCTCCTGATCTCATTGTTGTAAGCCGTAAGAGCCACGTGGAATTCGGTCGAGTCACCAGTTCTCTTGGACTGATTGTTGAGCCTCCTCACTTGTCTCCTCATCAGCTCCAATCTCCTGTTCCACCATGGGACACTCCTGTTGTCCCCTTTCGTCCTCAGTGGACAGTTGTCATAATAGGAACTCACAATCACTGACTGCAAACGCGTCACAATCGATTCCAAGTCCCCGATATCCCGGCACGCATAGTCTACAACCTGCAGATTGCGTTCAAGTGAGTCACGGAACCTCCCCAGTCTACGAAATCGCTCCTCGATTTGGAGCAGCTTCAGACGAAATCGAAGGAGCCATCCGGTACCTGCTGCAGTACTTCGACTGCGACAACCTGCTCGTCAATCTGGCGCTGAAGGAGATCAAGAAAGAGAACCTCATAGAGCTCAGAAACTTCCTGGGGACCATTCCAGTACTAAAAGCTAGAACTTAAAGAGTGTTCATTTCTAAGGGCTAAGAAAGTAATTACAATTTTAGGCACTTTATGATTCTCTACAAATCACAGGCTTATTCGAGGAATGTCACAGCTGGCTGAGGGGGCTCCGAGTCTAAATTGATGAGATTTTTTCGATCACGAGCTGCTTCAATGTTGGTTTTCTTGAGCCTCTGACCTCCCGAGGTTGCTTTCAGGTTCAGGTTCAGTTTGCGGTTGGTCATGTAAAACAAGCACCCCAGCCACATTCGGCTTATTGTGCATACCGCGGTCATCATCACCCTAGTCGGAGTTTATACCAGCTTCATCCTTACTAGGAGTGAGGTGATTTGTGGTATCTCCAAACCCATCAGGTCAGAGGGAGTAGCCTTAGCCACTCCCCACAGTCTGACCCTCGCCGCGTCCAGGACGACACAGCTGCACAACAAGTGTTCAGCCGTCTCGTCCTCAGAGCCCCAGAGTCGACACAAGGTTGAGTCTTATGGTATCCCGATGGTGTCGAGGTGCTTCCGGAAAGCCCCATGGCCCGTCAGAAGACCTATCACCATCCCGAGTTGTTGTCTGCCAAGGCGCAACAACTGCCTCGTCCTTCTCTCTGAGTGATAGAGAATGAATTCCTTGGAGTGGTTCTGAAGAGGATATCTCTCCCATCTCCTCCCAGTCTGGTGCTCCAACCATCTCGATATCTTCGTGTGAGCTGAACACAGAGCTAAACCGAAAGTTGGTGACGGACCACAGAAAGCTCTCTCGGACCCTAATCTGGCCAGAGAGTCAGCTCTTTCGTTGCCCTCTATGCCAAGGTGGCCTGGCACCCACGTGATGTCAACCAGGTTGTTCCTCCCTAGCATCATCACTCGTTGAAGGCAGCTCCAAACAGTCTTGGATGAGATCCGATTTGAGTCCAGAGCTCTAATGGCTGCCTGGCTATCGGAGCAAATCAAGATGTGCTTCTGTCGGATGTTACGTGACAGACACTCTTCTGCACACATTTCAATAGCTCAGAAACTTCCTGGGGACCATTCCAGTACTAAAAGCTAGAACTTAAAGAGTGTTTATTTCTAAGGGCTAAGAAAGTAATTACAATTTTAGGCACTTTATGATTCTCTACAAATCACAGGCTTATTCGAGGAATGTCACGGCTGGCTGAGGGGGCTCCGAGTCTAAATTGATGAGATTTTCTCGATCACGAGCTGCTTCAATGTTGGTTTTCTTGAGCCTCTGACCTCCCGAGGTTGCTTTACTTTCCGAAGCTTTTTGACTTCCTGAGGCTACCTCCCCTCCCGAGGATTTCTGACTCCCCGAGGCTGCCTGACGTCCCGGGGCTACCTGACCTCCTGGAGTTATGGCTACTAGGTTGTTGAAAGGTGCCTCCTCACCACTAGTTCCTGACTGCTGAACTTGAGCCGTTCTCGTTGGAGCTTCTACTCCACTTGCACTCGGTCCTACAGAAAAATTTAAATTCAGAGTCTGTGATGGAAACTCGAGAAAAAACTCACTTTCAGAATTAGCCAAGAACCCGCTGCTACTTTCAGCCTTTTTGGAAAAAACGAAGGCCGCAATGTAGAAAAACACGGTGATGGATCCCACGAAAACGGCGGAAATGATGAATTTTAAGGGCGATGACGTGTTGTCCCGACAACAGCCCAGCTCGCCCGACCACATCCGGCGGGTTTTGTTCATCTGAAAGCAAAAGTTGAGAGTTTAGTTTGCTTGGTTTTAACACCAAAGGTTAATTTTTCTATTAGGACTTAAGGAGTGGAGAAAAGGTTTGATTTTTGAAAGATTTGAACGCTGTAGGATCAAGGTAAGGATCGTAAAAAGATTCCAAGAGTTAAAGAGAGGCAACCACTGAGACATTTTCAGAATTACTAAGCTCTATAGAAAAGGAACTTTTTGAAATAAACAGGATGGCTGATGGAGTTAAATTTTCATCATACACCCAAAAGATGAGGCCATCAAAGGCATTCGTGAACATTTCAGACTCAAAGTACTGTAAAATTGAGCCCTAAAAACTTACAGAATTAACAATATCGAAGCAGATATTGAGCTTCCCGACCCGCGTCGAGATCTCCTCGTACAGACTGTTCAAGGACATGTATTCTCCTTCGCACCGCTCGCAGATCGTGTGGTTGTCCTTTCTGGGCTCTGCGCCCTTCGTGCAATTGTTGAGTTGCTCCGTCAAGTTAAAGAACGTCTTGGTGTCGTTGGACAGGACCTGAATGGCCCCCGGAGTGGCGTTCCAGAAGGAGTAGCAGCTGGCGCATTTCGCGTTGTCCCACCAGCCCACGGCCTGCTGATACATGCTGGAAACAAAAGAATTAGTCATCTGCAAAAGCGAAGAGGAATGTCGGCTTACTTCCAGAACATGTTGAGTCGGTTGGTGCCGACGTAGCGGTTGAGGCAGTTCGGGTCAGAGTCGTCCTTCAGTTGGTCGAAGGCCTGAGTAAGGCCTAGGTACTCCTGGCTGCAGTTCATGCAGAAGGCAAAGTTTGTATCGGAGGCAAGCAGAGCATGTTCGAGGTACGAGGCGAGGTGCTTGTCGACTGCTTGCTTTTTATTCAGACACAAGTCCGAGAAGCAGGCCAGTGGGAGGAGACTCAGCACCACTAGCACGTGAAACCGCTCCATTTTAGCGTATTTTTTGCTTAAAATCGGTCTCTTTAATAGCAGTACTTCTTATCACAACTTAAACAGCTGATTAAATGGGAAGGAGGCGACCTGGTATCCGACCACTGGAAATCGAGAAAGAAATTGCTTCAAGCAGAAAATTCGTTTTATTTCAAACCGTTTAAAATCTTCATTTGAAATTGTTTGTATGAAATCAGAATCCGAATCAGAAATGAAAGACTTCTTTTAAGCTGGAGAAATTGGTTGAAGAATTAAAAATGGGAGAAAACTTATTTTAAATTTACTTCAAAAATGAGTTTTAGCCTAATTTCAGCTAAAATTTCTAATTTCCATAATCGTAAGGGCTTGGACTGGTTTAGTTTGCCATGATAGAAATTCTCATGAAGTTTTAATTAATTTTTTTTTTTTTGAATTTTTAGTCTACTAAGCGAGAACTTTTAAAACGAGTACTACATATTTTAGTTGGTAAAAATTCGAAAGAAATGTGAAATAACTTCTAAGTCTCAAAATCTTTTTTCAGAATGAATCAAATTATGAGATAAATCAATATTGAAAACCTAACGAAAAAACTTATACACATAATTCATTAATTTTTTTTGGTGCAAGGTCAAAATTGAAGTTATGTTTAAATTTTTAGCTAAATATGTGACTGTAAAGGTTTGTACTGGGGACAGATGTGTTACGTTAAAGCACTTGAGAAATCGGAGGAAGGATGATTTATTCATCTAGTTCATGGAAAGAAGTGTGACTGATAGGCAGAAGGAATAGGTTGAGGACATGTAAATAGATATACGCTAAATAAATAATGGCCAAGTAAGCCTTAGTTTCCAGGGAGCAGCCTGCTAAGCTCGAACAGTGACAAAAATCCTGAATCAAAATTATTTCCGAATGGAAAATTTTGTTAGCTCATCAAAGAGGATCAACAAAGATCTGGCTGCATTAGAAGACCCTCTATGTTGTGACCAAATACCTCCTATACTACTTCCCATTCATCAAGAAGGGTATCCACCGAAAACTACTCTCCGTCGAGGAGGAAAAAAACTCACTTTTCTTCAATATTTTATTATGGTTTCTCACTACATCTCTATGTTCCTTAGTTTAGTTGTATCTTGCCTTTACTTCCACTATCATATATGCCCTAGATGTATGTTGAAGGTTTATCATGCTTTGATAGATTATGATGCGTACTTACTCCAATTAAATTATCATTACTCGTTAAAGTTTATATGTGTTGCTATACTTTAGTTTCTTCTGCTTCACGTAAATCTTCTCTCTGTCTATTAATTTACCTATTTCTTGCTCTGCGGGTTGTCGCCCGTCCGAAACTGAGGGGGAGTTGTGAATAAAGAAGGCGATTAATTGCAAACTCTACGTCTAAGTAGTCAGCGTTTAATTTAATGTATAATTTTGAAATGTAAAAAACCCTAATTTTAAATATTTAAATTAATGCTCGCAGTTCAAACGTCTAATCCAAATTGCTTCCGATACTAGAGTGGCTTAAAATCGTGTTAGTGTGTCCAAACTCACGGCTGCTATCTCAAGGAGGAGGAGGAGAAAGATGAGGGGCGCGGATATATATAAGAAAGACATTTTGGTCAATCATCGAGTAACGTCGTATTACGACAAGTTCCAGGAGTTGGAGGAGGAGGAGGACGAGGAGTTGATGAGGTGAGCGTCGCTAGGGTTGGGCTTGGGTCCCCAGATGCGGACGGTGCCGTCGTCGGAGGCACTGGCCAGCAGGGACGGGTACACGGGGTTCCAGGAGACGCAATTGACGCTGCGAGTGTGGCCTGTGAGGATCCCGAGAGGCTCCTCACGCCGTATGTGCCAGATGAAGACCTTGTGGTCCTCGCTGCCGCTCGCCACAAAGCTCTCATTGACGCCCCCGAAGCAGCTGTAGATCGTAAAGTGACCCTGCGTGACCCCCTGGAACCGCCTGACTAGACACTTGTCCTGCAAGTCCCATAAATGCAGACCCTGGGAGGCGATGTTGAGGAGGGCCAGGCGGTCCTTGGAGTCCACGGAGAAGGCCGAGATGGGACACTGCTCCTGCAGCACGTTCTGGTCCTCGTGGCTCTGGAAGCAGTAGCTGCGGATGCGGTAGTGCGTGTCAGCTGCCAGAACGGTGCGATTGTCGGAGCGGAAGGCGAGACCGGTGACGCGGACTCCGTCCCAGCTCTCGAGGATAGTGCCGTCGAGGTCACAGAGGTAGAACTGGCCCCTCTGTCCACCCGTCACGAACCTCGTTCCATCGCAGTTGAAGGCAGCACACGTGAGACTGTCGTCCTGCGAGTGGGCCACCTTCGTCTGCAGCTTCATGTCGTCGATGTTCCAGATCCAGAGCTCACCACAGTCCTCGGCCCCGCCCACGATCAAGTACTTGGAGTCGGGGCTCCAGGTGAGGAAGGAGACCGAGAACTGGTGCCCGTCGAGAGCCTTCTTGTGGCGCACCGTCAGCTTCACCGGGTCCACCTCCCAGATGATCACGGTGCAGTCTTTTGATCCCGTGGCTAGCTTCAGACCGTCTGGGGAGAACTTGCAGAACCAGACCTGGAAGACGATTTTCTGTTATTGCTGTCATAGCTATTTTTAGTTTATTTTTATGTTTTAGTTTAAAAGCTTTAACATTTGATTTCACGGCCAAAAAACAACTATTTCGACCCTAGAACGACTCTCACCCTCTGAAAACCCATACTGAGCCACTTATCAACGAAGTGGAGCTGCTTTCACATGACCTCTAATATTTTCCAGCATTTTTAGCAGCATTTTGTGTCAGTTTTGTGTCAATTTTGCAAAAATATGTCGAGGACCAAAGAGGTCTAATAGAGAGTTCGTGATCAGAGATGAAGGCTCCATAATCATCCGACCTTTATGGAGCCTTCAGTTGGCTACAGATTTAAAATTAAAACTCCAACCGACAGGTAACATGGAGGACTAATGAATTTCGGACTAAAAGCCAGTGGAGTGCGCCATGAAAGCCAGAAAAGTTCCAGAAAACAAATCAA
This sequence comes from Forcipomyia taiwana, assembly GCA_963930915.1. Classification (NCBI taxonomy): domain Eukaryota; kingdom Metazoa; phylum Arthropoda; class Insecta; order Diptera; family Ceratopogonidae; genus Forcipomyia; species Forcipomyia taiwana. Next base: position 394,450 of record CAWVOI010000024.1, on the reverse strand, counting down.
AATATCCCCTTACCTCCTCCTGGTGGTCGATGAGGATCTGCAGGGGTTGCATTGGGAACGTGTCCGATGAACAATTGTGATCGACGAAGAGAGAGACATTCTCAATGTCAGTCTTCCATGCCATATCGTGGCAGGCACAGCGGTCCGCTTGGTATTCCACAGCCTGTACGAGCAACGACCGGAGCCGCCGGGGTGGCAGCATCACGGTCGCTGGCAGAAATGATTGCAGTCTGTCCATGAGACGAGTCCGCGATGGAAGACCCCGACCCTCCCATCCCGTGCGCTGATAAAGCTCCGTGTTGTTGGTGCACATCATGTACGAGCTGAGCTGGTGGACGCGGGGCGTGTTGTGCTGCAGAGGCGTCAGCTCATTCCGGAGCACGTGGAGAGCGTCGATGGGCCGGGACTCCTCGAGGAACTCCAAGTACTTTTGTTCCAGCAGCAGAAACTTCATCTCTGTAATGCATGATTTGTCGTGAATGGCGTCGTTGATGAGGGTTGAGAGCTCCTCTAGGCAGTGGTCAGCTTTGGTCCAGTCGCCATTGACGACGTACTCGCGAAACTTGGCGGCCGCCGGGTGGTCCAGGCAGCATCCCGACTCTTGCATCAGCGTCTCGGCACTCTTGTCCAGCCCGATCTGCTTCAGGTGCTGCCCTATGAGACGCACGATGTCCTGGTCGACCCGATCCAGCACGGGTTTCTGGCCGTTCACCTGAAATGTATGCAAAATTGATGTTTTTAGTTGTTTTACCTTGTGCTAGACCTACTTCAAATCGGATCATGCCTTTTAAAAACCCTGTCAATGTCACACCATGTCAAAGAACCAAGGGTCTTTCTTAAAACTTTTTAACACTCATCTTCTGGTTGGGTCAAATTGACCCAATTTCGGATTTCAAATAGATTTTTTTATATGATATATTTGTCCAAATTAGCTGAATTTTTGGCTCACTGACTGATTTGTGTTATATATAAAGAATTTATGAATCAATTTGTTATATGATTTGTGTGTGACCCCCAACAAAAAAAGTTGCAAATGTTCTGCTCGCTGGGAACGGAACTTTTGTAACTTTTTCTGAACGGAAGATGAGTGTTAAGAAAGTTGCTATTGAAACCCAATGATTTATTTTGAAGCGTTTGTTGAATTGAAAATCAATCGAATAGCTAGTAAAGTTGATAAAACAACACATAAAATATTAATAAGTTCGAATGTAAAAGAGATAAAATTGAGCTTATTGTAAGTTTGGATTTGAAATGTATGACTTAATCTTTCGTGAGTTTTTTTCTCAAAAATCAACATGAATTAAATTAAAGGTTTTTATACAAACAAAAATTAAATATTGTAACCCACATCAGTACTAAAGACCTTTTTATCTTGCCTAGAAGCCGTAAGCTTCACAAAATATGAATTGTACTGTTTTTTCCAGACACATTTTCCTTGTTTGACTCACTAGAAGGAATTTCCGGTAGCCAATATGTTGTTCCAAGAACGTTTAAACTTTTCTTTACGTTTTGATACACCACTTCATGCTTTGAAATATTTCTTGCCCAATTAAGTAGGTGTCGGATTATGCTGGAATAGCAGATATGGAGAACAAAGGATAGAAAAACCCGAGTGAAAGGTCGATTTGTGACTCAAAAAAGCACATGAATAGCCAAATGACCATCGGATTATATTTTTCTGCACCAGAAACACTCTCCATAATCACTCGAGCTGAGCTCAATTCAGGGCTTTGGGAATCATGAAGTTCACTATCGCGGAGCTCCAAAGTCCTTCCTCTGATTGAAAGAAAATTTACTGCGGCCACTCAGATCGTCTTTGTAGTCTGTGTTTACGTTCCCTCCCCCAAATCGGTCATTCACCTTGTCTGCAGCCACCTCGGAAACGGGGCTCATCGGAGCCATCGTGGAAAGAATCGAATCTACGTCGGATCCCTTCAAGCCCATGTCTTATCGCCGCTCTTAATCTCGCTCGACTGACACTTTTTTATTCGCGATTTTTTTTTGCTCGAATCGCCATGACTACAAATATAGCTCATAGCTCACAGAGAAACCTTGCACCTCGTTCGAATTTTCTTTTCGATCCGAACGATTTTCAGCCGTTTTGGGTCAGGGTCACGCACAGCTCGATGAATCAATGCAAAACTGCATTCGTAGCAGCCAGCTGCTAGAACGTCGCATTAAGTGGAGCGAACAAAGAGAACTCCTACCTGAACTACGTTGTTGTTCGCCAGCTCCCCGGACGTCGTCCCTTTGTTTTCGCCACTGAACCCATTCAGCTCCATCCCGTTGCTCCCCGAATTTTCAGCCAGCATCGCAGATTCTGGGCCCTCCGAGCCTCTTCTTCGTCTTCTGTACTGTCTGCTGCTCCTGTCCGACTCTCTGGTGCTATTGCTGCTGCTCCGTCTCCTGTTCAGCTGATTCGCTGCACTTTCTTCCTCTCCACCTTCTTCGCTATCGTCGTTGTTCTCTACTGCGAACAATGGCTGCTTTGACGATGATGAACTTTGTTGTTTTCTCTTTTTCCTTGGGGGACCTTCCCCCGTTCCACTACACCTAGACTTTTCAATTTTGATGTAATTGCCACAATTGTACGCTAAAATACGGCCTGTATGGGACTTTTTAGGTAGATTATTTTATTTTCTTTGTGATGATGACTTTTCGACGATCAAATACGAAGAAAAAACTGAGCTAAAGGCTTCGTGGTAGAATATTCTGACCCAGCGACAAACAGAAAATTTCAAACCCCAGAAAGTTTCAAAAACTCTTGGAAATGGAAAAGTAGTGAAGAAAATAATTTTCCACGAGAAAAATGAACAATTCAGGAATTCTGAAACTCTGCATGTTGGACAAACAGACAAAATATCGGACCCAAATCTTGAACGAAAAATTTTTAATTTTCGCATTATTTTCCAGTCGCGGATAGCAAGAAGCAACCGTTTGGAGTAATTTGAATTTTGAAGTCCCGCAGTCACATTGCTTGCTCCAGTTTTAGCAAAACTCGAATTGTTTTATTTATTTTAAAAAATAACAAAATACGGTTGCGGTAGACTGGAAGAATTCTGGAATTGTCGTGGCTCTGTAGAAGTCGATAGAAATGGCTTTTTATATGAGCGCGAGAGCGAAATTTGGATGACTCGATGCGACCTCTCTAAGTACTTCATAGGAATGTCTCTAGATTCTAGATTTGCTAGGCCCAGACTTCACGTCAAACAGCTTCCTCACGAAGTATACCTGGAAAGGCGTTTTACATATGAATCAACAAGGAGGTGACTTTGGGAGCTTCTTACCGTGATTATTGTTGTGATCAGAATAACAATGATCTGGATGAGTGACCAGTACATAACGTAGGAGTTGTTGTCGATGATAAGGGCGTAGTCCCTGGCCTCCCAGGCTCGGGCTGCAGACAGGTACTGGAACATTTCAGAAACTCGCTTCTCTACTCCAATGATTGTGGTCTAAAAAAGAGGTTTTTTTAGTCAAATGAGTTTAACTCAGAAAAGCTGTTCTTTTACACTTAATGAAATTCAAAATTTTAAATTGGTAAAGTTGGCTTAAGCCAATTAAGTTTAGAGCTTCTTCTTGGCTATTTTGAAAATACTTTGACAGCTAATAAAATCAGAAAAGAGCCTAAATTCAAGACGCTCTAAATATGTTGACTATTTTTAACTTTTATAGGCGAAACTAGGGCGAGTTCTTTGAAAGTGCTAATTGACGTGACGGAACTTTTTTCTTGTTTAATGACATCCGCAAACTCTCTACGTCACAGCAAGTGCTCAACCTTTGCTCTTGGTTCCAAAATACTGGCTTAAAAATAAAAAAATTGTTTTTGTTTTCGTAACATATGTTTGTTGAAGATTATTTTTGACTAACTTTTTAGAGATGATGTAAGAACAAATAAGGGGAACAAGGTTGAAAGAAATTTGTTTGAAAGTTGAAGCTGTTTTTTATGCTTTTGGAATGACTCCAAAGTAAAGCCAAAATCTAGCTCAAGGGTCAAAACCACGAATGAGACAGGAAGCTCTAAATCTGAATGAGAAAAATTTCGGGCTGCAAAAAGACTCACACTGAAGTTTGCCATGTTGACGTTAAGGTCCTGGATCTCTTGGGCGTACTTCTCCCACTCGTCGTACCGAATGACGGTCAGATAGATGTTCACCAGCTTGCTGGCAAACCGCGAGAACTGGTTGTCCACACAGACCCCGTAGTAGCCCCCTTCACTAGCGTTGTCGGTGTAGTCCGAGTTTGCTTGCCACTCGTACGGCTTGACGATCTCCCCTTTGGGGTTCCGCACTGCGAATCCCGCCATTCCATCGCCCCCTCGGATCACCTGAAAACTCACGTAGAACGTCGATCCTGGCTGGACGTACTGGAAGTAGCAGTCTTCCTTCCCGGCATCAAGGTGTACTTTGTAATCTGAAACGCAAGAAGAAGGTGATAGTGGTGCGGGAGCCATAATCGCGAGAGGAGACAGAAATCGAGGTTTTACTCACCCATGGCGACTGCCGGGAGTGTCTCGTACCATGGTCGGTCTGTGTTGGCTACTATGGAGGCTATTTTCAGGAGGAAAGTGAGGGAAATGCAGTAAAACTGGTTCTGCCACGTCGGTTTCATGGTTTCTGTCTTGTTGATGTTTTTACCAGCTGCGACGATTCCAGTGCAACAGGTACACAAATAGAGAGTGAGAGAGATGGCAACATACCCGAACATTTTCTGAGTTTCTTAAAATTCTGATTCTGAATCTTTTAACTTTTGACCCAAGAACAGGGAGTTTACAAAAGAGATTTCATATTTTCCAGAAAAACTTCGAAAAGTAAAAGTTTTCATTCAAAATCAGCCGAAACATCAAACTTCCTAGACTGCCCTGAAGTTCCGTTCAGCCAGTCTAGAGTTTTGTTTACGATCAGCTGATTTTAGTTTTTCTTCACAAAGCCCAAAACAATTTCTGATTTTTCGCAAATTCATCTGGTTTCAGAGAAAATTTAAGCTTAAAAATACAATCGTCTCGTAGGTTTACCAATAAGGCAGCTCAAAATGTCTCTAGTGGCTGACTATGACAGCTCAGAGTCGGAAAAAGAGGACCAAACGCGCCCACCGGGAAAGTCGCAGAGCTTTTTCGAGTCGGCAGAAAACTACTCAGATGACTCCCAGGACTCAAATCAGGAAGATAGCTCGGACACGGAAGCTCCTAAGCCCGCAGTGAAGTTGCCCGGAGCCAGTTCGTTGCTGAGTGCGGGGTCGGTGGAGGTCGGCGGGGTGTTTAAAAACCCATTCAAGGCTGCCGAGGATCAGAAAATCGCTACGTTGGAACGACACGTGAAAATGGTGTGTATCGTTGGAGGTCGTCTCCCAGGCTCAAGACCCTTTTGATAGCTCGAAAATTGCAGCTCTTCCAATTCCGAATTTTCACTTGAAAATTTTTCTGAGTCCGTTCAACAACTTAACTTATTGTGTTATTATGCTTGTCTGTCTTATCGTTAAAAATCAAGATATTGTTGGAGACGGTGTAAATCACTGCTACAGGCAAGATCAACCACTCTGAGGAATTTTTGTTTTCATTTTAATCTGTAAAAAATAACTTTAAATTAAAACCTTCAAAACCGAACCAATAATCCATATTTTTATGGTAAAATGAGGTTGGAACTTCTGGTTACGTCCTTGAGTCAAATAAAACTCAAATATTCCGAAGAATTCAACAGTGACCGAATTTTTCAAAAATTTGAACTATTAGAAGGACAAAGAACGTATCCTGGTGCTTGGATTAGAATTTCTCTGATCCTCAAAAAAGTTCATGCTTCTTTAAAGAAATCATTTTCCAACCCGATTTTTCCCGGTTTCACAAGCTGGGACAACCTGGTCATCGCGAAGTACAGCCGTCTCGAATTTCAGGTGAACAAAGGCGAGAACGCAAAGATGATCAACGGAAAGAAAATCTGCTGGGCCTACAGGAAAGGAAGGTGTCGGTTCGGTAGCGCCTGCACGTTCTTTCACGACTCTGACCTCACGACTCTCCCGGCTACTTCAAAGACGCCAGAGCTGGAGCAAACGCCACCAACCCAGACGAAGCCAGACAAGCCAAAGGGAAGCAGAAAGCGGCCGGGACTCCCAAACTCTATTGTTCCGAGCAAGAAGGCGCTCAAGATGTACTCGAACCTGTCCAAGAAGAAGTAAATAAAAGAGAGATTTTAGCTACTTTTCCGTTTATCTAACACGATTCCGCTGCTATCAATCTCGACGTTGAGGGTCGAGGAGGCTCCAGAGAAGTCCAGGAAAGAGAGCTTCCTGAAGGGCTGGTTCCGAATGGCTGCCGAGCCTCTACACTGCAGGTCGTTGTTCTCCCGACTGAGGTGGATCCTGTGGGTGGGGAAGTCCTTAAAGACGCTGGACCTCACCCTGTCTGCCATCACGTAGAATATCGTGAATTTCTCGTTCACTGCCAGTCTTCTCAGCACCCTGGCGACCTTCTTGATTTCCTGTGCGCCTTCACGCGAGTCCTTCTCGAGTTGTTCGTCGAGGATCACAGCCAGAGAGTCCACCACCAGCACGTTGCCCGAATCACCCTCCTTCTGCAGACACCCCAAGGACTCCAAGAGCTCCTCGAGACTGAAGTCACGCTCCACGAAGACTCGTTTCAGAACGTCCTTCAGGAGCGACTGTTGGTCCTCCGCGAGCCGACCATACACGATCCTCTCCATTCTGATGGCCGAGAAGCTCTTCAAAGTGTCGATGTAGTAGCAGCTCCTCCCTGCAATGCTCGCTGTCGCCACGACCGTGTTCACGAGCTGAGTCTTGCCGGAAGTCGCATCTCCCGACACTTCCACTGCACTTCCCTCCGGCACTCTGAGGTCTCCCACGCCCAGAGAAACCTCTGAAGAAGCGAGCTTGAGTCGCTCAACGTGGTCCCCGAGACTGAAGGTGATTTGGTCCTCGTAGAACAGGGAGAACTCCACTTTAATGGTGTTGACTGCCAAGACTGAGAGACCCGTAGCTGCTGCGATCTCCTCCGAGTTGTGGGCGTAGAACTCGTGGATTTTGCGAATTTTCAGCCTGGTCCTGAGGATCTCCATTAGATTTTCGGGAAGAAGGGGGTGCTGGAAGCCCATTTCAGTTCATTTTCGGCCTGGTATTTTACTTTGACTTCGCAGCAAATAAACGAAAACAAATACAACCCGAGTTGGCGCCAAGAAACTTCTGAGCTCCGGATAGCTTTCCATGCCCCCACTCAGCTTATGACATTTTGAATTTTCTAAGATCTTTAGAGTCAATATTCCCTAAAACTATGAGATTTAGTTGATGAGACAGCCAGACAGGGGAAGAGAAACTCAAGCAAAGGCTGGAGGAGGTTATGGAATAAAATAGTAAGTTTTGCAGGTCTACAAATGTTCTTTTATTTTACTTGATTGGTCATATTAAGGTCATCAAAAGACATAATTAGGCTTGTACTTTTAAGTGTGTTCTCCTCGGATGCGGCGGGCCAATCGGATGTCCTTTGGTGTAATGGTCACACGTTTGGCGTGAATGGCGCACAAATTGGTGTTTTCGAACAGGCCCACCAAATACGCCTCGCTGGCTTCTTGAAGAACCGACATGGCTGCGGCCTGAAAACGCAATAACCCGGCTCTGAGATTCTGCGTTATTTCGCGAACCAATCGCTGGAACGGCAATTTTCGGATCAATAGCTCCGTCGATCTCTGGAAACGGCGGATTTCTCGGAGAGCTACAACACCCGGGCGGTAACGTTGAGGATTCATGACTGGAAAGCTCATCTTGCTAGTAGCCTTGGCCGCCAGTTGTCTTTGGGGAGCATTTCCTCCAGTTGATTTGCGAGCAGTTTGCTTTCTACGAACCATTTTGTGAGTTTTTACACGAACCGAAGCGAACAACACGTGTTAAGAGTTTCAGTAACGGGTCAGGGGCGCAGTCGAAATGGGGGAGCGGCTAATTCGCAGACGCAACATGATCCGGAAGTATAGGAGGTGAAGAAGAAAATTGACTTGACTGCGCACAGTCAGGTTAAACTCTTGATGCACTTTATTAGTCTTATAATCTTTCAATACAGCTTAAACTATAGGCAAGTGCGTAAACACGAAACAAATGCAAGTGTTTTACGAATTAACTGGGACTTCAAACTTTCCGTACCTTTTGCGGGTACTCTTAAGAGCTAATCTCAATGAGAGTTAGAGCAAAATGGACAAGAATAGGACGAAGATTAGTTTGTAAGCTCTCGAATTGTCTTTCACTTCTTTTTACACCAAATGAGATTCCAATTTACAGTCTAGCGATTTTCCTCATTCACAGTCTATCTAAACTTGAGTATCCTTGAAGCTGCGGAAATCTAAGCTGTCGAGTCGATCGCCTGGCTGCCGTCCTGCAGCATGTTGAGCACCGTCTCGGTCGGATTGGCGTTCAGGTCGGAGGAAGCGGGCTTGGGGGTGCAGACGGAAGCGGCTAGAACGGCGTTGAGGAGGGGAAGGGACGTGGCACCGGCAAAGTTGGTCTCCTCCAGGTTCTGCTGGAGCTCTTTTAGGGCCGGGTTCTGCTCGACGACCGACTGGATGGAGTGGAGGGTCTGCGGAGGGAGCTTTTAGGTGACAACCTGGATGCGAGACTGGGACTTACCTCCAGCGCCTGGTCGATGGCCTCGTACTGGCGCTTGGCCTCGAGAATGGCTTGCTTCCAGCTGGGGGACTCGGTTATGATCTCGACATTTGGGGCTTCTTTGGCGGAGTCTTGCGGCACGCTGCTGCAAAGCGTGCTAAGCTTGCAGATGTCCTCGTTGAGTTTCTGGAAGAGAAGTGAGAGCTTAGAGAAACTGTTCAGAAAAAGCTCAAACAAAATGATTCAAAAATTCAAACGATTTTTTTTTTAATCTACAAACTTCAATACTAACAAATAAAGCGATTCATACGGACAGAAAGACAAGATAATTTTCAAAATTCCAAACTGATCAGGGCTCGTTAATATATTACGACACGGTAAAAATCTAGATTTTAGACCCCTTTCCCCTTACGGTTACGACTTGTCCCATTTACGGAGTAGTCGACCCTTTTCCCACCCCTTATGACCGTCACGTAATACTCAAACAGACCATCAGAGTGTGCAAACAAATCGAGGCTTCGAGCCCATAACTTTGCAAGCCACCAAAATATGATATCAATTTCCTTCAAATTAAAATTCAGTAAATTTTTAGAGATCAATAAATTTCAAATGTCAAACAGATCAATTTTTGTTAGGCGGATGTCGGGCAGAAAGAACAAAACATAAGGTTTTCTTAAATTTAAGTTAGTTATAAAAATGATCTTACATCAATTTCTAGCCGATGTCGCTGCAAGTCGAACTTGCAATTGAGCAGCTCGTTGCTCTTCTGGACCAGCTGAGCCGTAGCCTCCGTGAGCTCTTTTCTCAGCTGCGTCACGTCCGGGGACTCCTCTGTGCTGGTCGTCAGCTTCTCTCTGCAAAAAAACACGTCAGAAAGCCCAAAAAGCTCGTCTTCGCCTACTTCTCCTCCATCAAATCCCGGATGCACGAGTCGCTATTGACCTGGACGATGTGCAGGACCTTCAGCAGCTTCGTCAGCAGGTGATCGAGGTCAAAGACTTGGTCCACGAGGGCGTGGGCGGTACAGAACTCGCTGATTGAGGGCATGTCCATGTAGGAGTCGTTGGCACTGAGGTCCTCCGAGGTGCTTCCCCTGTGATGGCCGTTCGTGTGCTTCTGCGGCGACCTGCTGGCCTGCAGCTCCATCTGCTGACGGTTAGCGATGGCGTCCTGTAGGTTGCTGAGCGAGTCGTCCTGCCGGTACATCTCAGGGGGCATCTCGATGTGAGACACGAGCTGGAGCTGCAGCTGGGAGCTCGAGATGAGGTTCTGCGTGTGCGAGTCTGGCATCGTGACGTCTTCCAGCACGTTATCCATCATCAGACAGGGCTCCGTCTCGGAGTCTAGCATTTCCGTGGAATCCGATTTGTCTGCGATGAAGTGGAATAGAAAAAGTGGTCAATTATTTCAATGTCACTCGGGTCGGGTTTCATAAACATGCGGTTGCTTCAGAGAAATGCGGCAGTACATAGTGGGCCAGGGGTGAAAGGAAGAGGCCCAAAGGTATTTTGAAAAAGTCAGGGCCTCAAAATTGGAAAATCTTTGGCTTTCATGCTCTTACCAAAGGACCTTTTAACTGTTTTTAGTTGAAATTTTGGCCCCAAAAATGCCACATCTGGTTTTAAGACCTTAAGGTCTTGATTTGAGCCCTCCTTATTTTTTCAGAGGTCCGTACCTGGCGATTGAGTGGTAACTCAAGACGTCTGGCCGTAAGATTCATTGCAAGGCAGCGAAAAAGTGCCGTATTCAGTTCTACGAGCTTCGGATAATTGGCATATTTATCATTTTCGCGGCCGTGAGACACGTTTCAGCTTTCAAAGTCGCGTTGTAGTGCGAAAAAGTGCCATGAAAACCTGGTTTGGAACAAGAATACACCAGCTTTGAAGCTTACCTTCGACTCTCCCTGCGCCCTGCTTGGCCCCTCCCTTGCCGGACGAAGTGGCGTTTTTGATGGCATTGAGGACCGCCGTGATGAAAGACTTGTTCCGCTGCGGTGAGAGAGAGGCCTCGCTGCGGGTCTTGGGCTTCTTAGGGGCCTCAGGTGCGGCCACCTCGTCCTCGGAGGGGTTCAGCACGGCCTCTATGGCGTCCAGCTCCTCACCCGTGATCTCATAAGACTTGATTATCTGCTCGACGAGGAGCTCCAGACGCGATCCGAGCTCCGCCAGGGCCCCCGACGCCCCCGAAATCAGCGTCCCCTGCTGGCAAAGCAGCTCTTTGCATCTGTTCTCGAGCCCGAAGCACTTGGCCTGTAGTCCCAGAATCTCCTGCCGCCGCTGCTCGCTCACTCGGACCAGGTGATGGCACTCCTCTGTCTTGCTCTCGAGATCCGCCTCCTTCTGGACTAGCTTCTGGTTCACGCCCTCCACCTCCACCTCTGACTCCTTGAGGGCTTCCACGAACGCGATCTTCTCGGCCTGTAGGAACTCGTGGAGCTCATTGGACTCCTCCTCGAGTTCACCCTTCTGCCGTGAGAGGCTCTGCTGGGCTGCCAGAGCCTTTTCCAGGTCCTGGTGAAGGCCGCAACAGGTCGCTTGGAGTCTCTTGATCTCCTCCGTCTGGAGCCGGATGACCTTCTCGGAGGACTTGAGCTGCATCTCGAGGATCACGAGCGCGTCTTCAGGACCCACCTTTTGAGAGAAAGAGGGATGTTGGTCAAACAATTAAGAAAAAAAATACTAAGCCTTGAGGTGACCAACAGCTATCTTTGACCTTCTAAGACGTCATTTGAACTTCCGGATTTGAGGGATTGAAAATTGTCCTAAAAATCTTTTTCCCCCAAATCTATAGAGCAACATATAATAATATTCCATGTCGGAAACTGAATTAAAATCCATCTAAATTTATCACGAGTGGAGTCCGTTGCTCTGACCCTTGTAAAAAGGAAAAATAGGTTTCTAGTTCTCTTCTAGTTAAGAGCTACAGAACTGAAACTTCAACTAGGAAAGGGTAGAAATTTCCCGATCAAAACATAGGATTTTGATTTTGAGGGTTTCGGGCAAAATGTTCCACTCACCTTCTCGTTGGAGAACGGCTCCACTAGACTAGTAATCTTCTGCGAGGTCTCGGCCATCTCTCGTCTGAGTGCCACCTTCTCGTCCTGCTCCTTGCGCAGGTTCGTTTCGAGGATCGTCTTGGAGCCCAGCAGCTCCTTCATTTTAGCTTTGAGAGCCTCGATCTCCTTGTCCCGGATATCGGTCTGTGTCTCTCTCGTAGCCTTTTCCGCCTCGTGGACCAGAACCGAAACACTCTCACCGTTCAGGGAGCGCTCCAGGTCCACCAGCGTGAGACACGTCTGGATCCCGAGCTCGTGATAGATCTTGGTGCGAGGTGGCTTGTGCATGGACGCGCTCATGTTTCGACTCACGGAGCTGCTGCGGGTCATGAGGTCATCGGGGTCGCGGCGTCTGCGAGGCAGGGTGGCGCACTTGGACCCCTTGGAGGACATCGACATAGACCGGGTCACGCTGGCCTCTCGCAGAGTCGTTGGGGTCCGCATGTTGTTGGTCGAGGGCCACCTTCCGTCGTCCGTACTCGGGGTGTTGGGCGTCTTGGGCTTGGGAGGAACTCGGGAGATGGCTTTTATGGGCAAGGTTGTGGGTTTCTTCGCCACCACGGGCTTGTCTCGGGACCTGGCACGTTCGGAGGTGAGCAGATTGGGTGGCCCCGAGGAGTTCCGCTTGTCGGACGAGGTGCTGGAGGGAGACCCCTGGGCCTTGAAGTTGAGACGTCGTCGGATAAGGGCGCCGTTCTTGTCGATTTTCTCGGCGTGGATGGAGGAACTTTCACTGCCCCCCTCGCTGGCACAGTCTGTGGGCTTCACCGTCTCCTCCGTGGGGAAGTCGGAGGAGCAGCTGATCATGCTCGAGGTGCAGGAGGTTGTGCAGCCCTCGTTCTCGTGCCCGATTCCTGAGCTAGCGTAGTCATTGCTGTTGTTGCTGAGCTCCCGGACCAGCATGGGGGCCTCCACGCCGCTGTCGCTGCCCTCTCGGCAGGGGGGCTTGTCGTTGGCCAGCTCCCACTTCACGGTAGCCTCTGGTTCAGTCATTTCTGCAATGATAAAAGAAGACATTCGGATTAGTACGGCAAGAAAGAGGTCGTTCAAGATTTATAAACTGATAAAAGCAGGAAGTCAAGCAATTAGCCAGCTCAGCAAGGAAGATTTTGTCCCAGCTGAAGGACGAGGATCCAAATAATTTTTGATTTGTGGGAATTGAGCAAATCACAGTTACACGAAATCCGTTTTTCAGCACCAAAAATGTAACTCAAGACATCGAGCTCTCTTTTCCTTCCTTCTTTTCGTTATTTTCACTGACCTAAGAAGAAAAGTTCGATAGTCAAGGAAGCAATTAACATCATGATTCATGAAGAAAGAAATTCCAAGCACGACAACTCTTGCTTGGGAATCGAAACGACAACATATTCATGTGGTTGTCTTGAATTTAAATTCGAAGTGCATTCATTCTCACTAGCTAACTGTTTCTAATGTTGTCATTTTGTGAAAATTTTTATGCTTATTTTAAGGAAATTTTTTATATTAATGTTTAATGATGAACATAATTTTAAGTTAGTTATGGAAAATTTTTAGACTCAAAATTTATTATGGAAGTCACGCTGTTGACGGCGAAACGTGCGCACATAATTTGTTTTAACTAAACAAGGTTCCTAAAACTAAAGAAAATCAACAAAAAAATGTTAAAGGAAATTTCCTAGCTGGAAAACAAGACCGACGGAGCAAGAACGCACTAATCAGAGCGAGAAAAACGACCACCTCGAACAAGAGCCCGGAGGCGGCAGAAAAGAATCTCGATTGGCCATCTGGATCGCATCTGCAAAGCATAATTGAGCATGGAATGAGCTAAACTCGCTTTGGCGGACGACAACTCGATGCAAGAGCGCTCAAGGTGAGGCAAAACTTTCAAATTTCCGCTTATCTAGGCGTCAGATGTTGCGCTCGCCTCTGAGCCCGAGACCGAGCAGATTTAATCTTGGCGAGCGCAATAAGCGAGAAAAGTACACCGAATCAACACGTGTTTAGCAACTCTATCGTTTCCTTTTCACCCTCTAATTACAATTTAATTCGATTTGAGGCAAAACAACGAGCAATGTGTGTACACAATCGTCGAGTTATGATTATTCGGTGTAAGTTAATTAACTCGGTATTTACACACCTCTTTGGCCTCTCTATTTCTCTCCCTCTCAGTCTCCATGAGCCAAATCGCGTCTGGTTAATTAATTTGTAGCTCCACTGCCTCCACTATCAATTACTCTATGGTGTGTAGGCAGTTCATTACATAATTCTTTATGATCTGGAAAATCTAGATGAAATTTCGAGTTTACTTTTTCTCTACTCTCATTATGCGACGACTGGAGCGACCATAAATTATGTTACGAAGCCACATTTCACCGCGAGTTGGCTCTAACGTGACGGAAGTGTCTCTATCCCTTCCGGGTTTGCCTTTATTGGTATTTTAAAATTGTATTTTGGCTGTTTTGGTAGATTGCTTATCGGCTCACGAGCCGATAAAATAGGGTAAATATATAAGGGTTTTGAAAATAAAAAAAAAAAAAACAGGTTAGAACACTATCACTTTTGAAACATAAATTTCAAATAGATTTGGGCTGCAAATTCATTCCTTTTCCTAATTTTTTAGACAATTCGAACCAAAAACTTGGTGCGAAAATTGACCGAATATCATACAAAAATTATAGGAAATTTTCAAAAATTTCAAACTTTAATTGTTTGTCTTATCTCATGTTTAACCTTTAGATTAAATTTTATTCGTTTCGCTCTTTCATTTGAGGATATCATATGAGTGAAGGAAGGTCAATTTTTGTACGAATTGAAAAATGCAGTTTTTGGTGAATGGATTAATCTGGAACGTGCGTTATTTATCTAAAACAGTGCCACCGGTAAGACATGATTAAGACGCAATTGTCCTCTCGTTTCTGCATGCATCCGACCCGTGTTCAGATGTCCTAGCTTCAAACCAGCAATAACACGGTCAAGACTGGTGTCATTTGATTTCAGTCTGGTTTGCAAAGTTTAAGATTGTAGGTCATCAAGGCACCTAGAGACCGTAACTTAGAAGATGACTTCAAACAAGAGTAAAAACATGGGAGTTTCGACTCCGAAAGAGATACTGAGCCCCAGTTTCGGTGACTTTAATGGCCCCAGCATCATTACTTTTTTTTTTCGACGGCTAAATCGTGTCTGAACCGTCATATTAGAGCGATAAATAGACGCACCTATTTCGGTGGTGCTGAAAGAGATACCGCGACACTTTTCCGTCCCACCACACGCAGTTTTCCTCAAGACGTCCGGCGCAAGCCACAAAGCCCATGAGAACCCACATGTAGGTAAGCGGCTTAGAGAAATTCCCCGGCAACAGTCCTACGTGGCGACTTACTACTAGTTACTAGAAAGCAGTTTGACTGGCAAATTTGTCTTCTCGATCGAGAAGCGAGAGCCACATCTGGGCGAAAAATACACAAATGAGCATAATTACTTTGCATTTTATCTCTCTTTCACTTTGCCGGCTATCAGGGATCTGTTGCTTAGAGAAGGTGACTAATTGGCGACAAGTGACGGCAATCGATTCCGTGTTTTGGATATCAAGTGATTGATATGAGAAAACGGGAAAGGAAAGGTGGTTGACCCCGTTCAAGAGCGCGGACTCGAACCTCAGGAAGTCTCTTTGTGAGACGCTTTTTCTGCCCCAATTTCGGTCCGTTGCGTTGCCAAAGTCCTTGAGCGAGCACACACGTCAATATAAAAGCCTTTTTCAAAGTCGCTTTTGAAAGTCATGAAACCCAACAAAAACTTTATTCAACGCGGCGGTCCGAAAGTAATTCCAGTCCGCGCGAGCTCCGAGGCAGTGAGGTGGGCAAAAAATTCAATAATAATAATGTCTAAACAGCAAAAACGTTTGTTGGTGCGTTTGCTTATGTATGTACAAAAGCGAGCATATTTTAAACCTTTCCTGATGCACATCGATACATGAAAGTGCGGGCCGTTCGCGTTGGCTGGCAAAGAAAGACCGCGGACGAGCGTTATTTTTGACTCGCGAGCGACTCTCGACGCTATTGGTTTGGGGTCTTTTTTAAGCGTTGGTGTCGGAGAGGTTGGTGGGAATGTTTTTGTCTGTCAGTCTGTGCTTTTTCCAAGTTCCAGGAAAAAGTATTTGCTTATATTTTTCTAACCCGGAATTTCGTTGTTTCTAATTTAAATTAATTTTGGAAAATTTGGAGTAGGTAAGTAATAAATTTTCGTGTCAAGTTTTTAATCTACCAGAGCTAAGGATAGATGAGTTCGAGAGTGGGGTAAAGGATCACGAAGTTTCTTAAGATTGTATTGTGGCCCACAAAGAGACCTTTAGTTGCCCCAAACCTAGGGTAGTACAAAGTTAGAAATATTTCTAGGTAATAGCTCGTTTATCTGTTTTGGAGTGGGAAAGAGATATTTCAGGCGATTTTTCCGTCTCCACATAAGACTGAGGCATCTGTAGAGTAAATGTTCCCTTGTTTCTCTAGCCATATTGCAGAATCTACAAGCATGATCTGTGTTAATTTTATATTTTTAAAGTTTTGTTCTCACGGGGAATTTTCCAGTCAAAACACCTGTCACAAAGTACGTCTCTTTTGTTTCAGTTTCAACAAATCTCTTCTTCTCTTGAGACTCTCAAAGTTTTATTTTAAGTGGCAAAGATTAAAACCCATTAATTTCTAAGTTGAATTATTAAAACTTAAGGTCAGAAAAAGAAAGCAAAAATAGTCGTCAGAGGTCAATTCGACTGGGCTTTACCCCAGATCCTCGAATCTAATATCCAATTCATTTACTATGCACATCCAGTGGTGTTTATGATTTAATGTTAAATTTATGAAACCAATCTGAATCACTTGCTTGTCGTGGGTTATAAAAAACTTTCGAAAGTTACAAGCGCACTAAATTAAAGTTCACGATCTTCACGCGATTCAGACTCCGATCTCCGGCTCAGGGGCCGCCCGAGACTTGACTTGTCATTGCTTTCTTCGCTTATGTGTGTGGTACTTAGGATGCTGGTTTTATTATAATTAGACATTTTATTGTCATGCAAATCATATCCGCTATTCTCGAGAGCCGCGATTTTCTCAGACGCTGTGACACTCTAAATTAGACGGCCGCACAGACGATGCAAGGGTTAACGACCACTTAAGGCCGCAGCGAAGCCCTCAATGAAGCTGCAACCCTCCCTGTCGTAATTAAATTAACGATTAAACTGACGACAATGAAGCTTACAGAGTTGGGCGCGCAATCATCAAACAAAAGGTGAGTACGTCGTCGGTACTTGGCACTCGGCTCCACACTTTTCCATCGAACTAGTTTGAGGCGCTTACAGCAATAACAACAACAGCAACAACAAATGGCTTGCATTCACGTCATCCTAGCTCAGATAATGGCCCGAGGTACAAAAATATTATCCATTGTTTCGCAAAAGACGTAAAACTTGGGTGTTTATTAATTCGGAACATCGACTTTTTCCCGGCAAAAACTGCCTTTATGGTATTAGCACCGAGCTCGCGTGGCACTGTATGGAGAACGGACAAAAAAGAAAGTCATTTGGCGAAAAAGGAAGTGCTTAGCGAGTCAGTAGCTTTGTTTACATTTCTGCCTCGAAATGAAGTCATTTCACCTTTTTCGATGGGGCAGCGATAAAAGAAGTGATAAAAAATTCCATGATTGTGGAGTTAAGAAAGTTTTAAAAATTTAGTGCTTTTTTTCTGTGTGTTGATTGTGTCTTTTGCTACGGATGATATTCAAAAATTATTTATGGTTTAAAAATATAATAACTCGAAAAACATACTAATTTTTAAAAACAAAATAATGTTAAATAAGACAGTATTTTTTATTTCGATGAAATTTGGCAAATTTTTCCAGTTACAAAAACAAAATATTTTGGCGTTTTAAGGTTTTTGAAATTCTAACTTGAATGTCGTATTGAAAATTCGTAATTGGCGAAAATTTTAGATTTTCGGCCCTCACATTTGCATTTTTTCCCCCCAACCACTTGTCCGATTTCAATGATTAGCCATTTTTTAGAAATTGCATAAAATTCCAAACAAACTTACGATAAAAAAAATTATCCAATAAATACATAAATAATATAAATATTTATTTTTTGAATTTGACAACTGGTAGTTTTTGATTTTTCATGAAAATTTCATGAATTTCCAGATCTTTAGGTTTTTAAAATGAAAGCTATTTTCACAAAAAAAAAGATTAATGACTGACAGAAATTCCAGCTCAAAGAAAGCCAAACAAAACACGGTAAAAAACTCATTAAACCGATGAAATTCATCACCGTTTTGCAAGATTCATCAAAAACAAACGAGCTAATTTGGCAAAACATTTACGCAATGCAAATTCGTGTCATTTTTTGCTCCCCTCCTCACTTCTCATCATCAAATTCTTATCTCACTTTCGACGAAGAATCGGCGATGAAGTCACCGTGCGACAGCGAAATTCAATACCCCGGCGTCCTTTCGGGGGAGCCAGCAGACGTCCTTGAACGACCTTGACCCACTCACATTCATCTCTTTTCTTTCACCGTGGCAAATTCCGCGCCATGTGTAAGTAGGGCCCTTTGCAAAGCCTCGTTTCGCCACCACAATAAAAGCTGTATTTTCATCTGGGAATGTGGCTTTAACACGTTCACACGGAACGTTCAATGAACACCACAACAAACGGCAGCAAAAGTGAAGCAGGCTAGTAAAGTGCAATGCCTCAAAATCGCGCGATTGCCGTGCAACTCTAAATGAACTATTTTGCGCTTCGCAATCGGCCACCACCACCAGCACTTTGCCGCCACTTTAATTGCGATTTCGCCTCGAGAGAGCATGAGACAATCTTTGGGCTAATTTTAGAAATAATTTATGCATATGCACACTAAATGGCTTCCTGGTGCGGGAGTTGCTGTTGCAGAGCCGAAACATGCACCAAGAATGTGCGCAGCTGCCGAAGACTTCCTAGAAGAAGCGCGACCGGGACTATTTTTAGAGCCCCGGCCTCAATCTTGCTTCTAGTGAGAGGCTTCTCTAGCTCGACTTTTCTGTTTGTCTGAATTCTTCTGGGGCTTTTGCTAAGGTTTTTCCAATAAAATCATTTTTAACTTTAGTTTTGGAAAAATAACTTTTTTGGAAAAACTGTGACAGAAAATTTCAAGCATTGAATCACAATCAGAATCAAAGGAAGGACATTTAAAAGAAGGTAGTGGAACTACTTAAGGAAGCCAGAGAGCTTTGACAGAGAGAGGTAGCTCTCTTAAGTCCATTCAAGAGACCTTCCAAAGACCTTCATTTTGAAAAAGTGAGAAAGCCCAGAAAATTCATGGATCCAAAAGTTGAGCTTTTTAGGTGGGAGATTCTTTTGAAGGCTTTCCCCTAGCTGCGCGAAACCCAGCGACCCTCTTGACCTGCACGTCCGACGAGAGGGTAAATTGCGTGAAAACAGGGACAAACGTAATTGGCTTAGATTCGCGATGATGATGCTCGCGGGGGTCAAAGCAACAAACCAATTTGCGTACCTCTTTGTGTCTCTCTGGAACATCCGCTTTTATCGATTTCTTCGCGAACCGCAGCTTCAGAGCGCCATTTTAGCTCGTTTCGGTTCAATTTTCACCTCTCCCCTGGCCCACAACACTGTTGCACCGCAGCTCTTTTACGACTTTATCGAATGCACTTCTTTCTCATATCAATCAATATTTCGTTTGCTTTGGAGGCCAACACCGTTTGCATCAAAACTCGATCGTCACTTTCTTGTTGCTCCGCGTACCTTTTTATTATGTATTCTTCAATGACTCTATTTATGCCCGCGAGTCTACGTTGTGTAGATTATCCATCCTGTATCTCTTTATAATTCGTTTTAATTTAATCAACATAAAATGCTCGAGGTACACGAAATTTCCGGTAAAGCTTTCAAACCCGCTCCTGAGGGCTGGTCTCGCACTTTTTCCGTTCACAGCACTTTTAGTAATTAGATTTTTGGTCACAAATGGCAGGAATCTGACTAAACTACGGAGAAGCAGTAGAAAACATGAAAATCGGGGAAATTGGTTCGGATAAACGCGAATTCCAACCACGTCAAGTGACTGTTTGAGTGCGACTGGCGCAAGTTGCTTACCATCAGCTAGCTGTCGCCACCATCGCCACCATCGCCATCGCAAATTCAAAATTCACCGTTTAACCGATATTTCTTAATTAGAACTTTTGTGTATGTCAGAAGCCCATAATCTCAAATATGGAGTGTTCTAAAACTAAAAGTAGAAGGGCTTCTACTCTAAAGGCTCGTACAATACTTTTATGGTTCCTCACTTTTTGCTATAACAACACTTTCTTTTGAATGTTCCGTTGGACAATAACACTTCTAAGAGGTGACATGGAAATTGAGTGGAAAGGCTTCACGTTTTAAAACAGATTTAAAGCATTTAAAAAAGTATTAAAACTCCGTTATATGTCTTCCAAAGTTTTGGAGGTTCTTATTTGAGTAAATAAATTGCACCACGAGAAGTCTATGAAAAACATTAACTGCTCTAAAATACCTACTTAATCCAATGTCGGCCATCAACAGGACCTACATAAAGTACGCAATTTCTGTTTCCAAAAGGGTGAACATTTTCTTTTATTTTCGTATTTTTCTCAAGAAATTGTATCAACACCTTGGAAGCAGTTACCGCAGGCCGAAGAACATTAAAATACTTTTAATTAAGTCAAAATCAATTGAGTTGTATTTCATAAATCCAAAATTTGAAACTCCTATGAACGTAGGTATTATAGATATAGATATATGTTAGGTGTTTAATAGATGTAGAAACAAAATGAAGTTGCTAACTTCCAAATATTATACGCTTTTTTGGGGCATGGTCTGTGTTAACTTAAAGAAAAGCCTATTCATGTTCCCTTTTGTCTTTGCTAAGGACATCAGTTTGCCCAATGCTTCAATGAACGCTGAGGAGGAGGTCCTTTTAACTTTGCAGATATCTGTGAAATAGTTCAATAAAACAACCAGCTCTTACATACAGACTTTATTTTCTAGACCTTACATCTCTATATGGATCCCAATGTTCTCTTATTCTAGCACTACACAAATGAAGTTGTAAGTGAAGGTGTCAAATAAATCGAGGTTACGACGAGTGATTTTGTTTTTGTATGTGAAAAAATGTTAGGAAACCTTACGTCTAAGGATTAATTTGTTTTCCTCTTACGAATCTAAATACGCTGTTAAAATTTCCATCGTTTCTCATGGAGTGTTCCAATTTTCTTTTTTATAGCTGACTTGCTTGCCTCTCTTGTGCTTTACCTGAAATAGACCGACTTTTTAACGACGGTCACGCGAATCAGACCGACTGCGGCGGTATTCGCGGCGTTCCTCTCTGTAGCTTTCTCTGGGGGAACGAGTGTCGCGGTACTCTCGTTCACGGGGCTCTCTGGAAGAGGAGAAAGACGTAAGTATGAAATTTTTGAAGTTAGGGAGATTTTGGATAAACAGTAAAAATAATTTGCCTAATTTGAAGGACTCTTTTTAGAATTATTTTGTTCCAATTTAACGGACCCAAACAAATTCTTTTGAAGATAATCATATTTCTACGACTAAATTGTTACTTTAAAAAATTAAATAAACATATATGTGTGAAAAAGTTAGCCAATTAATGAAGAAGTATGTTCAAATTTTAAAAATTCAATTTCTGAAAAATCATTCGAAACTCACCGATATTCACGAGGCGAACGGGAGCGTGAACGCGCGCGTGGACTGCGGGAGCGCCGTGGTGACCTCGATGACCTAGAAATGTTGAAAGAACGTTTTTGGTAATATAAGATGTGATGAGGTGGTGGAGAGATTGCTGATAGGTTTAATGATGCTATTTTGGTAACCAACATTCGACAGCTACTTGGCTATTAGTAGTAGACTATGGAATTGCATAAAAACTGTTCTACTGCTACGAATACGGTATTACAACGACTAACACATTGCACGCAAGTAAAAACTGAAGGCGAGACCCTGTTGAATGAACACCTTCGGGTTGCGGAGTCTAGTCGGCCGAAAGTTGATTGATATTTGATTTAAAAAATGAAGTTGAAAGATGAGGAGATTATTTTATCGACTTTGGTGGTTTTTTGAGCTCGACGAGTTCGATGAGACGAGACGAGTCGAGTAGAGTCGAGTCGAGGTCGAGGTCGAGGTGAGACGAGACGAGCAGATAGCAGAGCGCAGTTCAGCCGCAGAGTGCAGACCTTAATAGGGCAGACCGGACCTATTCTGGCAGTTTGGGGGAGGTTGTTCTATAGATGGATGATAATGGCGGGTATTTCAACCAGGTGATGGTAGAAAGAAGACTGAGCAACGATGGAGGGCTTTCTGAAGAAGCAAAACTACTGGTTGCAACAAATTGCGAGGAAAACTATTGTAAATGGTGGATTTTTTGGTAGTTGTAGTATTGGTAGTTGTGTGGGGGCGAGTGGAGTGGTGTTGATGATGTTCGTGGTAGTAGATAGTAGAAGTAGTAGTACATTCAACAATCCTGTAAAATTTTTTGGGAAATACAATTTTTAAATATTAAATATCACACAATCTAGAAGAAAATACTTTCAAATAACCACCAGTCGACGCTATTCTAGTAACTAAGGCTCTACAAAAGACACATCAAAATTACCTGTAGCGCCCTCCTTCGCGTCTGCCTCCGCCCTCGCGGCGTCCTCCGCGGTCTCGTCGGGTCTTGCCGGATGACATTTCGACCCGGATGCGGGTTCCGCAGCAGCGGCTGCTGGAACAGAAAAACATTTTTATAGCTTAGTATTTTTTTCAAGACAAAATTTGTAGTTTTATTGTTATTCCTGGAGGAGTATTTCAATGTTAGTTTTCAGCTTAATCAATTTTTTTTTCTTTTCAACTTCAGGCTCTCTAACTTTGACCCAGTCACAAACATTTGCTACAGAATCTCAGCTTAATCAGAACCCTCTTGTTATAACCTTGAAAAGCTTTTTCTTTGGACGGACGGACAAATGAAGATTCCCTAAATTATCACGAAACCCTCCCAATTACAAAAGCAGAGCAACTCACGTTCCGTCAAGGCCCCGGACTGCATCCTCGGCGTCGCGCTTGTCCTCAAACTCCACGAAGGCAAAGCCTGGTGGGTTGCGAGCCACCCAAACGTTGCGAAGGGGTCCGTACTTGCTGAAAGCTGCCTCAATTTCGTACTTGGAGGCGGACGAGTTCAAGTTGCCCACATAGACTTTGCAGTCCAAGTCCCACTCGCGGTATCTCTGCTGCTTCATTTTGCTTCTGTTGTCTTCTTCTATACACCCTGAAAAAAACTGCGCATTTAGCCATCTCGGGTCACCTGGAGCCGTCCTCGAGGTTCAGACGCCGCGCTTGGGGACGAAGGAGGCGACGAGAGGGAAAAGCGGGAAAGCTCTGGGGGAAAAGCCGGCTAAGTGAAAAAAAATCGATAACAAAGAGAAAGTTTGATTCGAGAAAATGGCTGCTGGTGGAATTTCGTCAGTTTCTGCGTCCGTTTTCGCATATTCCCACGGTTTTCCAGACTCACCTGGTAAATTGGCTGTCAATAATTGTTTTTAAGTCGCACTGAGGCTTGGAGCACGATATTTAATGTGCGAAATCGGGAGCTAATGTGGAAGCGTGTGTTTTTTGGTTTCTAAAAGATACTTTTTTGCCTCCAAATCCTCCCAACTCTCTCAGCTCAAATGGAGGCTGAAGGTATCCCTGCTGAGAAATGTTTCTCCGGACATCGGATAGCAAAAACTCAAATCTAAATCAGGCGCCATTTTCGAATACCCCAACTAACGGTTTTAAAAATAAATCTGCTTGTCGGAGTCGCTTCACTAATTACTCATTAAACCTTTAATAATTGTAAAATAAACGCTGAAACACTGTTGTAAAAATGATTGAACGACTCAAGTCATTCCTGAGAATATCGGGAGGCGGGCAATCCGCCGTGAACACGACAACTAGTGCATTCAAGCTGGTCTCGACCTATAATGTCGGCATCCTCTGCATCTTCACGGCCATGGTGTCCGCCAACCAGTTCTTTGGGGACCCCATCTCGTGCATAGGAGGTGTCAAGGGTGGTATGATGGACTCGTACTGCTGGACCGTCGGAATGTTTGTCCACAAGGGCTTTACAGGTGAGTGAACTGCTGCCACGTGGTTTCGAACAACCATCGAAATTGGAGCTTTTTCAGGGACACTGACGTCAAACACGTCAAGACATGGCTGGACGGAAGCCCCGGTGGTGCCTTTCGAGGAGCGGCAGTATCTCCATTATTACCAGTGGCTTGTGATCGTGTACATGCTGATGGCCTTCTTCTACGCCCTGCCAGGCTGCTTCTGGAAAATGTGCGAGAGGGGGCATCTTTATCAGCTATTGGACGGGCTTCGTAAGTCAAAGATCTAACAGTTCTGCGGAGAATATTTCTCCCACACGCATTTGGAAGTGTTTTGGAACTTCTAGGAATATAGATCCAGTTCTTAGAGGCATCAAAAGATCCCAACAATGTCTAGCCCAAGTTTCTTTCATTTATTCATTTCAAGTAATATCACCATGGTTTCTGGGGCAAGGTTTAAAAGCTTTTAGAAAAATCTTAATAATTTTAAGGTCTTTTATCTTAAGTTTTGGATATCCATTTGAACTTCTTTCACTTTTTACTGAGTAATTGAAAAAGTTTAGCTGATACTTGGCCCATAAATACTCAAAGAAGAAGCCGAGGTCCTGAAACTATATTATCTGGACTCCTTTTTAGCTACTTACATAGTAAATAACTTTTTAATTTTTAAATTTTTCCAGGTGACCCGATCCCGAATCGCACCTGGACCCCGGAGAAGCGCGCACAACTCGTCGAGTACTTCCTGCACCGTAGCAACAGAGTCTTCCACAGCCGATACGCCTTCAACTTCCTCAAATGTCAGGTGTTTCTGTTCCTCGTGTGTCTCGCCAACATCTACTTTGTCGACGCTCTCTTCGGGGGCTTCTGGAGCGTCTTTACGCCCGCCATCAAGCATCTCCTGCCCTTCGACTACTTTGCATTCACGCTCTCCTCCAGCCAGCTCTTTCCCCGCATGGCCAAGTGCGAGTTCTACTCAACTGGAAACAGCGGCAGCACCCAGCGTCACGACCTCCTGTGCCTCCTGCCCCTCAACATCCTGAACGAGAAGATCTTTGTGTTTCTCTACTTCTGGCTCGTCATCATGGCTTTCGTCTCTCTCGTCGATCTGCTCCACTCGCTCCTCATCGCGTCTGTAACGTACTTGAGGGTCAGGAAGGTGGCCGAACTGACGACTTTCCGGTCCTACGACGAGGCATTGCGAGCTACGGCTTACGGGAGTCGTGGGGAGTTTTTCATGCTCTACTTGCTGGGAAAGAACCTGCAGAGCCACAGCTTTTCCGACCTGATGACGGAGCTCGCCGTTCTGAGAAAGACTGCCGGTACTGACGTCTAGAGGCCGGCGTCTTGAAGTTCCTTAAACATTCCTGAAGTTCCTTAAAAGTGTAAATTTCGGCAGTCTCGTGCCTTGAAGCTTGAATTGCAGCTTCCTTTCTTCAGAAAAGAAGAATTCTTTGTATCATATTGAATAATTTATTGATATGTCAATTAGAACTGAATACTTAAATATCCCAGAAGACAAGGTTCCCTTTGAGCCATTTGAACGATTAAAATTAGGTAGCTCCGACTATCGTAGAAGAAACCAAAAATGTATAAACTTTGAAAAAATATTGAATAAATTTTCAAAATGGCGCCAAAACTGCAACGTCTGATTTAAATCTTTGTACGGGCATCCACTCACGTACAAGTCTTTTTGTGTGCTCGTGGATACTCGAGTTGGATTGAAAGTCGCAAACGCGAAGACGAAATTTTACAGAAAGAAAAATCACAAATTCTGTAGTTTTCCTCGAAATTTGACCTTCGAAAAAGCGCAGAAAGGGCCAAGTTCAAGTGCAATACGGAGTGAAAGCAAGGAGACATTTCGTGAACCAGTCGGAGGACGAGAAACGGGAGTTAGATGTAACGAAAACAAACACAGGACGTAAGTACAATTGATGGTTTATTTTGCTTATCAAAAATGTCCGTCGCTCAATCGTCGTCATCTTCATCCTCTGATACTGGGGCTGGAAGCAGATAGTGAGCTCAAAGTCCGGGAGAGAAGGACAAAATCCTACCTGACTCGGGCTCCTCCTCGACGACCTCCTCGGGCTCCGGTTCTGGCTCTTTGACGGGCTCTGGCTCCGGCGTGGGGGGCTTGGGCCTCGGGTAAACCCTCGGTGTGGCTTCGTTGGCAATGGTGACTCGCTCGTAGTAGCGCTTTTTTCGCGGTTCCACTCGCCTGCCCTCGAAATTCAATTCGTACGCGTGCTCAAACACTCCAGCGGAGTTGACGGCCTTGACAATGTACTTGCCGTTGTCAATTAACTTCGGACTGGCCACAATCAACTGGCAGGTGTCGTCCTCCTTGTGGTAGAACTCGTACTTTCCGTCAAACTGGACCGGAAGACCGTCGTGGATCCACGTAACGCGGGGTCTCGGGCATCCCTGGGGAAAGCCAGAGAGGTCAGAGAGGGCACGGTCACATGATAGTGCCGCAAGCCTCATTTCCCGATCGATTATCATTATTCATTCGGTTGATATGATGCAAATGCAGGCGGTGCTTGGGGGCCTTCCACACACTAATTAACGTGAGTCACAGGTGAGGGAGACAATAGGCAAGCCTCCTCTCTGTGTAGTCGTGGCCCCTCACGCATCGTGATAATGATATAATGAGTGTGCTTTGTATCGGACAATTTCGACACAAGTGTGTCTTTTGGAAGAGTGTTTCGTGAAAGCTTTGGATTACGTCGAAGTCGTTCGTGAAGGGCTGTCGTAATTTTGAATAAATCTTCGGTCCCTCCCTGTCGCTTCAGTAACAAGGTCACATTATTCTTTTATCAGCTGAACAAATAGCAGCTATGAGGAATGATGGCGTTTTAGAATTTTTATGGCTTTCAGATAAGCTTGGTTTTGCCCATTTTTGAAATTAAAGCAGAACGAGCAATTTGATATATTTCGCCATCCCATTTTCAGGGCTTGTAATATGCCGTTTAAACATTTGCATGTCCAAAATTCTTATCCCAGATAACTATATTTTCTTGCAAAAAATAAAACACTTTTTAGAAGAAAGATTTTTCGAACTAAGGGAAAAAAGATTTTCATAATTTTCAATAGAAAGCGAATTATTTCAAACTCCATTTTCGTAGTCTAAAACTACTGCTACAAACTCCGTACTTCCATCAAGAATTAGGGAATTTTCTTTAGGAAACGGGCATTTCCACTGGAATTTCGTACTTTTAATCGGAAAGGAAAACTTTTGAATTTTTAGTTGAGATTCTGTTGAAGTCAGGTTATTCCTCCTCTAAATGAAACCTAGGAAAATGGCCTTAAGTTGGGCAAACTCAATTATTTTCTGATTTAATTTCTCTTTTCTAGTTGAAATGTCTAAAGCTCCAACTGAAAATTCGGAATTTGAACTCGAAATGCGAATTAAAATTCGAAGAGTGGTGGCAAATAATTCAATTTTCATGCAACCATTGATACCAAAAAAAACTCAATGGGCTGAAAAAAAATCTTGACCGTCATTTCTGCACTCAAAAGAGGTCAAAGCCTGTCTGGACAAACAGACATTCTCTTGGAAGGTCAACAGAGTCACTTACTCGGATCTTGCACTCAATGACGACGTCGTTGAACGTCGGTCGGTAGTAATCTGCAACACAAAGACCGCGAGTAGCGTTTTTTTGCAAACGAGAGCGCGGCGAAAAGCAGGCCAAGTGGGGTTACACTGCTGATTAGCATATCCCACCTCACCTGCCACTCGCGAATCGCCATGCTGACTCAGATAAGTGACTCACCGACGACTGCCGTGACTAGGACTGGCGGCGAGTTGGTTGCCGTGACGGGCTCGACCTCGTAGATCTGCACCTTGGCCCGGCACCTCGCCTCTCCCTGAGCCGTTTCCGCCACGCACTCGTACTCCCCCGAGTCCTCGATACCCGCCTTGGCTATCTCCAGCGTGCAGATGCCCTCCTTGGTGACGTTCTCGCGCATGTTGGAGCCTCTCTCGAAAGGCTCCCCGTCCCTCAGCCAGGTGACCTTTAGCTTTTTGGCGTCCGAGGTGCAGCACGAGAGCTTGACGGTGCGGCCCTTGGGCACCGTGTAGTTCCGCAGGGTCGTGATGAACTCGAGAGGGGGCGCCTTGCTCTTCCTCTCGGGGGCGGTTTCTGCCGGCGCAGGTCCCTCGAAGACGTCCCACTTATGCTCCTTCTTGGCGGCCGGGTCCTTTTCGGTGCTCGAAGTGAGGTCTCTAGGGGCTAAGGAGACCAGCGAGATGCACCTTCGCTTGCCCTTGGGGTCGGCGTGGAGACACCTGTTGGCGTGCACGAAGTCGTCCTTGCTCCAGAACTCAATTTCGTGCTTGTGTGTCTCGCTACCGAACTCATTGGACACCTGAACCATGAGAGAATTATAGAATAGGGCTTGACAAAAATAAGGCAAAATTTCGTATGGCACAATTTCAAACTGAGGCTAGTTTGAGTCAAGGTTTTGGTCATTATCGAGCCAGCTAGAGTAGCTCGAAGCTCAAAACTTTGGCGCGACTTTTCAAGAAACTTTCGGTACCGAAAATTTTAGGACATGCAAAATTCTAGTGACGATGTGTTCGGGAAGTCCAAAACTATTTGGGGAGTCCAACTTTTTGATTTTGGAAAATTTGGTCTAAAGGTTACTTTTACCTAAACGCCGTTTTATAGCCCCTTTCCAGGAAAAGAGTTCAAATTCTAAAGGAAACCTAAGGCGCTACCTTGCCATCCAAGCTCTGACCTACTCTAAATCCACTGATATCTCTAACAATCCCGAAGATTGAAATTATCTACGCACCTGAATCATATAGGTGCCGCAGTCTCTTCTCACAGGCTTGTGAATATATAGCTTGTGGATTCCGTCGGGCTCGCGTCCAATGAGGTACTTGTCGTTGTTCAGAACCTCCCGGCAGTCCTTGTACCACATCATCTCCGTGAAGGGCTGCCCGTCGATCTGCAGCTCGAGAATCAGCTGGTCCGTCGGCTGGTCGTAGTAGTGGCGGACGCGCTTGAACATCGGGGGCTGTCCCTTCTCTGTGACCTTGCGGATGACCTTGAGGGTGCATGTCGAGCTGATCTCGCAGTAACGGTTCGAGACGTAGCAGATGTAGGTCCCTTCGTCCTGGGGGCCGACCTTGGCTATCGAGACGCAGCCAATCGTGTCCTTGGAGAGGTTCTTGACGTTGCCGGACTGGTCGAGGAGCTCGCCATCTTTTACCCACCTGAAGCCGGGGTTGTAGCCGTCGACGGAGCAGACGAGTCGGGCCTGGTTGCCCTCCATGACCTGCAGGTTCCTCAGGGAGGTGACGAGGGTGAGGGCGAATTTGGGGTTTTCCGGGACCTGGGGCTTGCGTTCCTCCTCGACCTTGGGCTCCGCTGGAGACTCCTCCGAATCTTCTGCTGGAACTTCTGCTACAGGAGCCGCCACAGGAGCGGGTTCCGGCTCGAGAGACTCTGTAAAGTTCGATATGAGCGTGTTGAGGACCTCCTTCTTGGCTTTCGTGGTCTCCAGCATTCGGTCCAGCTTGTCCTCCTCCTCCTGGTAGTGGTCCCGAGCCTTTGGGGCCTTGGGGTCCGCGTAGATGATACCTCGGACGTGACTGTACTCCTGCTTCGGTAGCACCCTGACGTAGTGTTCGAGCTCAGCCTTGCCTCCGACATTCGAGGCCTGGCAGATGTAGCGTCCGGAGTCGCCTCTCTGGGGGTCGTGGATGGCCAGCTGGAAGACTCCGTTGGGCTCCCGCATGGCAATGAACTTGCCTTCGGGGAAGTACTCGGGGTTGTCGACCTCCAGGCAGTCCTTGATCCACTGGATTCGCGGGCTCGGGATCCCTCTGACGCGGACTTCGAGGATCAGGTCATCGGAAGCGAGGCTGTAGTATTCTGGAGAGATTAAAATTTTATGACTAAAGCTTTCAAAAATTGTTAAATTCCCGTATAGAGATCAGCTATTACAACTAAATAAAGGCCAAGATTAAAGTTTGGAGTCCGTTTGATTTGGACTAAAACCCTCAGAACAATCAACAAAGAAGAAAATTTCAAAGACTTAAAAGAATTGCAAAGCTCAAAAGTTGACAATTTAACAATTTTTTGAAGCTCTATTTATGACCATATTGGTAGTTTTTATTGAAGGTTCCCAAGTTTGATTTGGACTAAAAGTTAAGCTTCTAGAAATTGGCTCTCCTAAATTTTAAATTCTTCTTTACTGATCCCAGAACGAAGTCTAACAGAAGCCGATCTTATTTAAGGACAAAATATGTTCAGACATCTCATGTGTCCCGGCCTAGCAGTTGTTTTTAAAATCTCGACAGAAAGATGGAATAAGTTTTTCCCAGCTGAGCTTTCGAAAAGTAACATTGTGGGAAAATTTATTTGAACGACGCAAAAGTTGTGAAACAAACAAGCAAGTCAGAACTGGATTAGTCTACTCAGAAAGCAGATTAACTTCTCGACTTTCCCACGTATTTCAGACAATGGCGTTCCAATAAATCGAGAAAACGTGAATGTTTTCGTCGCAGAACTAAAAATGCCAATTCCAGTTAATGTCTGTTATTAACGTTTTAAAGAAACTATGGTCCTCCCAAAGTCTCTTACCCTTAATGGCTCTCTGGAACGTAGGAGGCTCAGCACCAATGGCGCTCCTGGGCAGGACCGTGAGCTGGGCCTCGGTGGCGACGCAGCAATGCTTGTTGAAGGCCTCGCAGACGTACGTGCCCGCGTCCCTGGGGGTGATGTCGCTGATCATGATGCAGCCGTAGTTGAGCTTGGAGTTGTTCTTGCACGTCTTGGTGAAGTTGAGGGGCTCGCCGTTGCGGAGCCAGCGGAAGTTGGGGTCCGGGCCCACGACGGAGCAGATGAACTTGATGGTGGACCTCTCGGGCATCACGACGTCCTTGAGCGTGGCCTCGAAGCTCAGTCGGTTACGGGCCTCCTCCTTGGCCTTCGCGAGTCTTTCAGCCCGAGTCAGCTTCTTCTCGGGCTCCGCTGGCTTCTCCTCGTCTCCCTCCTGTCCCTCGGCCTCGACCCTGGGAGGCAATGGCGTTCCTGCCGAGCTCTTGATCCTGTTCCGCCGCTGAAGCATCTGCTCAAAGGAGGGGTCGGGCTTGTCCTCGGCCGGGTCTCGGATTCTCTTGCGGTGCGTCGGGCCACGAATGTCCCCGAAATGCTTGTGTTCAGCGCGGCCCTTGAACTCGATGCGATGTGTCGTCTTGTCGCTGCCGCCCTCGTTCTTGGCTTTGATCACGTAGATGCCGTCATCGTCGGC
Organism: Forcipomyia taiwana; assembly: GCA_963930915.1. Lineage (NCBI taxonomy): Eukaryota > Metazoa > Arthropoda > Insecta > Diptera > Ceratopogonidae > Forcipomyia > Forcipomyia taiwana. The sequence continues at coordinate 363,439 of CAWVOI010000024.1, read as the reverse complement.
ACTTGGGTGGCTAATCACCATTTTGTAGCGGTCGTCCTCGACTTGGAGGGAGTACTTTTCGTTATCGAAGCGGATCTTGACCGTGTCGCGGTAGAAGGAGACCTCTGGGGGCTGGGTGGAGGCTACTCGGGCTTCTAGGAAGAGCTCGTCGAACTGGTAGACGTAGTAGTCTGGAATGAAAAGGAAGAAACTTTTTTTCAGAGGATTGAAGATGGGTTTTAGAGCCTATAGAACCTAAAAAGCCCTAGCTATACTCTTATAAATTGGCTTAATCGTAATAATTTAGGCTTTTTATTGCGAAAAAGCGTAAAGAAGACTCTTTCTAGGCATAAAAGAACTCCAAAATATCTTAAGTTTTGTCTTATACTCAAAACTTAAGTCTCTAAAGACCAGCAAATTTGTATTTAAATTTTAACTTTGCATTTTAAGCCACAAATTGGTGAGAAATTACCCTTTTATCAAAAATTTTGGCTCTAAAAAAGCTTTTTATCAGCTTTTAATCAAATATTGCCTTCTATTGACCATATTTTAGCTTTCCATGAACGAATTTTCCCCTCCAACGCTGCTAAACGTTAAATAAAAACCCCTTTCAAGACAGTTTATCGACAAAAGTCTTAAGAAAAAGCCCATAAAATTAATTTAAGGTCTTTTATAAGGTCCACTCACCTGTAACGACGGTAAACCGGGGCCTGAGAAGCGGGTTCTCGGGATTAGGGAGGGCCTGCAGGTGGCATTTGGTCTCGACCTCGCCGTGCTTGTTGGAAACCACGCACTTGTACTCGCCCGTGTCCTCGGGCGTGACCTGAGTAAGGTGAATGGTGCCGATGACGCCCTTTGTGAGGTTCAGAGTGTGTCGGTCGAAGACGAGAGGTCGCGAGTCCTTGAACCACCTGAAGACAGGGTCGAAGCCAGTGACGGAGCACGTGAGCTTGACGCCCTTTCCCACCACCGCCTGTGCGTCTTTGAGGAGTAGCGTGAAGTGGAGCTTGCGCTTCGTGTCGACCATCTGAAGGGGCTCCGACGGGTGCGTCTTGATTTGAACCATTGTGATTAATTAGCGCGTTATCATTCACGGATATTATCAAAATGAATGTGTTGGGTGGCGAGAGTCTTTTATATACCGAGGAAGTGGACTAAAAATAGCTGTCGCAGAGACGAGAGTGAGTAATGATGTTTGGCATCGACGTGAGAGCCACGGATTCTGTGTCCTTGCGCTAGTTGGGGTGACGCGCGAAAGTGCCTCGGTGTGGCGCCATGCCGTCTGTCTTCTCGGCACCATTTCCTGTTTTCGATTTACTTGGCGCGACAGGAATGACGGTGAACTAGATGATAAGCGTTTGAATTGCGTTTAATGTTTAGGTTTTGAGGCTGACAGGAATTAAAGTAATCTTGAGTGGATAGAAAAATAGATCGGAGGTGGGGCAAAAATCACTTAGGCTTCGAAGTCTTTTTAAGACTTTAAAACCTTGAGTGAGTTTTTTCATACGCAATAACATATTTGGAGAGAAGCGGAATTTAAGGCTACATTCTTTGAATCACACTTAAAAATCTGGGACTAGTGAGGCTCTCAGTAAGCTCTTCTCTTTGTCCTCAGTTCAGTAAATTTTATATTTAAATAACTTAAATAAATAACTTACTTTAAATGACTTTACGATTTTTCTCATAACCTACTTCGGGTTATATTTCAATACAAAGACTTAGCAATTTCATTAATAATTTTCTGATTGTTTCAATACTTTTATTTCCTTTTTAAGGGCTTTCTGGGAGCTGCTATTCCTATCATAACAGATTTAAGAGAATATAAAATTGACTCTGTGAATAAAAGATCGGTCCGGGAATTTCTAGTCGTGCCATTGTTTAAGTATTTTTCCTACGCTAAAATCAATAAATAATCTGAGTATGAACGTGATCGGTCATAAAATGTTGCATGACAAAAAGAGCTAGAGTAGTCTGACTTCAAAACGTCAATTTTTAACCGATTGGAGCTTATTACCTCAAATTTGATGATGATGAAAATTTGATTTTTGGTTATTTTTCTCCCATATTAAATTTTTGTGCTGAACTACTTTGACTTGACTCCATTTGGGTTGAGAGTAGGAAAGTTGCCAAATGAGACCTAGGCTTGGAGAAAAATTGGAAAATCCAAATCGTCAAAAAACTTGAGTTATCTGAGTTATCTGGAGTATTTTGAAATATTTCCAAGATCCCTTGGCCAGAAACCCTTGAATCCATGAGCTCCAGAAACTAAATAAGCCCTTTAGTTGTGACCTCCCAAGTCCGACCCTGAATAAAAGCCACTCTCGTGTGTTTATGCAAAAGTTTATTCAGCTCTCTCTCACTTATCACTCGTTATCAGAACTAGCGCGCCTCTAAAAATATCTGCAGACGTAGTTCGCTCACCGTTCCTTCGGTGCGACGTTCCCAAGCTTCTGCATCACCTTATTCCTGGACGTCTTCTGCCCCACTGGCTTCCGGTGGACGTGTGCTGGCACCTCCGAAACCTGACTCCGGGCCCACATGCGCTTCCGGTCAGCGTGCAGAGGCAGTTCCATGTCCTCGGAGGGGAAGAGGGAGTTGAAGTAGTAGACAAGACGGTAGATTCTCCTGATGATCGAGGCGCATATAAAGTGGATGAGGTCATCCTCGAGAGCTAGAAGATACCTTTTGTAGAGAAAGAGATCCAGTGGGACTCCAGACTCACCGTGAAGCTTCCTGGCGTCGATCGTGATGAGCCAGTGGAAGTTAGAGATGAGCCAGCAGATGAAGACCGCGAGAAAGCGCATGACAAAGTGTGATCAATTGCGGGTGGCGAGTGTCATTGTGATGAATTTATTTTTGTAGTGCAGTTCGATAAACGAAACGGCTTGTGGCTTCGGCTTACCTGTCAGCTCATTCGTGTGGGTTTAAAAGGGTGAGTCCCTGGGATTTTTCCGGAAGTTTTGAGGGACGAACCAAAGGTCAATTTTTGCCTTATTAATTCAAAATCTTTATTCCACAAGATTCCATTGTCCGTCTGTTTCTGAAAAATGGTTAAACTTGAAAGCCTGTGGTTATTTTCATGTTACCTTTACTATTTTGGAGAGGAAGGGGAACTTCTTTTGTGCCCCGAAAAATTATCAGGGACATAACCAAGGAGGGTTTCCTGGTGGGTGAAATATTAACACGTTGAGCACGTTCTAGCAAATCGTCCATTAGGGTAGGAGTTAAAGGCTTTTAATGGAGACGAACTAATTTAAAATTATTAATTAAACCTTGAATATTGTACTGATTAAGTTTTTCCCTTGTATTTTTCAGAAAATCGTAAAAATCCCAGCAAAATGCCTCATCACCAGCAAGAACTGGCGCCGCCTAAGGCGGACTTCAACGCCCCACCGCCCTACGAGTCATGCGATAACCTCGCAGCCAGCAAGCTCCCGACATACGAGGAGGTGCAGATGGAGAAGATCCTGAACGAGGAGCTGCCGTCGCAGCCTCCCCTCATGCCGCCCCCGCCACCCGGCATCAATGACATCCCTGGACGTCCCTCGCAGAGCCCGCCCTACAACTCGGGACTCACGTTCATCGCCATCGACGCGGAGGGCGATACGACGGCCGAGAACAGCCTGCTCGGGACCGACTTCATGTTCATCACCGCTTTCCTCATCGCATTTCTCTTCAACTGGATCGGCTTTCTGATGCTCACGTGTTTCTGCCACACAGTTGCTGCCCGCTACGGGGCCCTCTCGGGCTTCGGCCTCAGTCTCGCCAAGTGGACCCTCATCGTGAAGAACTCCACGGACTTTGCGACGCACGAAAACTCGTGGCTCTGGTGGCTCATCATGGCTTTCGGGTTCCTCATCTGCATTCGGGCTTTCGTGCAGTACATCTCAATCAAGCGCACCTGGCGTCTCCTCTCGGCCTCCGCCCAGGAGAGGCTCCTCTTCTTCTACTGAACGCTCTCCCCTGCTTTTAGTTCTCGCACCTCAGACTTCTATGGTACCTAGACAGTCTCGATGTCAAAGCACGGACCTTGGCACAGGAATCCCAAAAAAAGGACTTGCAATTTTTAGTAAAAATAATTATTTTTCGAAGTAACGTTTTTTTAATTAGTAGATTTTGTAGATAAGTTGTGCAATTTCGGCTCTGATTTGATTCTCAAAATTTTTTAAGTAAGGTTTTTAAAATTTCTTTTTTTATAAGTTCCAAATTTAAATGTTGAATTGTGCAATTTTTGGCCTTAGTGTAATTAATTTCTTAAGATCACAAATGGTAGGCATAATGGTTCATCGATATGTCTCAATAATTTTACTGAACGTTAGAAACTCTCAATTTAATTCATCTTCTCAGTTCAAAAAGAATAGATCAAAATTGATGGTCCAAAATATTTTTAAAAGAGCAAATAAGTCAAGGAACTTACTTTGACATCCTGGCCGCCTAGGTACCACTACGAGTCTGTGTCTCGCACTAAATAGACAAACCAATATTTTTGTATGCAAATCCACGTGACAAATTTTGTGAATAAATAGTTGTCGTCGGAGGGAGCCGGCGAAAGTGTAAATAGGGAGGTCGCCCGCTCTCGTGGGGGCGCTTAGATTGAATTATGTCCTCTGATCTTGTAATTGTAGTCATTGTGAGAAATCGGCAAGATGCGGTCCTCTGGGGCTCGCCATTAGACGTAAGTTTCATTCGTCACATTTCTGTCCAAAGTTGTGTATTAGAAATGTTTGTACTTTAACCAATCTAGTGACAATTAATTTACATATATACGATACCTATCTACAGATTATGGATTACCTGTATTGTATTTAAAACAGCAATGAAGGAAATAAAGCGAAAGTCAGGAAATTGGCAAGAATTTAGTGCTTTTTGAAAAATTTTCTCTGGACGCAAGAAAGCTAAGTATCTAGACATAAATTTTTGTTTACTTTTTTAAATCATGGGAGTTCAAGGGAATTTAAATTTCAACAGGACTACACAATTTGGATTGGATAGTCTTTTCATATTGCTCTTCTACATTTTTCAATAAAACATTCTTTTATTCATAATATTAAGGGTTGAGGCTAAATAATTTTATCATATAAAATGTATTTAAGAAATAAACCCTGATCTGAACACCTTTTAGAGGAGTAACTTCCTCGCTACATAATTTTTTGTTTGCAAATTTCTCATATTTCGTTTCAAAATTTCTTTGAAAAATTCCAGTAAATATAGCCTTTACCAATTTTTATCTCTGAGCTTTAACGTGAGTCGTCTTCCATTTTCAAGAACGAAATCAGGGCAGAATAAAGCTTCAAAAAACAGCGACACGTTTTTGCATAAATTTATTTCATCAGTGATAACTTAAAGTTTCAAGACATTTCGATGCCACTCAAGAAAATTTCAACTCTTTATCCACTTTGCATTTTACTCTTTTAAACCAGTTTGATGTTTCTTTCTTGTATCTCCCCAACCGTTCAGTTCACTGCTTTCCTTCACAAGCTCACGATGTCTGCCACAGCTACTACAGCTTTCCTGGGTTTCCTTGCGCTCCAGCAAACTGCAGCACTCAAGCACTCCGACCCTCAACTGTGCAATCACAGAAAGAGGACACAAGTGCGAGATTTTCGACGTCCACCTACCGATATCTGTGACTCGGTACAAAGTAGTAGCTCCTACCCCGATCGAGATTAACTACGTTCTCGTTGACCATTCTAAGCTAGCCGTGATAAGCCTCGACTTCTGTGAGACCTTCGAAAAACTCGACACAATCCGCATCGTCAACGTGGGCGTAAAGTACATCGACTCCGAAGCCTTTAGCTCCTGCTACGAACTCAAGACGCTATTTCTAGACTACAACGACATTCAGGTTTTGCCGAAACGGCTATTTTGGAACAACCATCGTCTGGAGTACTTGGATTTGGGAAATCGAAACAAGATTGGCCCGATTGAGGACGACCAGTTCGAAAAGAATGTGAACCTTCGCTGGCTTGGGCTGCACAACAACTTCCTGAGGAGCTTCCCTGTGTCTGCCGTCAAAAACTGCAAGAAGTTGAAGGACTTGCGGCTGCATTCCAACGAGTTGACTTCGCGGGATATCGAGGCACTTTTTAACATGTTTAGCCTCGATACTTTGTTTATAAATGGAAACACCTTTCCCTGCTCAACTATGAACAAATACCTGAGGTTTGTCAGGAACAGGAACTTCAAATTGAATTCTGAGTTTGGAGAAAGACAAAAAGACTTCCCGATGGGTTCAGTGGAGGGGTTTACGTGTGTTTCAGCTACTTGTGCTGTAAACAAGAATTTGAGTGATGATCCTGAAAATTGAAAAAAAATGTCTGGGAATTCATAATTTTTTGGTCTGAATCTGATGTTCAGGATATTAAAATAAAATACTGAGTAAAAATTAAAAATATGTCGCTAATTGTTTCTCAAAAATTGTGGACGTGAAATTTAATGTTTAAGTTGTCGTTAACAGTTCAGAAAGCTAAGAAAATCTGGTTTCATAAATTTTTTTTTCGTTTCCAAACAAAATATTTTTAATTCGAGAATAACGATCTTCAAGCTTCAACCCTTTGATGCTCTTTGATAACAAGTAAATCTGGTGAAGTCCCTTTCCAAGTCCCTTGATAACCTGCGGTCGTCCATTAGGTGCTAGGATTGGCGTCCTTTGAGATAAACTACTGAAGTGTCCTGATGGATCTGATGTGGTTCCAAAAAAGAAAATTGACAGATTCTGCTGCAAATTCACGTGATATTAGATTCTAAAGAAGTCTTGTTCATGGATGAGATTCTTAGCAAGGTGCAAAGGCCGGTTGAGAAGTAATTCCTTTGAGGTCAGCGAGTGGAAAACTGAGGATCCAGAGCGGATGTCGAGTGGCCGAATAGATCGGTGCAAGAGGAGATCGTAATGTTGTTCATTAGTGAGTGTATTTAAATTTTAGAAGCGCTCAGACGTACTGACTGGGGTTATTTTTTTCTGAGCTACTTGACGTTAGGTGATGAGATTTGTTGCATGAATAAATTGTTGAATCTCACGGTTCTTTTTCTCCATTTCACAACAAACTCACGCGTAAATTTGTCGTTTCCTGAAACGGACGATAAAAGAGGTCAGTTTCTCTCAGACGCCTGAAATGGCCGCATCAGACCCCTTCGAAAGCCGCTCTCTGAACTCGGCAATAATCGCCTGCTCCTGCTTCGCGACCCTCCTGAACCTAGGAGTCCTGCTGCTTCTCTGCTGGAACAGACAGAGCTTCAGAAATCACCACTTTTGTCTGCTCTCCATGACACTGAGCAACTTTTTCATGAGCACCCGCTTCGTCCCCGTCACCAGCAACCTGACCTGGGCCCTTCTGGCGGAGGTCTTCTTCAAGTTCGGGTACGTTCTCAGCTTCTTCTGCGTCACCCTCATCGCCGTGGACCGCTACTGGGCCATCGTGCACGTCTTCCACTACAAGCAACATGCCTCGAGGGAGCTGGCGAAGCGTAAGAGGATCATTTTCAGTGAATTTTCGATTTTTATCTGTCTGTCTGATATCTGAGTGTAGCTGGGCTAGATCTCAGACAATTTTTTATTTTTCCAAAACAAGGCACCAGAGATGTAACCAGGGGTTTTTTCGTTGTATGAAACGTCTACATATGTATGACGTTTATGCTAAATCTCACAAATTATAGAGCAATACATGACTCCTATCTCTGACAGGGACGGAGCTAGCTGTCCCTAAAGTTTAAGGTTTTAGTTCCTTCGATTGAACTGAAATTAGATTTTTAACAACTGAAATTCTTCACCTAACTTTTATCAGTATCAGAGACGTAGCTACTGAGGGGCTTTCAATAAAAACCGAGTCTTCTCTTCCAGGGATCAACTTGGGCATGTGGATTCTGGCCCTCCTGATGGCCGTGGTGCTGCTCTTCCTGGACTTTGGAGGCGAACATACGCCCCAGATGGAGGACTTACTCAAGTTCTACCTAGGACCAGCTTTCAAGTCCGTCAGAGTCGTCGCCTGGAGCTGTCTTCTGTTCTTTATCCTGGTCCTTCACCCATTTGCGGTGTTCCTGGTGATGATTCTGTACGCGAGACTCATCCAGGCCGTTCATGAACACTTTAAGGGAGGAAGCACCGGCTCTAGCCTAATAAGCGTTCTCAAAACGCCAGAAGTGGCGCAAGACGAGGAGAGCAAGAGCCTCAGAGTCACTATTTTGCTCATTATCACAATTTCCTTCTTCGTGATTGGGAGATTCGGCACTGCGGTAATTCTGGTATCATGCTTCCTGGATGTTTTGTCGAAGGAGACCTGCAGACCCCTCTTCCAGGTTTTGCCTCTGGTTTGCACGGTCACAAGCCCGTTTTTGTACGTTCTGAACGTTCCAAACTTTAGAAAAAGCGTTAGCAGTCTCTGGAAATCCCTCAGGAAGTCGTGTCATGGAAAAGCTTTTAGGAATTTCGCATCTGAGACTGGCTCCAGTGGAGTTTTGGAAATGGGATCCAAAACTCCAAATTGTTCTTGAGCCTTCAAAATTGAATAGAATGAAAATGACCCCCTTTTTCTAAAATTAACATGCAATTATAAAAGCGAAGAAAATTATTTTTGGGAGCCATGAAATTGATTCGTTTTGGGCTTCAAAATTTTCGTGTCTTGTTCAGGCCTTTTCCAAAGGCTATGGATTCTGACAATTTTAAAAAAGCAATATTAAAGTCTCACCATCAGTTCTTTGGGAATCATGTTAAATACAGCTTCATTGGCTTGAAACCAAACAGAATGTCAATCGTATAAATTTTTTTCTATAAGTAAACTTACCGTTCAAAAGGACAAGCCTTAATTATCAACATTTTTTCTTTCAGAAATGAATGAAAAGTTAAGTTTAAAGTTGATGAATCGAAACCATTCAAAGTTATTGGGAAAAATTGTATATAAATTTTTTGGATTAAAAAATTTAGTTGAAAATTTTCAAGATTCTTCTTGTAATTTTTAAAATTGTTCCCCAAGAAAGCCTCTCCACTTAGAGGGTTAAGTAGCTTTTTTTCAGCCGAGTTGAGGGATGATTCAGAAAAAGTTTTTCTTCTTAGAAGCCTTTTATTTAGAACCTGTGGAGGACCTTAGACTCCCTGGGCCAGATAGTCGCAGCCCTCGTACTCGGGGATGTCAATGAGCAGCGAGAGGTCGGTACCGGTGGCGGCTAGAAGATCTATGTAGACCTGTCTCTCGTCCGGAGACATGGTGATGGCCCGCGTCATGACGTAGATGACCTCCCATTTCTGCCCATCCACGACGTTGCAGCTGTAATAGATCATGTAGGTGGCGAAGTCGTCGGTGGCGATGATGTGGTCATAGTAAGTTTCGCCCGCCTCGTTCACGAACCAGAGGCCGTTGGGTCCCAGGACTGACTCTCCCGATCCCAGGCCGCCGCATTTGGGTCCGCACTCGGTACGACAGCAGTCCCGGATGTTGATGGCGGTGGAGTTCCAGGGAGAAACGTACGAGGGCCAGCAGTCTCCGATGCAGCCCTGAGTCCTGATGTCGAGGTTCGAGATCTGGTTGTACCAGTAGCCGCCCGCTTTCGAGAAGTCGGGGTTCTTCACGTAGCTTATGGTGGAGCAGGGGCAAGGCAAGTAGTCGATGGCGATCTCTGAGTGGTCCGTCCCGTCATCGCAGCACTGGGCGAGGATTCCGGCTACGAGGCCGCACAGGAGTCCAACTTGGAATAGCTTCATTTTTTGTGTGATAAATCTCACCGCTACCGGCTGAGCTTATATACCTACAGTGTCCAGACACATTTGCGACCTCCTTCTGATATAAATTTAGCCTGAGATCACGTAAATCGGGCCCGTACCTGGCCTGGAATGAGCGCAACTATGGGGTCAGTAACGCACGCAGTTATTCAGGACAAAAACAGACAAGACGACATTTTTGCCGTGAGAACTACGATAAAAATAAGATAATGGGAAAAAATGTCCATCTGTCGGCCTCAGGAAATAGGAACCTAGGATATATTAGGAGCAGAAAGACGTTTAGGTACTCCGTTCCTGTCAACTAATTAAGGGTCTTACCCCGAAGCCGTGAGTCTCTCGAAACTGATTAATTGCCACCTAGATCAATTGATTTAAAGAATTTTAAGTTTCTACTTTCCCATTAAAAAAGAACTGAAAATCTTCTGGGTTTTTCAACATTCTTAAAATTTGCGCTCTCTACATTGTAACAGTGAAATGGCGAAGAATCGTGTCAGCGGAGATTTCACCTTGGACACCGAGTATTGCGACCCTTGTCCGTACTGCAACGGACCTGCGGAGAATACTTCAATGGTGGAGTGCGAGTACTGCAAGAAGTGGTGCCATTTTCGATGCGTAGGGTTTGAAAAAACTCCCGCCTATAACAAAGCTTTAGTGTCAAGACACATTAAATTTTGTCCGTTTATTTTGTTCACAGGACATTTCACGGACAGTTTCTGTGAAATCTCACGATGCCTAATCAAGGTTGCAAAAACGAGCCTCTGTCTGAGTCGGTGTCTGTTTCAAGTGAAAGCGACCTGGATAGGGTGCGGATACGGTAGCTGCCGGTATCTGCGGTAGCTACCGATGGTCAAAAATCGGTATCTCGATATCTGCGGTATTTTCATTATTTCAACGGTTTTTGATGAAAAAAATTTAAAAATTGACAAATTTGACAGCTGCACCGTTACTCTTTACCACATTTTTACGTGCAAATAAATTTTTGCAGAAGCCATTTTTGCGATGAAAAAAAAATGTCTAGAAAATCAATAAAAACAAATAGACATGTTCTTCGAAAAATTCGAAAAAGCCTCCGAATGTGACCAAAAGGTTTTGAGATCACGCCCTGCTCTTTCCTTCTGGTGTATGGAGGGAAAAAATCGGTATCCAGATCTCGCCCAAATTGCAAGAAGAATTCTCTCGTTTCCAACCTCAAGTACTGCGTCCGAACGAGCCTGGTCGTCTTTTGGTTGGATGCATTCAAAGCTTCGAAATAGACTCAAGAGTGATACGGCAGCTAAACTTGCATTTGTTTATCTAAACGCGAGATTTATGGATGATGACAAACTGGACATCAACGAAGAGTTTGATTTTGTTACGGAAGAACTTGTCAATGAAGTCTGTATTTTGAAGATTGAGTCCGATTAAATAAAATACCAATCTGCTGCTAAATTTAAAATTTATTGTGCATGTGTTTCAGGCTAAGGTTCCAGAGTATCCAGGGAGATGTATGTTTTTGCCAAAACTATTGCAAAAGCAGGGGGCTTTTGGAAATTGGAAGAATTCGTTCCTTTTGACATTTTGCTTTACGATGATGCTTTTCTTAAGTTAATTCATAGCGTATTCTTTTAAAAAAATCAATAAAAATTATTTTTTTAACAAAAAAACCTTATACTCCCTAAGTACCCAAAAATAATGTTCTAGATACCGGCTTAAAATCTGAGACACTGTGGTATCAATGTAAAATACCGCTAGATACCGATCAGATAACGGTATCTTTTTTCAAGATACCGGTACTTTCCGCACCCTAGACCTGGACCCCATGGAAGTTGAAGTGCTGAGCAACGGGAAATTCAGGGCCCCAAGAGGGTCTTCAAAGCGGGTGTCAAAGTTTGGTCGGCAGCTGAAAAGTCGGCGAGAAACCGATTTTATCCCAACAGAGCCGAATACGTGCCAATAATCATCGAGTCCTGAAACTGTTGTGGAAGCCATGCTCCTCCAGATCCGAGCACTTCCATCTCCCAAGGCCGAGAGACTCGACACGGTCGTCACATTCTGCGTCGAGGTCTACAACCTGAGCATCCAGCTTCAAGATGATGAGCTACTCGGCTACCGCTTCAACCCCACTCTGGTTCGTGAGCTTCTCAGCAAGCTTTCCACGAACATTCAGCTTCTTTGGTCCGACGCCAACGTCGAAGCAGGAGACGTCGTCCAATTCGGCCTCTGGCTCAACGACTTGAGCAGGAAGCTATGCCGAAAGCTACCCGCAACGTTAACGAGTCTCCAAGAGTCCACCAAAGAAGAGAAGCCTAAGAAGAAGGGGGGCTAAATTGCACTTTATGGGACCAGTAAAAATGGGACCACAGAACTCACTGGACGTGTTCAGGGATGTCCCCTGATCATCTTCCATTTAAAATTTCGGGGGCAAACCTCCCTTGCGGGAGTTAAGTTTGAATTCTTAACGGCTTTTCCTGAATTTTTGGCGCTTTTTATAGCCCAAAAATGAATAAAGGTTAACGGTAACTGTCACACAATACTCAAACGTACATACAAGTCATGTAAGTCAATTTGTTTCACCATGAACTCCTTTGAATTGTACAAAATTTGTGAAAAAAAAAGTTTTTACTATATTTTCTTCAAAATCATGGACTTATTCCGTGGGAGGGTCAGTACCGGTGCCTTAAATGCAACTCATTTCTTAAACTTACAGTAGACAATGAAAGAATTGACGGCTATCGATGGAAATGTACTGGAAGGAAGCCAAAAAACCCCAAAAAGCCTACAAAAAGCGTTTCTTGCAACAACAGAGTTGAGTTCAGAGCTGAAACTTTCTTTTCTCGTTCACATTTGTAATTGCAGCAAATTATAATGTAAGTTTCTTTCAACTTCAATGCTAAGCGACTCCTGAGGAGTTCCTAGTTTCAGTATGAAGAGCATGATTTTATGGCATCCTTGCGCAAAAACGGGACCAATGCTAAGCGACTCCTGAGGAGTTCCTAGTTTTAGTATAAACAAAATTATAGGAATCTTCTTGATATAGGTTTATGTAATTCTGGTGTCACAAGCTACCATTAACGTTTATTCAACACGAAGTACGAATCTCGGAGCACACTGCAGTTGATTGGTCCAGCTTTTGCTGAGAGGTAGTGCTTAACTTAGTATTTAATCAGTTACAAAAATTGGGAGGCCCTGAGAAAATAGTCGAGATAGACGAGAGTGTATTCGACAAGAGAAAGTATTACAAAGGACACCGTGTCGACGGCCAATGGGTATTCGGAGGTTATGAACGAGGTTCCGACCTGGTTTTTATGGAGACCGTTGACAAACGTGACTGCGTGGCACGCATTCCGCTGGGTGTTGCCCGGGACGACAATCATATCTGACTTTTGGAAAGCCTACGATTGCCTTGAAGACGAAGGCTTCGTGCACTTGAAAGTAAACCACAGTATTAACTTTAAGGATCCGGTTACTGGTGCTCACACCAATCATATTGAATCCAGCTGGAGAGCAGCGAAGTCAGTTATTTCGTCATCGGGTAGAATCAAGGCGCACATTCCTGGGAATTTGGCAAAGTATATGTTCTTCAAAAACTTAACTGTCTCCAGTTCTGATCGTTTTGAAAAATTTTTCTGAAGCACGTTGGAAAAATGTACCCTGGTTTAACTTGTGAAATTTAAGAACCGGAAATTTTTACTGATGACGAAGATTTTGATATGTAACTTAACTTGAATCCTAAAATTAAACTTTCTTATCACCCATAAAACTTCTGTCAATCTTATAGGCGAAAATTATTTCAGATGTCGATGTCGACCTATTGATTTTTTCAAACATTTTTCCGTTTATCTTATTTTTCTCAGTGGTGAAGGAATTCTTTCATGACTTCTGATCCGTATCACATGATTGCTGACTATCCTTGTTGGCGCCATGAATATCGCCGAAAATTTGAAAAAAGGCGTTAAACATTCAAACTTTTGGGGGCTCTCAGCCCCTCAACGGGAGATTTCCTCCCGAAATTTCAAGTGTAAGATGATCAGGAGACGCTCCTCTACATTTTCCAAGTGGTCCGATAGAGTCCCATAAAGTGCAATTTTTCCAAGAAGGAGATTGTAGGCCACCAGGTTCAGGTTCAGGTTCAGTTTGCGGTTGGTTGATATGCAAACCAGCACCCCAGCTACATTCGGCTTATTGTGCATGCCACGTTTATCACTACCTCCCCTACTGGAGATTTCAGTTGACAAAAAAAAGTCAACTGAAATATCTCCAGCACCTGCCCAGTGGGCGTCGATTAAGCAGACTCTCACATCCAGGCCCTCCAATGCCTCTGGTCGAAATTCAGGATTTAGAGAGTTCTTACAGCTCATCCTGATTGACTCAGAAGCCTCGAGCAGACGATGTGATGGCTCCGTCTGCTCTTAATCAAGCGCACCTCCGGAAAGCTCCAAAGCCCGTCAGAAGCACGCCTGTCTGGTTTCCCTAGCCATTCAATCCCTTCTTACCTGGGAAAGAACCTTTTTTTTTCCTTTGGAGTAGTTTTGGAGAGTAATAACCATCTCTCCTACATCCAAATCTCAACACCGCCTCCAAACGTTGCACCACTAAGTTGCTAGCCTCCAAAGAGCCGAGAATGACATTCAAGTTGCCCGAAACTCTCCAACGATACGACTAGTGCCCTCTTCTCCCAAAAGAAGTCCGTTGGAGCGTCCGCTCTTCATAGAGAGAACTGGTCCCAGGCACCGTCCGGAAATGTCCACTTTCGGGACCGAAAATGGGACCAGTTCTCAGTTCTCTCACCTCTCTCTCTCTCTTACCTCGCTTGTGAGGTCGCTCAGCTGTTTTAATGTAAATGGAGGAAAAACTCCCCACGAAGCTGTTGAATCAGCTTCTTTGTCTCCTGAATCTCTCTCAGGATCAGGTCCTGCTTTTCTTGGGAACCTGCAGTACTAACAAGGGGCGTTTTGGGGAGTTCTGCCACCGAGTCATAGCCGTCCGCCAACGCTTGGAAGCCTTGTGCCGTCTCCTTGTTAACGTTAAAATCTTGGAATTTCCGCTTGCGGATTTTCTGCGGTGGAGGCGAAGCCATCAACTCCACGTTAACTTTCTGCCAACAAACTGAGTCCTGAAAGTTATGGACTTGGGCTTGAGGCTTCTTCAGCTCTCTGACAATGATCCCAGGAGGCAGATCTTTTAGCCCTATAAATATTTCCTATTGAGCTAAAAAATTAAGTAATTTTTGTGCTTACCAAATTCCTGGACGGAGGTCATTGTATTTACAGCGTTTGAAATTTGATTCACAAACAATTTATTTGGTTTTAACTAAGGTTCGACATGTACCGCACTTTTCGAGGATATACCGGTACATCGGTACGGAACACGTGGTTTGTTTTTCCTTACTTACCACCAAGCAAAATTTCAAAAGTTTCAAAGGTTCAATTAAAAACAATAGTATTACAATTGTGTATTAGTGTTTTATTATTTATTTAAAAAGAAGTTTCGAAAAAGTTTTAAGTTTTGAACATTATATTGTCATTTATTCCGACTGATTCCGCCTCAATTTCTACAAACAGGTCTTCTATGTCCTCGAGATTTATAAATTCTTCAAGTAGAAGCTTCGAGTTGACGACCACAATGTTCAACTTTTCTTGAGTTTCTGGTTTGAGACGGTTTCGAATTTTGGAGTGAATCCAGCCTGCCGTTGACCAAGCCCGCTCCCTGGACGCACTGGAACTTGGCAAAGTGTAAATCAGTCGAGCAATTTTTGCGAGCTGGGGATATCGGTGCTGTCTTTCCATCGACCAGTAAGCTCGCACCTTCTTGGATTTCATTTTAGTCTTCTTTTCTTCGCACTGTGTCTCATGGAAATCTCGAAAAAATTGTTCCAACTGTATCACCGCTTGGACCCCTTTCTCATGGTCGTTTTTATAGAAATTAGTGCAGTGGTCGACCGTATCATCGTAATCGGTTCCCTCCATCTCTGAATCCAAGTACTGAGGACACAAGATATGGGAAAAGCCCATGCTTTCGGAATGCTCTTGAAGTCTTTTGATGCTAACAAGAGTGTTATCTGCAATTTTTCCAAACTTACTCTTGAGATTTTGGAACGTGGAATAAGCAAACTCCAAAGTAGGCTGATCGCTTTCAAAAAGGTCGATAGCTAGTTTGATTGGTTTTAAAATGTCCGAAACTAAAAAATTTAAGTTTTTCCAAAAATCCGGAGACTCCACAACAGTTTTGACCAAGGATCTGGATGTATGGTCGCCGAACTCTTCAAATAATTGCTGTCTCTCCTCCAATAGGTGACGGTATGCTTTCTTGTGGAAGAGGACGCTCTCGAGTTGCGTGTACATGGAGTAGAATCGTATTGCGACCGCCAAGGTCATCGATCTGCGACAGGCGTAGATTGGTGCTATCTCTTCGTAATACTCCTGTCGCAACCGATTATGATCGTTGATAAATTTGACCAGTCGGGTAGCATCGTCGATCATCCCAACGACTGGCCCTTCATTACAAATGTTCTTCATTAGTAAGTTCAGACCAGGCCAAGCATTCGTTGGCGAACACAGTAGAGAATTGCTCCTCGATTATGCTGCCTGCCTTTTGCATAACAGCAGCATTATCGGTCAGAAGTCCAACCCATTTCTCTACTCCAAGCTCGCGAGCTACGTCAATAACTATGTTTGCCAGTGTTTCTGCGTCATTTTTGAAACCAGTCGTATTTACTAACTTCCACAGTAAAGGTTTGTGTCCGGGAAGTAGAACGATGAAATTCATTAGGTGATTGTGTGAAACATTGGTCCATCCATCGGTCACAATCACGAATGATGAAGCATCTCTCACAGCTTTCAAGCATTTGTCCTTCAACTTGTTGTACGACTTATCCAAGAGTCTAGTTGCGATCACTTTAGCTGAAGGAGGTGAGATAGCAGGACGTAGAACCTTAAAAATGTTTTTGAAGGTCTTCAAGTCTGCCACACGAAATGAAATTCCAGATGAGTAGAAAAAATCGGCGATGGCTTCCTCTCCATTGGCTTGATCGACAGCAGAAATCTTGTCAGCCCATTGAGCAACTTTAACTGGGGCATTGCCGTTTGAGTTAGAAGGGTTTCTATTTCCAAATAAATTTTTTTTCTCTCCTTCAGTGCTGGCATTGCAGTTTCTTTTGTGCGATTTTAGCTTGTCCGTCGACATATACACTAGCTTGTTGCACCCTTTACATTTTCCATATCTAAAACGTTTTGGTTTATGAGAATTTGACAGTAAGAGTAACTAACACAAGAATTTTGACCTACCGAGGCTTTTTCTTTTCTAGGTCCTTTAAAAATACTTTAAAGTCGATTTGTTGCGACATGTTTCAGTTGAAATTTTAGTTTGGGTTAGAAACGTGGCAGAGTTACTTTTTTCGAAGGTGAAATTCTAACTCAAATCCGTTATGGCCCGAATGAAAAAATTTCAAAATTTTAGCCCTTTTTTAGATTCACGAAACAAATTCGAAACACCGCGCACCTCGCTCAATGAACACTCGCGAGAGAAAACGTTGAGAGAATTAAATTAATTTTGAGAATTTGAGAGTGAATTTTAAAAGTGCACTCTCATGAGAAAATCCGTCAGTGTGTAGCGGGTAGCAAAACTGGTCCACCAATACAGAAAACGGGTCCCCCCCAGGACTAAAGGGTGGGTATTGCAAACGTTGAGCTGATTATGAGTGTGATGACGTCACTCATATGATGAGAGAGCCGCGTCAGTGCGCTCGAACTGCGATTCTTCCATCCCGGCCTTAGCCTTTTCACAGCCTTACTTTCACTCTTGGACACTTATTTTCACTTCACTGTGGTGGGAGGCCTACTCATTCACCAGTTCAAGCCATTTTCAGGCCTGAAAAGACTGGAAATATGCGATTAAATTGCGAAACTAAGGCGACTAAAATCTCACGTATCGGTAGGGTGCGAAAGTGTATCTACAGATACTGTATCTGAGATACAAATACAGTAGATACACTTGCTCAGATACTGTATTTTGTATCTTGTATTTTTTTTAACTTTATAGGTACAAATTTTTTTATGAAAAATAAGCACAATTTTAACACAAAATTCGTAATAGTTTTAACGACAACTTTGAAATTGCCACTACAATATTTGCTTTCAGCATATGACTATGGGTTATGTTTAGTGTTTACTGTTTCCCAGCTCCGGTACCGTTATGTTAAAAAAAGCGATTGAAAATGGACAAAACTGGAAAAAATTTATTGTAGGTTTTTTATTCAAATTTAGAGTCAAAATTGGGTAAAAGTTAATAAGAAGTAGAGTATTTTATGGGTCACAATAAGATCCTAGGAACCTGCGTGACCCACTGCCCCACCCTTATAAGAAGTAGAGGATTTCTCATATTAAGGCCCGTATTGTTCACACTTGGGTATCTTATATTAGTGCTTAGTCCAATAAAAACTATACTGGACTTATCGCTTGGGTAGGCTAACCAAGGGTGAACAATACGGCCCTAAGTTCAAAGATACACCAGATACACCAAAAATACAGTAGATACAGTATTTAGATACAGATACTGTATTATTTTTTAAGATACAGTATTTTTCGCACCCTACGTATCGGCAACAACTAACGGACCCTTACAATACTTCACGAAAGCACCGTTGCCCAACTAAGGGAAAAATCTTGTCCGATATGCAGCAAGGGATGCACCACTGTCCCGAGATGTGAAGAATTTAATAGAGCCAGCGTCTCCGAGCGCTACGAGATCGCCAAGAAGCACCGCATCTGCTTCCGATGTCTGAAATGTCACTCTCTTAAGACGCCCTGACGTAATCCCGTCAAGTGCACGACCTCAGAGTGCACGAAGCCGCATCACCCTCTGCTGCATAGTCCTATATCGAGCCCCACGCAAGTTCAGTCGCCGTTTGCACAGCCAGCGCCGGTCACGGTGGCTCATAGCAACACCCACGTCATCAGGACCTCCTCGAGCCGCTTCAGATACGTTCCCATCACCTTCAAAAACGGCTCGAACACATGTAAGACCTTCGCATTTCTTGACGAAGGCTCAGACATCACGTTTCGAAGCCTCTCAGCATCTTCTGGACCGACGAAGATGTGAAGCGTGACGAGGATGAGTCCGAAAAAATTGACCTCCGTGTCATGGGCACCCTGTCCAACACGGATCACGATGTTAAAGTGCACACGGTATCACGTATTTATCTGTCCCCACAGACAATGGACTACGAAGAGCTCTCAAATAAGTACCCGCATCTGTGCGACCTGCCGATCACTTCGTACTTCGACGCCGTCCCCGAGATCCTGATTGGCATAGACAACTGGTACTTAGAAGTCCCGCTGAAGGTCAAAGAAGGCGCCCGCAGAGACCCAATGGCAGCCAAATGCCGACTTGGCTGGACAATCTTCGCAGCTCCATCAGATGGCGATAAACCCCGTGTGAATTTCCACGTCACTTTCAGACATCCACATCCAGACACTAGCCTGGTCGACCTCGTTAGGTCCTTCTACGCCGTCGACCTACTGGGGGTCGGACCGAGTCCTTTCGCCACCGAGACGAGAGAGGACACCCGAGCTCGTGAGATGATGGAGAGCACAATCAAACGGATTGGGAAGCAATTCGAAATCGGACTGCTCTGGAAGTCCGACTATGTGCAGCTGCCGGACTCAAGGCCCATGGCAGAGACACGGCTGGAAAGTCTAGCCGTCACCCTGAGGAACAACAGGCACAAACGAGAAGCCCTGGTCAAGCTCATGAAGGAGTACGAGGAGAAGAAGTACATCCGCCCCTTGACCCGCGAGGACAAACCACCTACGTTTCTCTATTCCTTGTCACAAACCCGAACAAACCTGGAAAAGTTCGGCCCGTTTGGGACTTCGCAGCACAAGTCAACGGAAGGTCGCTGAATTCGCACCTGCTCAGCGGACCCGACCTCGCATCACTCCTGCTAGGCGTACTATTTCGTTTCCGGCATCGTAAAGTGGCCCTGACCGGCGACATCAAGGAGATGTTCTACCGGATTGCCATTAAGTTCGAGGACCAGCAAGCCCAGCGCTTCCTCCTGCCGCCAGACGACCCACAGAGTAACAGACTTCCGTGAGGCGTATCCGGACGCGTATGAAGCCATCACGGAAAATCATCACGTTGACGATTGGCTCCAGAGCTTCGACACCGAAGACGAAGCTATGAGAGTCGCAAAGGAAGTACGCAAAGTGCACCTCGAAGGCAATTTCAAAGACCGGTCACAAATCTTAAACTGAACCTACAGGGCTCGTTTTAGTCTTGTCTGAAACTTTATAGTCTAGGCTATTCAGAAAAAATAGTTTCAGCCCAAATGTTTAAACTTATCCCCCTGGACAGAAAATCCCCCTGGTCCTAGCACTTATGAGGGCAGAGCTGGAGCAGGTTGGACATTTTGTCCAGGACCATTTTGTCCAAGTATGTGAATCGACCTTAACTCTGAAAATTTTGGTTTAAAAAATATACTCTTTATTTTGCTAGTAATTCAACGTTTCATCTGGAAAACAGGTTGTCCAGCAACCCGAGAACGCCCTCGCTCCTGCTTCCAGTCTCTGCCGGACGCTGAGTCGCCCCCTTTATTTCCTTGTCCTTCAGTGCCTCCCCCTTAACCTCCTTCAGGATCCTATCACAGACTCGTTCCAGCTGAATTCGCATCATCTGCTTCTCCAGCACCGGCACGATCAGGTTAAACTTGTCGATCTTCTTGTTGATGCTCGCCTCGAGGCTCCTGTGGCTCTCCACCTCTTCACTCCACAGCTTCTCGTCCCTGTCGGACAGAGGCAAGTCCCCGAGTCTCTTCCTGGCCGAAACCAGACTTTCTCGGAGATCTGCGATGCTCTCCCTGATCTCCTTGTGCAGCGAGATCCACTCTGGCACGAACCCGTTGTCCATCAGGATCTTGTTCATCTTGAAGGTGATGAAGTCCACGTACGGATTCTGGGACTGGGCGCTGTCCAGCGGCTTGCCTGAGCCCTTGATGTTCTGAAAGTCGCCCCGAGACATGGCTTCCTGAATCAGGTCCTCCACAACCCTGTCATACCCGTACTTTGTCTTGATCGCGTGCTTACGGTAGTAGTCACCCTTCTTTATGAGAGCCGTCTCGCTGGCCTGAGCCTTCTGGAGCCGGTGCTCCATGACCCGTTCCTGAGCCTTCACGACCTTTCGTTGCTGGAACTGGCGCTCCCTCTGGAAAATAGTGCCGCTTCCGTACCCCTCGTAGCTCAAAAACTGGCGATGCTGCGGAGCCGTGTGTCGAATGTCGAAAATCTTCACTTCGCTGTTGGGGTCCTCGAGAATGCCGCGTCGAGCCTTCGCGAACTTGGCCTGGAGCGTCTTGAAGGCCAAGTCGATGTCGTGGAAGGCGTCAGCGCTGGCATCTGGGTGGCCGCTGTCCGGGTGGACCTTTTTCACTAGCTCGATGTACTTCCTGCGGATTGTGTTTTGGTTTGCAGTTTCGTCGACTCCGAGGATTCGGTAACAGCGCTCAAAATCTCAAATTTCTTGGCTATTCGGGAGTGATTTCGCCAGATCTCACCTCGTACAGCTGAGCTCGGGTCCCAGTCATGTGGCAAAAGCGCCGAAAAGCTACGTGCAGTCTGCTGAGGGGCCTGACTTTGAGCATTTTTGTCGAGAAAATCAGTTTGTTGTGATTTTTTACGATCAACTCGGAACGCAAGCTCGTTTTGACAGTTGACGCAAGCCGATCGCTGCGTTTGCTGGGATAGCGTTTTTGTCGCCCTCGTCGGTCTATGCTCGCAGAACGTCGGTCTTTTCTGTTCAAAAGTCAGACAAGGAAGTCAAGTCTCCTCATTTTTTCGAATTTTAAATAAATTCTGGGAAGATGAGAGCCAAGGTAAGCAATAAACACCTTAATTAGCCCCCAGGGCATGTAGTGAAGTGGGAATGCAGACGTGGAAAGGGCGAAATTCGGGAGAAAAAGGCGAAACTTGGCAAAGCACATGTCGCCATATTTCTTCCACGAACGAGCAAACGAAATTTCAATGAAAGTTTTCTTCTAATTCCAGTGGCGTAAGAAGCGTATGCGAAGGCTAAAGCGAAAGCGCAGGAAGATGCGTGCGAGATCCAAGTAAATGTGCAAGGTAGGTTGAGTTTTGTATTCAAGCATGGTTTTTTCCTGTGTCGATAGTCGCCGAACACGGCGAGTAAAAATGTGGCGTCATTTAATATTTTTCTTATTTCCATTGCAGGACGACCTCGAACCATTCCACCGCCAACGACTACGGAATTTGAGAAGGGTCTGGATTGACACAGCGACAAACCTTCGGTTTGATCGGATCTTTGAATAAACAATGCAAAGAGGAAAACATGTGTTTTAAGTGGTTTTTGAGCCCACGAGGTGAAGGAGCTTAAATCTTCGATACTGTTTTAATCTAGACTTCAGGTTTCACTTGTTGAGGGTTAAATTGGAGAAATATTTGGATTTCGCTTGTTTTCGAAGGGAATTGATATTTTTCGGCCAACTGACATTTTGAACGGGGTTTGAACTTACAGTTGACAGTGTGGCCGAAATTAAATTTTTTCTCATATATTTGACCCATTTTTGAACAATAAATCACTTTTCTGAAGGTCGATAGTGTTTTGTAGCCCAAAAAGGTTAAAAAATTTCGCCATGGCAGAAAACGAGATATTCAAAATGAGTCAGCTGCGAAACGTCAGTTGCCCAGCTGATGCACAAATGTCATGCAATTTGGAAGGAAATTTATCAGTTGATCGGGTAAAAATGAACGGAAAGGTTGGACGTGCCGCGAGAGTCGTGCTTAAGTTTGATTTTAATAAATTTGGATTATCAACACTAGGTAGTTTTCAACAAAATCACAAGGTACGCCCTCACTTGATAAAAAGCGGTTGAAATGGGGGGCGAAAGTGCGCGAAAGGGGGAGTGAAAAAGACCGCAATTTGGGGTTTGGTCAGTCGGAGTCGGAGGCTCTCGCGACTTCCATAAAATGTTGAGATAAAATAAAAAGTGTGAATCAAAGCGATTAGCGGCAGCGAAAAGTAGCAGATTTGAGTCGTGTGCGGTTTCTCGAACGCGATTCCCGGCACATCTGCAATATGTTGAAAAATATGCGTACAACTGCTCTCTTCGGAAAAGTGGAAAATCTCCGTGTGGCGTGCGCGTGCCATACATTGTACGCGGCAAAGAATGAAAATTGTGGAAAGTGCGGTAAAAATAACACTTTTCTCTGATAAATTTGAAGAAAATGAATGTGCAAAGTGTGCTGAAAGCCACGATCCGAACAATGCGACGTCAACTCGGAGAATGGGGGCGTTCGCGGACTTCGGGACGTGGCTCTGCTGGCGAAGGAGCGGGGAACTGGCCAGGTCTCGGGGAAGGAGGGCTGAAGTTGTCTCTGAAATGAGTTGTCACGGAGTTGATGGACGACCCCAGGGTAAATGAATAACAACTGAGAGCCTTGTCGTGGCTGCTGGGCCTCGTTTTAATTCAAGATTCTGACATTGAATCTCGCCAGGCGCTAATGAGGCTTTGAAAGGGATTTAAGACCGAGTTTCAGACAGACGGACAATATTTTTTTGGCGAGATGGTTCTGGACACGTGTATACAAAAAACACAGAGGAGTGGATTTTTATAAGTGGATTTTTTGTCTCGCGTTTTATCATATTTTATCATTCATCCTGCGGGATTATCTCAATGATTCATTTGTTAAAACTTTGCTGACTCGTGCAATACGTTTTATTGTCGAACCGAACGGAAAAGGTAGTGTTGACCTTGCGACTCGCTGTCCATTCTCATTATCAATTATAAAACAGCTGACGCTTCAAAAATAGACTGTGTCCAACATTAATATGCTTCGTGTATTTTTTGCGCCTCGTCTCCGTTTCTATCGACTCACTCCAGGGCCTCGCATGTTGCGAGCTGTACGTATTGTAGCCAATGGATCAGGTCCGACACAGCTGATTAGAGCGTAGAGAGCGATA
Source organism: Forcipomyia taiwana (assembly GCA_963930915.1). Lineage (NCBI taxonomy): Eukaryota > Metazoa > Arthropoda > Insecta > Diptera > Ceratopogonidae > Forcipomyia > Forcipomyia taiwana. The sequence goes on along the minus strand of CAWVOI010000024.1, from coordinate 339,801 downwards.
CATGACATCAGGTTCATGTGAAGAAGCTCTGGGAAGTTAGCTGCAGTGATTCAGAGCAGTGCTGTCGTCGGAGGTGAGCATTATTACTCACGACCAAGTTGTATCACAGCTGCACGCTCAATTTTATGGGTGCTGCGCTTATCAGCAGGTCCGAGAGTGACCTTGAGCAACCTTGAAAAACATGTTTGATATTCTTGAAGAGGTCTCGGAGGATTTTAAGGTTTGAAGTGAAAATTCGAGGTTTTAAGTAAAACATTTTTTGAGGGACTTTTTAATAACCAAAAGGAATTTTTGAGGAAATCCAAGAATCCCAACACTGGTTTGAACACTGGTTTAAATTTTGTAGCTCCGACTAAAATTCACAAAAACCATTTTTGAAATGAAAAATGATGAGATTTTTTGCTTGCTCTTCTATTTCTGAGCTGAAAAGGAATATAATTTGGCTTGAAATAATGTGTTTGTATGAAAAATTATATAAAGGAATTTAAAGGCTCAAAAGCTCCATGGAGCCCTCTTCATAAACCTTTTCAAGCTTAAAATAGAAGCACCTTCCTGAACTTGAGAAGATAATATCTAGGTTAAATATAGTCAAGTGGACAAAACCTCGGTAAGCCTTGAGCTTATCTCTCTTCTATCAACGAACGCGTGAATCGCGGTAATTAAAATTAATTACTCAGCGCGGCGTGCGACCTAATCCTGGCGCGATGATGATGAGGAGAAAAATGTTGGAAGCTTGTCAGTCATAATTATGATATTCATTGCTGCTTTACATTCGCCGACAAATCAATCGCCAATCCCCAAACAGTAGGACCTCGATGGCATCGAAGCGTGTCACTAATAGTGTGCCACTTTCCTCCAGGCCCGCTGCAGTGCAAACAAGCAACAAATCACATATCGCGGCTATGAAATTATTCATTATTCATACCGCTTACGGATCGATTGTCGAGCTGTGAGACAGTTTCAGGCCCTAATGTTATGGAATCGACTCTCAAAACCGCAGAAGGACGCATCTAAAATATTTTTAGGCGCATGTACGTTGACTTTAAATACTCCAGAGTGAAAACAGAGTGTTTATTATGTCGAGATTTATGTCCACAAATCATAAAAATGCCATTCAGGTTGATTGGAGCGATAAGCAATGTTTGCTGAGCGGCCCCTTAGACGTCGAAGTTCCGCATTGTGGAGTCGGTGGAGACCTCAAAGACGACAAAAACGGAAAAGTAATCGATATTTAGTGCCCGGCTGAACCACCTGACCTTGAACTTGTACGTACCAGACGAAATCAGCTCGGGAATCGGTCGCTCGTAAATCTCGGTCACGTTCCGTCTCACCACCAAATCGCCGTTTAACGGGCAGGGACTCCGCCCCAAGTCGAGCAGCTCGCTCAAGAACGTGAAGAAGAGCCGGTAGAAGGGCTGGTAGGCGTCAAAGTTGTCCAGAAAGTGGCAAGCGTCGACCTCCCAGTCGAGCATGAGGGGCCGGAAATCTGAGCCGTACTTTTCGTAGAGCACAAAATTTCCATGGAAATCGGGGGTTTGCAGTCCCTCGACGGCGAAAATGATGTACTTTGAGTTGTTTCTCGTCGTCTTCAGCAGGCACGACACATTCCTGATCCTCTCGCTGTCGACGTTTTTGCAGTAGAACTGCGTGATTTGAATGTGGATGCTCCTCTGAAAAGCTAATTCGATTTATTCGACTCAAGGTCATGTTGAATCTCAAACCTGTGTGAAGTTGCTGGCTTCGGAGTCGCGGGTGGCTCCTACCATGAAAAAGAGGAGCAGAAAGACGTGAGGTTTGGGTGGCATTTCGGACGCGACTGGAGCCGGAGATAGAAATAATAGGGAAATTAGTAAAATTGCCGATGGCTGATAAATCAACAGTCGAGGTCGGGTAGTTAGGGAAGGGGAAATTGACTATTATTTGGACATTCAATTTTATGGGACCTAGTGTAGTGGTAAGAATTTGTTTTGAATTTTAATATTTCTGCAAAGTAACCATACATATTTTTTCTGGAAAATTGAGAGCTCGAGATTTGGGGAGGAGGTTTTCTAGGTACTCTTTAGTAAAATAATTCAATATTAGGAACGATTTTTAAATTTAAATAATTGGTTAAAACCTAAAAGAAGACTAAAATATTAAGCTTAATTCAGTCAACCATTTAAAATAACGGAGTGATGATTTAACGAACTTAGGTACTAATAAAATACAGGGTCTTAAAAAAATATTTAAGAAGTAAAAAAGTGATGGGTTTTATTACAAAAATACTTATAAATTTTTCATGGCATATTTTAGAGCAAAATTCAGAATCAGGGAATATTTTAACGAAATGTTGATGGTTTCAATTCGGTTCTAAATTTTGTATTCCGTAAATTAAGGTTTAAATTTCTTAATGAGATCTTCATTAAAGAGACAGTTAACAAGAAAATTTAAAATTAACATAAACTTAATTTAACAGTTGACAAGCGAAAAAAATCAAATTTCAGTCTACAAACATGAATTCTTTCTCTAAATAAAACGTTTAAAGTGAAATATGGGATTGAGCGAGTCCAGCGGCCGATCCACTGTTGTTTACGTTTTCCGCAAGAGTTCAAGGCCGAGCCACCGAGCCAAGTACTGTTTCGCCGATGGCAGATGATAAAAACTTTCAGCTCACTGAGTCCGAAACGAATGCCTTCTGTTTCTTGAAGGGTCGTTATTTATTCGTTAGCTGCACAGAAAAACTACGTTTAGTCCTCCGAATCGGCATCTTCCCAGCATCGAGCAGAGGAGGGAACAAATAAGGCGAAAACAAACAAATTAAATAAACACGGGGTTTGAATCTCCTCGAGCAGCTGAGAAAAATGTAGTTCGACGGAAAAATGTAAATCAGCTGCCTCCTGAATGAGAGTTAATGAAGCGGAACGATGATGAAGAGGCGCCCATAAGTGGCGAACGTTCCAGAAGTCGCACGAGGCACTTTTATTTAATTACTGCGGAGCTGCAGGAGCATCTGATGAGGAAAATTAATTTGATTAAATGGCGGGGCGGCCTCGGACGGCAATTGCGGAGTCCACTCCTGGGAAATGCAATTATATGCATATCCATGACCGAGACGTGTCTAGTGGGTCGCGGTGAATTGAAATTTATTGAAAATTCTAATGGCTCGTACGGAAATCGGATGCGAGATGCGGCATGCGAGATCGATAGAAAAAGTCGTCTTGGTCCTTTTACGTGCATGTAGTTCCGAAATGTAGGTTAATTGCCTGATAAATGTGAGAGAGATAATTTGGCTCCGGCTCGGAACGAGTTTATAAATGTTAATGTGTGTAGCTCGATTCACCCCATCTTTGGCTATTGGTCATGCATTATTAAAATTTATCACGTGTCACGGTACGTTTTCGTGGAAAACTGCCGGATCGTTAATTACAGGTGGAAATTTTAATGGGCGTAATTAAAGGAAAAAAGCTGTAAATAACTCGGGGCTGGGGTTGTTCTGCAGATGGGCTCGTTTTTGGGAGATATAGTGGACTTTTTTGTGGCTTCATTAAGGATTCATGGGTCCAGAAGCGGCTAGCAGAATGTTTTTGTGGGGCTGGAATTGTTTTCTTGGAATTTTCTTGCTCATTTTTAAACCTAAGTTTTTTTATCTTGCAATTAAACCACAAAAATAAGCGGCTGAATAGCTTTTTTAGTCTCGTTACTTTTTGACATTTAATTGCTTATTGTCTAATAAAAACCTTTCAAGATGTTCTTGCAGGCTATTTTATTTGTAGGCTTTAAAAGACAAGATTTTGCGGTTTAGTATTAGTTTTTCTTGTCAAAAGTTTTTTGGAAATTCTTGCAAAATTTTCTTAAAGAGAATTCTTCTATTAAAAATCTTCTTGAATTCGGGCTCAAAATGCTCTAGAAAAGTTTTTAATCAATAATAGCTCTAAATAATTCACTTCTAGCTCAAAGAGACAAAAATGAGCCAATTTTGGTTTAATTATTGCCAACTGCTAAACTTTTCTCCGCCAAATAAAATTTGGTTGCCACTAAATTAGAACTTTTAACCGCGAACGTATCGCTTTCAAGCCAGCGAAGCCCCGTTCAGGCTCAATTGAATTCATTAGGGGGCTTTGAAATTCACAATAGACCTAAAACAAACGGCTTCGATGTCTCGTTCGGCTCAATTACTTGCTACAGCCGAACTTTTAATGGGTTTCGTTAACTTCAGACGTCACAACGAGTATGGATTCCGAATTACACAAAAGTTTTCCACGTTTTGAGCACTTTGATGCTCCACTTTCCAGTCACCCGCACTGAACCAGACTTCCTTGCCAGAGCACCCCATTATCCCAGTTACCTTGATAGTATTTTGCGACTGCATATGAATATGCATCATGCAGACTTGGCAATGGCTCCTTTCGCATTGTGACCGTGACCACTTTCCCATAAATTTATGGTAAAAACGTTGGCCGTCTTCCAGGCCCAATCAGATCAGAACTGAGGAGAAAATGCGTCTAGTGTCAGGATTTAGGCCAAGCGTATTTATTTTTTTTTTCCGGTAAATATCTTCCCCAGAAGTGGCTGCAGAACAGGTTGCCAGGACGTCCGGGACAGATTCTGTCACAACAAATAGCTCACACCATCCATTGTTGTGCTGACTACCGTGTGCTAGTGAAGTGCGAAAAGAGTATATGGAATTACGGCTTTCAGACGTCCCGGGGGAAATTTTTATGTCTCTGTTTGCCTGAACTTTCTTCCCACTCACTGACCTGATTGAAAAACAACGTTTTGCCTGTCTCGTCTAAAAGTTAGCCCATTTCCGACGGATGTTCTGGCCAGAGACGGACTTGAAGGGGTCTTTTTCTTCAAGTTTTGGAAAACTTTGACGTTATGAGATGCTTTAAACTTAACAAATATCCAATCAAACAGTCTTTGAGAATCTCTGACATTTTTTATTTCAAAAATCAAGAAGTTTTAAGGGCAAATACAGCAAAACTTCTAATAAATCTCAAACGTTCAAAAATTTAAGGACTCGATTTCTCTAGAATGTTGTTATAGTTTAAAAAAATAAATCAGAAGGTGTACTTCTGTGACTTCAATAAAAATCCAGTCTAGAAAAATCTATTATAGGAAACCCATTCACTAGATTTCACTAGAAAAGACCAGACGCTCCCTTTTGTCAGTTTTGATACAAAAACATTGAGTGAAAAGTAAAATATCCTAAGCTGAGACGTTGTCAAAAACAAAATAAGCCTAAACCAAAAGCTCAAGTTTTCCTTCTCCCAGTCGTGTCATATTTTAGGAACAAAAAGACCTCCATAAAGGAAAATTTCGCACAGTTGACTCCTTCATAATTAATTTGGGTTCAAGAGACACCGAATTTCCCGGCAAAAGCCACACCTGGGGCCGGTTGTTCCGCCAGTGCCAGGAGAGCCGACACCTTCTTTGTTTGCTGTTTCATTCTTTTGCGCCACCCAGCGACTATTTACACAAAGCGGGCGGAAAAGTTGGCACGGAGCAAGAAAACGACATGGCTCTTCTCTGCGAAGGTGTCACGTGCGTTCTCATAAACATCAGGGTTCGCTGGTTTTGGCAGTGAAATTATGTTTAATTTTAATAATCGCCATTGTTTTGAAATTATTGCCGCACACTTTGCGCCACCGATTGTCATAACTATAATTATTGCCGCTCTATTGAATGTGGCATGGCGTGGCGTCTCTAGTTTCCCAACAAGGGCTCTTCTGATGAGTTCTCCTAATTATTTTCTTGGCAACGCCTCGATCCTCTTTCATGTAGCCTGAGCCCGAATCACGACATCCTTCAGAGGGAAAGTGGAAGGTTAAACAAGATGATGATCCCCATAATGCGGATGCTGCGCGCGACTGAGAGCAAAGAGCATCGAGACGATGTGCAAACAAATTCCTGAACCAAAAAAAAAAAATTAAATTAAATTAAATCAAATCAAAATACAAAATCGAAGATCAAGTATAAGAAGTGCATTTTCCCGGGTTTATATTTTGAGGGAATCTAATTGTAAATGGTTCAAGAATTCAGAAATTTATTCAGAAAATGTATTATGAATTTAAATAAGATTCCCTCAAAATATAAACCCGGGAAAATGCACTTCTTATACTTGATCTTCGATTTTGTATTTTGATTTGATTTAATTTAATTTAATTTAATTTAATTTGATTTGATTTAATTTAATTTAATTTAATTTTTTTACTCTTAAGTCTACTCAAACATTTTTACTTCTATAAACTTTACCAACCTTTTTCGGTAATTTAGACAAATAATTTAAATTTCAGCCTAAAAGGCAAATCCACATGAATTTGCTTCCCAAACAAATTTCGGGAGTTCCCCTCTCCGCCCCCTTAGTTGATAGAAGCATACTATAGAAATGTTTTTTGCTCAAATAAAAGCCCTCTAAGAGTTTCCAAAGTTTGAGCTCAATCGAACGATCTTGAAAATTCGCCCATTTGTCTTCCAAGGGGAGCCACAAGATTATATTCAAAGGTTTCCTGATGGATTGTTTTACGTTTCTGAGACCATGTTTTGAAGCAAATGTTTCTAATAATGTAATTTTACGTGCCTATTTTGAATTTCAGCTCAATCGGAGCAACTAAATTTTTCCCCCCTTCGGAGGCCTCTCACCCCACCCCCTTAAGTGATAGGTGCATACATATGTTCTATGATTTGCTAGATTTGATGTAAACTACAACATATCCAAAATTCAGCTCAATCGAACGAAGTATAAGGAACTTTCATACAACGGGTTTACCCCCCTCACTCCCCCCCTAGGGGTAATGGGGGTCTAAGATGTCTAACCTTCCACCCTACAGACCATGTCCAACACGACACAGAAAACCGCAGGTCTCTATCTCTTCTGGTTCTTGAGTTATAAAGTTTCGGACGGACGGACGGACGGACGGACGGACGGACGGACGGACGGACATAGCAGATGCAATAGTGCATTTTTTCTCCATTTGAGGGAAAATGCACTAAAAAATACAAAATCGAAGATCAAGTATAAGAAGTGCATTTTCCCGGGTTTATATTTTGAGGGAATCTTATTGTTAATTGATCAAGAGTTCAGAAATTGAGTATCATGAATTCAAATAAGATTAAGATAAGGCAAATCCACATAAATTTGCTTCCCATACAAATTTCGGGAATTCTCCTCTCCGCCCCCTTAGTTGATAGGAGCATACTATAGAAATGTTTTTTGCTCAAATAAAAGCCCTCTAAGGGTTACCAAAGTTTGAGCTCATCGGACGATCTTGAAAATTCGCCCATTTGTCTTCCGAGGGGAGCCACAAGATTATATTCAAAAGTTTCCTGATGCATTGTTTTACGTTTCTGAGACCATGTTTTGAAGCAAATGTTTCTAATAATGTAATTTTACGTGCCTATTTTGAATTTCAGCTCAATCGGAGCAACTAAAGTTTTCTCCGATACAAACTTCGGGGGTCTCTCACTCAGCCCCCTTAAGTGATAGGGCCATACATGTGTTGTATGATTTGCTAGATTTGATGTGAACTACAACATATCCAAAATTCAGCTCAATCGAACGAAGTATAAGGAACTTTCATACAACGGGTTTACCCCCCTCACTCCCCCCCTAGGGGAAATGGGGGTCTAAGATGTCTAACCTTCCACCCTACAAAGCATGTCCTACACGATACAGAAAACCGCAGGTCTCTATCTCTTCTGGTTCTTGAGTTATAAAGTTTCGGACGGACAGACGGACGGACAGACGGACGGACAGACGGACGGACGGACAGACGGACATAGCAGATGCAATAGTGCATTTTTTCTCCATTTGAGGGAAAATGCACTAATAAACTTGCCAGACACTATGTCTGCCAATAAAAATTGATTTTTTACTTGTTTTGCGGGACTTGGCGCTCTAGCGTGTTCTCGAGTATTTAGGTAACTTATTAATAGGTTCTTGTTTCAATTACGGTTCTTTTGTTGCGCCCCAGAGCCGGCCCGGGGGGTCAAAGCTGAGCCTTAGCTGACAGCCGAGGGGAAGCAAAGTGCTCATTAAAATTCCTAGCCCGTGTCTAGCCGGCCCGCCCCAAAACATGCCCATAAATTTCGAGCATCAGACGGCAGTGGGTCATTCTCATTCCGATGTGAAAACGCAAATATTTGCGGTGAACCGAGAGAGAGGGAGAAATAGGGACTAGCAAGGTTGTGGGATTTGATGCGAACAAAAGAGCTCAGAAGGGACTCTAATTGGAGAGGCTCGACCGCCCCATTCTCCGTCCCGGAAGCCCATGAACCAGAAACAGCTCCGGAAGCGATAAAAACTACAATCACGAAGTAAAAACGCAAACAGCGAGTGGTCCCGAACGTAAACGTGAGTTTGAGGAGCCATTGTGGGACACAAAAGGGGGTGGTTTCGCCCTATTAATCATCATAATGTCACAACTTATTTCAGCGTACATAAACACGAGTGTGTCTTCGGTAATTCATCGAATCAATGAGGACCGAGCAACAGTTGGAACGTTGTACGTAATGAGCATGAATATTTTAGTGGGCCTCACACGAATTCGTCAATATTTCCCTCGGTGCTGGAGTTGCTTTTCCTCGGCTCTTCACGTGCCTTTTTTGCACACTTGCGGAACGAGGCAGACGAAAGCGAAGGGCTCTCTGGGCGCCACTAACGATTTTGGGCCCCAGTCTATAGGCTTAATAGGCGGTCTGACAGTTTGCCAAGGATTAAAAGAAGGGAGACGACTGGTACCCTTCTGAGACATCACATTTATTCAGAAAAAGTAGAAATTATTAGGTCTTTTGTCCCTTCATTTTAGAGATATAGCTGCCTCTTTAAAAACATGTTTAAAGCTTAGTCGGGGACGAACGCATTTGAGTGCATTTTCAATTCGCTTTGTTGCAAAATTTGGGTCGAAGTGAAAATATTTTATTCCCAATTCCGTCACTGCAGAAACTTATTGGACCCCTGACTTTGATTCCACAGGTCATAAGGTCTTAATGCAGGAGGATATTTAGTTTAATTTAATGTCATCTAACATTTGCCCAAGTTTCAGCTCAATTGGAGTTTCAAAATTGTCGCATCATACAAATTTTGGGAGCTCACAGCTCCTCCCCCTTAGGTCATAGAGGCTTACTGTAGAACTGTTTTTTGCTGGATTTAATGCCATCTAACAGTTGCCAAAGTTTCAGCTCAATCGGTTGAATTTGAAATTTTGCCCTACTGTTCGCCAAGGGGAAGTCTTGGGTGGCCACTTATTGACCCCCAGAGTCCGTTGTTTTACATTTTTGAGACCATGACCCGAAACAAAAGTTGCTTATTTTGTCATTTTACATGACCATTCTGAATTTCAGCTCAATCGGAGCAACTAAATTTTTCCCCCCTTCGGAGGCCTCTCACCCCACCCCCTTAAGTGATAGGGTCATACATGTGTTCTATGGTTTGCTAGATTTTACGTGATGTATAACATATCCAAAATTCAGCTCAATCGGACGAAGTATATGGAACTTTCATACAACGGGAAAACCCCCTTAACTACCCCCCAGGCAGTTTTTCGGAAAAACTAAAACAATTCGTCCACCCTCTAGACCATACCTGGCATTATGCAAAAAACCGCAAGTCTCTAGCTCTTGTAGTTTCGGAGCCTTTGCGACTCAGACGGACGGACAGACGGACAGACGGACAGACGGACATATCGGACACATAAGTGCATTTTTTTCAAAATTGATGAAAATGCACTAAAAACTTAATAGAAAAATGCTAACTTCAAAATCGAGGAAGAATTATTTGAGAAACTGTAAAACATGTTTAAAGCTTAGTCGGGGACGAACGCATTTGAGTGCATTTTCAAGTCGGCGTAGCTTCAAAGTTGGGTTGAAGTAAAAATCTTTTGTCCAAAAATCAGTTTCTGCAGAAACTTAACGGGTCTCTAGCTCCGTTCCTGGTGGTGGTAAAATTTTTTTGTAGAACAATTATTTGCTAGGTTTTACAAGCTTATCATCATACTAAATTTTCAGCTCAATCGGAGCAACTAAAATATTCCCCCTACGGTGGCCGCTTACCTCACCCTCTTGAGTGATAGAGGCAAACATGTGTTCCATGATTTGTTAGATTTGACACGATGTATAATATATTAAAAATAAACTCGAATCGGGTGAAGTATAAGGAACTTTCATACAACAGGAAAACCCCCCTAGTTACTCCCCAAGTAGTTTTCCGGAAAAACCAATACTTCTCGCCCACCCTCCAGACTATACATGACAATATCCGAAAAATCGCAGGTCTTGAGTTTTACAGTTTCGGAGCCTTTGCGGCTCGGACGGAGACACAGACAGACAGAAAAATCGGACACATAAGTGCATTTTTTCAAAATTGATGAAGGATTTTTTAATTGTAAAAAAGCCTAATTCTTCTAAAACATTTTTAAGGTCTATGTAAAAATTTATTGGGACACATATTGGTTAAACTAGTGGGTGATCTGAAATTGTTATTGTTCTAGTTTTGTCATCTTCAGGGCCGTGATTTTTGACCTAAATCAGAGTGCTTTTCCTTGTTTATTGATTTTCACCGAAATAAGAGTCTTGTAATTTATAATCCCTCGCAGCACGCTTCATGCCAATTCTGAAAACTCAGTTACCGGTAATATTTCCTGGAAATGAGAGAATTGATAAACCGACAACTTGAACGGAAGTTGATTATTTTTAAAAGGTAAACTGAAGCATGGGTCCTGAAAAAAGAAAGAGAAAAAAATTCCAACAATTTTTTTTTTCAAATTTTCATTACTATTGTACTTTGAGTAAAACAGGTGAAAGTTGAAAAATATCCAAGTATTTCTCACGACAAATCAACAAACTCACCCGAAGTTTGTGGCAGTTCATGAGGAAGACAAATAAATAAAATAAATTAAATGTGGCGAAAGGTGTGGAAACGAGCCGATGGAATGGGAAGCAAGGCACTTATTACAAAATTCTCCTCTTGCGTGTGAAAATTTCCGAAAGTCCTCGCCCCATTGCCTACATAATGGCGGAGATTATCTGACTTTCGGCTCCTTTTGTGCGCCTGCCTCCCTACATCCGTGTCAGCATGGATCTCGAGACTTTATAACCCATTTTTTACATACACCAAATTTATTTGATTTTATCTCCACGGGCAATCTCTCCCTCAGAGTTCGACAAGGGGCGGGTCAAGGTTGGGTTTGAGAAGTGGCAAGCAGTTCAAATTAGATGCGAGGAAAATGAAGATTATTGCTCCTTCTGCTTCGCTGAGGCGGGCGAAATTTCCCAGGTAGATTTGTCGAGAGTCGGAAGTGGGACGGGAAAATTACGTACCTTCAGCCTTGTTGCCATCGACGGGTTGCCTCGAAAAAAAAACAGACGAAAAGTGGGATTGCTAAAATGCAAGTTAACTAAAATGTTGAAGATTAAACAATGTAGAGGGTTTTAAAAATAACTCGGCAAAGTAGAAGCAGGAAGGGGCCGGGCCGCAAAAATAGCGGAGTAAATATGCTCTGGTTCGCTCAATTCAGGGAAGTCTGTACTCTGTACCCCAAGAGCGGTTGTGCCTCTCGTAAAATTGAAATATTTATATCAGAATTTTGTTTTATGGCGGTGGGAGAAGGAATGGAAAATAAATTAAGTCCAATGAATCTCAATGAAGGTGTGCTTTATGGCTCGCCCGACGTCCGCCCGCTTAAGTTCAAGTTATTATATCGCTGCTCACGAGATAATGAAATTTCATCTTGCAAAACAAGGGGAAATAAAGGAGCTCTCGAGCTTTTGTAATGAAAAAGTTGCCACGACACGGGCCACAGAGAGAGAGCTAGGACAAACGGGGACGGCTTTGAAACTTTTCTTTTTCAATCTCAACCACACTCATCTCGGATGCGTAGCCGAGCAGTATTTATGAGGTGCGTCAGTGATGAATACTGATTATTCTTTTGCAGAGCATTTTCTCTGGTGGAAAAATCAATAAAGAGTAATCAACCGCACAATTACTCATAAAAGTTGATGCGTTTGAGGCACGCAAGCGACAATGTTTGTTTGTAAATGGAAAATTTGAATGTGCGGGCGGAGGGAAGGAGGAAGGGGAGGGTGCTAAATGACTTTTTATGTCCCCGATTCTGCTGGTGACAATATCAGCCAATAACGATGAGAATGTGTGCCAATTGCCGAATAAAAGCCCGAGGTTGTGTGAAGCAATTTAATTATGAGTTCATTAAGGGGTGCTCGATGTGTCAATTGCAGTTTCCAGTTTCCAATTTCAATTAACTTTATGAAGTCCTTATCTAGACCGGCTGATCAAGGCGGGCTTGAGTGTTTGCCAGACAGGTTCTGAAGCCAAACTAAATTGTTTCAAGACTCAGGGAAGGATTATTTAGTCATTTGAGGGTTCATGATTTGCAGAATAACTTTTTCATATCCTTTAGTTTTATGAAAAACCGTGACCTAGAACGTGAAGTAGGAAGAGCTGTCGGACTTTTTCAGAAAATTTAATCAGACTCACCGTTGAGTAATCGAGCGCTAGCCACAAAGAATTGTCAATTTTCCGCTTTTTTTAACCCCTCAACCAAAAAATTTTCTTTTAAAAAACAAAGTATCCTTTCGTGTTCGTTAAGGTTAACAATAAACAAATATGAGAAGACAATTGGTTTCAGATGTGTAGTTTTTGAAAAATTGAATAAAATATGATTTTTCTTCAGAAAATTAGTTCCATTTTTTGGGCTTCTAGAAGCCTTATTTCAAAAACAAGCTAGGACTATATATTGAAAACTAAAAATTTTATCAAGTGACTTTTGACTGATCTCTGTTTTTGTGGGCAAATAACAGAGCTATGGGGCAAAAAACGGACAAACATGAGGTATCAAATGAAAGGTTAGAATTAAATGAAACCAGTTTTCTCAGAAATCGGAAAATTCTGACCCTGAATTTTTCCCGGATTGCCATGTGGAGGGTTAAACTAAAAATATGGGATATACATTTTAGAATTATTTGAAAACGACCTCCATATAAATTTTAAAAAGGTAAAAATTGTAAGTTTAGAAATATGTCCTAGACTACAAGAATAATAAATAACAGTTTATTATGGACTTTCCTATGGAACCTCCTAAACAAGCAATTTTCTACCAAAGTAACATAAGAACTAGACTCCCAAATCCTAATTAAACTTTATGAATTTATATATGAAGAGAATTGAAGAGTTAATGTTGAAAGCAATCAAACTGCAATTGGCATCCAGAATCCTTCAAACCATGATGTAACCTAAATTGAATGGGTATTGAAATAAGTCTCCAACAATTCATTCGAAAATTGTTGATCGGAGACCAGGATACCGGAGGAGTAACCAATATCCTGACGTATTTCAAATTAAAAGGCTTCTGTGTCAATATAAATAATTGAATTGATATCCTAGACTGGCAGATAACGCGTGTTAGAGGCGTCAACGCCCGAAGTGGGAGCAAATCAAAGTGAAATCCCACAGACGTGACGAAAAATAGCAGAATCGTCATCAATTGTGCAACAGTTGAGCGTGTATATGGGAGTCTGTTTGATTGACAAGGGAGCATATTTGTCGAGTGCGTTCCCGTTGATTGATTGGGGCTGACCGAACCGCACAAAAGCAATCATAAATCTCCCCTCTTGTGCACGTTCGGTTTTTGCAATCAATAAGCTCACGAGGCCGTTTTTCGTTTTCCGCAGGATACTTGGAGTAGGAGAGCCAGGTGTTTCTGCACCACACCCACAAGCACCACAAGTATCCCCGACCCCTTAGGATTATCGAGAACGAGAGGCACCGGCAGTGGCAGCAGCACGGCAGAAGGTAGGCAAGGCTTCGTTAAAAATGTATACGATTCATTCCTTTATTAGCAAAATAAGTACACGATAAAAGTGAAGAATATGACAGAGTTGCGATTTATGTTTACAAACTTATAATCGTATAAGCTAAAGTAGATTCTGGGGAAACTCTTAAAGCACATATTTGGTTTGATTGAACAGCTCTAAGCTCTAAGTTCCTAAGCAAAGTCGGTAATCCTACTGCTAGGTTCGGGGAAAACCTTTCCTTATCTTCATCATATTGGTTATCATGTGGGTCCTTAATAATAGTAGTAAAATAATATTATATTAGGCTCGCTCTCCTAGAACCGCAACGTTGTTTACCTCAAGAAGTTCTTGCGAGAAGAAAATTGGAGCTGGCGATGAAAAATTCAAATGAGTACGACCCTACAATAACAATAACAGTATCACGCTCTCTGTCGCTCCGGAGTAGAAACCGCAGCATGCGTTTGGCACCAGGTGAGGCCTCAGGGGATTGTCTCCCGTGTGCTGGCGCGCGGAAGCCGGTCCCGGGTCTGATGGGAAGGGGACATAATGGCGATTATCCTGCATAATGGAAAAGTTGGGGTGAGGAGACACGAAAACACGAGAGTGTTGAATTTAAAGTCTGCTTCTGCCGCCATCAGGTTGATATTTTATGGTGTATGAATAACAATCGCGTTGCCAGAGAGGGCCCTGATGCCTGGGGGAAGGCTCATGGAACTTGACCTATTTTCACGAATCAATGCCGCACGTCGGATTTCATTTAGGCTCATCTCGGGCCACCGAGTCCCGCTCAACCGGTGCTTATCCGGCTGGAATACGTGTCGGCACATCCCCAGGTTGCCGAAATCATCCATCAACTTCCTCATTTTAATTAATTCGAAATTTCCCTTCAACCCATTGAACACCACCAAACTGAAATCGGGTCAGACATTTTAACGAAATATTCTCATTAAAACCTGTATGGTGGCAATAAGACAGGGATTGAAAGTGAATTGAAACAATTTGATTTTTACAATTTTTTAAGAACTTCGGTAAAATACTAAATCCAAGATGGTGGCTAAGATGAAGTTTTTAAGGTTTACTCTCTTGACGCTTAACTCACAGAGAGATTTTGCAAAAAAATTTAATCCAAGATGGCGGTCAAATGATATATGTAGATGCCTTAAGTTTTAAATCAAATTTTCAAAATTTCGAATCCAAGATGGCGACCAAAGTAATGAAGGTTTTGAGAACAAATTTAGATTTCGCCAGAAAAAAGTCCCTCAAACCGCTACGCTGGTGCCTAATGGGTTAATGGTAATTACTGCATGCCAGTGTGGGGCTCGGTTATCTCCTAAACGACGCGCCGGCCATTAGATCGATTTTGGGCTCGCCTGCTTGGGTTTTACGAGGCGACGAGCAAATTAGCTGAGTAGATTGCATACTTTCGGGCGCTACGTGGAAGCGACCTCCTCCTCCTCGCCCTCTGGCGGCTTGTGGCTCGCCGGGTCGTACACCTCGAACTCCTCAAACTCCATCTCGTCGTACTTCTGCTTCTCGATGAGCTTCTTGTCGTTCACGCAGTAGAGCTTCTCGTCAAACTTCCCGAGCGTCGTCCAGCTCACGACCTTCTTGGGGCCCTCCTGACCCGGGGGCGACGACTCGTCCTTGGGGGGTTTCTGGAGGTCGGGGAGAGGGGCCGAGTTGCTGATGGTGTAGACGAGGGTGTCGTCGTCCGTGTCGGAGTCGTCGAGGGAGTCGTAGTTCTTGGGACTCTCGTGGTCCGAGATGGGGGACTGGGCGATGGGCTCGAGAGTGCTCTCGAGGATGAGCTTCCGGACGGGCTCGGGCCTGTGGATGCGCACGATGGGCTCCGCGAACGTCACCTCCTTCGTCTCCTTGTGCAGGGCGAGGTCGACGTCCTTGTTTCGACACACCTTGGTCTTCTCGATGAGGTCGAAGCGCTGCTGGAGCCGCTGCGAGGGCTGATTTGGGGCTTCTATGGCGAGGGTCTTGGGGCTGGTGAGGCTCTGGCGGCTCTCGAGCTTGGAGACACGGTCCCGCACCGATTCCTCGGGCTCCGGCGTGGGCTGGACCGGTGTCTTCTCGTCCTCCTCCTCCTCGACCGTCTCGGGCGAGGGCGAGACCCGTCTCTCGAGGTCCGGGGGAGTCTTCCCCGTGCCCGCCAGCTCGAGTCGGCTGCTGCAGCTGTTGGACTTGATGAGCTTGAACTTCATGCCGGAGTACTCGGGCGCGCTCAAGGGCGTCCCGTTGTTCTTGCTGATCTCGCTCATGAGCGCCTTCGTGATGGCGCTCACCTGCCCGCCCTTCTTCACCACCCGACCCCCGTAGTAGGTGACGCTGGAGCCCCTCTCGCGGATCTTCTCGAGGATGTCCTGGCTCACGTAGTGCGACTCGAACTCGTCCTCGTCGTTGCCGGAGCAGAGGTGCTCCTCGCTGCAGTACTTCTGCTGCGAGGGCTGGTCCGAGCACTCGCAGGGAGAGCTCAGGTCGCCGCTCGAGACGCCGCTGGAAAGACTGGCCGAGTCCCACTTGGAGGCGGCGTTGAAGGAGGTGTCTATGGAGAGGTAGCGCAGCGCTTTCTTCCGGAGGTTCTCGGAGTTGCGCGCGCTGACCTTCGAGTCGTCCTGGGAGGCGCCCTTCCCGATCCCGAACCGGTGCTCGAACATTCGTCGGACGTTTCTGACCGTGTCGGGGCTCGGCAGCTCCTCGTCCAGTAGCTCCTTGTTGACCCTCACGGGATGGTAGAAGAAGTGTGAGGGCAGCTTCCCCTTTTTGTGACCTCCCGCTCCTCCCGTGATCTTGCAGTGGATCGAGTGACCCGCCGGCTGCTTGTCGCCCGGCTTCTCTATCTTGGTCCTCACGGGTTCTATGATGACCACGTTGTTGTTCGCAAGGAGCTCCTGGAAATATACGGCTTTGTGAAAAATATTCGAAATCGATCACTTGTGAAGTTTTCATTTAAAATCAAGTACGGAAAAATAGGAAAAACAGGTCGAAGTTCTAAGCTTCCTTTGGGGCAAATAATAGCTATTTCTCGAATTTCAAATTTGGAGGATGGACTAGGGAGACTTTTGTGGAAAATTCGATTAAAAATACCTAGTAAATCTAGTCAAATTAAGCAGATTTTGGATGAAACTAAACTAATCGGAAAATTTTTGAACGTAAACACTTGACTCAATTTTTTTCATTTCCGACTGGAAATTGAGTCCTGGTTCTCAGGTGAAGTTTGGGAAACTCTGGATTTGGCTTTTAAATCACCATCCAGAGATATTTTTTGTGATAAAATTAGCTTAAAACGTCAACTGTAAGCAGATTCATGATAATTTAGTGAGTAAAGGGACTTCTATTCAAACTCTTCCTGAATAAGGTTGCCTTAAAACTCATAATTTTCCTCAAATTAAACGTCTAGTTAAACAATTTGCGAGTTTATCTGGTTGTAAGTGCACGAGCTTCACATGATTTGGTTCGAGAGATACAGGAGAAAATCATAGTTCATCCGTCCCAATTAAAATAACCACTACTCTGCCCCAGGAAACATACCACCCCGAAAAAACTTCCCCTTCCTCAACCTGCTGATGTGCCAAAGCCTTTTTCTCTCAGATGGACGAACAATCAGACAGACGGACATCCCAGAAATCTTACCTGGAAGCTGTAATCCTGAAGGTACTGCAGGAGTCCATCGAACTGGGCCTCCTTGCGGTGATTAATGAGGATGCGCTTCTGGAAGACGTCCGACTTGATGACTCGGTAGCGCACGTGGTCAAAGTCCACCTCGTCCAGGTTCTTGGCCTTCACGATGGCCGCCTTCTTCTGACCATCGAGCTCCACGATTTCCACCGTTGGCATGAAGCTCTGGAAGTCCTCGGCATCCTTGGAGTTGGCCGAGCCGTGGGCAGTGAAGTAGGTCGAGTTCTGGGAGCTCTCGAGGCTGTTTCGGCGGCTGTCGGAGCTGTTGTCGTCGCCTTCAGAGCTTATTTCTTGTTCAGTCTGGGAAAAGGAGGAGTCAATTGACATGTGTGGGAAAAAATCAAGGTTCAACTCACTCTAATCTCGGCTTGCTGGACCTCCTCCAGGATCTTGGACCAGTAGGAGCGCACGTGCTCCACCTTGTCCTGGAACTCGGCCTTGCAGGAGGCCGTCTGCTTCTCGGTCGAGTTCTTGGAGCCGCTCTTCTCCACAATCTGGAGCAACTGCGGCCGCGGCATCTTCTCTGCTGCTTCCTTGATGAGAGTCGAGAAAGTGGCGATCTTCAGGGCATTCGTGGCCGCCACCAGAGGGCGCTGCTGTCTGCTGGCGTGTCCCCGGCGCTCGAAGGTCGTGACTTTGATGACCGTCAGGGGCTTATCGTCGACCTCTTCCGGCGTCTCTTCTGGAGTCTCGTGAGCTTGGTCGCTAACCTGCTTGTTGAAAGTTGTGAAGATCTTGGGGGGCTCCTCGTCGTTCTTGGGAGTCTTGAGCTTCTCTCGGGCCCGCTTGACGGTCCCGTTCTCCTCGATCTCAACCTTCTCGGCTCGTACGACCTGATGAGGGGCCGACTTGCGCTTCTCTAGGTCGATGACCTCGTCGTAGATGTGGTCGCTCTCGGACCTCTTGATGGCCTTGGCCGCGACCTCGTCAACGATGACCTTCTTGCCTCCTAACGTGACCGAGGGCGGGGGGTCTATGGAGACGATGTCGCTGTCGGGGTCGCTGAGGAGGGAGCTCTCGTAGTCGATTTCGAGTCCGAGGTCCTTCAGGAAGACCTTCGTGGGGGTCTCCTCTTGGAGCTCCTTGGTCTGGGGCTGAATGAGCTCGATGCTGGGAGCGCCTTTTTCGGATTCCTCGATGGAGGAAGGACCTGACAGCAGCACAGGAAGTTTGGTCTGGAAAATAATTTACAAAAAATTAGCTCAAAAGAGTCTAGGGTGATCCCCTGCTTATTCGTGGTGCACTGGTGTCTCTCAAATAACCACATTGACGTTGGTAATTGTAGAAGAGGGGTTATATGGGAAAAACTTTTTTTTTCGTATTAACCATTTGAATTTTTTTAACTTCGACCGAAAAAAGTGGTTTTCAGAAGTGGAGTCAAGAGTAAATTCTAAAAAAAATAAATTCAGACTTTTAGTCCATTTTGATATAGTAACATTCCACCAGGTGGCGCCAAAAATCAGTCATTTCAAGGGTCCAATAATTTTTAGCCAACAAACACGTGTACAAAATTCTGGTTTGAAAAAAAGTACAAAGTTGAAGAGTACGTGAGTTTGCTAAAAAATTCAATACTAAGATTGTTATGAGCCCTCTAATTACCTGATCTATAGGTTTAGGTCTCTTGACAGTATCGTAGTCCGGCAGAGGCTCCTCCAGGGGCGTATTCTCGCGATAGGAAACGCGTAGCTTGGCGTCGATCTTCTCGGACTTCCGGAGGATGTTACCTACTCCTGGCTCGGGAAGAGAACTGTACTGGAGCTCGCTGCGAAGAGTATCGTGCTCCTTGGGCTCGGGCTTCTTCGTGACCTGGCTGTAGAGCGTGTCGATGATGCTCTCCTCGGTCTCTACCTCGGTGAACTCGGAGCCGTTTGGGTCAGCGTAGACCTCGATGCTGATGGCGATGAGGTCCTTCTCGGTCTCGAGGTGGGCCGCGCAGTTGGGGTCCTCGAAAACGGTCTGCTTGCTGCCGCTACTCTCGGAGGAGAGGTAGATGGAGTCGTAGGAGATGACGCTGGAGGGCTTGGGGTTCGGTCCCGCCTTGATCTCGATGACCGTGATACCGCTCCCGTCCTCGTCCTTTATCGTGTAGTCGCTGGTCTCGGAGTACCTGCCTGCGCTGCTCGACTTGGGGCTCTCCTTGAACCCATCCGCCAGCGAGATCTTCTCCAGAAGCTTGATGTCGGCGTCGAGGTTCGTGCGGGGCTTGTCGTGGACCTCCACGCGGGACACCAGGTGCTTGTGGCACGAGCTCTGGATGCTGCTGGGTCTCTCGAGGCCGTTCTGGTGCGCCGAGTACTTGAAGATGCTCGAGTCGATGCTCTCGAGGTCGCTCTTGTCCTGCTGCCACGGGTACTGGGGCTGGCTCTTGTTGCAGTAACGGAGCTTAGAGGAGGTGCAGCTCTCGTTGTCGAGGCAGTTCTCGGATACGAGGGTCTCTCGGCCGCTTATGCAGTCGTCGTAGATGAAGTTGTATCTAAAAGAGTGGGAAAATTAGCATTTTGAATTTTAACGCTTTTTTTGTGCTTGATAAAATTGAAGAAAAAATGTTTTTTCTAGAGAATTTTTAAAAGGTCTTTTAGCATAATTTATATTTTTGTAATGCACCTTACGAAAGTTACATCTAATTAAAGGAAGTAAAATGTGGACAATTATTTTTCTATTCACTTTGGAAGCCCTAGCTCCTGTCCCTTAAGTGGTAGGGTCAATTTAAATGTTTCATGATTTACTAGATTCGGTATGAGCTCACTTAAATGAAGGATACAAAATTTTTATTCATCAGAAAACTATCCCCCCAGTCCTGACTTTTTCGTTTCAAATTAGCCTCACCTATCGCGAAAAAAGTTGCGATCAACTAACCGGGCTCTGGGAATCAGTTGGGAGCGCCGTCTCTGGCCATGCTGAAGCTTGAGGTCCGTGAAAGTCTCCTCTCGGATGATCGCTAGACTGCGACTTCTTCTCAAGCTGCAGGCCTCTTGTTGCTCAAACGAGTTTTTCTTGCACGATCCAGCAGAAACTAGAATTTTCTCTTATTAGAGCCGTTATCTGTGGGAAGTTCGGAGACTCACCTTTAGGGTTGACGCCGTACAAGTCGTCGTACTCTGCGCAATCGCTATTCTTGGAGTAGAGATCGCAGAGCTGTCCGTCGAAGTCTCGGTACCGGAAGACGCCGTTGGCTCGGTAGTTGGCGGTTAGGTCGATGTTAGAGAGGGACTTTTGCCGCCACCCAGATCCTCGACCCGGGCCGTTGGAGGGAGCCTTTTGATTGCCTGGATCACGAATTCGAACTCTATCGACGTAGTTTGAGCTCGTGTCAGAGTTTCTGGAATGGAAGTTGAAAGAATAAAAATTAAATAAATTATATGAGATAAATTTGAACCCTTTTAAGGCCTGATTTAAACACATAATCGACTTTAAAGCCTCGATTTCGACCCCATTTTACCTCTCGAACTCCACTTCAGACAAACAGACAAGCTGTGATTGTTGCAAAACCCCTCGAAAACGAGAGTTCCAGGCTGAGAGGCGGCTCAAGTTGCCGCTGGAGTGATCGAATATAGGAAATGAGAGGTTTCGAGCGCAAGCAAATGGTTAATAGAGTGTTGCACGAAATTTCCAATGATTCGGAACAACAACGGGCCATAACGTTTTGTTTTAATTAACACGCAAATGCTCGCTTGTGCGCGAGTCTGGGGCCGACTGCCGAGTGGCGACACTGCTTTTCCTCGACAAATCATCGTGTCAGGGCGTGAGACATGTCTCTCACTAATAAGATGTGGAGAGAAACTCAAATAAGCAGGTATTGGGTGTTCAAATTCGACACGCACGAATATTTGATCCGTCTCTTAATATCATTATTACCGGTTGGGAGTCCCACTAGAGAAATTATAGAGATCACAAAAACCAAAATTGAATGTGCAATAAAGCACCGGGCTCCCACTTGGAGGTGAGGAGAGGTTTTGAAAGCGGAGATTGGAATAAGATTGTCGTGTATGCAGAGAAAACATTCATAAGCTGCTTAATCATCACTTTGTACACGTTCGGACCTAATAATCGTGCAACTGGCAAGGCGAGAATGTAAGCAAAGTGAGTACCGTTCGGCGGGAAATGTGGGCTGGTTTTCGTGTTGTGGCATAAGCGAGAAGAAGATGCGGCGAGTGCTTGGGCAAGAAATGGCAAAGCAGCCCCAGGCGGAGGAACATAAAAATTTAGGGCCGTTTTATGACGCGATCTGCGCTTGACGACCGGTTGGCCAGCCCACCGTCCCTGGTCGGAGAGCTTGGGTTACGTCGTCGTCATGAATGCATCACACACTGTTTCAGTTGGTTAATCACTTCACAGGTGAGGAACACACTTGCATTCCTTCTCACACGGCGCGGCAGTTTTCGAAAACCACTTGGGCATGTCGCTTGTCCATGTTCGAGCATGCTTAGCGCTCTCGTTATAACTTCATTAGAGGTGTGACGCCCAGGCTAGTTTTCCAAGAAACCAAGAGGCGAAATAACCTAGCTTTGGATTGGGCTCCAAACAGTGCTTCTAGAGTTTACACCTTCCAAACAAGACAACAGCCTGTAATTTAAAAACACTATCTCGACCATCAATCTCGCATTTTTTGAAGGCTCCAAAAAATCCAAAGCTCACTAGGAATGTAATTACAGCCTTCTTGATCTAATAATCAACGCCCCCATCCCCCATGAAGGCGCGTTGGCCATAAACGAGCTCCCCGAATTATTTCCCAACCACTTCCGCTGGAACCTCAAGCGTGAACTTTTATAGCTCCGACATAAATCAAAGAAAATCGTCTTATTTATTTGAGTCATGATGGGACTTAGAGGCTCAAAGTAATAAATTTAGCGTTGGCAAACGCAATCGGACTTCATAATCGAAGTAATCTGATTCCAACTCTCCCGGAGACAGTTGCGGTCGCTCGAGGCGGGACAGCAACGGCAAAGGCGATGTCAAAGTGGGAAAGAAAAGAAAAACTGTGTGCATTTCTGCTTCGGTTACTTTCGTGTTTTTTCTGTTTTTGTTTCAGCGAGTTACAAAACAACAACAAATAGCTCTTGTTTGCAACTGCCTGTCACAATAGTGACACAGATTATGGCGTAATAACTCGATGCTGGTGCCGTGGAGGCAAGTGAAGCCGCTCTTGAGCCCCTTTCGAGTGCTGAGTGTGTCTATGCTTTGAGTAGATAGTTAAGGCAATTTTACTATGGAGTTGTCAAGCGAGTTGGAGTGGCTTGAATTTGCGAAAAAAAAGAAGAGCCGAGTAAAAAGAAATTAAGTTCAAGATCATGGAATGTCGCTTCTCCAATTTCATGCAATTACACCAGTTTCGCTGTTTTTGCATCATTGTTTGAGAAACGCTGCAATTAGCCGGAAAGCGTGACAATTTAGGCCGATTAGAGGTGAGCCGGTGGGGGTCGGCTCGTTAGTACCGTGGAGCCTGAAACAAGAGTGGTCTGAAGGTTGCCCAGCTTGAGTTAAAGTAGTCTGTTGAACTCACTTTTAAATTTTAAAATGTCGATCAGTTTTTCTACTAAAACCAATAACTGACAAATTTTATGTCTTTTAACTCTTTGAGGGCCTTGTGGGCTACGACGATAGAGTAGAAGGGATTTTTCAGCATTCAAAGGTTCAGAATAAAAAGCTGATTCAAGTTCAAGAGCCAAAATTCAAACTAAAAAAATTTTAAATTATCCAAAGGCTATCTTAAATTCACTTCACATGCTTTTGAGGCTCACTAGAACTTTTTAGCGTTCAAGCTTTGGCTTTCGAAGTATTGAAGTATCCAAAGTTGAGAAGTCTGAAGTCACTTCTTGGCTCACCTTCAAGTTTCTCTGCACCTGAGGCTCTGTTACTCCACAAGCAGGGCCTCCAAGGTCCGAAAGTATCTCACAAGAATTCACAAAAGAAAGCTCTTGATTAATATGGGAGCTGTGAGTAAATTGCACGTTCAGTATTTAGTTATTGTTGTTATTTCAATTAACTCTTGTAACAACGATTGTTGAGCTCCGCGATTGCGGGTTCGATGTTCCTATTGTGGCTCAAATGAGCGTCTTGCGCAAGGTATCCTCAGTAATTTCCACGTATTTTTCACTTTTTTCGACTGTTGCAAAATGTTTTCCGTTTTTGTGTGGGCTAGCTAATTTGCTGGCTCTTTTGTCCGCACTTAACGCTTACTTTCTCGCTACCGTGCACCGCGATTGCGCGCTTTTGCTTTTCGGTCCGTTACCGCATAAAGTCATTTAATAACTGAACGCATGCGTTGCTCGAGACTCGGCTCAACTCGTTTACCTTATTTCGAACCAGCTCGCACCGCGCGAGAGGTACCATTGAGGTATACGGGAATCGTGAACGGATGTACGTGAGCGTGAGGGGAAATGAGAGAAGTGTAAAAATGTACGGAACGTTATAAATCATTAGAACCTATCTGAAGGTGGATGCTAGATGCATGATAAATTTTAAATGCATTTGGGTCGATCTACGAGACTACGGAGCAGGCAGCCTTGATGCGGAGGTGACGGGAAGTGGTGTTTGGGAGTCTAGGGAGCGAATCGCGTTCCGGGACGTTCGTTGAGCCGAATTCAGGAAAGGGTTTTAGGGAACGAATTCCGGGTAAAAATGTTGTTTTTCGGTTGGAATATCTGTTTGTCCGGAATTAAAAAAATTGCCGGGATTCTAATTCTAGTTTTACGCAACAAAATGTTACGAAAAAAGCAAGTTATGAATCCAAATTTCCGTCGGTCTGAAAATTTAAATTTGTTAAAAGTCTCTAATTTTGTGTTAGACTTTTAGTGAATACTTTTACGTTTGACCAATTTTGAAGAAGCTCAAAAGAGGCTCAAATTGAGTGAAAATTGTAAATCTGATATTTGAGCTAAAATCGGTTATTAAAGTTAAAAATTTCGTTAGTCAAAAAATTTCGGACTTTAAAATTTATTTGATTAAAATTTTTAAAACATTTAAATTTAATATTTTGCTCAAAATCTGTTGATTCAAACACAGACTACTTAAGTACTTTAGTATTCTGTGATCCAAACCTTTGAGGAAAAGTTTTCGTTATTCAAAAAATGTCAAAATATTTAAACAGTTTAAAAAAGGCTCTAATATTTTTCTTACAAAAGAGTAAGGTCTTGAAGAGATGAAGAGAGAATAGAGAAACAAGGTGATACGCTCCCCCAAGCATGAGTCGCTGCGAGGCTTCGGAACTTCTTGTGCGCCCCCGGCACGCTGTTGATAGTGCTTCCTGAACCGTGTCGTCCCATGCATAAATTTAAGTGACATGAAAGAGCTTCCCCACAGAAATGTAGGTACACGTTCTATGGTGTTATTATTAATTTATAACCGCAACATACATCATTCGCGAGCTTTCAGATCATGATCACGATGATGAAAACATGACGCCCGAATAAAGCAGGTGAATCACACACGAGACAAAGCCTCGGACGGGCAACGTTTGGGCACAATGAACTCTGCTTATGGTCGCATGACCGTGAAACTATTCGCGATTAGACTTGCTCAATCGGGTCAGTTGGTGGGTTCCGTGGAAGGGACGATTCCAATCAGCGAGCTTTGGCCCAGTTTGCGAGTCGTGGTCGTAAACAAACCTTCGGGGACCTAGGGCTGTGTCGTGCGAAGCTCCGGAAAGTGAAAGAGCAAACTCACCTAGCAGTCGTCCCTCATAAAAAGCAAATAACGTGTGCCGTGAACCGTGAACCCCAGGGAGCCCGTACTTGCTTATCCAGACTATTTTCCGGAGCGCGCAAATGCGACTTCTTCCAACCTCCACAACACAATTAGACACAAGTGAGTTGGCAAAAACAATTTCCTTCGCTCGAATGTGACCCAGCTTTGGTTTTTTGTCGCTCGTCAGTCGTCCGGAGCAACATGTGAGCTCATTTCAGCTGCTCTCCCCCGGGACGCCGTCGCCCTCCTTGCCATGTCGTGGAAACAACAACAAATTAGCTGGCTGGGGCAGAAATTTTGTAATTACGTCCCTAATTATACGACGGGTATGCAAATTTAATTAGGTTTCGTTCCTTTTTGCGGGAAAGCCGTATGTTCTATCTGTCGCGGGATACCTGGGCGGACGTCTGGACGCGTTTGAGATGGAAATGGCTCCTAGGGTTTCTAGAAATTGTTAAATTACTGTGTTAGAGCTTCATTTTCTACCTCGGAATATATTTTGAGATATTTTTCCTAGACTGGGAAATGGATTTTTTTTCTCGAAAAGCACTGGAACCACAGGCTCAAAAAGGTTCCGAAAGCTGCCCCAGCTCTAAGGGGGATCACTCAAAAGCAGAAAGAAAAAGAAAAGTAAAAACATCAGCGTTGAGAGTAAAAAAGTATTAATATGTCCTGGGTCATGTGGGGTCAACTTCAGCCTTCTCACAAAGCCTTCAAGCTTGAGGTACTCTGGATATCGAGAGGAAGCCTTTCGTACTCCCTCGGGACTCTGAAATGGATCCGATTTTGGCTTATTTGGCTCCTGAGAAGATCAAAGTCCGTCTAGACACAGATCTGAGGAGAAATTGACACTCGTCGAAAACTTGTAATTTTTAAGAGACTTTTTTCTAAATAACGATTTTTAGAAGCTTTAAAAGGGAGGCGTTGAAATCGAAATCTGAGTTGAATTGGCTGTTTTTCGGACACGAAATCCAACCTTTAATTTGCATAACCACCGAAAGTGCCGCCGAATTCGCGAGCTCTGCAAAACAATAAAGCAAAGCCCAGCTCAGCGGAGAGAATTAGTTCGAGGCTAGGTACATGGTCTGTTGACTTCCAGCATAACCGCCACTCACACATTTAACATTTTATGCATGCCTACCTCGGCACCGGAAATCGAGAGGAAATAATGGATGATGACGGCGATGATTCGGAGCCAGTGTTTAAATAGTACTGAACTCAAAAACGAACCTGCAGCGATGGAGGCTCTCGGAGTGGCTCGGAGAGAAAGAACAAGTTGGTGCACACGCAAGTGACTGGCATGTGGAGGGAATGTGAGTAAAGTACCGTAACTCGACGGCAAACGCGAGGTGTAATACATCGGAATGATAATGGAGCTCGTGTACTACAACGTGGAATCGAGTGTGAGAAAGGTGCTTTTTGCGTATGGAGGGGACTCGGCTGTGCCTTTTGACGTTTTGGTTGAGGTAACTTTTCAACTTTGCGGCCTGGATAATTAAAATGTGTGCCTGACTGGTGTCTCGGAGGGAAACGAGTCTGTCGGGCTCAGATTTGAGGAATGTGGGGTATCCACGTCGGCCCATAGCTCGTCTTAATTTAATTTTTGAATACTCTGTCTAAAGGCTCAGATTTCACATGTTATTTTATCTGGCTATCAGCTGGTATATGGCTGAGTTCGAGCTGCTACATAGGTGCAGAACTTGTCGGGACTACAGGGTAAAATATTACCTGATTTTTGTGGTTTCAAGCTAGAAAAATAACTAGATGGTTTAAAATAGTAGACATTAAGCCATATCTTTTCAGTTCTCACACGCTTGAACCCAGCCAAAAGTCTGTCAAAATTGTCTATGTCGATTTTTGTGCCCCTGAAGTATTTTTCAAAATTTTTGCTGGCTTAGTATTACGTAGAATTTATTGCTTGAATCAGGTTTTATTTTTAAATAAATTTATTTCAATTTCAAAAAGTAGTTGCCTCAAAAAAGATGGCTCTAGTTGTACAATTTTTCCAGAAGTTTTTGAGAAATTGAAAAAAAAAATTAAATATGCAGTATCGGTTAAGAAAAACCTGAAGTTAAATTAAATTCTTAACGTTAAATTTAATATTAAAAATAAAAACCTGAAAATGGCCCTTTCAGTCGTTCTCTTCGTATAAGGCCAGCCCTTTTATGTTCAGTAGCAGAATAAATACTTAGGTTTTAGCCCATAATCTGTTAGGCTATCAAATATGACTAAATGGAATCAAAATTTCGGAAAATTGGTGAAATTTTGTGGAAACAAATTTGATGGACCTTAAATGTCTATTTTCAACCTTTTACGCCAAGGAGACTTATGCAGCCATGCGCTAGTGGCTTAGACCAGTTAATTTAAGCCTACAGACAATTATTTTATTAAAGTAAGGGAGGATAGGAGAATATAGGTTAATTCAATTCAGAGTAATTTGAACAATTGGTTTCAGTACAAAAAATTCCTTAGTGCAATTTTTGACAATAATTTTGAACTGAAGCTATTTTCTTTTTTCAAGACAACCAACTTTTGTAACCAGTTTGAAGTCAATTTATTAACTTTAAAAAAACACCAAATTAGACCCCACTTATCTAATCTTGGAGAATCTTCAGATAAGAGCCTATTTCAAGTAAAAACTCGCTCAAAAGTTAGACTGCCAGCAATCAGAGTCCGTCTATTTAGATAATTGCATAATTTTTGCCAGCCACAGCTCCCCCGAGTTCCTCGAAACGAAGTAAACAGCTTATTTGCCTCGTCTAGCTGCACTTGCGGCAGCTCTGTGTGCGCCGGATAGCGTATCTGGGGTATCTAAAGCCCATCGCAAGCAAGACAAACAATTATAATATGGTTAAGATAACAATGACAGGTACAGCAATAAAAGATGTTTATTTTAGAGAATACACACAGTGCGAGAAAATAGAGATAGTGATAAAAATGTAAACAAGCCGGCTCGCATTCAGTTCGACCTTCTTCCCACTCTGGGAGTTATGAGTCAGCGGTCGGTGGCCACGGAACCGCCGTAAAACGAAAATGTAATGCGATTACGGGTTGTTATGTTTTTTTCCCGGCATGGAAAGACGATTAGGCAGTGCTTCTTAATGGTCCATGAACCGCGCCCGGGGCCTCTCTCGTGTGCTGGGACTTTACTTTTGAGCAGCTTGTGGCCAACCTTAAAGTCCCTTTTCGATTTCTGCTGCACACGAGACTCTTTGTAGTGGTGATCGGGAAATTGAATTCCCGGGCAATGAATGAAGCGATTGGCCGCCCCTCTTTTGCAATTCAATTACTTGTTTATCGCGGTTGCAATCTCTGGTAGAGGCTTCATCGCTCAGGTTGCCAATTTTGCGAGATTACTGTTGATTTTTAATCTCTCTTGATTACTTTAGAGTCGCAACAGCGTAATTAATATTCGTTTTTTGTCCTCTGATTGAGTCAGCTGAGTGGAGTGATTGAACTGCGATTGTGGCAGCCCGATGAACAGTCCTGGGCCGGAACAGAGGTGTAGCTGGTGTTTTGAGGCTTCGGGAAGTAGAAAGGGGTTCAGTTTTTCTAGAAATCAACTTTTAAGCTGTGAATTCGCTTAGAAAATCAAAATGTCGTAGTTCATTTGGGGCTTTTAAAACCAACTTCTTTGGTTTTAGCCTGTCAAACAATTCATAGGCTCGAAAATAAGTGGTTATGTGTGTTTAAACCCTTTAGGAAGTAAGTTATCTCTATGGAACAGCTCTAATTCTTTCTCGTACAAATTCATTGCATCCTGTAGCTCAGCGTTAACTTAGGAACAGTATAAAGGGCTTAATCACTCGTGGTTAGCCTAACCATATGACAAAGCCAGGAGAGTCTACAGTGGACTAAGCAATTATGCAAGATAACCAAGCCCTGAGTAATATCTTTTCCCCACTGCTTGATAAATCCTAGACAACCCATGTTGGTAGTAATTCGACAATCACTACTTTCCTCTCATCAATTATTAATACTGGGAAGAAAGGCTTCAGAGCTTTACTTTGATAACTAAAGGACTGAGATCAAACATTTTCTTTTTTTGAAAAGATCTTCATGACTCCAAATGGCTCCAAACAGCCTTCCCATAGCCCCAAATAGTTCAGTAGACCCCCTTCCAGATCCACCTCTGGCACAACAGATAATGGAGCAGTCTGGCATTAGTAAAATTAATCAATCAGAAAATTGCAAATTTCCTTTCGAGCTCAACTGCAGCCATCCGAGTGCAAGTAGCTCCACGAAGAAAAAACGGCTCGGCTCGGCGCGGCGCGGCGCCTAGGCTCTCCGACAATGCGATGAACGTGCATAAAATAAATAACCGAATAGGCCCATTCAATTTTGGCGTGTGTGCATGCACTCAATTGATTCGGTT
Source organism: Forcipomyia taiwana (assembly GCA_963930915.1). NCBI lineage: Eukaryota > Metazoa > Arthropoda > Insecta > Diptera > Ceratopogonidae > Forcipomyia > Forcipomyia taiwana. The sequence continues at coordinate 310,271 of CAWVOI010000024.1, read as the reverse complement.
CAATTGATTTTGATTGAATGCTAGCGATGCAGTGAGGCGCTTTCGATTATTATAAATGCACGGTGCATGTCTGGGGAAAGCATGGAGCTCGAGGCGTGACAAAGTCGAAGACGCTCTCGGCTGCCGGCCCCAAGATTGACTCGATTCTCTTCTGGATCGATATTCTGCGTCAGTAATCACATTATATGCTAATTGATGATGACCAGAACATGCATCGAGTTGCATGTCTGACACAGATTTCGAGCTACGGGCTTGTCACAAGTGAGATAATCTGGAACGCTTGGATGAGACACACGATACGGCAGTTTGTCGTTTTATGTTGGCATTTCAGTTTCAATTACTCGCCGAGCTTGAAAGTTTTGATGCTTTGGAAGTTCTGCGTCTGTTAATTGAGTTTCTTTGTCTCCTCCGATGCGGTCGAGTCGAAGTTTCGAGTGTCAGAGTCCTAATGAGTTGTAACTAACGATCATGGGAGACGACAGAGCAATAAATATGCCACATGCGAGACACGTTCTTTGTCTAAAGTAGAGTTGAAGGACCCGAAAGTCAATTAATTGGGTTGAAAGTGGAATTGAAGCGTCCCAAACCTGATAAATGGAGTTTTTAGATAGAAAACTTGTTGCTCCATCATCGAGCTCCATAAAGAGGCTTTCTCTCGTCCTGAGTATAGCATTCTTTGTCCCTCAGATGCCTTGTCTAGTCTCACAATAGCCTCTTCTAGTCTTACAATACCCTCTTCTAGCCTCTCAGTGCTATTTTTCTTCCCTTTGATATCTTTTCTTTCCCTAAACGTCCCTTGAGCTATTAGAAATGCTACTAAAAGCTTTAGAATACCCATTTTTACCCCAGAAAACTGCTTCTTTGGCTCTTTCTAACGTCTTTTCTCCTTCAATGCCTCCCTTAAAATTATTTTGTGTTATCATTGCAACCCTTCATTACTCCTAGCCATGGAATCACCTCTCCTGGTGTCAAATCATGCTCATCCCAAAAATTAATGCCGACGTTTATTTGAAAACTTTGGAGGAAATCACCACTGGCACTGAGCTTATCATAAATGAGCCACTTAGCAGGGAATAAAGTCATCATGAAACCCCGAATTGTGGAGTTCTGCGAACCGTGAGTTGCTTGTTCTCGATTTCCATTGAAAACGAAACCATCAGTGTCATTATCATCCCGTCATTGTTGGAACCCGAGACCCGCACACACGATGATAGGCGCCGCCAGACAAAGAGCATAAATTCCGATGAATCGAAGTGTTTTAGGTTTCGGCCCAAAAGGTGCCCATTTTATTCATCGTATTTTCGCAAAAGCTGAAATTATTTGCAAACATCGCGGTTCGTATTTGTATGCAAATCATATTTATGAATGCAGCGTGGCGAAACCAGCGGTAGCTGCTGCTTTGCACAATGGCATTCGGACTATTCGCGGAGCAGCAGACAATGTAGTAACTTGTGTAAAATCCTGCAAAAAGGCAGAGAAATGCCTACTGCAAGCCCTCTTGACACACCAGCGACATTTGCTGTAACGAAACGTTTTGCATGTTCTGATGCGAAATTTTAAAAAGGAAATGAGAAAGTTTTGCATATTTGAGCCGGGAGAGTCAATGAGAGCGATGAAAGTTCACCTTTTAATCCAATCTGACCCAATTTCGTGACGCGTTTTCGAATTCCGAGATCAACAATGGGGGCAGTCTCGCGGTTCGGTGTTTGTCACTCGCTTGCGCCACAGTCATTCAGTCGGAGCCTCCACGTGGAACCCACGTCGCTTCGTGAAATTGGATTGCACACCGCCAATTAACAATTAAACCACGCGAGACAAGCCGCTTTGGACAGCGGTTTGGTAAAGCCCAGGGAAGCTTTGATTTCGGGGGTAGCAAAAATTCAAAACACAAATTTTTCTAACAAAATTTTTCCAAGATAAATTTCGTAGCTTGAATATCATTTCATATAAATTTTTTGGAACTTAAACTACCTCGCAAGCCTATCTTTAAATTTTTTAAGGCCACATTTAGGGTTTTTTTCTGCAGAAAAAAATTTTTAGAGGAAGTTTGAGATCGTTAATTTGCCCTAAAACATTCAATTTCCTCGCTAAGTTCAGACTGTGTCCATTTGAAAAATCTTGAGTATCAACTAACGCTTTAATTGTCCCAAGAATGGGCCTTAAACGTCTTTGAAGAGGATAAATTTTGCTAAAATCGAAGTCCTGGAGCAGTTCCAGACCTTAGTTTGGTCTTTAAAGCTACAAAACTCAAAGTTTCAGTTTCAGACCGACAGACAAAAATCCGGTGTGGCTTTGTTTATAGCTCTAACCTCAGGGTTTTGTATCAAAAAAAGTAAAAAGTGGGAGACAAACCTCCTAATCGCCTCCAGCTCAGCTTTCATGGTCCCATTGACGTAATAGTCGGGTGTCATTGGTCAGGGCATTAAGAGTTTTTGCACCCAGCGAGCATCAAAGCGGCCGGAAGGAAAGGAAGCGTCAAGAGTTCTTGTCGATACAAGACTGCAGCACTTGACTGTAATGAGAGAGATAAGCAGGCAACAATGCCTCCACTTCCCATGATGAGCGTATCTTTGTCATCGCTCATAGCAGTGAGGCTGCAGTGTGTTGCGCCATTGTTACTCAGCCTTGCGGTAAGACGAGCTACTGTGCGATCCACTAATTGATATGGCGCTAATTATTGCGTCTGTGAACTTGGCGTTTGTTTTGACTGACGTCGCCTGGAAGTTGGAGGAGAGGCGCAAGAGTGGAATAAGACCGGAAGCTCATAAGGAATGCATGTGTGACCTTTTATTGATCGCATCTCCGGCACGCTTCAACTGACTTATAGATAAGTTCGGGAGGGACATTGATTTATGGACGAGCACTTTGGCCTCTGCAAAATTTATAATGGATCTGCCCAGGAGATGGGAAAGTTTCAAGACATCTTGAGCGGAAACTTGAGATTTATGTCCACTATTAAATATGAAATTGAAAAATTTGATGACGAATTAACCTTTTCGGGCCGGTTGGGAGCTTTTCATTAGTGGCTAATGGCGATTTAAAGGGAAGCCGTAAACGAAAGTGGTCGAGCTATAAATCATCTCGAGAATTAATAGGGCGGTTATGTGGGCCGAAAAGGTTAAGACCACGACTAACCAACATCCTTCCTGTCACCGGTCCAGGGATGGGAGGGAAAGAATTTAGAGGGCACTGAGAGAGTCTTTTACTTTAAAAAAAGGGACCCTCGTCACTTGGATGAAACCAACGTGAGAAACTTAACCCTCTACTTGGCATCGTAAAAAAACATTTTTTTGACATTAAGAAGTAAACTATTTTAAAATATTTTTCTAAATAAAAAATCGAACAAAAATCCTAAAAATTTAACAAAAAATGATTACAATATAATTTTAATACTTTTAAATTCATCATCGACTGCATAAATATGGATATTTAAGGTTTGTCACTTAAGGGTAATAATTCCGACATAAAAATATTAGCCCTAAATTATTCTGGATTCTTTGATTCTTTTGTAAAAAAATTCTAACGTAAGTAGTTGAAAATTCGTTTTTCTTTGAGTCAAAGAACTTTTAATTTCCAATAAAAAATCTAGGCTCAAGAAACTCAAAGTCTCGCAAAGCAAATGAAAGATTTGCTCTCATTCTATAAAATGTTCAGAGCTCGAAGATAGACTAAAAATGTCAAGCAAATTTAATTGAAAAAAAAGATAAATTCAAACCAGGAATTGTAAGTTATAGAACGTTTTAAAATGTTTATTGAGCGACGCTCCAAGAAAAATGAAAGCGAATCCCCCCAAACTTCCCACTCCTGATATCGATGTAACCACACTTCCCGTCTATTTTTTATACCGAACGCGTCTCTCATGCATTACGGAGGATCCAATGAGGCATTGTTGCTGCCATGCATGCCCCCATCGCCGTCTTGTTGCGGTGTAAATATATGTAAGTCACGTAAATGTAACCACAAACACAGCAGCAACAAATAGAGAGGCTTTATGAACGGAGGAGCGGTATTTAGCCGGCGTGGCATATCGGGTAAATTGAGAAAAATTACCGAACAATTTAATACGTGTGCAATATATTGGAAAGAGCTGATGATGAGTGGAGAGCGGCCGTTTGATGTGGCCAGAGTTCAAGGCCGCGTCTTTCTCGGTCTCTCTTGCTTTCGTTTTTACGAGCAGCATGCCGAAGTGCCGTTCGGAAAGAGCTGCGGCTATTTGCTTTTTTGCGGTCATGCACCGCTAGGCCGTACCAGCAAGTTTATTGATTTTATCGCGGTTTATGTTTTTGTGGGTTGCCTCCTTAAACCCAGGTCTGAAAATGCCATGCAATTTTGTCTGTTTCGCTATAAAATCTCGTAAAAATTCTGAATCACGATTTACCCGATTTTAGGGAAAAAGATTGGTCTAAATCACAGACAACTAGAGTACCTAGACACCCAGATCGCAAAAGTTTGTGAAATTAGTTCGAAAAGTGGGTTAAATTGGGTACCGTTGAACTCTTCTTTAAAAACCTGAAAAGATTAGTATAGGGGTTTTTTCCCTCAGACCTACCGTTCTCTAGACTTTTTGGCATCTTCTGCGGGAGAGGTTAACTTTGAACGACCAAAACTAGCATATTGTTCAGGGATTAGGGCTAATTTTTTTAATGTAGTTTGTGTAGACTAGGATTTAATGAAAAAATATAGATTTGGCTGAAAAATATAAAATTATATTGTGAATAAAATTTGTTGAATTTTCACTAAAAATTTACCTTTCTCATAAAATAGCGTGGAGCCAGTGGAGAGAGGTTATGTAGAGGTTAAGTTAAGGTATCTAAGGTATAAAGAGTTTCTCCCAATCTAGTGCACTTCTTGATAAAATCGGGATTAAGTTTGTGAATTATGAATCTTCAATAAAAGTAAAATTTCTTTCAATCAGTTCTCTACCCAAAATGATTCACTCAACTTAATTTAGCTATTTGAAGACCAGTATTTCGGAAAGTCCGCATATTAACTTGATCTCTTTTAAGCTCACCAACTTTTGCGATCTGGGTGTCTAGGTACTCTAATTGTCTGTGCTCCAAATTGAAACTGGACTGCAAAAAAAAATTAATTGCCATCTTTATAACGACTCAAGTTGAGATTTCCTGCGTTATTTGTGGCTGCTTTTACGACAAAGTAGCGTTTTCGTTCATTTCAGATGTTTGAAAAAAATTCTTGTTTCCCTCCTGGGCTTTGCATGTCCGGCCATAAGTTCGTAGAAATATGACAAAACACGAAATATGAAGAGACTAGATTGAGAGATTAACCTGGAATCTGAGCGCTAAAGGGGGCACGGAGGCAGTGAAAGTGGAGCCGGCAGATTATTATAATTTGGCATGAAGCAAAAGCTCGTGACGGGGCTCCCTTAGCATGCGATTCACTCTTAACTGTTGATGGGAGCACGTGTAGGAAAACGAAAGACAAACACGAGAGAAATAAAGAAGCTGCGATGAGTGAGAGTGGCGAAGGAGGAATAGGAGCAGTGGGTTTATTGAGCGTGTAATGTGAGTTCAATCTCGAGGGATCAATGTATTACATACACATGCCTGTGCAAAAGATCAATGGCGTATGGCGTGAGGGAGAGTGGAGAAAAGGGGAGGCGAGAGGCAGCTGGCAAAGTGAAAAATGCGGAAAATAAGTATTGCTCTGCCGTGTACTTATGATTTTGTTTTCACTTTGACAGAAACATCGCTGCTCCCGGCGAAGACGGATCCGCAACTTTGGAGAAATTATTGGCGTTTAATGTGTTCACTTACAGGGAGCAGAATTGAAAGTATTACGTGATTTGATTTCCATCGAGCCGCACTCGGGGGGATTTGTCATTCCGATCGGCGCTCCGAGTGCCGCATTAAAGTCATTCAATTAAAAGCTGTTTTATGGAAGTGCTTGACGGCTCGAGGGCTCGACTTTGTTGACCTAGACGCGAAGAGTCGTTTTCATTGGCACTTCAGGGTTCAAGTTGTTTGTTAATGACCTGGACTGGGGAATTAACGAACCTCAAGTGACTTAAATAGGCTAGACCAAGACTGAGGGTAACTGGACTTGTTGATTGTTTTTTCTTTTTGAGAGATAAGCGCTTTCTTATGGACCTAGACTGGGAGATGACATTTTTCATTAGTAGGGAAGTCCCGAAACTTAGACTATCAGACATAGAATTTACTCTAAGGTGATAGTAAATTTTGATACCTAGACTGGAAGGCAAGGTACATTAGTCTAGAATAGAAAAAGTCATATTTGAAATGTTTTTAATTTCGATTCCATTTTTATTTTGTTAGCTCTAAAAGGTACCGCAATTTCAAACAAATAACTGGGACTGGAAGGCAATGAGCGACCTAGACTGGTGACATAAAAGTTTTTGGGCTCTTTAGAAGCTCATTGCCTTGCCAAGCCCAGCCCAGGCGAGTTGTGCTCATCGACACCAAATATACCTTGTTCTCTCAGTGGGAAATTTTTATCTCGTCCTATCTGGCGCCGTGCCGTCCTGAATAAATCAGCTTGAGTGGCGTGTGGGAGGCATTTAATTTTTCAAATCAAAAATATATCCTTGATGAGTACCATTCTACCTAAGCTCAAGGTACACAAACCTCATCAATGGCAACAGAGACGTCAAGGAAAAGCAATGTCGTAACAAAGTTGCGGCGAAAAAGTCTAAAGCATCAAATATTTAAGCCGAACATCGTGTTTACTTGCGGAATACAAATACAAGTGAGTCAAGGCCCTCATTGTGGAGGAGAAAGTCGACGAATGAGAAGGAAAAAGTATGGCTGGGATGCGAAAATGTGTGGCGGTAGGAAGGCAGTCGCCAGATAAAAAATGACGGCTACTGCATTAAGAAATCATTGCTTTTTGTTGCTTCATTCCACATTCGCCCGCTCCAAGACCCCGAAACTCCTGAGCCCAGTTTGACCGTGGAGACGCTTTTTAAATTGCCGTCATTTTTTCTGCCGCCTTGCTTACACCCAGAGACTGCGTCACTGCGGACTGAAATAATTACACAATGACTTATGTCGCCTCACTGACTCATGCGGTGGAGGCTCCAAGCGTGCGAAGAGAGCGGCTGATTGAAAGGAAAGCAAAGAAATTATGAGACATGCTTTTAAAATTGAGTAACAAAATCAAAACGAGACTCCTCACTGAGTCGATGTTTTTTCTCAAGCGAGGCTGTTTTTGTGTTTTTTCGGGTGTTCAATTGAGATACCTGGACTGGGAGACAAGCTGTTTCGTGAAAAACGTGTAAAGTCTCATGTAAAAAGTTTCAAACCTAGAAAAATAAGCTGGAATGGAGATCTAGACTGGAAGATATCTTGTATTCTTGCAAACATTTTTAGAATATCTAGACTGGATTTTGAATATCTAGACTTGAAGAAATAAGGTTTTTAAAATTTTTCATTGAAACAAGAATTGAAATTAAGTAACCAAGAGTGAAATACCCTAGACTGGGACAAATTTAAAATATAGCAAGTTCATGACCTAAAGAGAGGTATTCTGAACAGAATAATATCAGCAACTAAAGACATAAAGCTAGACTGGGAAACATGATTTTTATTTGGTTGTAAGACTAAAATACACATTCTGGACTAACAGACGTTTTCTTCAATATTGTGGATTCAAAAAAAAAATTGCAGAAATAAAAAGCAGACCTAGACTGACCAAACTTTTATTAAATATAAATAAAGCAATAAATTGTTTGTGTTAAAAAGCGCGTGGAAAAACACTTGGAAGCTGACAAACAATGAAGCGGTTTGAATAAATATAAAAATTCAATTTCGAACGTGCATTCGATGTCGAGTATCGTGAATGCTTTTTATTTCCTCTTTGGATGATTGCATGAATGGTGATTAAGGAAGTTATTTTATTTATAGCCGAATTTATTTGGCAGGGGATTTCATTTCTTTCGCGATAAATGAACGGCTCAAAGGAGGACAATGATGATATACTGAACATACGGGGTGACATTTATTGGGGGTAGAGGGAAACTGGAGCGTATAAATCACGGGCATGGGAAAGGTCTCCGACCGCAGGGGACTTCTTGGCTTCGTCTATGAGTGCGAGAGAGCTGTCAGTCCCTACAAAATGGTACAAATCTGGTTTCAAGTTCACGTCCATCATTACGTCGTGCCGCAGACATGCTTCTAGACAATGGGAATAGGCAAGAGGCAGCTCTCGACTTACAAATATAATCAACATAATCAAGTCACGTTATGGGAGCCAGACTTAAGTCTCAGCGCGGAGCTGGAGGCTACTTATACCCAATGAGCGCTCAATTGCGTCTATTATTGGACGGAGGGAAAATGCATTTGAGTGTTTTTTTTATGAGAAGACAATGAGTAATTGAATTGTAGCTCGAGTGTTCGTATGCTAGGGCCATTAGCCATTAGCTTCCGTTTATCTCGTTAGCTGCCTCGGTTTAGCGGCTGCGAACGAGCTGCGAGACGACGTGTGGGAGAAATTGAGACGCCCGCATCCGCCGCTGGCCCTTGAGCCGGTTTTCCGAAGCGCAACGGGCACCAGACGGCCGCGCTATGGTGGTGCGCCTGAAGGTATGCAATCTACTTTACGAATGCAGTTGCACCGCAAATGGAAATTTAATGGGCAAACACTGAGCCTGGGGGTCGTTGGAGCAGAAATAAGCCCCGGAGAGGAAAAAGTTGAACTATCGAAAGTCTTTATTGTTCGCAAACAAAATTGCTAATCGCCGGCTTTCAGTAAGTTGGGGTAGCGAGTTCTTGTGAACTCTGAACGGCAATGTCGGTCCATAAACCGTGCCTCGTTCGCTGCTACTCTGGTATCAGTGAAGTGCGGAATAAAGTTTGCAGCCCAGCCAGATGATGATATAAAAACAATATATGCTACAAAAAGTTTGTCTGCGCGCTCTAGAATGACGCTGGCATGCCCAAGTTTGCTCGTTATGCGTTGTTTCAGACATCAGGTCGGCGTGTTTCTCCCCTTCTGTGGAATTCCTCGCTCGAATACGTCGTTATTGGTTGTCTTTCCGGCTCACAGTCGAATCCAGCCTGGCTCTGATGTTCGCAAACGAGTCTATTCCCATGAAATCCATTTGTCCTGTTTGCCAAGCTTCGTAGCAGGGCTCCGGCTCAGGCTCCGGCTCGGGTTGCGGTGTGTCCTCAGCAACGCTCACGGCATTTATCTCCTCATTGCTACTGCTACAAACATGCTGTGGTTCTTCCCTCGCAAAATGTGGCTCGAGCTCGACTTTAGTCGTACTTTGGGGCTCCGGTTCTTCGTTCGGTTCGTCTTGCTTCGATCTGTCTGCGAGTCTCCACCAGTACTCCAAGTACTTGAGAGCGTGCCTCAGCTCCTCCGGCACCTGCACCAGTCGCTTGTACGTTTTGTCGTAGAGCACGTGCCAGGGCTTGAGAGATCCGAGGAAATGGAGGATCTTGAGGTCCCGCTCGAACTTCCTAAATGCCGGCACGTAGAAGTAGACGGTCGAGAAGGCTGCGTTGTAGACGAAGGGTAGGCGTCTCTCGGGTCTCATGGCCCAGTCGCTGAAGTAGGAGTTCAGCAGGCCCTGGTCGGCGCCGTCAAATGACCCCTTTTCTGCGAAAAAGCGCTCCAAGTTGGCGAAAGTCGTGAGACTGGGCTGGAACACGAAGACGCCCGTGTTGAAGCAGTCGGGCCAGCCGATGTCTGGGGCGGCAGAGAACTCGTCCCACAAGAAGAGGTTGTCGCAGTTCTGAAGCATGAGGGTGTCTGCGTCCAGAAAGACGCACTTGTCGTACTGTACAAGTCGCCAAGCGCTGATTTTGGTCAAGGTGACGCCCAGTTCCGGTCTGTCTCTGTACTCGGGGCGGCTTCTTCGCACCTCGACTGGCTCCAAGAGCGTGAATTCGTCTCTCAGCTCGCGTCTCCTGGCCTCCGAGACGCCCTGGCCCACGAGGACGACGAGGTCGTTGGTGGTTTCGGTGATTTTGATGGACCTGGCGAGGACCAGAGCGCCCAGGGCGTAGTCGTCCGTGGTCGCTAGAGTCACCCAGGCTCCTCGCATGTTGTGTCTGTGGCTAAAGTTCGCGGTCTACTGACGGTTCTAAACTGCGATTGTAATCAGCGAGAGATAAAAATAGGAGTCTGAGCGCGCGTTGGCCTAATTCGGGTTACGAAAATAATTAGTTGCTCGCGCTGGTCAGGTGCAGTAAAGTTCACGATGGGTCTTCGGAAACAACAGAACAGAGACGGTGTGAAGGGGGGCTGTTCAAGTTAAGTATTAAGAAAAATTATGGCAGGAGAAAATGTCGTGAATGTTGAAAGCTTCCTTAAGCTTCCTTTTAGAACTTTTGATGAGTAAAATTTTAACGATTTCAATTATTGGTTTTCCGATGGCTCGATAAAATATAATTTAACGACTTTCTTTCATACCAAAGACATCAACTCCTTAAAGGTTGAGGAGTTTAATGCCATTTTAAAAATGAGACTGAAATATGGGTTAATTTTGAGATTGAATAAGGATATAAGGAGTAACTGTTCTCCTCCTAGTTTGATGCAAAAAAAGAAAAAAAAAATTCAGGCGAATTTCAATGTGAAAATTCAAATTGAAAAATAAAAATGGACAACAAAAACTTGAACGAAAGCAATTCCCCAAAAAGAACATGCTTCTGAGGATCTTAGCCAATATTTTACCGGGATAAGTACCATCCGGGAGCCCTTGGGACTCGTTTCAGAACCATTATGTCTTTTGAAGTATGGCCTTTATTTGATCGCTTTAGTGCACTTGTTTTGCCTTTTAAGGCACGAATTTCCCCTTTTCGACCGAAAATTTCTTCTTTTGCTCAACAGTACTCGAAAACTACTATGCCCAGTTTTTCCAGGCACTTCGATGCCTTTTTGGAGTTGTTCTGGTCCCAATTTGGGCCCTTTATTCCTCATTTTCAGCCAGCTTAATTTTGATATGTAACATAGGTGTCAGATTTGTGCCTTTAATACTCCTTCCATTCAATTATTCGCCTTATTGAGCTAACTTTGCTATAAAGCCCAGTCAGCTGAAGCGCGAAAACAAGGCTAATGGTGTCTCAAAAGCTAAGCACACGAGATCACGCCACCGGTCTGATAGCCCTAATGACTTCCTTTAATTAAGGCGGGACGGATATCGACTGGGTGAAAGGGCTGCTGCGAGCAGAGCCGCTCAAAGTCAAACACAGCATTAGCACGATTAAACCAGTTACCTATTTCACTTAATTGCTCCAGCAGTAGCGTGTTGCGGTTGCAGCTCGTGCAACAATTGCGATGTTCTGAATAAGTGAAAATAACTTAACGCCATGAGCCAGCCAACGAGCTTTCCACAGTGCACCGTATATGGCTGCAGAGGCGCACAAAGTAGCTATAGATTGTAACGCTGTGCTCAAAACATGTGCAGGGGGTGAATTAACAAACTTTTATTGTGTTTATATAATGCATCTTTGCAGTCACTCGACAGGTTGGTTTTGAGCATGCAGAAAGTGGGTGCAAAGTGGTGCTTCGGAGAGAAATTCAAAGCAGCAACGGTAGTGCTTGAAAGTCAGCCGGCTCCGCTCGTTCTATTCCAATTCGTTAACCAAACAGAGCGGCTTTTATGGCATCTGCCGAATCACGGCAGAAATTGCTCAAAGCAACGGGCCTGATATGCTGATTAGAACGATGGACAAGTCAATATTTGCGTCTGTCTTGTGTCTACCCCAGACTGATTAGTTTGATTTTGAATCCTTGATTTTCATTTAGATCTGCAAAATGTGTCTCAAGGACCATTTGAGTGCTCAGTAACGACAGAATATACCGAACTAAACTGACTAAATGCTTTTTTTAAAAATAAAATTCCTTTGTAAAAAACCTCCGTGAACAGACCCCTTAAAACAAACCCACCCTTAAATAGAGTAAATTTCCTCCTAGACTGACAAACAAAGTTTATGTAACCTTCAAAAGCTTTGCTATTTTTGGCCATATTGAGCATTTAAAATGAGGTAGACAAAGCATCTAGACTGACAGAATGCATTTTTTCCTAAAATTCCTGAAAACAATTTTTGAGAAAACCCCTTCAGGATCTCTAAAAATCCTGGAAAAAAATTCTAACTCAAGTGAATAAAATATCTAACTAGACTGACAAACAATATGGAAGTAATTTAAACTTCCAAAAATCTTAAGCATTTGTTTTTAGCCATATTTAGCATTTAAAGCTAGACTAGCAGACAATGTTGTTTTGTTCAAACTTGTGGTTTAAAAAAGCCTTCGTTTGCTGAGCCCTTAAGAACCTTAATGGAGCCCTCATGGGCTGTTGACGAGTGAAATGAGAGCCGCCGACCCTCCGCCAGACCGTGTGAATTACCTCACAAAGTATGCAAATGGGGTCTTCATTGTGTCACTCGCATCAGCATGCGGGGCGAATAAAATATTTCACGCATTGTGCTCGATTTATGGGGGACTCCCCGATTGACATGACAATGGTGGAAATCGATGTAAAATGAAAAAGGAGACGGCAGGAAATAAGTGATTGCTATCAATTAGTTGCTACAGTTTGTTCACTATGACACTGGCAAATGAGATATGCTGGGAACGCGGCTACAATGTTCGAGGTCCGATAAAATAAATGATGGGAAAAACGCGGCGTATCGCAAATGTTCAATACACTGCCGAGCCTCTGGTCGACCGACAGCTGGGGCATCGGTGTGCGTTTGGGCCCGAGAAGCGCAAAAATCGGCCAAAATGTTGTCCGTCCGTCAACTTGATTACAGGAAATTGGCTATATTGGGGGAGCTCTCGAAGGAATTACTCGAGTTAATTCGCTCGAATTTAATTAAGAGGCTTTTTGCCGCTAGAATCCAATCAAAGACGTCGGAATCTTGATGGATCACGTTCACGTAGTCCCCCTTCCCGTCTGCCGCCTCCCCCAATCGATACAGGCCACCCAGCTCATCGCCGCGAGAAGAAGAGACGGCATCTGATTCCGTGACTAATGACTGGAGTAAGTGTTTGGTGCTTTTATCTAATGACTTTTGAGTTGAGCTTTCTAATCCACTCCGGGAACGGGGGAATGTCTGGCGCTTCGTCTGGTGATTTCGGCTGAGCGATAAATTGTTGTGTCACGTGTTGACGTTTTTTAGTCAATTTGTTCCCCCGCATTCCCCAGCGTCTCGGGAGCTCGGGGATTGTGAAAAATGGCTGTTGATTCGAGTGGAGATTTATGAGCTTGTAGGGATAATGGGAATCGCTATTTCATGCCTCATCGACGAGCAGGACTCTATCAAAGGGGGATTTATGGCTGCTCTAGACGGCAAATGGCGCTTGAAATGAGCCCTCGAGAAGCTCTTTTTGCCCGTTTCGGTCGTATTTATTGAATTGATTTTGTGGCTCAGATTTATAAACCTATACGGGCTGTAGTCCACGGGGAATGTGTTTTCGCTTCGCTACACGGACAAAAATAATATGAAGGGTTACGAAAATTTATGATTGAGCTAGTCTCTGGTCTGAGATGTTTTCTTCTCAAACACGGAAAAAATAAGTTGGGAGGAAAAACCTGTTTCTATGCATTATTTTAGTGACTACAAACATTTTATTGGAAAAAATCTAATGTTCCTTAAAAGTGATTTGAACAAAATTTTGCCAGGGTTTCAAAACATTTAGAATAAGCCTTCTGGAAAAAGCTCTTATTGTTTCCGAGACAAAAAAAAGCAACAGGTGGAGAAGATTTTTTCTGAGCCTTCGAGAAGGCTTTGATGACCCCATATAAGATCATGTTTAGAGTTTAAATTAGCAGTTTTTCTTCCAGAGAATTTTTCTTTACCTGTTTCAGTCAAGAAATCATAAACTTTGATATTATTTTCTACTCAAAACTCAAACTTAATTCTGTTTATCGAAGAGAGTCCTGCTTTTTTCCGTTATAAAATGTAAGTTTCCTCTAAATTGCTCGGAAAAGCCATTCTTTAACCACGGGGAGTTTTTTTTAAAGAAAAATTTCCCCTTTACAGCCTACATTCGAGCTCCGCCAGAGCTTCCAATTCAATTTTTTGTCACAAAGCGAATTCAATAAGCCACTTCTATGCACTTGAAACCGCATTTTCCCGACAACCGAGCTCGATGTGCCGTGATGTGACTTGCTTTATCCGCCCCGGCACATAATAAAAGCTTTTCATCATAATAATTCAATCAGATGAGTCGGCATAACGCCTTTATAGCCTCTCTCGGGACTCAATGAGGCTCATAACGAAACCTACCTGCGTCGTCGCTTAGACGGCTGATGGTGCTGATGGGGGTTGAGGTGGTGAGGAATTGGTGTATACTGTCCCACTCCAACTCCTCCATTGTAGAGGCCGTTGCTTTGCCCAGAACCTATGTTGGCTTATTTAGCTTGCACACTTTTTCCACTCGAGTTGCTTTTGAAATTTGCGCAGCGCCCGTCTTGCGCTTTCTTTCTCATGCACTTTTCTTTTCTCTCTCTATCCGTATTGTTGGGCTCTGTATTGTGTTTCTTGATTGCAGCTAATGGATTATTTAACTCGCTAATGAATTCTGTTTCGAAGCTGGAACGGCATTTTGCTCGATTGATGGCAGCGGAAGAAGGTGCCTCCGCATTCTGGGTCGCTCCTTTGACGCTTTACATGAATCTTTAACGGCAGAATACGAGCGATGAAAAATTAAAAGAGCATGATGCCATTACGGCGCTCCATAGACCCAAATTACTCCATAGACGGAGCATTTCAAATTTCTTGTCTCAATTTATATGAACATTTTAGGGTTCCCTTTAGACCTTTGGGATGCTCATAAAATTGTTCAATTGGGTAAAAACCAGAGAGGGATTTTTTGGGGCAAAAGGAAATCCCATTTGTCGTTATGGGGTCCTAGAAGATATTCAAAAAATTTTAATTTGTGAATTGACTCATTAGATCTCGGAAAGCATCTTTCATCGGTCTTAGACTTTTTTTAAACCCAAAAGACAGTCCATTTTCCCTTAAAAAAGACAGAAAATTTCTATGTTTCCAAAGTCCGAGTCTGACCTTGATCTTAAGCTTCTGAAAGCCCTAGACTCTCCCTTGACTGGATTGTACCCTTGCTCCTGACATTTCCAACCACTTGTCTCTCAGGAAAAAAAAAATCAAAAAATGTGGTATGAAAATTAGGTTGTTCTGTCTATGTAAAAGTGTGGGTCTCAGTGGCGCTCGCATGCACCTCTCTGCGAAACACGAGCGAGTCTCTGAACGTAGGTACATAGAACTATTCATTAACTTATTTATGATACCGTTTTATTTGTTACAAATTGCATGCTTTCTTTAACTCGGAGCCGCGCCTCGTCGCCCAGCCCTCGAGAGAAAGAGAGGAAAACTTGGAAAAAAAATTAACATTTCCATCCTATGATTTACTTTTAGTTACTTTCAAAAAGCTGCAATTTGGTTCGTTAGCTCGTGACTCCCCGGGCTCGGGTGAGCCTTAATTCGTGTTTACGAATTTTAATTCTCGCTGCACTGATTTGAATATGCATGGAAGCAGCAAAACTACAAAGTAGGTCAGAGAGAAACTTCGCATTTCGGCCCAAAGCGGCTCTTGGAGGCGGCAGAAGTTTCGAAAGGAAGAAGTGAAGCTTCAATTGTTCTCTTAATTGACTTTGTTTTGCATTTTCACTTTCCGTCTAGCTTAAAGTCCGAAGTTGTTAAAAGTTTTGCACGAAATTTGGGGCCACTCAAATCGGTTCCGTACGACTGTCAATATTGCCATTTCTAAATAAACACGAGAGGCTTCCATCTGTTGCCGCTTCGGAATTAATTTAATCCAATAATAATTTACCACTGAGTTTTAGTCAAAATTAGCATGAACAATCCGAAACTCAAACAAATTTGGAGCGACGCGGCGTCCGTCGAAGTCGACCCAAAATGCGGGGAGATTAGCGAAATGGGTGTCAAATGTGTCACGTACTCAACTCCTACGCAAAGGTGGGCGCGTTTCTTTGGGGGTTGCTCGCAGAACGGGAAAATCAACAGAACGCAAACTAGTAACTGATTCGCATCCGGTTATGTTGGCCGATAAATGAAAACTAAAAATTGAGTGGAGATCATCGGATTGTTTAATTTTTTGTGTAGTCGAGTGTATGTTGCATTATGTTTATGTGCCTAGCGAGCGCTCATATATGCCATTCTGCAGCACGGGCTGCTTCGAGCCACACACGATTTGGATAAGCCTAGTGCTTCTCTGTACACGGCCGCTTCGAAGAATCACAACTTCAATTAGCGCTGTGATATTCCATAATTGGCAGAAATGGTGGAACTGCAAGCCCGGAGAAATTGTCGACTTAGTTGCAGATTAGAAAATTCAATTTATTAGGGTTTACTTTTTTAAAGCTTTGGGCTTACAGAAACCGGAAAAAGTGGCATTTGTTTATTTATAAGGGCTTAGGGGGTCTGAAGGGGGTCTAAGATCTCGATTTTTACCGTCTTAGTCCTGGAACGTGAGCTTCTAAGGACCTTTTAAGCAACACACAAACTAGAATTTTGTTCAAAAAAACACCCGAAAAAGGTTAGTAAAAACGTCGAAAATTCTCGAAAACAAAAAACTATCAGAGGTTCTTGACCTCAGTCCGGGAAAAGCTACAGCACACGGCTGCTGCGAAAACACACGCTCGCTCTATCTATGAAGCAGATATGAGCAAATCAAAAAGCCCATTTCCCACTTAATCGATTCACAACATTCAATCAGCAGTAAATAATTAGAATCCAATTCCAGCAAGCGATTTGAATCCGAATGTGCTCTGCATTCGCTCATACATAAACATCATACAATAAAAGTCGATTATAATTGATGGCTGGTGCTTTTATTTTCTTTTTGAAACGGCAAAAAAGCATTTGCGATGGTCAAATCAAAGTGCATTGTTCCAAAAAGTCTATGATGCAGAACAGCGCGCAAGCAAAACGTGTTTGTGCATGTACGTGTGAAGATGAATCGAAGAGCAGCCTAGTTTTCTCCACGATAATGCGATTTCGTGGCTCAGCACGCCTGAAATTTGGTCACTAAAAGCTAACTGTTCGTTTCTCTCTTGCTTCCAGATGTCACAGTGAAATACGTAAGTGGACTTCCGCAAGTGACGGTGCCCCTTCCGAGCCGGAGCGAGCAGTGCCAGTTCACGCTGAGGCCAATAACGCACAATGTGGGTGATTTCCTGGAGATGCTGCGGTCCGAGGATCGCGGAATCGACCGCACCTCGATCCTCAACGACACCGGCGTCCGAATAGCGTCGGGCTGCTCTATCGAGCACCTCATGGGCGAGAACTTTTGGTGAGTAATTTTTTTTATATTTGCGGTTTTTGAAGCTCTATTAACCAATTTTTTACCACACTGGTGAAACATAAAGGAGTTTTGAGTTTTTTTTTAAATTCAGGGGTAAAATTTTCTGAGGGTAAAAAATTCAAGATGGCGGCCAATTTTTTCAAAGTTGTCTGTCAATAGGTTGGACAGCAAGTTATCCCGTCATTCTATGGAAAACCAGTTCCCCTATGAAAACGACGAAAGCCAGGAGGTATCCCAGTCCGAGGATGGTAAAGCACCCAGATAGGGTTTTCAGTGAGAGAGGAGTAGGTTCCGTTGACTCTTTGCGAATGAAGAAGAAAAACTGCTTGCGAAATTTCTCGATGAGCCCGTTCTCGATGAACTTGAACGTGTAGTGGTTGAAGATGTCGGTGAGGACGCTGAACCTGTTGAGAAAGATAGTGATGCTCATGGTGGTGATATCCTGCTGGCTTGGGACGAGAGCAATTGTCTTGAATCTCTCAAAGTTCTGGTTTTTGATGTGCGTCCTCGTCGCCATCGGTGAGTACTTGCTGCCTGGCTCGAGGGACTGGTTCTTGATTTGATTGTAGGTCGTTCGGTTGTTGAGGTATAAAATACTGAAAATAAACATTTAAGGATTTAGGACTTATTTTGTATCTAAACTTAGTGATTTAACATTTTTGGGACTAGCAAATACCAATTTAGAGAAGTACCTTGACTTAGACATGGAAATAAGGTACCTTGGTATATTTATGGACTAAATTTATTGAGGTGAGAAAAAGGGCATTTATCGAAACTAGCAAAACTAGAGAAACTAGAAAATCTAAATTTTCGTGAATAACAAATTTGTTGTTGTGAATAGTAATATTCCAAAAACATGAGGCTAAACTTAAGCATATGGGGTTGGCCCCAAAATGGGCAAGTGGGTTATCAAAAGAATGCTCTTGGCCTCCACATGACGAATCAAAAAAAAAATCAAGGGGGTCGGACTTCCCTGGGGAGTTATACCCCCTCAAAGTTTCAAAATTTAACGGAAATTTTTAAATTCCTACGTATTTTTACAAACATTTCCAGTACATTTCTTCTTCAATTTTCCAAAAAAAACAAGGCGAAAGTATAATTCGACAACTGAAGAGAGGTCGAGTTCAATTATTGACGTAAACTGATTAATTTTTAGTATTTTACTCGCAGTTTTGTGAAACGCGCCGCGGGCGAAAGGATAATTCGACAATTGAAGAGAGGTCGAGTTCAACAATGTACCGGATTAACAACTTTTTAAAATTTAAAAAAAATAGGAGTCTTCCATATTTTGTTAGAACACATGTATTTTAAAACTCAATATCTTCATCGTCAGTTACATCTAGGTCACTTGAAGCTCTTAAGGTTTCCCCTGTAACTCCTGGATACATTGAGCCAGCAAGCGGCTAAAGTGAAGAATATGGGACACGGGCTTTCAGGATCATGTGGCATATCAGGAGAAAGGTAATTTCATGTAGATGACGAATCTGTAAAAATCTTTTGGGGGTCGCCTCCCCCGGGGGAGATATACGCTTTCAAAGTTTTGAACCGTAACGGCTCCTTTGACGCTATTCTGAAGCGCAAACGAAGCGCAACCATTTTTTGCACTTTTAATTGATTCTCTCAGTTTGACAACATTTGCTTCATATACTTTTTCTAGACTAAGCGGCATCTGAGGAGTTCCTTATTTTAGTATGAAGTGGAATTTGATCAAAATTAACTTTGAAAAATGTAAAACTATGAAGTTTTTACATCCTTGCGCAGTTTTCTTAATGCTAAGCGGCATCTGAGGAGTTCCTTATTTTAGTATGAAGTGGAATCTTGATCATTTATCGGCAAAATGATCCGAAAGCTATAGATTTTTCGTATATTTTGGAAAATTTTATATTTAAAATATAAAGTTCATACAAAGTTGTATGAACTGAGAAAAATAATTTTATGTTATTTCCAAAGAGGAAGTTGAAAAGCTCCTTTAAATACTCATCAATGGTTTGACCTATCTTAAAAGACACGAAAAGAGAGTTGAATTAGTAATTAATGGAATGAAAATAAGCACAAAAGTCTTAACTGGCTATCAACAAAAGCAACCGTTATAATTTGCGCTCATTTTGCGCTTCAGAATAGCGTCAAAGGAGCCGTTACGGTTCAAAACTTTGAAAGCGTTTATCTCCCCCGGGGGAGGTGACCCCCAAAAGATTTTTACAGATTCGTCATCTACATAAAATTACCTTTCTCCTGATATGCCACATGACCCTGAAAGCCCATGTCCCATATTCTTCACATTTTCCCAGCAAGCTTGTAAAATTCCTCGGTTCTTGACAAATTTAACTCACTGCACTTCTTGAAAAACATATATTTAGCAAGATTTCCCGGAATGTGTCCCTTTTTTCGCCCTGATGAAGACATGATCGCCTTAGCAGCTCTCTTCTTTGTAAAAATTCCAGTAGGGAGGTCTTATCTGGATTTTCGCATAAATTATACAAAAATATTAGATTCATTGTGAAATTTTGCTAAAACTGGGGAAACAAATGATAAATGACAAGTATACGGACTCCTGAACCGTTATTAAGTCACAACAATGCGCCAAATTTAAAATAAATATCCGTTAAATTTTGAAACTTTGAGGGGGTATAACTCCCCAGGGAAGTCCGACCCCCTTGATTTTTTTTTTTTGATTCGTCATGTGGAGGCCAAGAGCTTTCTTTTGATACCCCGCTTGCCCATTTTGGGGCCAACCCCACATGCTTAATATTTTCCAAACATGAACACGTTTTTGAATGAAAAAGCTAGAATATGTATCTGAACTAAAAGCCTTATATTTTTGACTAAAGTAAGGAATTACTAGACTCACTGTTAGTAAGAAAATAAAAAAAATAAAAAAATTGGGTGTGGGGACTTCATCAGTCTAGGTTTATTGTTAGTCGAAAAAAACATCAACCCAGTTAAGGTGAGAGACTCAATTGTGTAACTTTTTTCCACTTTTTTGTATAAAAGCTTCTCAAATTTTTGATTCTGAAGTCTAGGGTAGAGTAGGATTTTTCCCTCTAGGAAAAGATAATACTGAAATAATCTAGGTTGGGTGTTTTGTGGTTCACCCAGTTTAGAGAAAAAGTTTGTACTCACTCTGCTCTCTTGAACATCTCCAGACCGTCAAAGTAGTTCTTGTAGTTCTCCAGCGCCACGAACCTCACTCCATTGTCTATCATCTCCGAGACATCCGTGATCCGTCTTCCCTCCTTCTGAAAGCCTACATAAACGGCCCCCATGTAGGCGTTCCGGAGCACCATAAAAAGCAAGCCATACAACATAAACATTGTTCTTGCAAAGTTTCCACTCGGCACCGCATTGACTGAATTGCCCAATAGGATGCTGAAAACATTCAAGACTGGCGTCTGAACATTGCGTCCGACGACAAAGTTGCGACATTTGCCGCACTTCAGCCCCATTCCGATTATCAGCAAATTTGTGCCAATCCAGAAGGCGGCGATGACAGCCCATAACTTCCAGTGAAACGGCGAGGAGAGAAAGCGCAGGTGGGAGGGGTTGTCCTCCAAGGGCGCGCAGAACACCAGCGGCTCGGAGTGGTACGAAATGACAAAGTCGAGGAACTTGATTTTCTCCTGACTCAGGTCGAAGAAGCCGATCCCGAAGTTCGCTCTCTGGTAGTAAATGTGGCTGATGGTGCCGATGCTGGTCCCGTTCGGGTAAATGTAGCCCACGAGCTTGTCCTTGCTGTCGACGATCGTGTTGATGCTGAAGTTGATGGTGCGGGCGAGGGCCTGAGTGAGCTCGCCCTCGAACCCCGTGATGGAGCCGTCTGGGGCGAGCTTCGTGAAGGGCGAGGAGAGAGCCACTGCCATGGTGAGACGACAGCCGTGGAGGTTGATGAGCTTTTGTGGGAAAAATTCGTTCTGGTACAGGAAGGAGCCGTTGACGAAGCGATTCCAGAGCAGGACCTGGGGCACTTCGCAAAAGTGCTGCCAGAACGGGAAGTAGGTGTAGATCAGGACGTCTGAAATGGGAAAAATTTTAGATGTTTTGACTGACCTCGCTCCTGCGATATCTTTTAAGTAAAAGATCTTTTATTTTTTGGAAAACTTTGTAAAAATCTCTCATTTGAACGCAGAAGATAGATATCTACTGCTTTAAATGGCCTATCAACTGCTAAAGTCTCTAATTCCTGACGTAGCAACACGGCCTTTTTCGGACTCTGAGTTCAAAGTTCAAGTTACATCCCAAGTCGATTCAGCAAAGTTTGGAAAAAAAAGTCTTAAAGTTACCCTAGTTACCCTAGCTTCACGGGACCAGCAATGAGCTAAATCATTTCTTCAACATCTTATGTTAGTAAACTCTCGTGGGTCAACTTTGAGGCTCAGCCCTAGTCTTATGTGGCTTACTATCGGACAACTTTTTACACCATCATCTTTATAATTTATGATATTTATAAGAAATCAAAAGAAACTAGAAAGATTGGGGCAAAGTCTGAGAATGGCTGGAAATAATTGCATTTTAAAGTTTTTGAAAAAAATGCAATTATTTGTCCATCCCTTATCCGAGCCACAAAGGCTCCGGACAATACGAGCTAGAGACCTAAAGTTTGTCTCATGTTGCCTTGTGTGATCTGGAAAATGATGGAAACACTGTGGTTTTCCCACTAAATTGCCAGAAAAGTAACTAGAAGGGTATTCTTGATCAACTTAAACTTAGTCATAATTTATTTTAGTGAGCCTTGAAACAGTTCTAAAACTATCATATATTTTTACCCTCGAAAATTCTGAAAAAAACCACTTACTTGTCGAATGAGGCTGCTTGATGACGAGACTGACGTTCACGATGTAGCGCTGCCACAGGATCTGCATTATTTCGCTGAGCTGAGGGCTGCCCCAGTGGTACTCGGAGATGAGAATTATGACAAAGCGGCCGCTAAAGTTGTAGTTCTTTTTCGTGAGCTTTGTCTCGCTAAACTCCTTAAAACTCTCAAACCGATCGACGAACATGACGCTGAACCTTCTAGGAGAGTGATACCGTAAGTGGTTCGAGTCTTCGATCCTAAGCACCACATACTGCCCCTCCAGCTCTTTCACGAAGCTGTCAACGAGGGGCAGAACCTGCGTTTTATAGCTCGGCTGCGAGATGATCGTGATGGAGACGGTCTGAGTGACGTCGGGGAAGCTTCTGGTGGTTATAAGGATAGCAGGAGGAACGAGGCTGTCCCTGTAGTTTGGCTGGACGGGACGCAGGTGGGCCGAGACGAGAGTCGGCAGCAGGAGAACTAGCAGAGGCGACATTTCGGATCAGACTGACGTTCAAAGCTCGAGTTATCTGCAGAATTCCATCAAAGGGCGGCATGTAATCTAAAATACTGGTTGCAAAGCTGTACTTTTCCACAGGCGGGAGAGCATTTCGCCGATAAAAGCCAGCAGGGACACCAAATAGCCGGCTAGAAGCACCTCGAAGGCCCCCGCGAGCTGGTTCAGGGTCATGATTTGGGGCTCCTTCGGCTCGATGGCCTCCGAGTGCTTCAGAAACAGCTTCCTAGCTCGCTCAATGAAACCTCTCTCGTTCAGGGAATTAAGGTATTTGTTGAAAATGGGCCTCAGAGTGCCGTATTTTGGGAACGCGATGGCGATGTTGAGGCTAGCGATGGTCTCGGAACCCAGCTTGAGCGACTTCTCCAACTTGAAGGCCCGGTTCTCGTACTGGACTTGCGAGACTGTCGTGAGAACCGTCACAGTGGCGCCTGGAACTCGCGTGCTGTTCGCCATTTTCTCCAGTAAGGTGTAGTTTTCGGTAAAAATGGTCCTGAAATAAGAATCTCTCTTATAAATTTTCTACCTAACATTCTAAGTGGCCGTTTTGAATTCTAGCTCAATCAGATCAACCCAAATTGACTCCCTTTTTGACCTTTGGAGGTTACTTAATCGGTTGATTGCCTACTTATGTAGAAAACTTGCATCTAGACAGACGGACAAATTAACTTAAATTTTAACCTGTCTTGAATTTGAGGAAGAGCCTCCATATATCTCCGGTAGCGCAAGGGGACGTAGAAGGTGAAGTTTCTGTCCACCATTTCCGCCACAGTCTCGACGTGCGCCAGGTCCCTCTGGAAAATCTCGTAGATGGCGCCCTGGTAGGCGTTCCGGACTATCATCATGAGGACGATGAAGAGCATGGTGACGAGTCTCGCAAAGTACTTGCGGGGCTCTACTGTGAGACTATACCCGAGGAAGATGATGTAGGTGTCGAAAACCGGGGACGAGCTGTGCTCGAAGAAGAGCAGCCGGATGATCTTTGAGGAGCCCTTTTGGATGACCCAGATGGCAGCTACTGCTCCCATCATGATTCCGGAGAGCATGAGCCAGAGGTTGAGGTCAAAGGGGATGACCAGCAGCCTCGTGTGGGAGATCGGGGTCTCGGGAGGAGCCAGAAACCTCAAAGACTCCATGTGGTAGGGTAGGGAGAAGTCCACTTCTGCTACGTTGTCTCGGTTGATGTCGAAGAAACCGATGGCAAAGTTGGCCCGGGTGAAGGCAAGGCTCTCCCGAATGGAACTGAAGTTCGTGGAGACGATCTGGACGGGTGTAAACTCGATTGCCTGGCTCAGGTCCTGCATGACCTCGTTCTCGAATCGAAGGCGATTGTTGTCGGCTAGGGGAAGCTGACCCAGGGAGTGGAAATCTAGAGCCACTCTAAAGGGGCAGTAGTGGAAAATGATACCCTTGTAGGGGAAGTGAGGGAAAGTTCGTAGAAACTTTCCTTGACGGTAGACGTTCCACAGCAACACATTTATCCTCTCGCAATACTCCCAGGTGAAGGGGAAGTACGAGAAAAGCTGGACTCCTGGAATAGAAGCAGAGAATACCTAAGAACTCGTGTAACTGGTTCCTGGAAGGGAAAATGTCCTTAACCCATTTTCAACCAAACTCATGGGTGATTTTTCGGCAAAATTATTTTAGTCAAAAATATAAAATCTTAATAATTGACTTCAAAAATTTACAAAGCTACAAAGATGTTCTGTAGGAGGACCAAAAAATATTCAAACTCAATCACGTATTTTAGACGATTTTGGGCAAATGAATGTTTTAAACATTTTCTAACGTCCTTTCACGATTTTGGCGCTTTTAAATATTTTGGCACTTGCTCCATTATCTCTGGTTTTATTTGAGCGTGTGAGGGCTTCACATTCATGGAACTATTGATAAAACTCTAAAATCAGCAAAAATAAGACTTCCTGACCAATTTTAGGGAGTTTTGAGTCTGCTGAGTTTTTATAAGCCGAATTTTTTTTTCAATCTAAAGAAATCTTAAAGTCTCACCCAATGCAGTTTTAAAGATGATGTCCACATTCAGGATAGTCCGCTGCCACATGAGCCCAAAAGCCCACCGTAAGCTGTCGTCGTCCCACGCACGGGGATCCAATAGGACAAAGAGAAATAGCTCCCGGTAGTTGAAATTCTCCCTGGAGATCCTAACGTATAGTTCCTCAAAGCTCTTGGGAGTGTCGATGAAGATAACGGAGTAAATGCGAGGCACACTGATGTCCAAGTTCTCCAAGTTAGCGGTAGTCACAGAGTATCCAGAGCTCACGACATGAGCCAGGAACGCCCTCACGACAGTCTCCGCGGTCTGGCGGTTTTCCGGGCTGGAGTGGGAGACTATTGACACGCTCGAGTAGCGAATGACCTTATTGGTGATGGAGACGAGGGCTTCCAGGAGGTCTTTGGGGACCTTCTCGGCTTCTGGGGACATCAGAGGATTGGTTGAGGCCAGGTTCAGAAGAGCAGAGAGCAGCCAGAGGTTCATTCTGATGGATTTTATAAGGAAAACTGAGGTGTGGAGTATCAATCCGTGCTTTAAAGTGTGATTTTGTTGATTCGTGATCGATTTTTACGGCACGCATGTGTAATTAAGGGGAAAAACCGTGTAATTTGAGCATCCTAGTCAAGGGAGGTCAGTCGAGCTGGCTCCAGGAAGCGCCTCAAGCGAACTCCTTGGTAGTAATGCTCCCCTAAAAACGCCAGGAAGCTGATGGAGATCCCGATGAAGTAGAGATAGAACAGTCCGCGAAAGTTCTCGAGGGTCAGGGGCTGGAAGCCCCTTGGTTTCTTGAACTGGACGCTGTCGGAACCAACGTAGTCACGCCGCCACTTGTGGATGAGACCCGTCTCCAGAATAGCCTGGATGTTCAGATTGAAGGGGTGCAGGAGACAGGACTGAATCTGGGTGAAGAAGACGAGGGCCGTGCTCCGGAGAGGCTTGTGGAGAGCTATGAGGGGACCAAGGACTCGCGCTTCTCGGTAGTTGAGGAACCTCACGATGAGATCCGTCGATACAACGGCCCCCTTGAAGCCGGGCTTTCGGAGCTCATGTAGGTAGCTGTAGTACTTTGTCATTGAAATTATCTCGGTTCTGAAAATTAATGTTGGAGTTCTGGTTAGATAAACCTTTCAGTTTAGGGTTGGTGACAAGGTTTTTAATACTATTTCACGTTTGAGAAAACAAAAATGACAAGAACAGAAGATTTTGTCCAATGGCCTAAATTTCAGACCAAACGATGTTGGACATGAAAGTTTATTGTGTGTCAGAATTTTGTAAGAAAAATACTATGAGGTCCCAAATCAACATTATAAAATTTGGAACACGGAGTAGCAATCAAATTTTGCAAAATAAAATTTTGCCTCACACGGTCTAACCATCGTAAATTGAATGTTAATGTAAGTTAACAGTCACTCGTCTAAATTTGATTATAAAGTTTTAAGAGTAATTTGAAATCAGACAAGTTAATATGAAAGTCTGCTTCACCCAGTCAGTTTCTTATCAAGGGCGCCAGCAGGATTTTTTGAAGGAACCAACCTAAATCTTAGTGAACATGAGTAAAAAATTTCTAAGACGCAATGAACGATTTTAATAGTTGTTTACTAGAAATTTCAAAGGAAAACAAAGGTCATGGAAATCAATAGAGGGCTCGCCGCAGACGAAAATGGTTGTAGGGTTTAAGAAAGTGTTCGAAGAAAACTTAAAATAACAAACAAACACCAAAACCGGGGGTAATATTTTAAAAACACGCCTTCTGCTTTTCTTTCACTAAATTCAATGCGATTTCTGATGTTTCTTATGTTACCAATTTATTTAAAATTGGATAAAGTAGCTGTAAATTTCGGGTCAATGTCTTACTCTAGGTCAACTTTTAACTTGTATAAGTTTTTACAGTTTTTCAAAGATTATAAATCTCACAGATACTTCAAAATTTATAGTTTTTCTAAAAAAAGAGCTAAAAAATACGACTCACATATTAAAGAAAGCTAGGTTCCCATCAAGGAGCTTTGCTGCCATAGTGGGAACATAAAAGTCGTAGTCCTTATGGGCAAGTTCCTCAAAGCTCTTGATGCTGTTGAAGAATATGCTTTGATGCAGAAACTTGAATAGGGATCCTTGGTAGGCGCTTCTCAGGACAAAAGTGTAGACCACAAATATCATAACGAGCAACCGGGCGACCTGTCCTCTAGGAAAGTAGCCGACGCCCCCCAGAAAGATGTTAATCAGGTCCAAGACGTACATCTTGGAGTGTCCGTAGAGGTCCTCTTGCACTTGTCTGGGGCAAAACTTGCAAACCATCAACCTCATAGCAATAAAGATGGCGAAAACGAGCAGTACCATGTTCCAGTTTGGGAGGTCCAGGGGCAGAAGAAAGCTCTTGAACACGCTGACATCCTCGTAAGTGGGAACCACGACGACCAGACGGGTCATGAGGTGCATCACGGTGAAGCCTAGGCCGGCCTGGATGTTGCCTGCAGTCTGAACCATGGAGCCCAGGCTGAAGTTGGCTTTCCCCGAGAGCAAGATCCTGAAGGTCCCAGTGCTGGTGCCGTTCGAGTGGACCGTCCCGCGTCCTTCCTTGCTTACGATGGCGTGAATACGGAAGTTCATCTTGCGCGCTATCGTGCTGAGAAGAAGGCCCTCCACGCCCTCAATGGAGTTATTTTTGATGATGACGGAAGGGGGGTCGTCATAGGTTGCGGCGTAGAGTGGGCATCCGTGGAGGTTCCCGAACTTGTTCGGATATCCGTCTCTGAGCTCGATGAAGACGCCTTTCTTCATGGAGTTCCACAGCACCAGAACCAGCCGGTTGCAGCCGCTGGGGTGGTACATGAAGAAGGTGTAGACGTGCACAGTTCCTCCCTTGGCCTCCACCAGGATGTTCACGTTCGGGATCTTCTCGGCCCAGAAGGTCTCGAAGATGCTCCCGAATACCGCGAGGCAGCCCGGTTTGTACTCGCTGGTCCAGAGGATGAGGAAGAGCCCGGCGTAGTCGAACCTGTCGGAGTTGAGGAGGTCCTTGAACTGAAGAAAATCCTCGTTGGAGCCCACCAGGATGAGGTTGTAGACGCGGTTGAAGCGGTCGGGAAACTTTGCGAGGCTCCACACGTCAAATACCTGCACGATCCGGTGCATTGGCAGCTCCCACAGGATATCACTAACGAGGTTGTTCATGCTGAGAAGCTCCTGCTTCGATCCATCGTGAATCTTGAGCACGGAAACAGGGATGTGCTGCTCCTTGAAATCTGCATTTACGATTACGGCTGCTGCCTTTGCCAGCTCTCGGGGAGCGTCTTCTTGTAGGGATTGAAGGAGGGCGCCTGAGGCAGCTGCTGCGACAGAGACATAATTGAACAAGGCAATCAGGAAAATGCAATCGAACTTCATGTTTTGCGGTTTCGCTACTGAATGGCGGCAGATGTGGCTGTGACTGGGGGAAAATGGTGATTGTTGCTCGTCAGAGTCGGAATAATCGGCCTCGACGACTGTAATTTTGCACTTAGCCGATGAGAATCCGCGATAAGCCCTAATGGAGGGATCTTTTTTGCAGCTGAAGGTCGGTTGGAGGCTTTCGGAGGAGTCGAAGTTGGTCATAAAACTGTAACTCAGTGCTTTCAAAGACCAAACAGTGTCCAAATCTTTTTTTATTCCTCAAAATTTATTTTGAATTGGGATTTGACTTGGCCAAAATCCCAAAAGTCAAATTTCCAAGCTATAAAAATCTTAAATAAACATTTTGCTCTAATAAACTAAGCTATTTAAACTTAACCCCTACATAAGTGAAAAACATTTTTACATGCGGAAATTAATTTATGTAAAAGTTAAGTTTCAGTTAAGTTTCAAAAAAATTCAAAATTCTATTCAAAGAAAATCTCTTAATTTGGAATGTATTTAGTTCTACTTTTGTCGATGACCGTCTTACGAAAATCTTGCCACTAAGAGTTAACAATAAGCAATGAAATTAAAAGAAAACGATTTAAGGTTAACTCGTAGAAATAAAAACTGCTTTAAAAAAATGAGGCTGTACCTCAATTCCAGTAACACAATCGAGCTTCAAATTGAATTCCTGAATAAGAAAAGGACTATTGTTCACCGTATCCATATCAACGCTAATTAAAATGCCAACAAATTCATTTCAGGCTTGTCATCAACGATAAGAAGTACTTTGTACAGCCACCGAAGCGAGAAAAAATTACCTCTGAAGAGTTAACAAGGTTGGGAGATGTGAGAGCTCTAGTAGCACAGGTTCGTAAAATTATTCCTCTTTGAAGACTGTAACGACTCGCGACACTTTCCTTCATTATCACTTCTCTTTCGCGGTTCAATGCGGGTCGTCGATGGATCTCGCATCGCAAACAGGAGCCTCATTTCTGCATGCGAACGGTGCAAAAGTGCGATAAGAGGCGACACAATAGTTTGTGCAAAATTTATGTCTCATGAAAATATTTTCTCGGTTGACGATGTTCGAGGAATCTGGGAGACTGTATGGAAGGAGGAAATTTTAAATTAAATTTTTCGACGACATGCTCGACTCGCGACCCACCCCAGAGCAGCACGTTTTTAACATTTATATATTCCGCCGTGTCGTGAGAAGGAGCCGTTCCCAAGAAGTTACTCATTGTGAGAGCGGAATTGCAGTGCAGATGTAACATCCCAAAACTAATTTTTCCGAAGAATGTGAGCAATTCAGTGGGGAAACTAGAACGAAGAACTTGGAGGAGGTAGAAAGCTTTATTCTTTTAGTAAGGCTTTTTGACATGTTTCCAGACCATTTTCGTTCCGGAAGACTTCTTTTGCCCAAATCGAAAAATCAAAGAGCGTCAAAATGTCATTTTTTGATTGTCACCCTAGCGAAATTTTATGAAAAGGCCAAAAAATTACGTGTTTTTAAATTTTATATCATCTAGGGACGGAAAAGGAACCTAAATAAGGGTTATTTTTTTCATAAAATATTTTTTCAAAAATAGTTTACGTTTTTGTTTTGGATAGTTAGTCACATTTTCTTCTCTTAATCCTAAAAGTGACCCGAAAGTTTTTATCTAAGATTTTTATTCAAGACATTTTAAACTTCCCCTTCCTCATAAAACTGTCCAAGAATCTTTTAAAAAATAGTTTTACCTCCGTTTTCAATTCCAACTTTTCACTCTTCCACCGTCGCCTTTCTCCAAGGACACATGTAATAAATTTCTTTACCTGAAAGGATCCGGAAAGAAGCCTCTCACAGAAGTTCCGTCACTGCAACAGCTTCACATTCAATGGGCGGGTATTAAGGAGTGAAATATCTCTATAATGCTCATCTTTATTACGTGCATGTGCTTTTATAGCAAAATAGAGGAAACAAGAGAGCACGAGTAGTTTGCGCCGACACCTGAGTTGGGGTCGTAAAGGTTTATTTCTACAATTTGTACGTTTTCCCGCAACTGACGAGACCTGGGTACTTTGTGGTCAATTTTTACGGCTCATTGTTGTGAGCTTCCCAAATCTCCATATTTGTCCCTTCTGAAGAGCGCATTAAACCCTCGTGTGTTGCCAATAACACTCAAAATGGCGCTTCTCCCCATTAGAGTGTCCATGAATCCAACATTTCCGTCCTAAAATGACGCAATCCAATAAAATCGATGGAAAAGTGCGATAAGATTGTGAAAGCGAAAGTCGCAAGCGACGACTCCCATATCGAATTTACATTTCTGACGTGAATAATGCATGACTAGCTCTCCCTGTTTGCGAGCACGAGCCTCGTGGATGGCAATTGAATACGAAAGAGGCCTCTAAACGCATCTTTTTTGCAGCTTTACGAGGCACTGAACGTCGGGGAGCACCAGCTGGCGAAGGAGCGCGAACTCACGAGTCGCCTGGAGGTTCTTCACGAGAAGATTGGTCCTCTGGAACAGGTATGGAGTCCCTTTTGTCCCTCTAGCAGCGCTCTGAGACTCCTCTGGTTGCAGAAAAAGGTTGAATTAGACAGCAAGGCGGTGCGTAAGGCGAACGTCCTGACCTGGTTCGGACTGGGCCTGATGTCAGTACAGTTTGGAGTGCTGGCGCGCCTCACCTGGTGGGAGTACTCGTGGGACATCATGGAGCCCGTCACCTACTTCGTAACCTACGGCACTGGGATGGCCGCCTATGCCTACTTCGTGCTCACAAAGCAGGTGAGTCCCTCGCTTCTGCTATCTTTCGGGACACCGATATGCTTGTCTTGCTGCAGGATTACGTGCTTCCGGACGTCAAGGACCGTCAACAGCTTCTTGCCTTGCACAAATCGGCCAAGAAGGCGGGTCTCAACCTGAACGAATACAACAGCCTGAAGCGGGAAATCGCCGAGATCGAGAACGACATCCGTCGTCTGCGGGATCCGCTGTGCTTGCATCTCCCTGCCGCGCCCGTGAAAGCCCCCAACTACAGCGAAACCGAGATCACGACGGCGAAGAAGCTCAAGCAGTTCATCACGGACGCCACCGGTCTGTCCGACTCCTCCTCATCACCAACGATTACCGAAAGACTCCAGCGTAGCGAGCTACTTAAGCTCTCCCACTTGCTCCAGAAGCTCAAGAGTAAAAAGAAATAGACGACTTTCTTGTACACTTGCACTCCCCCGCTTGTTCCCTCTATCTCTCTCACTCACTCACTCTTGTGCGCACTTTCCAGGCACCAACCGTACTCGTAGGCAAGATGAAGTAGTTTTATTAGGATAATAAATTGTGTTTTTCGTCAAAAGTGTATCTACAGAGATGATTCTACCTGTTTTCAAGTTGATTGTATTTGAAATTTTAATACTTTTTAAACTAGAGGAGATAAGAGTCAAGTTGTTTAGCGCTTTACTAATGCAAATGGCCTCTCAAGAGCCGCAAATAAGATAATGTTATAAAATGATGATAGAAAATTATGAATACCAAGCCATCTCGTTACTATTAAAATAGAATCAGAAACCGCACAGGTGCTGAAAGCACTAGACTTACCTGTAGAATTTACTGAAACTGATCTGAGACAAAGTCTTGCTGTCGTTAACCTTCTTCTAATTTTGCCTAGCTACTTAGAAGTCACTTGTTTGGGGTCTCTTCGGCCCATGAAATTAGCTATAGGACCTCGACCAGTCTAGGTTACGAGGCTCTCTGTGCTTAAGCTGTCAACTAGAAATGTTTTTGTTGAACCAGTCTAGGGTATTGGCCCGTTATGATTTTTAAAATTTCGTAGGCTAATCTAGATTGCCTATTTTTTCATTCATACATTTTGAACCAGTCTAGATCTGGATCCATGAATTAGTCTTTCGACATCAGCCAGTCCAGGCCACCTAGACTCGTTATTTTTGTTGAACCAGTCTAGGTTATTAGCCCGTTATATTTTTGCTAAAACCTTTCACTTCTAGTAAGCCAGTCTCTTTCAACCTCACCCAGTCTAGACCAAGAGAATACTTGTAGTAAATTTTCACCTCTGTTTTTTGCTGAATAAGTTTGGAATATTTACCCGTTTTATTTTTGCTATTAAGTAGAATAGAATTACTTATAATTAGCAAGTCTACATGGCGTAGTTTTCGTTTACTTTTTATTGAGCAAGTTTGATTAGAAATTGATTATATTTTGCAAGGTCTTAAACACCTTTAAACCCATTTATTATATTTAGCTAGTCTAGACTGTGTTCGGTTTATTCTTATTTATGATAACCATGTAATAATTTAGGATTTCTAGACTAGAAGAACATGTCGAATTTCCTCAGTTTACTAGACCCTTCTAAGGTTTGTAAGAACACAATTTCTGTTGAAACTATCATCTCAAACTATCATCAGACTCGGTGATTCCTGATTTCTAAATCCCCGTTTCGTTTTCCTTTCACGTCGAGTAGACACTTTCAAATTTAATGAACCAGTCTAGAAAATGGAACCATTCATTTAAAAAATAAATATTACTCAGACCAGAAACTTTATGTATCTCAACTGGTCTAGGTTGAGGGGTTTTTTTGCTTTATTTGTTCACCTAGACTGAGTGGTATATCTTAAAAATATGTTTTAGATTTAAGAACTACAGGAATGTTTTGAATACAACCATTAGGAACTGTCATAATTCAGGGTTACTAGTCAACTATCTGTTCAGGAGTTACGCGTTTTAGTCCCACTTTTTAACTGATCATCACTTTTTATGTAGTTAGGAAGAGTTAAATATTATCAAAAATGATGCTATGGATAAGGTTGTTTTAATAGTCGCTTAGAGGACCTAAAAGATAGAAGAATACTCAAACTAGCAAAATTTATCGCAAATTTGATCACACAAAATTCGGAAGAGGCCATTGATTTAGAAGTCTATGTACATAATTAGTTGAAGTAGATTGAACCTTTCGATACCTACAGACTTGACCAATAGATGTTTTTGCAACAGAGTGGAAATCTTGAAACGTTCGGTGTCCCTTCCCTCATTTATTCCTCCGTTACTGCATTTCCCACTTCGAGTCTAGTACATTTCAGAGTATAAAGAAAAACACCAATGTAATTGTAGTTTGAATATTGTAAAGCCTTTGACAAATCCCGAGAGTGCAGGACCGGCAGAAGTCGGTTCCGCTGGCGCGTTTCCAAATCATTGTACCAGGGACCTTTCCCTTGCTATCTTTTAATACCTAATATACCCTCTCATCCTTCTAACAACGAATACGAACACGATTTGAATAAACTTGATAGCAAAATAATTACTCTGCACCTGTTTGAATATAGCAATAAAATCCTAATTCCTTTTCTATCATCCAACTCAGACACTTTTCCAGTTTCGTATATAAATTCCGATATAGCCTTCCTTGCACTAAATGGAGATAGATTAGCGCAGGTGTCGAAGAGAGATTTGAATTTCCATACAACTCTACTTCTTACATAAAAGTAATACTAATCATAACGCGAGCTTTACAGTAAACTAAATAAAAGAAACTAAAATATAACAGAACAACGCTTACAACAGAAGAAGCATAAATTATCTTGGAATCTCATCTATATTAAATACTGAATCCTTAAAACGTGAATCGAATTGAATCAAGCTAGAGGACTTGAATAAACTATTGTAAGATAAAGCAGAAACAAAATAAACAAAATTTTGTCAAAGAACGCGTGTTTTGATCCCAACCGCCGTTTTGAAGCGAACGCAGAGTGCTGCGTTTTCAAGAAATCCCTTTGAAGCTTCCAAGACTCGCCGCCAGGGAAGCAGTCGACCAATCAGAAGCGGCAACGACGTTCGAATCTCGCGCCAAAAGCCGTTGGCGGAATAACGAGCGACCTCCTCCGCATTATTTGTGCCTGGTAGCCGGAGCAGAATACGGCATTTTGTGCCTTCAAATCGCGTTCACCAACGCCGAAACTGTGCGACACGACGCGAGAGGCCTTTTCGCGCTCCGGGTTCGAAAGTTTGAAAGACGCCTGTTATTTTCATATATCACAATTTTAATTTTGTCTAATAGTTTTTCTCATTTTTGTTACAATTTCTACACAACAAAAACACGTTAAATTAGGAATGTGTCGGACATGTCTTCTACTTCTTCGCCAGGTTGACTGCCAGCCACTGCTTGTGTAACCGCTGTCGGCAGAACTCATAAAATTCAATTTCCCGTGTAAAGTTCCGGCGGACGATATCCTTGATTTCCTCGCTGACCGGAGGCTTGAAGGCGTTCCCATTGATTTTGTTCAGGTTTGTAATCTCTTCGTAGAAAACTTGCGTGGCGCCGCGGAAAAATCGCGGCACGTATTCCTCGAACACGGAGAGGGTTGTATTGAG
Organism: Forcipomyia taiwana; assembly: GCA_963930915.1. NCBI lineage: Eukaryota > Metazoa > Arthropoda > Insecta > Diptera > Ceratopogonidae > Forcipomyia > Forcipomyia taiwana. The sequence continues at coordinate 275,943 of CAWVOI010000024.1, read as the reverse complement.
GTCCTCAAGGACGCCCACGACGGCGTACTGAGACTCGACGGCGTGCTTTGCTCGTTGCAGAGCTCCCTCTGTGTTGAAGGGTCTGCAAAAAGGAAAAATCAAATTAGCTTTTTAGGTCTTTTTGATGACCACGGTCATCGAAATTCCGTGAGGTGGCGAGTGATAGTCTGGAGAAGTCGGAAACATTTCAAACATTCAAGTGAGCTCAGTGGTAAGCTTGCAGGAATAGTTTCACTTGAGGTTGGATCTAGGTGAGCAGTGCGAATAGCAACTGCTGATAGATTTTCTGACGGACCAGGAAGGAGTATCGGTATTTACATGATTCAAAGTCCAAATCGATTGTTTTCCGATTCAGGGGATATGTACAAGGCCTGGACAGACGAGTGTTATCACTTTGTGGCATTCCTGATGGCATACATGAAAGGGCTAAAGGCCTTTCTGACCACCTTACCCTCATTGAGAATTATGTTTGATCTGTGACAATTTAGGACACTGTAGAATTGATTGGCAAAATTGGTACTCAAAAGGGAATATTGAGAGATTAAAAGAGATTGTTTGGAACGAGGAATTTTTATGCATCTGAATAACTCAGAGAGCTATGATGACGGTATGGTTCTGGTTTGAAGATTAAAAATATGGAAAATTTGAGCAAATCTCTTCATTAATTTCAAAATTTTATCCTTGAGAAAGGAGTTTAGCAAGAGAGGGTACATCAAGACAGTGTACATCTTCTCATATATTAGAGAGTAAGAGTAAATAAAATCATCTTATTTTTCTTAGGATGGAAGAGTTTTCCTAATGCTGCATACTTAAGCTGAGCAGTGAATTAGACGGACGGACATTTTTAAAGACCAGTTGTCTTCCTTTTAAACCTGCCAAATAAGCAGCTTTTTCTACGATGAGTAACTATTTTTTATTTATGATAAATGTTTAAATCACCAAAATAAAAGTTAAAACCCATATTTACGCCAGTTTTTGGTCAACTTCCTAGCTCTTTTATTTAATCCCTCCCGCTGTTTGCTATTGCAGCCAAAAAAGTTTTCAATATGTAAGCGGATTTAAGCCCCAAATCCCTCCCTGGTTCATGAATTCTAAAGTGTCTGATCAGAAGTAAGCTTTGGTGGCTTGGAAACTCACGTGCACTCGTAGTCATGGCCGCAGAAGAAGAGGCTCTGTCGTCGGTGATCGCCGATGCCCTCGTGGGTCTCGCCCTCTCGGTAAGAGCACTCCTTGTCGCCCCTCAGAACGCAGGTCTCGAAATTCTGCAAAGAAACGCTCGTTTAAAGCTGAGGAAAGGAGTGGTCGGAGCCGTCGCCTACCTTCCTGAGCCACCTGGGGTCTGGGAGAGGGAGGTCGGGGAAGGCCTGTTTCCGCTCGACGTAGTACCAGGGGGCGCGCACATAGTAGTACCAGCTGATGACTCGCTCCACTGGGTCCCGGACCATGTTGACGTAGATGGGAGTAGGCAGGTTGAATTTCGTGAAGTTCGTGTAGCAGACGTGCTTGACGTAGACCGAGGGCTCGGGCAGCTCCGCCACCAGTTCCGCCAGCTCCTGCTGCTGTTCCGGGGCCAGACGGATGGTCTCGACTCGCTGCACGGCATCACGGTGGAAGGTGAAGCTGTTCCTGGCCGACAGACGACGCAGGAGCTCCATGAAGGTCTGGCTGCCTACCTTGGGAACTCGGTTGAAGAAGAGAACTTCCACTCCCGCCCTCTGGGTGTTGTTCAGCTCGCTGAGGCTCAGCGTTTCCACCTTAAAAGAGCGGTAATTAGCGAGTTATCGGATCAAACGGGGTTACGGGGTCTGGCTCATAATTACATTCAATGGAGGAGGCATATCGATGGCTTCGAACAATGTTAATTGAAATTTCAGACTGAGCGATGGGAGGAAAGCAGCTAAAACAATTTCGGAGGAGAGCGGAGTGATTAATGGATGGCCCATTGAGGCAGCTGGTGCGGAGCCTTATGCAACTCGCAACTGCGGATCAGTTACTAAGCTGTTACTAATTTCCCTCCCGCATATACGGGCACCAATGCATCTGGCAGACGGAAACTGGCTCTTAATTTTTCACATCATTCACGTGCGATTCGGCATGCCAGGTTTTTTGACTCAGAGGTAGCGAAAAAGCCCAGGGGGCATCGTTTAGCTCAATAAATTTACTTTACCTAGACTTCACAAACTAATATTTTCTTAAATATGTGAGTACCAAAAATTTGGAAAATGGAGTTAGGCAGAGGCCAAACATAGACCACCAGAAATCTTAAGTATTACAAAGTCAAAAGGGTTCAAAATCATCTGCCAAAACCCTTGAAAATAAGCCTTCCAAATATTGGAAGGAATGGCAGACATTTTCAAGGGACTCGAAAAAAACAGGACTGCATGAAACTAGAACAAGATGTAGAAAGTTAGAAGTGAAGCAAGGATTTATGGAACGGGAAATATTAGACGTACTTTATTTAGGCTACCAGAGACCTTTTACAATGGAACAAGAATCAATAATATCAAAGTTCTACCTAGATTACATAGAAATTGGAAAGAGAACAGAACTGCAACATTCCACCTAGACTTACAGATGCTTCTGAAGTAAAGCTAATTTAAATCATGTTTTTAATGCAAAAATGTCAAACGGGGTCGGAAGAGACTCAACATAGGGTCTAGACTGGCAGAAGATCAAGAAATGGGACTAACAGACTTGCCGAACAGCCTAATGGAGCCAAAATGAGCCGTCTAAGAAAACTAATGGAGAAGAAAACCACAGACTGACAGACACTTCAAGCCCCGGATGAAAAAGCCCACTATTTGAGACCTAAGAGCCTGTCAAAAGTGACGTGAAATAATGAAGTAATAAAGCTGAAGCGCGCCAAGCCGAGACGCTATGTTTGTTTAAGCTGCAAGCGAGATTAGCGCAAGATTCGCGCGCCCAAAAGAGGCGGCAGTGGCACGGGGAGCGTGTATTTATAAAAGAAAATCGAGCGACCAACCGAAAAAAGATTGAGCAGCGAGGGTTCGTCGTACGCTCGAAAGCAAAAGTAGGTGATAGATGGCTTGCGTATTGTCTGGTGCCTAATGAGCCATGGAGCGCCTCGTACTCGTTGGTCGGTGCGCGATTTAGTCATTAGATAAGTTTCGAGTAATTCGTTTCCGGCACCAGCTCTCAATTTTTCTGGCTTGATTTCACCTCTCGCATGCGTAAACTACAGAAGTGCAACTCAGCCTCTTTCTAATCCCCCATTTCCGGTCTCTAAGTCTGATTTAATCCCCCTGTACTCCCAACGAGCAATTTCCATATTTCCCAACTCTATATTATAAATATTGCATCGTATTCCCAATATTTTTCCCCATAATCACATTATGAACCTTTGTAAATAGAAAATTGAATTTTCAGCTTGTGCCTTTGATAAATTTCATCCACTCCCGCGCTGGCCCGGCTCTCCCACTACGCGTTCGAATTTCGTTAACATATTATGTATCGCATATGAAACGAATAAATACAAAATTAATGAAATTTGGGGCTTCAAACGCAGAGCTGGGGAAGTTTTCGTCGGGGCTCGTTACGTTTTAATATTTCAAAAATAATCAGAACTTTCAATTAGATTTACTAAGCTGACCGCAGCCTCCCGGGCCGAGCTTGGGCACTCGAAAGCCCAAAATAATTGAGAATCAATGTGTATTGATGTGTCAACCGCAGAAGAGGAAGACACAGACCGAAAGCGTGCACCGCAATTATTATTGAACCCTTATGGCCTGTTGTGTATGTCGGAGTCGCATTGTCGTTGTCTCACAGCGACAAGTTAATAGGATTTCTGTTTTTGCCTCATCTTCCCAAACTCTGACCTGACCTCATGTAGCCTCAGTCTGCACTCCCTTTGTTCCGCATCCACTATTTGCTCTGCAAACTCCCCAAATTCCGCTTTCTAGAGCAGAGTTGGAAAAGTTACCCTCCCCCGAGACCGCCACGCTACAGCTTCCAGTCGACTTTCGAAAGATCCAATGGGACCGAGGACCTAATAAGGTAGCACAAAGGCAGTATTTAGGTCAATCGCTGCTTGCTCCAAGGATTTTTCATGCCTCACTGGCTGACGATAATGATTAGATGGAAATTGAATGGAAAATTTCGTCGACCGTCTTTTGTACCTACCTGCCCCGTAGTTTTCAGGAATTTGATAATGTTGTTGGCAGCTGCAGAGGCGCTCCCTGAAAAGACACAAAAAATAACGTTAGCTCTCGTTTCGTGCTTAGCCCATTTTCTGCCGCTAATTTTTTATCGCTGGAAAAATAATCAGCCTTCTCCTTCTGAGTCGCAAAATTAATTGTTCCCATAAGTTGTGGTAGCTAGGACTGGACATTTTTGGAACTGGTGCATAATACTTAATACCACAGTAAAGTAAGTGTCTAAGCCAACAAAGACAATTCTTGTCTGAGCTGAGCTTATAGGAGTATTTAGGTAAAGTCCTCATAATGTCTCCAAGAGTGTCGTTTATTCTGGCTTTCAAAAGGAGGGAAGATGCATTCCGGATGTCTCGGAGGTAATAAACAAGACAATGGAGAATTTCAAGCACATTGACGGTTTAGAGATGTTCAAAACGGCAAAATATGAGAGAGCATACCAATTTTTTTTACTTAACGATCCATGAAACTTTCATTGAACCTAGATTACTTAGGCTTTTTCGGCAACTAGACTGGAAGATACAATGATATCCTAGACTGAGGTACCTTAATTTTGGAGAAGCTTCCCCAATTTAGAAAATGTCTAGGAATGAGAGTTACAGAAGTCGTTTTCACGTTTGCTTAGAGTAAGTACTGTTAAGTGTTTTCTGTGTGTTTTAACTTCTAGCTAGACCTTAAAAGTTTAATAGTCATGCTATGGCCGTATATTTTACTACTGATTGAGTCCTATAGCTCGTTCACGGTAAAAATCGAGATTTTAGACCCCCACCCTCTCCCTCTGTCACGGTTTGTTTCACACTCTAGTACTTGACCCCTCCCCTCCTCCCCTCTAGAACCATGACGTAATATTTTAACAGGCCCTTACTAACAAATTTAGTACTTCCCAGCAACACCCAAGACTTATTATTTGATTTAGAAAAAGGGGTATAGAAACTATGTTGTTCAGGGATTTGTTGTAAAATTATTCAATAGTAAAAGAGGGCAATGAAAAATTTTTTAGAAATCAAGACAAAGGTCGAAAATGGGTTAGCTCTCATTCCATCGTTAGCATCAACATTTAATAGCCCGAGGAGATACACGACCTTGAGTACGCATTTCCCCCTTCACCGACTCAAGCTGCGTCTTATTGCAAAGTAATCAATCACGGCCGAGCAAATGTTTGTATTTTATTATTCATGTAAAGTTGCTAATTATGATTCGCTTATTTGATAATAATTATACTCGTCAGCGGCAGTGGCACTCAATACGTATCGATCGGGTGCATACTTGGCCGCAAAATGACCACTCGTGGCTAGTTCGTGCGCGCCCACAATGTTTGACCCACAACGACGGCTGCCAACCACCTACCGGCAGAGCCAATCCGTACAATTGAACTGCATCGATGCTGTTAATGATTCCCTTTGATCCAAACCATTAATTAGGCTTTGTGGCGTGCGCGTTGCCTGCGCCCCGGCCGAACGACGTCACTGGTCCGGAGCCCACATGCACAAATTCAGTATTAATGGTCATGGAACTGATTAAGTGCACTTGCAATTGCACATACACACACGTACTAGGAGTATTTGAATTATTGCAACATGACATTTGAAAGGTGAAATAGCAGAGGCAAGATATATGACAACGAGGCTTCCATTGTTGACCTGAAAACATTGCCGTAATGGCAGATAGGCAGATAAACCACTGACCCCATCATTAATTATCATAAGCACGACAAGCTCGGGCTGCGCGAAACTCTGGGAACTCCATGGGAGAACCGATTTCCGTTTGTCAGCGCTGCAATTACTGGAATACCAGCCACAAGCCTTTCAGCAGTTGATTAGAATGTTGTATTTCTGCTCCCATCGTTTCCAAACAAACGCCAAACAGATGGACTCAGTTAGTCTGTCAAGCGGAACTCAAATATTCGATTTTTCTCTTTTATACGAAATATGTGGTTTGATATGAGTTTGAAAAAATAGCAGTTCAAAATGAAATTAAGTTTGGAGAATTGAATAGATCCAAAGTAAACCCTTTTTTCTCTCAGATATTGAAAGTATTTTGAGAGGCCATATTCCGGTTCATAAAATTTAAGGGAACCTCTAGTTTATCGCACAATTTAGATATGATTTTTCGTGATCCTTTGGGGGAATAAGATTTAATAGAATAAGGGCGTTTTCATTTTACCTTACGACTTTGTTTAAAAGGAATAGCTAATCTTTGTGAGTTCCCATTCATCCTCCGACAGATGTCACAGGAAAATGAACAGTACCACAACGAAAAACTGACTGAATTTCCCTTTAAAAAACCATAACCCCGGGTTTTGGGTTATTAGTTACAACAAGATTACGCTAAGCAAATTATGGTTTTTTATCAGCTTTACAAAAATTTTTCAATGAAGATTTATGACCAAACGCTAGAAACTCTGGCTTATATCACTTCTATAAACTTTTGACTTTTTCCTGTTGTGAAAAAGTAACTTAGTAAGGCCTCCTTCGAACAGTTTAAAAATTTCAAATTTGCGAGTTCCCGCGATAATGGACGAAACGCCTTTGTAGATCAGCTATTACAACTAAATGAAGGTCAAGTTAAAAGTTTGGAGTCCATTTAATTTGGAATCAAACTCTCAAACAATCAACAGAGTAGGAACATTCAGACTTAAAAGAATTGCAAAGCTCAAAAGTTGACAACTTAAAAATTTTTAAAAGTTCTACTGAACAGTGATCACATTCGATTTTTGAGGCCTCCGCTCTGTTGAAACCTCTCTAATGGCAAGTGGCTGATAAATTCTTGACTCTGCCAAGATGGGTCACAATAGGATCTTCGGGACCTGTGTGACCTTCGACTTCCAGTACAATCTATCTAGGATTATGGATCAACAAAGTTTTACTAAACATTTTTGAAAGTTGTGTTTCGTTCCTTCACTATCTTCTATCTGTCTTTTTATTATCAATAAAAGCATTCAAAATTCAATTCAAGAACGTCATCTAGGCTTCTTGGCCTGATATTGGGCTAGAAGTTTTGCTTGGTTTGCAACAAAAATGTTCTATGATTCAAATAGATCACAAGGCCCTTGAAGCATTCGGAATAAAGACCAGCTAGTCCGTTAACTGAGAGCTTTACGTGCCTCATCAATGATTCGCCGGAGCAGCTTTGCGTGCGGTTTCAGTTTTATCATCATCGCCATCTCTCTTTTCAAAATATTGGTTGTTATGAGAAGGAGCACAAACAGCATCACAATTGATTAAATCGATGAGTTGAAGTGCAGCAGCAGAAGCCGAGCTTTGGCAGCACGCGCTACTTTGTTTCCGGGACGAGAGACTATCCGAGAAAATTTAATATTTTCACTCGGAGTATCGTCGTAACCAGGTCAAGTGATTGATCGCGCTTGCCATGACTAATAATATTATTCCGTTTGATGGAAAGTTCCAAGAAGCACTGCCGAGATGCAGAAGTTTGAGCATGAATCAATCTGCTCGCTAGACAATAGCATAAGAAAGTGTTTTGAACATGCCTTTTTAAACAATAACGAATAATTAAATGCATTATTGAACCGTTAATTGGAAATTAACATACATAAATAAATTTCTACTAAACTCGCTTTTGATATGCAAACTAGGTTTCGATTTCATTGAATTCAGCGGGCATAAGTGGTTTAATCGTTCTGGGAACAAGGAGGCAAAGGAAACCGTTTCTAGAAGAAGTTCAAAACTCTCCAATTTTCGTTTTCAAATCGGAAAAAAATTTTTAAGAAGTTATTAAATAAATCAATACTTAAAACCAGAGCCAAAAAATCTTTAGTTATTTTATTAGAAGTATTTTTTTCTATACTCAGACCTCAAATATGATGGACAAACCCGGGATCTATATATTAGATATGTTTTGTAAAATTTGAAAAACTTTAATGAAAATTTTTCCGAAAAATCCGAATAAAAGTTTTGTAGTCAGCTTTTGGCACAATCGGATTGACTCCAAGTCCAATTCTTATTCATAGTTTTGTTTAATTTTTATCAAAAATATTATAATTTTGTTCAATAAATTTTTTGAAAACGGATAAAATCGAGGGATAAGCTTGTAGGAAAATGCACAAAATCAAGTAATATACTCCCAATTGCCGACCAGTTGTCTCTCTAGGTAATGCCATTGATGCAAGGAGCAGTGTGCTAATCGGTCTGATGACTAAAGCTCCGGAACGCCAAATTGCGCCGCAGAGCAATTTCACACGTAATTGGCCAGATTGAGTATCTTCCGAGGAATTATGAACAAAGTAATCAAGTAATAAGCCCATAGAAAAGAAGTAAATCATTTAAGTCGGATCCGGTCGCACGTGACGAGGAAAGTTCGTCTGCGGCAATAATAATCGCAACAATTTTATTTGATTTCGGTCTCCGGAGCGCGTTTCGCGATCTTCTGCAACAATGGGCATGCGTTTTGCGACAATGGCCTGCAGTACAGAGAAAAGTGAAGGTAGATGCGACGCGACGGACATCACATCATCATCATTATTATTCATGTGATGATGGAAATAATTTAAATTTGGTTACGCTCAAGAAGAGGGGAAAAGTAAAAGTGCAGCACTATAATTTGGCCCCGCGATGCTACTCGATTTGGCGAACGGGCCGTTTCGCACCTCCCCAAGAAAGCAGCGACTCTTGGCCTGCCGTGTTTATCTGCCCATTGTTCCAATTCAATAATCTCCAACGAGGAGTTTCTACACAGTGGGGGCCCGCAATTCCGCCGTCACGCCTACCTCGTCCGAATGAGCGCCCAGAATCGCGGATCTCCACTGTCCCAACCTGTATTTCGTTTTCCATTTCTACTGATTATTATCTCCAATTTCTCTATGAACCCATTTATTATTAAGAATCTCTCGCTGATGCTGCAAAAAGAAGCAATCTCGCTCCGCAACTTTCTTTCATGCGAGTCTGCCTGGCTCTCCTACATGCAGCACTCAGTACCCATAACATATCTCTTCTTAACCCGATAACATTACTCTCGTCGCATATTACTACTCTTAGGCAAAACTTTTTGCTAAAGAACGTGTTTGTTGAGCACCTCCGTTAGGTACGATGCGATGGAGGAAAATAATAATAATAACTCAGAGACGAGAGACTTGAAGTGTGTAGCATGGCGAGAATAACGAAACGGAATTGAAGAGGAATTGCAATTGAAACTTTGAAACAATCGGCATTGAAGCCGAAATTATGGATTTTTCCTGAGCAATTGAGAAAACTTCCATGTCACTCGTACCTTCCGTTATCTCAACCGCCGTTTTCTATCTGATTTCCGTGCTTGAGTGCTTTGATTTCTTGTTTCAATAGATTAATTACCTTCCAGACTTCGAGAAACTGGAATAATCAGTTGGGCTTGAAAAAGTGGTATTTGACCTAGATTCTAGCCTTTGACTTTGACATCGCCATACTTTGCAGTAGAACTACGCGGCGTCAAGTAGGTACACTTCGCAATGCCGTTTTAACTTTGCAATTATTTTATTTTTGACAGAGTACTCACTTCAAAGTCTTGTGGCTGAAAATAACCATTCATGAGCCTACAAATTGGTCAAATTGTCATAAAATCTAGAATCAACAATACAACGGTAAAACTTAACCTAAATCTTTTGCTAAAAGAATCAAATTTAAAATGATGATCCTTTCTTTGGCAATCCTGTCTTTAAAAATCACGTAAATCGGCCAAAAGTGGTTAAACATATTATTAAACTTCACGAGCCCTTTCACTTTATAAAGCTCTAAAATGACTACGATTGGGTGAGGGTTCTTAGACCTCGCATTTTACCGTTTAGGCTCGCTCAAATATCTTGTTACGGTCCTAGGGAAATGGGAGAGGGTGTGGTGGGGGGTTTAGCTGCTGCGTTACATCGCGGTCTTTATAAAAACCAGTACCAGTAGTGAGCCCTATTGTTACCAAATAAAATCGCGAATATTACACACTAGTTTAACACATTTCCGTCCAATTGCTTCATCGCTTTTTCCTTCCTAAAAACCTTTAAAACATTGGGGAATAATTTTGTTTTGTTAAACAACATGATTTTCATGGGCATAGAGCGGGCATGCTAATTTTCAGGAAATTCGGAGACCAAAGGTTCCGACATTTTACCAGCTGTCCCTCGATTAATATAAGCCCAAATCTGTCCCTCAATTAATGGTCCCGGATCTTAAGAACTTAGAATAGCTTATCACAAGGATTTTTGGGTTATCGTTTTTTATATTTCATAGCGTGACATAACGTCAAAGGGGGGGGGGGGGGGCTGATGGATCGGAATGAACGTGAGTCGTGACAGACCGTGACAGGAGGGGGGGAGCTGGGGGTCTAAAATTTCTATGTTTACCGTGACGTAATATTTGAACAAGCCCCTATCAAAAGCCCTAATTTACTTTAGAAACCTTCAATTGACCACAATCAGGTTAGTCATAATTCCAGGACCTAGACTAACACTTAATTGTCAGGTTCGGCATACCAGAATCCCTGGTCTCCTTAGCTTGCCTCGATTAATGTTTGGAAAGTCGTGTTTCTCCGTCAAAAGGCCATCGAACCTGGACTTCGCAATGTTTCTCCAGAGTCCATTAAGTAGCTAGCTACTCCAGATCCACCGTTAAATGAATACCTGTCATCGTTCGTCTTGACAAAGAGGTACTTAACCTAGACCTCGCAACACTTTGCGGCTTTTGTTTCGCAAAAAAAAACTCCTAAACACTCATCCGCGAGACGTCAGACGCCTAGCCGATAATGCGCCATCCATTACGTTTGACTGGTAATGAGAAGATGCAAACAATGATGACCAGCGCATGCAAAACATGAACATAAATTTGTTATGGTATGCTTCATTGGCGTACAAGCGCATCGCGCAAAAGTTGCATTGTGCTGTTCGAAATTTGAAACAAAATGCGGTGGTGGAAGCTGCAAAGTTGTGAGCGGGCATCACACACCATGGAAGTTTATAAAATAAACATTTTTAGTGCATTTTCCCTCAAATGGAGAAAAAATGCACTATTGCATCTGCTATGTCCGTCCGTCCGTCCGTCCGTCCGTCCGTCCGTCCGTCCGTCCGTCCGTCCGTCCGTCCGTCCGAAACTTTATAACTCAAGAACCAGAAGAGATAGAGACCTGCGGTTTTCTGTGTCGTGTAGGACATGGTTTGTAGGGTGGAAGGTTAGACATCTTAGACCCCCATTACCCCTAGGGGGGGAGTGAGGGGGGTAAACCCGTTGTATGAAAGTTCCTTATACTTCGTTCGATTGAGCTGAATTTTGGATATGTTGTAGTTCACATCAAATCTAGCAAATCATACAACACATGTATGCCCCTATCACTTAAGGGGGTGGGGTGAGAGGCCTCCGAAGGGGGGAAAAATTTAGTTGCTCCGATTGAGCTGAAATTCAAAATAGGCACGTAAAATTACATTATTAGAAACATTTGCTTCAAAACATGGTCTCAGAAACGTAAAACAATCCATCAGGAAACCTTTGAATATAATCTTGTGACTCCCCTTGGAAGACAAATGGGCGAATTTTCAAGATCGTCCGATTGAACTCAAACTTTGGAAACTCTTAGAGGGCTTTTATTTGAGCAAAAAACATTCCTATAGTATGCTTCTATCAACTAAGGGGGCGGAGAGGGGAACTCCCGAAATTTGTTTGGGAAGCAAATTCATGTGGATTTGCCTTTTAGGCTGAAATTTAAATTATTTATCTAAATTACCGAAAAAGGTTGGTAAAGTTTAGAAGTAAAAATGTATGAGTAAACTTAAGATTAAAAAAATTAAATTAAATTAAATCAAATCAAATTAAATTAAATCAAATCAAAATACAAAATCGAAGATCAAGTATAAGAAGTGCATTTTCCCGGGTTTATATTTTGAGGGAATCTTATTTAAATTCATAATACATTTTCTGAATAAATTTCTGAATTCTTGAACCATTTACAATTAGATTCCCTCACAATATAAACCCGGGAAAATGCACTTCTTATACTTGATCTTCGATTTTGTATTTTGATTTGATTTAATTTAATTTGATTTGATTTTTATTGTGTAACGAGTTTCCTGCACTAACTCACACCGCTCTGGTCCGCAAATGATTGTTCAACATGCATTCATTGTTCCAAACTTGCTCGTTGCATATTGCACACTGACCAGCATCGCATCATCGTGAACATCATTAAAGAATTATGCATCCGAAATGTGCATTAATCACCCGCTTTATGCTTCTCAGCTGACGCACTGCCAGCGCTCAAGTACCTGCTCGGAGTGAGCGCTCAGGAAGTTAAAAATTTTCGCTGCACTCGAGCCTTGCAGTTACGTTTGATTAATAATTATTCGTAAACTGGTTCCAGACTGCAGCAGCGTTACGTCACCCAGACCGATATCGCCAGGGCAAAATAATAAACGAGTGGTCTCGATTGAGGTTAATGTCGAGAACTTTTACTTTTCGCAAACTGCCGTTACATTTCTGCCAGAAGGCTGTTTTAACAGTAAATAAAACTTTTGTGACTCTCACTGATTTTGCTTCAATAAATAAGCCCTACTCAGAGTATGTACATAGGTGCTCAGATGAAATGTAGTTAATGAACAAATCAAAACTTCCAGACAGTTCAACCATTTCTATTGAAAAAACGATAACTAAAACATTTTATTTCATAAAAAAATTTATTGATCAGTTTCTCATCAAAAAATAGAAAAAAAGGTTTATGACAAGTGGCGATCATATCAGCACTTCTAACTTTTGACTAGGGTTCCTTACTTGAAGTGTCAAATCGATTTCATTAAAAATAAGAATTTTCATTCAAGACAGCTCAAAGCATAGGACCTGTTGTTGTAATCTTGCTATTAATATTTGTGCTACGTACTAAAGTTTTTGGCAAAATAATTTTCTGTAACAGATTTTTAAAATTAATATAATGAATTTTGGAAAATGGTTTGGTTGTTTTTAATCCAAATTTTTCAACTTTTTCAAAGTTTATAAATCTGAGTCCTGGAAATTTTTAATTGGGGTTAATTCTTAAACTGATACGTTTTTATTGATCTGTCTTTGATTCTTAGCTGTTGTTTGGCTGAAAATTTGGTTTCTTAGCTCTGGGCTCAAAATCAGGTTTGCCAAAGCCAAAAAATGTAATTATATAAAACAATCTGTTGACAGTATGCATGCTCTTGAAAGAAATTGAAAGTTTCTTTATAACGTGTCCTTCTGATGGAAACTTGTTTAATTGTGCCTTTCAAGGAAGAATCAAAGAGAAAGTTTGCCGAAAACTCAGTAGAAAATTTCCGGAATTTACTGAATTTGTTAAACAATTTTTGATTTAAAAATTTCAAAACAATGTTCAGTAGGATACCTCCGAAGGTGACAATCTCGAAAGATATTTCATTTCTTTTATTGGGTCGACGTGCAAACTTTTGAAAGTGCCCAGAAGTGACCTAGACAGAGAAGATAATTTTGGGCACCATAAACGGGCGATGCACGTGACAGAAGTCTTTGTCTTTAACGGTTCACGCAAAAGCGGAGCACATCAAATCGCAATTTCACACGTACAAAGAGCGGCGGCAGCAACAACAATGCGGGCAGACCTAAAATTGAGCTATCAAGATATTATAGCGCCTGCGGCATCTCGAGACAAATAAATGTTTACAATTCAAAGAAAATCGATGGATTGAATTTGTAGACGTCTCTCTGAAAGGAGAATTCTTTCATCTATTGAAGGAGCAGCAATCTCAATGGCTCCCGTTGCCGTCGTACTTATCTGGAGATGCGGAGGTGTATGGCAGGCATTGAGAGCGACTTATGGAACGGAATGTAGCCGAAATGGGAATACAAATAGAAGAAGGAGAAGAGGAGTTTCAGTAACATTAAATTTTAATGATGTTCAGGTTGCTCTATTATTTGAAGAACCGGCCTTTTTCATTTCCTCATGGAACTCGGAGCTGGAGCAGCTTTGATATTCAGAAGGCAAAGGTGGGGTGGGAGCGGGAAAGCTTCACTTGAATCAACAATTTCTATCAATATTTGGCCCGATAGGTAAACTAAAGAGACGCATTAAGTTTGTTTTTGTGGTCTTCAACTCTTCGATTTTAAACTGCCTCAAAGGAGAAGAAACATTATTGCTTTTCATGGGATCCGTCGTCGCTCGCAGCTCTGATTTATTGGTTCTTTGTGCTCTCTCCTTCTCCCGTTTAATCAAAGTGGCACGGACGTGGGTCGGACCGAGCGGAAAGCAGCCACTTTGATGTCTTCAAGGACTTTCTAAAGCTTACGTAAACCCGCCACCGGTCGTTTTACTGCGCTAATAATGCTCTTTCTGCCATCAATAACCACTAAATAGATAATAATAACACGCTGTGGATCTCAATCGGCTGGCATGTGGGAAATACATCGGACAGAAATTTTAGAAAACGCATTCGTCTCCAGTTTTATGGGCCTACATAAATTTCCTGAAGTTTTTGCGTAAAGCAACCACCAATCAGCTGATTGAGCTCGTTTACTTTCGAAAGCCTCGGCTTTAATTAAATTTGCTCGCTGCAAACGAGACAAACGATAAGCCACCTTGAAAGTAAGTGTGCGACCCACTTTGCTCTCGTGCATCTCGAGTTCTATTGATGCAAATAACTTTATAGAGCGTGCATAAATTTTTAAGAAATTGTTAATACAAATTATTAAACTTTTAGATGTAAAATCTTAACAAATCTAGCAGCCATTTGAATGTGAAGACTTTTTAAGTCATTCACTGCTAAGTGGTGGCCTAAACGACCCAATAGATTTAAAAAATTATTTGTTGATTTGTATTTAAACTAAAAAATAATTACAGTTTTTTTATGACAATGTGGTGCTTTAAAAAAAAATTGTCTGGATTTTCTTCCTTCATTATTTTTATTAGCCTAGTAAAAACCTTCAAATTCAAGATTAAAACTGAAGAATTGTTTTCAAAGCTACTTTCTGCTACTTCAAAAACTGAATAAAAAATGCCTACCTTAGTTTAAGATCCCTTAGCTCCCACAGTTTACAAGATAAGGCAATAATTAAAATTTTAAAATCACTTCTTAAACGTAAGCTTAATTGGATAAATCATGGACACATCTAGAGGGGTCTTTGTTTTTCAGGCCTTATTTATAAAAGGTAATATCAAAAGCAACATAACACCAAAGAAGAGCAAAAGCGGCTGAAAATAAGGTTGGACAATGTTTAGAAGCCCTACAAACATCGCAGCGATGGTAGATGAATAAAATTTGTCTTGCAGCAGGCGGTGAGGCAGCACGCGGCGAATGTATATTGGAATCGTAATCACGACATGTCAATTGGATGGTTTCAGCGGCACGCTGCCGAATGCAAAATTTATAGCCCTTATTTCCTTTTCCACGACTTTGCAGTGTCGCTCTGGATTATATCAAGTACGGCAGTAACTGGTTCGGGGCCTGGAGCTCCAGAGACGCTGCTATCGCCCACTTCGGGGGGAGCGATGGGTTGAAAGTGCAAAGTAAACAAATCGTGATTATTTGCTTCATCAGATCTGATTATGTTTGCACTCAGCTTGCGCTCTATTGGCTATATGGAGTCGAGTTGGAGCTCCGGCTGAGAGATTGCGAGGAATATAAAATGCAAAACTTTTGATTTTATTCCGAAAACTTTCAATCAAAAGCAAACTGGGATTATTATTACTAGGGCGGATGTAAGATAAACTTTTGCCGAAATTGATTGTCTGGGTGAGCTCTTCTGGCGTAATTAATGGGAGAGTTTCACCGCAGTCAGAGACTGCAATTCGGGGCTGTCATGTTGCGGCTCCGAGACCCCTCAATATGCGGGGAAAGCAGAGGGTTTATGGGGCTTTGTTTGGCCGCTTTCGAAACTCCAACTTTGTTTGCAAGAAAGCAGTCCATCCTTCCTCCATTAAATTAGCAACAAATTACTCAAGACCACTCTCAAACGATAACAATCAGCTCTACGCACAATTGTAATGTTGTTTATGTTTCTGTATTGCATCACTTTCTGTGTTTTTAAACATTTCTCGCCTTTGCAGGCCATTCGCCTCCTCCGTGTGCTGGCATACTGGTGTTTATTGATAAAAATCACATGACATGGTACTCGAGCACGGGTCGTACGGCTTGTTGAGTCGGGGCTTCCGTAACAACTCCCGAATATTGAATTTCCGTCCGTCCAACTGTCAAACTGTTATTTCCTCAAATAAAAGAAACTCTAATAAAGTACTGAGAAACTTTTTTTGACTATTTGAGAACCAAATTTTAGAGCTGGAAGTTTCTCAAAATCCCAAAACTTCAAAATTTTAAAACTCCTAAAAGTTCCTAATGTAGGCCTTCAAAAATCTCATCTCGCCTTGTAAAGTTAAATTGAGGTCCATTCTAGAGTGGAAAGTTTTATATTTTAGACATTTTAGACTTAGGATGCAAATGCTCTCTTCGTAGTTTTTAAATACAAAGTTAAAACTTCAGAGTCGAGAGTGGCAACTTTTAAATCGGTCTTTCGGAAAATGTTCTAACAAATTTAAGTTCAATCCATCTCTTTTCTAATCCAACCAATTTAAGATCTAGACTAGAAGACAAGTTTTCCCTGCGTGTCGAAAAATTTTCAATTTTTAGTTTCTTCAATTTAAATTAGCAATTTTCAAATGAAACCAATTAAAAAATCATTCAAACACTAGACTGGAGGTGTTAAGTCAAAGATCTGAAGAACGCTCACTATATCTAGAATTAAAAGCGCAACAAACTAAAAAAATCTCATTTTGGATCCCATTACCAAAATTTACTAAAAAAATAACTTGTCCTGCCTGAAATCTCTCTCAGTCCCCTGTTCTTTACACCAACAAAGTCTGGAGCAAAAAGAGGTCCGATGAGTTCCGTCGCATATTTGAGTGATATTTTTACTCACTTTCACCTTTTTAGCAGTGCCGTGTAAAAAGAATCTGAAGCGTTTTTCTGCGCTCTGCCTCGTCTTTACGGCAGTATAATTGTGAATTACCATGGCACATGTTCCGAATGAAAGAAGAAGCTCTGGCATCTTCGTCGGGCTTGTTTTATGCGAGCCTTTACGCATTATCGGCAAAATGGCAGGGAAAATGCGTGTGCAGAACATCACTTTCCACGAGGAAGTCGCTCTAAGTACGCTCTTGCGAACTTGATATTCAGAGTGGGAGAAAGAGAAAAATAATAAAGTAATTTAAGAAGCATATGCTTTTATGGGCTCGTCTCGGTCTGTAGGTATTTTTGCGTGGAACGTAAAATGTAGCTCTCATGTTAAAGTTTCATCGACGCTGGGAATGAAATTCGCTTTACTGCAAAACCAACAAACTTTAAACTCAAACTTGGATCATAATTGCGACGGTGACTGCCATTAGTGGGAGCCAGAGAAGGCTACTTGTGTATTGTCGGGCTCAGAACGTTCGAAAACCCCTCCTTTCCCGTCCCTAACATCCTTTGAAGGGCCGCTGAGAGGCTAGAAATAATCAAGAAGGTACGCTTACCTTGGCTAATTGCATTGCTGCTGCCACTCAAACCACTTGCTGATATAACAGATGGCTGTAATTTTCCTTCCATCTCTCGCAATTGTGATGTAAGTGATTTGGTGTGAATAAATAAGAAGAGTGTGCATGAAACGGCTACAAAAGCGACGAACTCTGCGGAGCTGTAACGAAAAATAGAAAGAAGAGAAATGAGAAGCCGGGATGAGAAAGAAGTCAAATGGCGCAAAATTAGCGGGCAAAATCATTTTAGCATTACTAAGTTGCCGCTCTCGGGTCTTTTGTTTGCTTAATGTCGGGGAAAAAGTGGGATTATAATGATATTGGAGGAGCTAAAGTTCCTGAGGGAAGAGGTGATTTGCATAATTGATTTTAGAGAGCTGCAAAAACTTTGGGTTTCGAGGCACATTACGGAATTAATGGCGTTTTTGCGCAAACTTTTCTCTCCGCACTCTCCCCGGAGAAAGTCACCGGGCACCATGCCGGCTCGTTCCTCGTTCTTGTCGTTGAAAGGGAGCCGATGATTAATGGCGAGCCTCCAAAGTTGCGTTTAAAAACCACACACTAGCAATTAGCCCGGATTCCGGCGCATCAAGCGGCTTTCAAGGTGATTGAGCCCCGCTGGTGGCTCGTTAATTTAGCCCTCAGACTTTTTTCCTCCAGTTTATCGCATGAAAACTGCTAATTCTTGTGCTGTCGACAACTCAAACAACTCAAATAAGTCAGCCTTATTTTAGTTCGTAATCAAAAATATTTTTCTTAAATAAAAGTTATTCATGAAATTCTCACAGTAAGTAAGTGAATTGATGATCTTTTTTCGGTTGCTTTTGTTTCCTTTATTTACCTTTTAGTGTTGCCATTTTGTATGTTACTTGATTTTTAGTAACAAAATTGCTTTGTACATATTATTTACTAAAATAATTGGGCAGTAAATATTGGTCAAATATGTTAACGTAAAAATAAAACATGAGACAAATTTTCCCAAAAACACATTAAGTTGACAATTGGGCGAATTGGTTTGAACTTGCGCAAATAAAGGCTGTATTGGGAAGAAACCTTTCAAAGCTCCGTCTCTGCCGTAATATCCTGAAAATTATCAACTCTAAACTGCGAAATAGTTAGGGTTCGGTAATGTACCGCAAGGCCTCGGTACGTACCGGTACGCGGTACGTACCGGTACGTACTGGTACCAACGGTACATTATGTTTGCGGCCATTTCTGAAAAGTTTTGTAAGTAAAGTAAATTCAGCCTTGTTGTTTTTATATTATAATTTTATTGGTTTGAAAAAAGAAAAATATAAGTTTACTCGAGTCCTAATACAATTCGCTCTTTTGTGGGAATTTACCTTATCCAACGATAAAAACACGAGCTTTTTACACTTTTTGCATTTGCCATATCTAAAATACAATATTTCCATAAATACTTCAAATTCGAGTTCTTCCAATAGTTAAATTTAAATCTTACCTTGACTTTTGCTCATTTAATTCTTCAAAATCTTTTTTAAAGGAACTCATTGCAGTTTTACGATTTTTTATCAATAAAATGTCACTGACTGTCAAAAACAAACAGTTAGAAAAGCCATTCAAATTAAGCGGTAACATTGCTGAAGCGCGAACTAATTTTATACCAAAGGTTTTAAAAAAGTAATGTACCGGTACTTTGACCGTGCGGTACGTACCGGTACGTACTGGTACCGGTACGTACCGTGCCGCACCCTAGAAATAGTCGAAGTAAACATGCATTGTTTATTGACTTTCCTAATTACATCCAACTTACGTCAACCTGCACGTTACATCGAGCGACCAGGGACAGCACGGTGCAAGGCTTCAGACTCAATTCAGCCCTCGCTTTCAACTGCTGCCCTGGAACGCTTAGCTCATCTAAAATGCAGTAGGTAGTGCTGCAGAGTAATCGGCTCAGGCTAATGGATATACATGGGTTTTTGCATAAAATGTTGACTGGAATATTCGAAAGTTAAAGTCCTCTTTATCTTTATTATTACATACATACTGACTGCGAAGGCTGACTTCCGTTCCCCAATCTCGTTTCCGAATGTGTGCCATTAACTAGATGGGTGATTAATTGTCGAGTCACGTTCATCTTTTGATGATTGACTACTTTCATCTCTCTCTCAAAATTCGCGTAATGATTGTGAGGAATGATAATCTAGTGTTTTTCTGAGGGCTCTGGAGCGCCACCAGCGTTTTTGGGTGGAAACGGAACTTGTCGCGAAAACGGGGGTTTTCACGGTTCGCATTAAATTTCTCCACTGTTATTGGTTTTTTTCTTGGAGAATCAACTCTTAAGATAATGACTCTGCTAGTCTAGGTTGGAAGTACTATCAGCCGAGAAACTATTTTTAACCCACTAGCGGATGTTTCTGAAGAATACCGGGAAACACTAGATCATTGGATGTTTTTGTCAATTGTTTATTTGAACTGAACTGGGGTTTTAAAATTTGAATTTGCAAAAAAATATTTAGTCTAGAAAAAAATGGATTAATGTAATTTCATTACAAGAAATAACGAAGATATGTAAGAAACAATTAAGCTGGAAGTTTCCCAA
The DNA here is from genome assembly GCA_963930915.1 of Forcipomyia taiwana. NCBI lineage: Eukaryota > Metazoa > Arthropoda > Insecta > Diptera > Ceratopogonidae > Forcipomyia > Forcipomyia taiwana. Next base: position 255,759 of record CAWVOI010000024.1, on the reverse strand, counting down.
AATTAATTTAGAAGATAACGAAAATGTGTTTTTTAAAGGTCTCTTAGTCTAGAGAATTCACACAAAATAACACTTTTGATCGGCATTTTACAGAATAAAAAACATAACGATAGGGGATCTAATTAAGGGGGTCATGGTTAAAGTTCTTCCAAGTCAGGGAAAAAAGGTTCATTAGCTTTTAGAGCGCAACTCCTCTAATTGCATGTCCATCAAAGTGTGCAAACAGCTTTCGGAAAGACTGCATGTTTCCTTTAACCCTAAAAACCATCTTGTTAGTGTCAGCAGCAATATCACTGCATGGAACGCTATCCCAAAAATGTAAATCATCTAACAAAATCCATGACAACTTAAGAGCACTTTTCATATCATTGACTTTTTGAATTCAAAAAAATGGACCAAAAAATTTTTATCGAATTTGAGAGACAAAAAGCACCATTTCGGATAGCTCTTGAAATTTCAACGAGACTACCAGAGTCAGTTTTTCGATTTTTGACCCTTAAGGGGAGTTCTGGGCTCTTCTTCCCCCAAGGTCCAGTTTCAGTGACACCCGACCTTGCTCCACTTAATTTGTATCAGGGCTTCCAATTGGGCTTCTTGAGTAACAAAAAGCACCATTCTGGATAGCTCTTGAAATTCCAAAGAGATTCTCATAGCTTTTTTTCGACTTTTGACCTTTAAGGCGAGTTATGAATTTTTTTCCCGCGAGGTCGTGTCTCATTGAAACCCGACCTTGCTCCATTCAAATTGTATCAGGGCTTCAACTAGGGCTTTCTGAGTAACAAAAAGCACCATTTCGGAAAGCTCTTGATATTTCAAAGAGAGTATCATAGCCCTTTTTTCGATTTTTGACCTTAAAGGCGAGATATGAATTTTTATCCCGCCAGGTCAATTTTCAATGAAACCCGACTTTGCCGCACTAAAATCTGATCAGGGCTTCCAATTGGACTTTTTACACCACAAATTGCCCCATTTTGGAAAGCCCTTGAAATTTCTAAGCGAGCCCCATACTTGTTTTTCCGAATTTCCACCTTTGAGGAAAGTTTAATTTTTTTTCCCGCGAGGTCGAGTTTCATCGATCCCCGACCTTGCTCCACTAAAATTGTATCAGGGCCTTCCAGAGGGATTTTCATGGGCTGGTTTTTTTTATACGGATAGCCAATTAAATTTCAAAGAGAGTATCATAGCCTTTTTTTCGACTTTCGACCCCTGAGCGGCGAAAAAAATTTTTTTTCCCAAAAAATGATTTTCGCAAAACTCAGAGGCACGATCTGTCAAAACTAAAATTGGCCAGAAATGCTATTTCTGGACCGATTTTGATGCGGTAAAATGCTGGTTTCCTCTTTTGGGGCCCAAATGAAGGATTTGGAACCTATTTAAGCCCCTCGGAAGCCCAAATAGCAAAGTCGAAAAAACGCCTGTTTTTTTTTGAATTTCAAAAAGTCAATGATATGAAAAGTGCTCTTAAAATGGTTTTTCACCAAATAAAAGCCAAGCTGCAGAATCAAATCAAAGTTTGTTGGGACTGAATTTTCCAGAGTCTCCCGCAGAAGCCCACAGCACGAATGCTGACAAGTTGAAACGCAGAGCTGTAGCATTGATTTGAGTCAATTTGGAGCCTTGTTTTCCATCCTCACAAATGTTATCAGAGCTGAAGGGCGGAAAAGCCTCCCAATTACCTAATTGGAATTCTGAATCCTACGCAAAAACAACCTTCATGAATCAATGAGCAGCTGAAGAAACATCGGAGACGAGAGAAATACGAGTCACATTATATTTGGGGTGGTTGCACTCAGAAAAATTGCTGAATTCATCTCGCGTATCATTTTCAGTCGCTGCACTTGGAACAATGGGCGAAATTCTTCGGCGTATCAAATTTAAAAAGCAAGAAAAATATACATATATTCAAAATTGAAAGGAAGAAAGTTGAAAGAGGCGTCTTATTGTGCAGTGAGCTGTGAGGGAGCCCAACTGAGAAAAGGCTTGACGTCACTTGGAAATGGATGCATTCGAGATCGAGATGAAAGTGCTGTCGAGGCTGGAAGCGCTCTCGAGACGACAGCGGAGCGACAAATTGGCGTTTTGCGAACAGATGAGGCGGGTTCGGGAAAAAATGCGCTGAGTAATCAGTTTTCAGCCATTTCAGAAAATTATCATTTTTTGCCGTCTCGTTGATGCTTTTATTAATGATTCGATTGGCTGATTGTGTCAACAGACCTTAAACAAACTGACAACCGAGCTTCTATTTTTCTGCGCTTTTAAGATGTTGTTGAGTAGAATAATGAGACTCCACAAAAAATTATTTTAAAAAGTCCTGAATTGAGAAAGACTTCTCGATTTCATAGTTTCTAGCTACAAAAGAAAGTTTTTCGGCAGGTAAATGCTACAAAAATGATTTATTCCTGAAGCCTCTTTGACGGAAAAGTGGCATTTGAAATCTCTTCTCTCTCTCCAGAGTTAAAAATTCGTTTAAATCCTTGAATCTCAAAACTCTCTCGGATAAGAGAAAAATCGTCTGATTTTTAGGCTTTATAAACTCATCACATTTTTAACTTTCAGGATCCAGTGAATATACTTAAGCGTCATCTTATGTCATGTCTTAAGAATAGTCAAAAGTCCTTTTCTCTATAAAAAAACTTGATTTTCCAAAATAAGAATGCTTGATTTTGTGTGTTTTTGATTTGTAGACCCCCGTAGAATTCGGGTTCGATACTTTGCACAGTTGCAAGTTTGGACGTGGTTTACGGGCCTGCTTCAAATGTAAATAACTTAAGTCTCGAAAAATTGAACCTTTAAGTCTACACATAGTCTTATTGGACTTTCTTTGAATCCTCGATAAATTGAAAAATGGGCAAATACAAGTCTCACTTAATATGTGAAACTCAAAAAATCCTCTAAGTCGCTGAGCTTCATCGCGCTAAACCGCCCGGAGTACACCCTTAAATTATTCCGATCGAGTTCGCTCGCCACGCCGTCGTTTAATCGAAATGCAAAATATTATAATAACATTGTAATAGCTGTTCATTATTGTTTAAAGTAGTGCGCTAACGGGCATAAATTTGCATAAATTGACACCCGTTTGGCTGACTCGTTAAAGCATAGACCGACTAATCGACGCACACTTCTCGGGACCCGATATAATCGCAGATATTTATGAGGAAAACTGAGCCGTTCTGACTGTCGAGCGAAATAGCGCGTGGAAATGGGCAACCCAAGGCGCAGATTTAATGCCAATTATCGTTATATCATGTTCAAGTACAGGCCCACGATAAACTCGAAATTACCGCACAATCACAAAAGATTTTCAGCACTACGCGGCTGTCGGGTGAGCCGAGTCGTCGAGCTATTATAAACCACAAACTGGAGGTTGACGCGACGCACAGGCACAGCTTGCTCTTATATTGAATTTCACAACACTTTTCATAATCACAAAACCATAACCCAGTTAATAGATCTTTTATTATTATCATGTCGTTGTCGTCGTCTGTATATTTATGGTTATTTGCGCTAGAGCTCTATTCTTACATCTTGCGTCTGCTGCTGCTGGCGCACTTCATCATTGTTGTTATTTTATTCTTGACGACTCACATGCGCTGCCGCTCTCCGTAGGGTTTAATGTTTCACTAGCGACCAACTTTGCTGTTGGAAACCGAAGAGCAGCTTCCGCTAAATCAGCATTACAGGACGTAATGGCTGTGTAGCTGGGGGATGTTTGGGCTCCTCTGAGTTGAAGTGTGCTCCGATGATTGTTTCCAAAGTTCTTGCGAAGAGAAACAACCACGCTGGCCCGTTTGCCAGTCTGGGTCAACCGTATATTTCAAATATTTGCCGAGTACTCAGGGGAAATGGGTTTCTGGATTGCTTTTCTTCGTCGTGTTTTCCAGAACTTTTAAGTGCTGGGCGTTGGTGGCTCATCTTTTCGAATTCACCCAGTCTAGATATAGTACATTTTTTGTTCTTCCAGTTTAGGTTTAGTTATGAGCCACCATGATTGTCTAGACGGGCTTCTCTTATTCAAGTACCTAGTTTAGGTAGAGATTTAGACAGAGAAGAGCTTTTTTAATTCATTTTCTAATTTATTATCCAAATTTGAGGTGAAAAAAAGCTATGACACCCAGTTTCGTATGTTTACAGGCTAATTAAGCCTAAACGTTCAGGAATTCATTCATCTGGTCTAGGTTAACTTTCAGACTTGAGCAGCAATTCTGATTGAAAGATATTTCACCCCATCTAGGTTAAATAATAACTTGAAGTTTGTCCCAGTCTAGGAATTTTTAATGACGCTCTTTGCCCTAAATTTCGCGCATTGAATTCCGCCTCTTTCCCAGTCGTGACAGAAATCTCATTAAGCCCACATCAACGCAGTCCCAATCAAAGCGCGAATTAATGAAATCAAGATGTCTCTTTGAATTGTGCAAAAACCCGTCACTTCTTCCAAAGCCAGATGTGCTGGTGCATCTTGGAGCTGCAACAACATCTTATGACGGAGCCTGCTCGGAAATTAAATAATTTAGTTAGGCCAGACACTGGAGAGAAACATAATAAATCGAGTTAACTTGGATGGGGTAGCAGAATGAAGTTCTAATTGGCCATGGGAGAGGTGTAAGTTACGTAAACCGATTGGTTTATAGGAGTTTCCCGGGAACGAAAATGATGAAAGTGAGATGCGTCAAAAACAATCAAGAGCAAGCGACAAAGTAATTTATTCGAGCCGGAGAGATGCGGCTGGCGATAAATGATGTGCGTACTCACAATTTGATTGACACTGAATGGGCGCAAAATAATAAGCGTGCTGCTAAAAGAATGGCGAAACGTCTAACTTTTTTGTCATTTGGCTTGATTTTCATTCACGTTTATGTGTCGAATTGACAATCTCTGTGGCATTCAGAGATTCATTGAAAATTGTAATTCAATGAGCAAGAAGAAAGCCAGTTTTTTTTTTCTTTCTGTATAAATGACGACGATGAGCTTGACGCATCGAAAGAAGCAGAGATGGGCTGTGGGAAAATCGAACAAAAGGTCTCGCTGCGGCACTCCGGTCCAGTCTAGGTTGCGTTTGCAGTTCAGTTATTACCGAATTAAGGAGCTGCGAAGCGTTAAATCACGGCATTAGCCGCGATCGCTTGTTATTCTTCTCACTGGGCACCAGATAAGCCATTAAAGCCTTGTTCTTCTGCTAGTTTCGTTAATTTGAGTGGTTCGGAGCCGATAAACATCTCTGTTTGAGTGGTTTTCGCACTTGTGGGTAATTTAGAACCGTTTTTTTCCACAGAAAATTGATCAGAGCAGATAAGTGGAGCAATAAGCTCCGTTAAACTATTTCTACTAAAAATGTTTCACGTTTTGCCAGTCTAGGTGCAACAAATTTCAGTTCTGTTATCTCGCATTTTAACTTTACCAAAGACTTTAAAGCAAATAAGAAAAGATTTCAATAAATAAATTCTTCTTTTGAGATTCTGCCAGTCTAGATATACAACACATATATCAGAACTTTATGAAATTCAGAACGAAATTTCAATACCAAGTCATTTGTTGTTTAGGTTTACCCAGTCTAGGTTCCCAAATTTCAAGAATATAAAAGAAAGTTTATGACCAACAAAGCAGCAATAAAGATCTCCTTCTGGTCGATGAAATGGAATTTAAATGTCAACTGATGATGACCTCTGCCAGTCTAGGTGTCGTAAAGGCGAATTTATATTGATTTCACTTACAATTACAAGAAATGTCGACTTAATGATAAGCTCTTAAGAGCTTTACGGCCCTCGAAGTCGAATAATGGGCTTACATAAGGTCCAATCGGATATGCGACTCATCTCGATTGTGGCAAGTTAACGTGCTTCGACAGCAAGGGGAATTAAATGCGGCAGATGACACCGGAAAATTCGGACTGGCAGACTGGCACAAAAAGATCTTCAATTACAATCTGATAACACATCTCGACCGTACCTTTCACTCATACTCTCTTCCCCGTGCCCGGAACCGTGACAAAGACGATGTCCACGATGTAAATTGAAAATGGTGCGATGTCATTACTGGTTCAATAAAATTCAATAGCCTCTGCCCGACGAACGACGTTGCTGGGACTGTGAAAGCAGTGCACACACATTAATCTATTTATAGCCATCAGCCAGACAATAAAACGGAATGACCGCCGGCCACTTTTCTTGTCTGTCATATACGCGATCGAAAGAAACCACACGAGAGAGCCCGTTTGTGCACCAAAAGCATCTCTCGCAGCTCGTTGCTGCAGCGATTACGTCAAAAAATGATTAAATACACTTATTTCACTTTCATTCCTGTCTCACCGATCGAAAGCTCCGCATTTTGCACGGATGTCCCTGACGCATGAGTTTCTGGACCAAGATCTGGAGGGTGGTGGAACCACTTTGGTTTTTCCGGAAAACTGCCTGGGGGGTAACTAGGGGGGTTTTCCCGTTGCATGAAAGTTCGATATACTTCACCCGTTTAATATTAATTATCATGTCAAATCAAGCGGATCATAAACTCCATGTATGCCCCTATCACCTAAAGGGGTGGGGTGAGAGGCCACCGAAGGGGGAAAATTTTGATTGCTCCAATTGATCTGAAAATTTAATATGTTGATGGGCTTGTAAAACCTAGCAAATAATGGTGCTTCAGTTTACCCGTACTACCACCAGGGACAGAGCTAGAGACCCCTTAAGTTTGTACAGAAACAGCTGTTTGGACAAAAGATTTCTTTTTCAACCCAACCTTGTAACCATGGCAACTTGAAAATGCACTCAGATGCGTTCGTCTCCGACTAAGCTCTAAGCATGTTTCTTTAAAGAATGGACTTTGGGAGCTGTTCACATATTACGTCACGGTCCAAGGGGGGGGGGGGGGGGTGTCGGCCGCTCCGTGACAGTCAGTACAAACTCAAGTACTGTTGTATAGGACAAACCGTGACAGAGGGGGGGGGGGGGGCTGGGGGTCGAAAATCTCGATTTTCACCGTTACGTAATATGTGAACAAGCCCTTGAGAGCAATTTGGAACTCCTTTCTAGATAACAGGACACACTTACACATTGTGAATAAAAAGAATAATACGGCTCTAGAAAATCATTTCAGTCTCATGTTTAGTTCCAATAGTTAATTTTAAGTATAAAAACACAATTTAAGGTCTCCTGTTTGGCCAAGAGTTTTTGATACTCAGTTCACAACTTATGACACAAATTTCCGATCCAAAAGCATAATGACTGCAAGGACCATCAAAACAAATAAATAAACTCAATGTACTGAAACTTCACCACCCCAGGGTATGTTGGTTTTGCGAAAAGGCTGCAGTCTGCCTAGCTCATATAACTTGGAGCTCGCGTTTTTGAGCGGCGGATGCCTCATATTACTTCCCGGTCCATTGAACTGCACGCACATGAGCCCAAATGTACGAATATACCTCGGCAAATATTTAAGCGAGGGATGGTGGTTGCTGGCGAGCGAGTTTTGATGGGTGTAGTAGATTGGAAACACGCTACGTGATCGATACACATGATCACCTATATGTAATAATGCCGTATATCGAGTTGCGATTTAATAAAGTGAAAAAGAAACTAATTAACATCTACAGATTAAAATTAAGTAATCAATGGCCCCGTTGCCCTCGCTTTGTAAATCATCCGTTTGTGAAATCCGCTTTTGGAAGAAATGGCTTAACCTCTCGGAACCGTAGATGTTTGTGGCTGACGATAGCGGTAGTTGTGGGCCTTCGAGAGGGCTAAGGTCTCGCTTTGAATGACGGGTTGAGTTAATTAAAGGTTTCCATTTCTGCGGTCTCTAAGTAGATGTAGTTTATGGAAATTGGGTCTCGTACAAAGGAGGTCGGATAGACTTGGACCGAGAACCTTATTTTTGAAGGGACTCTTCACACAAATGTATTTTCACTGTTAAGGACCTTGAAGAAATGTCAAAAACTCATCACTGTAAACTTCGAAGTGCGTTTCTGATTTTTAAGAAAATATTTTACTGGCGCAAATTTAGCAAAAACTTTCTAGTTTTCAAATTCCATGGCTACTATTGCAATGTTTAAACCGATGGAGCAAATTCAAAACTCAATTCCTGTTCCCAAGAAGAATATAAACAGCTACAATGCTATTTTGAGCCTTTTTGAATACTGAAATGTGAAACTCCGGTAAAATATTAATAATTCGACTATAAAATGTAGTTATTGAATTTTCTGTTGCTATTGAGAAAAATATCAACTCAGATAGATCTGGGGTGGGGCAGAGGGTCACGCAGGTCCCGAAGATCCTATTGTGACCCAAAAATATCAACTCAAACAAAACTGGATATTTATTATTCATTTCACAAATTAAAAACTCAAAATGGTAAAATTCATTGCTCCTTCAACTTTACAGAACGTATTTTTTTCTGAGAAAAAAAGCCTGGATTGATTTTTTAAAGGTTTTATCGGTCTGACAAGTCCTTGAGCCAGTGTAAGACACCTTCGACTCGAATCAAAATCACTTGAGTCCCATAAACTCATTCTGCCGTGCTTCCGAGGCACCCCAATGATTAAAACGAGTCCAAGATCAGGCAACCGTCCCAAAAGTGCCGCCTGACCGCAATCACGCCGAATTTTGCATACCCCAATTTCACTTTTATGTGCCACAGAGCCAAAACCAACAGCTCGAACTTTTGTTTTGGTGCGACGCTGAATTATCATCAACGACCGAAACTTTTTATTCACACGCATGCTGCATAGCATTTTCAATTAAGCACGATGAAGACAACGACAAACTGGCGTTAGATAATGAAAATAATGGCGCACTCAGAGCATAAAGCAGCATTTTATGGAGCACATTACATACAAACTTGCGGCGTCGTCCACATTCAATGCTAATTCCGTGTGAATCCTCGACCCCGAGGCCAGCTGTCTGATCGGCCCCTCGCCAATAAATCATTTCTATCACTGGATGCCATACAGCCGCTCGTGTATTCATTATAATTTCGTCCACGTATCGCAAATCAAGATAAGTGCGAAGACAAGACGACGTTGTTTTTCTGTAACAACCCAGCATTTGGTCAATTTCTGCTGACGCGTCTCGAACCCTGGGAAAATTGTCATCGCCAAACTCTCGTCTCTCGGATTGTAGAACCGTCCGGGTGGAAGCAACTGCCCCAGACATATTGCGTGCCTGCATCGAGACAACTTCAATAAAATCAGTTCGGGTCGACTCCAGTGTTGCCAATTTGGGTAGATTTGGGGCAAGAAATTCAGTCGTCAAAATTGAAGAAAAATGCCTTATTGAAATTTTGTCTGTATATTTTCTTCCCCTCACAAACTTTGTTGAATGAAAAGCCAAAAGCAGACATTTCAACTTTCCATTTTGTTAATGCTTGGAACAAAAATCTTCTAAATGGATTTCGCGACAAATCGAAGGACAATTTTCTTCGTTTGAGAATTTACAAGTTTTTGATAGAAATTTAATTTTTCAGACTGATGGACTGTTCATTGAGAAGAAATCATGACTTCTAAGACAGTTGTAATTTTTTATGAGTGACATGACTATTGACTGTTTTTAAGATGAGTTTGTCATGGTTAGCAGCTTATTATTTTTCTTCGGTTGATATCTTTCGCTAAGACGATAAGCTTTTTTAAAAAATTTCTTTGAGACTCAAAATCGTTTCATATAGAAATTTAGGCTCTGGAGATGTCATTTCAAGGAAAAATAAATATCACCCCATCAAAAATTTTTTTTTTTCATAGCACCAAGAAAGAGTAAAAAAATATGTTTTCACGAGAATGTATATTTTCCAGCTCAGATAAAAATTAGAATGTCCAGAAATGAGAAGGAGCCCAATCTGAATAGCCAAACTCTCCAGGTGCTCCAGAGATTGCTGAAAAGACGTTCGTGAAACCTTAAACAACTTATACGTATGCATCATGTGAGGCTTGCTGGAAAATCGTGAGCCAGGCGCCTACGGCACCATAACGATGTAACTAGAGATGCAACTCTAAATCATCAACATGAAAATCACTCGGTCGGAATTTATCGTTGCACACAGATTGACATGTAGGTATGCAGCTTGCACCTCTGCACGTCTTACTTATTGAGACATCGCATTCTTCACAATCTATTGCATCAGGTGAGAGCTCTGGAAATTGGGCTAGCAGGCATTTGGTGGTAATTAAGAGCACGTTTGCAGGCAATTAGTGGCACTCAAAAGGTGTCGTGCACGCAAAATTTCGCTTTTTGGAAACTGAGAGTGATAAATGGGTTACGGAACGAGAGAGTGCGTGTATGGGGAAAGTAAGCGTTGGTTGGAGACTCAAGAGCGTTGAGAGGCGACCTTGGGGACTCGGCCAAACTTGACTGGGCCAAGAACGGCCGTCATGCTGTCTAGAAATTGGTGACCTAGACTGAGTGAACCGGCAACTTGAGTGTTTTTGACTTTAAATTTAGGCTGAAAATATGCAAAATGGGTCCAAATCACCGATGTTACTTTAAAAACCTAGATTTGGTGTTAATTTACTTGTATTAGGCCAAACCAAGGATGAGTTTCACTTTTTAGTAGAAAATGTTGAAAAATTTAAATTATATCCAAATTTTAGGAGCTCTACTAGAGCTCTAAACTAGAAAAAAAAGATTTTCAATGTACTACATATAGTCTAAAAACTATTCTAATCTTATCCAACTCAAAATATTCAAAATGTGAACTGTGTTTGGACTGGAATACCTTGTAACAATTTCAATCAAAAACAGAAAAATTTAACACCACAATAAAGACTAATTTTTGACTAGCTTCTGAATCAACTTTTTATGGGTAATTTGGGGTCCCTGATCACGCTTATGTAGTCGGTTTTTGATTTAAATGTCTGGTTTAGAGATGAAAGTGGGTGGTAGAAAATTGTAAAAATTCTCAAAATGTCCAAGATACCCCTAAAACATTTGATCTATTTCTGGGGGTCTGAGAGTATTGAGCATTTTCTAAAATGAGAACTTAATACATTTGCAATAACTTAAAAATGGGGTCAATTGAGTGAAATTTAACCAAGTTATCCATCTCACCACCCACCTTTATCTCGAAAACTAGATATTCAAAAGCGTGATCAGGGGACCCAAATAACCCAAAAAAAATTGGTTTCAGAAGCTAGTCAGAAATTTTCTCTCAAATGTTATTATAGTGTAATAGTAGGCTGGGTTTAAGATACTAATCGAAATCCAAATTTATTTTAGTTAAGTTTAGTGTTCAAAAACTGTAGCTACATTAGAAGTTTTTAAGAAAATTTCTTAAGCCAAGACTTGAACACACTTGGACCAGACAATACCGGTCAATCTTCTTCACTTGGTAACCTAGACTGAGCCACCAAGCTAAGTAACAGCATATAATTGATAGCTGTTCTTCATTGGAATCGACCGGACTTCAATTCTAAACCCGTTAAATCTGTTATTTCGACACCATTGCCTCTCAATGCCCCATAATTCACTCAATGACCTGATTTGCGGGTTTGCGTCTCATCAATTAACTCTGCACAGGCTGGTGACCGATGATTAACCTCATCGGCGTGCGCATAAATCAGCACCCCTCAAGTACAAGAGTCCGAGCTCGGAGCGCATTTCTTCTGAGTTCTGACGCAAAAAAGGTTTCTGCTTGCACAAATGCATTTGCGGGGGCCATAATAAACATTTTGAGCTGCAGGCAGGCAGAGAGAAGGGAAACTGGAGCATATTTATGGCGAGCTGGTTGTAAAGTGCCCATTTTGAAGCAGTCGATTGTAACCAACTTAAACTTGCTTGCATTCTGGTGTGAAACACGTAGAACCTGAGGGCTCTGCCGGCATTTGCTCACGTGTTTTTGCCCGGACTCAGAAGCCGATTCGTGCCGGGCCCTTGGTTTTTGTCTACGCTAGGCTGCAGCGTGAATTTCGTTACGGTCTCAGTATTTTTCTTGATTACCTCCAGCTCGCTCAGTTGCCGTTTAAGTTATCTGTTATTATCACCAAGCGGCAAGCGAGCGCTTTGTTCACCTAGCTGCTCACTGATCGCCACCGAGCAGGCCTAGCAGGGGGCTCAGTGACCCCCAAACTCGGAGAAACAAATTATTGCCTGATAAATTATCGTCAGCACTCCCGTGAGGCTTCATTTCCTCCGGCCATACACCCGAGTTGTAACAATTTGCAAGATTAATCGTTGCTAATGGCAGCAATTTACCTTTTATCATTATCTCATCACGGCTTGCAGCGAGACACCCGAAGCGAAATTTCTCGGGAAGCACATTTGGAGCCCGAAGCGAGCAACTTTGGTAATAATTGCCAGGTAATGAGTCACAAACGTGTCACAAAATTAATCTAAATCATGCCCAATCACTCCGCTCCTTCTCCTCTTCCCGCACGCCGCACCTTCTCGCCAATGAATAGTGAATGAGTTCCTAATTGCTCCCGACATGTGACTTTCTCTCATAAACTTATCTAGTTTTGTGCATATTTGATCGACGAGGGGCCCGGGTGCAAGGAAATCCCTGTTCCCTGAACCAGGAAACGGCAAAAATTCGTTGAATAATGCAAATTTAATTTTATTGATAACAGCAACAACGCAGTTCAGAGACACGACCAACCGAGAGAGAGAGACAATATTTGGGGCTCAGCGTGTGCATTGTTTTGCACTTGAGTTGTTTCATACCAAATGATGCAGAAAAATTAATGAAAAAATATAACAAAAAGCGATTCAGCGGAGCGCTCTTTCAATCGATCGCAGCTTTTTATACGCATTTTGTTGTTTTAATTACGTTTGAATTCACAGTTTTGGCAGAATCTCACGGTTTTATTAATTCATTTGATTGAATTTTCATCGTGTCCCATTACTTTTCCTGTTTCTTCGAGCAAAAACGTGTTCATTGGGGGAGGTCGACCCCTCCTTATCAGGTCACGTTACCTAGACTGGAAGTTACGTTTATTTGACTGGGCCATGATGATACATTTTTTAAAATTCTTAAGCCAAACGGGTAGAAAAATTAATATATTGAAGACGGAATGAAACCCAAAATTTTACCTAGACTGGATTACCTACAATAAGGTTATCCTAAACAAAGAGATGAAAATTCTCAAGTTACCTAGACTGGAAAACGTTGGCTGCAGTACTCAAAATTTTGTCACGGTCCGAGGGGGGGGGGGTTAGTACAAACTCAAGTACTATTATATAAGACAAACCGTGACAGAGGAGGGGGGGAAAGGGGTCTTAAATCTCGAAATTGACCGTGACGTAATTTATGAACAAAGCCGAACCCAAAACCCCACATGTTAGCTAGACTGGTAGTAACTCTTATTTCACTCAAACTCCAATGAGACGAGTGCTCGAGTTCAGACTGGTAAACAATTCAGTGCAGAACTATTGAGATATTAAGCCTAAAAGCCTGCCTATAACCAGCCCACATGCATGTTTGAAATCATCTATTTTTAGATCAATTTCTCCTTCATTGTGAGTTAACTATTATTTAAATTAAACTCCCTTTTGAAATTTGCTTTGTGAGGTGCTTCAGCCGAGCGTAAAAATAAAACAAACGAAATCATTGAACACAGGTTCGGTGAATGCAGAGCCGAAAACAATATGAGATGATAAATAGTGGTCCTGGGAATTTTGACAGAAGCTAAGGGCTTTCCTTGAATTTTAATGTGGCTATTGATTTCCCACTCGGGCTCTGGGCCGGGCCTGAAGATTCAAACAGTTAGATATAAAAGTTTGTTGGCAACGTTGAATGTGCATGTGATATCAAATCGATTCGAGCCTGGCAGGTTTATGATAAATAGGAGTCGTCTAACCTGGACTGGAGCAAGAAGTTTGACCCCATTTGGAAGTGCGATAACTGACAAACGAGGTTACAGTTTTGAACAATAAACATTCAAGCTCACGAAGAAAAAATTTAAGACCTGACCTGGACAGGAAACATCATTCTTACTAGATTACGCAGGTTTCCATTAGATAAAATTTTCATTAAGACTTCTCAAAATTTACAAAAGACACCATAAATGAAAATCTAGACTGGCTTAGACCGTTATAAAAAACTTAATTTTTTAATGCCTAAAGTTAATGCTTAAAACTTAATTTTTAATGCCTAAAACTTAATTTTTTAATGCCTAAAAATAGTTATGTGAAAACCAATTTACGTGAAAACCATTCTATAGTATGAATTTTTGATAAAAGATTTTTCCCACAATTTTTCTGGCTATAGATTTCAATTTTAAAGGAAATTTTCTTAAAATCCTACAAAACCTAGACTGACATGGTTTTATATTTAGACAGGCTAAGTCTGTTATAGCACTAGCTAGGTTTTGCAAATTATTTCAAATCAAGACTCATGAACTGGACTCAATAAATCGTATACAGAGCTAACCTAGGCTTTGCATTGTTCGTAGCTTTAGCTTAGACCAATTCAGATTGGGCTTAACTTTTCTATTCTACTTGCTTACAAATGTACCTTAGCCCAGCATATGCTAACTGTTTTGAAAAACCTAGGCTCAGCTATCATCAATGACCTAGACTGGAACTAACCCATACCTGGTTTTGATTTTGCAAGTCTACTTTCTCGTAGCTCTTGTTTACCTAGACTTAGTGCCTTCTATAAATACTCTTGGCTTTCTTGCGTCAAGCTGCTAACCAGAAATCCTCAGGTCCATTCACCTTTACTATGTTTGACCTAGACTGGAATTGACCCCGATTTGGCCGTGTAAGTTAACTCACTTTGCTCATTGGAGACCTGCCTCGTCATCCCAGCTATGAATTTCAATTGCCAGCCAACTATTTGATGTATTTTTCAATTTTTTGCAACACTTCACACTGTTGATGCAGTCGATATGAGCATGAAAACATTCGCGAGCGTTGCCAAATAGCATCACATTACATCACGACGATTAATTGCGACGTCAAGAAGAATTCTGCTTCTGCTCTTGGGTTTCCTATATTTGAAAGTGAAAGGCGCAATCATAGATCACGCAACGGAGATTGTGATCAAGAACGGGTCGCGCTGAGAGACAAAAGTTGCTAGCATGCCATGAGTCGACGTATTAGGCTTAAGATATGCTGCACACTGGCCTACTTTCGGCTGAGTGAGTAACTTGACACAGTCACAGCCGGACTCGGGCACAATGTGCTCACAAGCTCGCTTGGCGTAAGAAATGAACCGCAACAGCGACTCCATAAAGCGATTAGCGCTGATTTTATTTCGTCTCGTACTTCCATTCATCAGAGCACTTTGTAAGTTCCATCTCTTGACACGAATAAATTATACTAAGCTCCGAAGCACTTCTAGTCTCGAGTTTTAACTTCCAAGAGCGCCTCCTCCGCCGTCAGGAAGCTCGAATTTGAATAATCCGGCAGTCTGGAGGGCGCAACACCCCAATTAACGCCCATTTGGAAATCTCTTGAGGTGCGACGTGAACAATACCGTGCCACTTTGACGGTCAATGCCAAATATTCGGATTTGCGGCGAATATCTAACGTAATTACCTTAAATTATGTGTAGCTACAGCCACCCAGCCGCACATTCACCAATCTATGGCTTTTAATTTCGATCATTGTCTCGCCCGAACCAGTCCGCCCAAGACTTAATGTGTCTTTAAGTGGAGTAGGGGTTCAGGGATGGACCACCTGGTCTACGATGACCGCTATTTTTACTCTAATTTTTTTATTTGAAAAACTCTTCAAATTTTTTTCTTAATTGCTTGTTCATTTCGGGAGTCAAAAAGTTAGGAGACGCGAAGGAAAAATTCGTCAGGTAACAAATTTTCCTGGGTACAAAGTTCAAGCCTGTGTTTTTCTCATACTTTTCAATATGACCGTAAAATGTGTATATCAAAAATGTGGATGGATTTTCGGTGTCAAAACTTAAAATATGTTTTTTCCAGGAAATGACAAAACTTTTTCAAAAATGCGAAATTTGAATTTGATTTTAAGAGGTTAGCAATAAAGTTATTGTTCAAATTCTTTATGCAAGAAACATCTAGGTAGCTTAAAAAGTACCTACCAACTTAAAATGGAAAGTCGCCTAGGGGAAGAGGTGATTCTTTGAATAAATAAAGCCCTGCCTTTGCACACTCCTGCTCACATTTCTGACTTGCAAATCACTCTTTTCAGAGTCGTGTAAGAGCTTACACTTGAATTACTCAACAACAACAACCTTCGATTCCGCTCAAACAAAAAGCCTAATTGATTGCCGAAACGGTCCTTTGTCAGTCTGTCAGCCCCCGAAAGCTCGCTGACTCGCACAAAAACGCAAATGAGGAAATGGGAAAGAATCTCGCCTATTATTGTCGTATGAATTCGGAATGAGGTGCGCCGCGTGCGGCAAAAAGTCACGATTATGACATGTAAATTATCTCATACGTCAAATCAATTCAAAACATTTCATCAGCCGAAAAAATTTGAGCCATTCACGAAAAAGCGAATTCGGTATCTCGCTCCCCGATCTCAATGGATTCCGGCCCGGCTTCCTCCGAAAGATAATTAAAATAAATAAAAACCCGCACAATGCGTCTAATTGTCTTGGGTGCCTCTCAATACACGTACGAGTCCCAACAATGAGGCATTATGACAAAAGCTCGTCATGTGATACGGCGAGGTGCAACAATGAGTGGAATAAAAATTGAAAAGTGTGCCAAAAACTCTTCTGGCAAAACGATAAACAGACGATCTCCATGTCATCGAGATTAAGTTGTGACAAATTACATTTTAAGTGTCTCTTCGCCGGCGCTCGCTGGAGGTTTCAGATATTAATATCCGATATAAGGCAGCGACTGGCTGATAAGGGTAATTTACGGTTATGCGAGTGGAATCGTGTCTCGAGCAGGTGAGGAAGTTGCGCCTCGTCTAGCTTTTGCGAAGATGACGAAAATTGAGATGTCTGTGGAGGACTTAAAGCTGCTCTTGGGGCTCCAAGTTGGGAGTACCTCTCTTTAAGTTTATGAAAAATCGAGCATTGTTCCAAAATTCCCGGAAGCAGCTCAATACAGCCAAATTGGCTCAAATAGACCCTAATTTTTTATGATGGGTACGTTTGAGTTTTTCCAGGCCGATCAGATGGATTTTTAGTTAAATCTGGAAAATGTCGGTTGAAAAGTTTTGTGTTTGAAATTTTAATGAAATTTTTACCAACATGGTAGACATTTCTAAAAGTCCCAGTATTTTCCTAAAAATTTGTGAAATATTAAAATTTTAACTAATCCATCAAACCTACTGTTCTTGAAATATTGATCACCCAAGTGAACTTTTTAGCTGACTCTCTTACGGAAATCAACCCCTTAATAGACGAACTTCTAAAAACAGGTATTTTATGGGAAAGCTCTTTCATTAAAAAATGTCGAACACAAATTTCTTGAAATTGAAATTTCCTCTCTACTCCACAATTCTCGTGGATATGGCATCTGACATAAAAGTTTTTCCTTGAACCCATCAATTTGAGGTGAAAACTGGAGCGAATAAATTCAGCCCCTGATCCCCGTAACTGTCTTGAATTAGCGATAAGACACCCAGAAGCCCCATAAAAATTCACCAGCTCATTGTTTTGCAAATTAGCGTGGGTCGTCGGCGGTGACTCAATTGTGTTTGAAAACAACGAAAACGTAACCGCGAATTCGCACTACTCACCGTTTCGGCAGGGCTCGTCGGCGCCTCGTGAGATACTCGAACTTGTGTCCAAACATTTTCACTAACTTTTTAATTTTATTTGCCCCAAAGTAGATAATTCGCCAAATTCGCGATTTTTCAAAAGTTCATTTGGTTGTTAATTGTTTTATTATGTAGAGAAAACACGATAAACTCCTACGAGCACGCAAAACACTCAATTTTTTGCTGCTTTTCACTATGTTTACGTTATCAAATGCCCGAAATTGTAATATACTGTTATTGTTTTTGTGGCTGCATTATAACACTGAATTCCGTGCGGAGTAGGCAAAAAATGCAAATATCCAAATAATTCTTCCAGCTGCTCGCGCTTAGGCGCAGTACGCGTATTTGCAATTAAAATATGATAAACTTGCGGCTGAAGAGTTTTCGCACATCGACGCCTTTCACTGGGCTCTCTGCTGACTCACACTGTTGCTTTCTACAGAATTCGACCGGCCTTTTCTGCTGTTACTCGTGCTGCTCGCTCGGCTGGAGGGTCATTTTGCACACTTTGCTGAAGAAACACAAAACACGGGCGCAAAAAATGCAAAACAATGTAATTTCTTGTCAACCACGAGTTATGATGACTGTCTTCGTTGGTTGTAAAGTTCGTAATATTTATTTTCGGAACAATGAGGAGAGTTCGCGTGCGCACAACTGCGAAGTTGCAAGCATACTAACTCCGGTCCGATTGTAGTAAGCGCTCGTAGCTCTTTAGCAGCTACCACTCTTTTACTAATATATTTTTCGGTTTAATTTACTTTAATACGTACATTTCTACATTTATCTTCTTTTCTCGTTTCGCGCTCCACGTTCGCGTGTTTCGCCGTGGCGCGGCGTTTACAGGCCCGTAGAGAGCGAGGTGCTGGTAACACTGCGTTTACATTTTTGCATTTCTCTTTGGGGCCTTTCTTCGCATCTTTCGCGTTTTCATTCACAACTTCAACATCTTGTTGTACAGTAAATATCATGATTTAATCTCTCGATTGTTTCTTAAACTGCGAATGTCTGTTATGATCGCTCTTCGGAAATCTAACGCAGTTTCATTGTTGTCTGCTTACGTAACGGTCCTCGAGAGCAATCTGGGTGATTGAGCCTCAACTTTGCCGTCGTAATACCAGGATTCAAAGAGCCATCCATAGTATAAGGTATTGTTGTTATTCTAAAAATTCTGGTTGGAAAATTCACTCTACCTTCCTTAGGTGTAGAGACTTTAAAGCCTCCAAACATAAATTTTGATACCTGCCAGTCCAGATACATTTCACTTTGGCTTTATTAAACCATATAAGAGATAACATGGAGGACCAAAGCTCTTGCAAAATTAAATGTTTAGACATTTTTAAATTAACTAAAAACTCTTAAGGTCGATTCACATACTTGGACAAAATGGTCCTGGACAAAATGTCCAACCGGCTCTAGCTCTGTCCCCTTAAGTGCTAGGACCACGGCGTAAAGTGATTGTTGTAGCCGCCGTTAAGACGCTTCTTTTGACACCCCTCCCAGGTCCGAAGCCCTTAAAATGGCTGAGCTAGAGCGTTTGTCCAGGCTGTCCTGAGGCCCTCGAAATTCTGTCCAGATGTCCTACCGCCAAATAAGCCATCTGCTTGTCGCGGCGGGTGTCAAATCGTGATCTACATTTGATTTTTAGATAGCACGCAAGTTTTCAGCCTCTTAGCTGCTGTTTTGGCCGAGTTAGACCACTTGGACACTTTTTGAGGGGGTCATTTTTTTCGATATTTATTTTTTTCTGAGCCACTCGAAGCAGCTAAGGGTTGTAAAGTGCTATTTTTCAAAAGAACAACTTATTGTGAGCATACACACAAAAGTTTAGCTCGCTAGGTACATTCACTAGTGTTTTATTAGTGAATGAGTAAAGCTAGAATAGGGCAAAATTAGCGTATTTTTCTGTCCAGGGTCTGTCCAGGGGGTTTAGTTTAATTCTTTGGGCTTAAACTATTTTTCCTGAATAGCCTAGACCATAAAGTTTCAGACAAGACCAAAACGAGCCCTGTAGGTTGAGTCTACGATTTGTGACCGGTCTTTGAGTTTCCCGAGTCATACATGCCTATGCGGAGAAGGGGGCAAAAATATTAAAATCAATAAAAAATTTAGTTTTCAAGCTAGAGAAGTGGTTTTGGGCATTTTGGAAAGCAAAAATTAAAATACATCGAAAAAAAATTTTTAAAACAATAATCAAAATACATAACATAAATAATATATAATGTAATTATAATAACGTCAATAAGACTTATAACATTTTTTTTCCTATGTATTTTAATTTTTGCTTTCCAAAATGCCCAAAACCACTTCTCTAGCTTGAAAACTAAATTTTTTATCGATTTTAATATTTTTGCCCCCTTCTCCGCATAGGCATGTATGACTCGGGCAACTCAAAGACCGGTCACAAATCGTAGACTCAACCTACAGGGCTCGTTTTGGTCTTGTCTGAAACTTTATGGTCTAGGCTATTCAGGAAAAATAGTTTAAGCCAAAATGTTTGAACTAATCCCCCTGGACAGACCCTGGACAGAAAAATACGCTAATTTTGCCCTATTCTAGCTTTACTCATTCACTAATAAAACACTAGTGAATGTACCTAGCGAGCTAAACTTTTGTGTGTATGCTCACAATAAGTTGTTCTTTTGAAAAATAGCACTTTACAACCCTTAGCTGCTTCGAGTGGCTCAGAAAAAAATAAATATCGAAAAAAATGACCCCCTCAAAAAGTGTCCAAGTGGTCTAACTCGGCCAAAACAGCAGCTAAGAGGCTGAAAACTTGCGTGCTATCTAAAAATCAAATGTAGATCACGATTTGACACCCGCCGCGACAAGCAGATGGCTTATTTGGCGGTAGGACATCTGGACAGAATTTCGAGAGCTTCTGGACAGCCTGGACAAACGCTCTAGCTCAGCCATTTTAAGGGCTTCGGACCTGGGAGGGGTATCAAAAGAAGCGTCTTAACGGCGGCTACAACAATCACTTTACGCCGTGGTCCTAGCACTTAAGGGGACAGAGCTAGAGCCGGTTGGACATTTTGTCCAGGACCATTTTGTCCAAGTATATGAATCGACCTTTATACTTAAAAAACTTTGTGGTTTTCTTAAAACTTAGTTCCGAACAGATTTTTTTTAAGCTGCCAGTCTAGATAAGTAAAAATGTATCGTTCATATTTCATTAAACCTTAGCCGAATGGTCCTGCCTCTACTTAGCAACTACCTTTTGCGAAAGAGCCAATTTCATATTTCTTAGTTCAACCATGTCCTAGTCTAGACATTATGTTTGAAGCTTGTTTAATACAACTTGTAACTATAACTAAGCCTTTTTGGCGAGTTCGAATTAAATAACAGAGATCAGTTTTCGTTTCAGAAGTCAGTAAAAATTTACAGTAGAATTCGCGTAAGAGCAATCTCAGGGGAGAAGACAAACTAATTGATACAACGCGAACTTTATATTAGACGAACTCAATTTCATGTAAAATCGATAGAGACGGGAGAATTCGTGTATGTTAGACGAAGTTTGTATTACGCGAATTTATCTTACGTGAACTCTACTGTATATTGAACATTAGAAGAAAAAAATAATCTTTTTTAAATGTTTCTTCTCTTCAGTAAGTACATATAAACCAATTATGCAGTCTCGTGTCATATTTAATAATGGTGTCATATTTAATAATAATATTTAATTATGGTTAAGAAAAACCTAAAGTTATTTTAAATTTTAAACGTTAAGTTTAATTTTAAAAATAAAAACCCGAAAATGGCCCCTCTACCCGTTCACTTCTTTTAAGGACAGTCTCTTATTTGCCCAGTAGCAGAATGAATACTGAAGTTTTTGCTTGAAACGGGTTAAGGGGACTCAATATGACTTAATGAGTTCAACATTTTGGAAGATGGGTGAGTTGATAGCCAGTTTGAAGTTCAATTTCCATTTTTTTATATTTTGGACCAAAAGAGCTGAACTGAATTACATTTTTGAAGCA
The DNA here is from genome assembly GCA_963930915.1 of Forcipomyia taiwana. Classification (NCBI taxonomy): domain Eukaryota; kingdom Metazoa; phylum Arthropoda; class Insecta; order Diptera; family Ceratopogonidae; genus Forcipomyia; species Forcipomyia taiwana. The sequence continues at coordinate 234,170 of CAWVOI010000024.1, read as the reverse complement.
TTCCGAGTCTAGGTCAGTGTGGGGCTGCATCGTAAAAAACTCCTATTTTCGCCCTAGGTGTCATCGAGCGAAAGAAAAAAGGGCCCATTACTGCAATTCCCAGCGCTAAAATTACCTTTTACGGCCCAGCGGAGCCCAAGTTTCTCCCAGTCTAGCTGAATGACTTCGAGTTTTGCAACGGCATTGTGAAGTCAAGATGTTTCACATAGAAGTTAACACCTCAGAGACACCCGCTGGAAGAAAGTCTATGATTAGCGACATTTAATTAACTTTTATTACTAAATAAAACAAGGGAACGCGGAACGAAACACTTGGAACCTTTTGTGCTGAGCACGATAATGAGAAGCTTTTCAATTACCGCACCCGCCCATTGCGGCATGTATTGGTACGTGACGACGGCAAAATTATGGTGTTTGATGTACGCATTTATTAACGAAATGTGGGAAAACACGCACAACCGAACCCAAACAAGCACGGGGATTAAAGGCACATTAACACACAGGCTATCATTCAAATGGATCTCCGTACTTTATTTTTAATTTTGTTAATCTCTCGGCAATCAAATTAATGCTATTAAGTGAATCAATTACACTTATTCGGCTTCGGCTCAGTGCACAAAAGGAAGCGGGGACGCGTCTACATTCCGCAAATTCCGCCCGATTTCCTCGAGTCTGAGCGCAATGAAACCCATGTGAGCTCCGAACTCGAAAATGCAGGCGCAGGTGAAGAACAGGTGGGCGTTGGTGGTGAAGACGTTTATCAAATTCCTCCAGGACTCGAACTTGATAACCTCCATTTCAATCTGCTTGATGAAGGAGCTCCAGAAGTAGGTCGTGTAGAGAACTGCCAGAAGCGTCACGAAGATCATGTACTTCCAGGAAGGAAGACAAAGGGCGCCTCTCAAATCAAAGAGTTGGGTTCTGGCGACCCCCATGAGCCTCAAGGTCTTCCTCTTCTTGAGAGTCCAGAGCCACAAAGGGATAAAAACCAGGGGCACTTTGATGATGGAAAGGACCCAGTAGATTTCGTCAATCAGGTTGGAAATGGGCGAGCTGTAGAGCACCCTAATGCTCATGTTGTTGGTGAAATCCAAGTAGATCCAGCAGTAAACGTAGACCCCGAAGATGAAGAAGGACCAGAAGAGCGTGAAAACGTTGAGTTTCGTGGTTCTGCCAATCGGGTCCTTGAAGTCCAGGCTCCAGATGTGGAAGCCACTGACCTTGAGGAAACCAACGTGGAACTGCAAGAAAATGTACTCGATTAGCTCCGACGAGATTCGCATGTTCAGAGTGACTAAGCGTGGCTCGGGGACAGCAGACAGGCTGTCAGCTCCATTAGCTAATTAATAAGTGACCTCTGCGGGCTATGGGGATAGCCCAAAGAGTTATAGTTCCTAGAGTGTATTTTTTAGAACTTTGAAATATTTAGGTAGTTTCCTGGGAATTCGATTCCGTTCATAATTTTTCTTAGTCTTAGCTTCATCGACATCAATGGGTTAAATACGCTGGATTATAAAATATTTTTTCTCTTGACAAAAACGTTTCTTTTGGTTTGAGAAGCTCGATTGAATCTCATAAGTGATAATCACAGACTACTAAAGTACCTAGGCACCCAGATGGCAAAAGTATGTAGATTTTGTTCGAAAAGTGGATCCAGCTGGGAACCGTTGGAATCTCCTCTAAAAATGTGAAAAGGCAAATATAGGGACTTTTTCCCTCAGATCTACCGTTTTTGAGATATTAACCTTCAAAGTTTGACTTTTTGGCATCTTTTATAGGAGGAGTCAACTTCGAACGACCAAAACTAGCTTATTGTTCAAGGTTTCGGGCTAATTTTTTTTTGTAGTATGTTTAGGCTGTGACTTATTGGAAAAAATATAAATTTAGGGAAAAAATCTAAAATTACATTGAAAAAAAAATACTATTTTCACCGAAAATTCACTTTTCTCATAAAGTAGCGTAGAGCCGCTGCGCTACAAAAGGCTGGGCTCTAATATATAAGATAGAAGTCAAGTCAAGGTATCTGAGGTACAAAGGGTTTCTCTCGATCTAGTGCACTTCTCACGAAATCGGGGTTAAGTGTGTAAATTATGAATTTTCAATAAAAGTGACAATGAACATTAGATTCATTTTTCAACTTTTATGATAAAAAATGCAAAAGTAGCCTTTAAAATTTTACTTTGTACCTCAACTGAATACCTACTATCTAGACGGAGTACCTCAAAATAAACAAATCGTGAAAAATTTTACTCGTACCGTTTCAGTCCAAAAGTAAATGTTTAACTCACCTTTGAGTCCAACGGTGCCCAACTTAACCCAGTTTTCCAACAAATCTCACCAACTTTTGCAATGTGGGTGTCTAGGTACTCTGGTAGTCAGTAATGATAATCTATATAACATCTGATTGCAATATTAAACAACTATAGTGACTAGAAACGGTATACTTTTAGTGCTGAAATCTCCACTAATCATTATTCGGAAAATATTTGGCTCGTGATCATGAATTTCATGAACACTGAACTAAAGAGTCAAGTTGACCAGAGGTGAAGCTTAGAAAAATTATGAAGGACCCCATAATTTCTTGTGTTGAAATTTTCCAGCTTGAGGATAATTCTCAATTTCCCACCAAAATGAAGCCACTGTCTGGGAACTAAACCCCTATGTTCAATCCAAGCTCATATCACTATCAGGAACTGAAACTACCTGAATAACACACGCTGCATTTCATTCCAGGGAAACACTAGTACTGATAGAAATGCGGTTCGATCAACAAGCTCTCTGCAAGGGGTTCAAAAATGTTTTCCATTTTGGGTTCCTCACGCTGATTGGGCTGAACATCTGGAAGCGGCATACTCGAGCCAAATACCACCTCTCCAAATTGGCGGTCATCTGGAGCGCTCTGCTATTCGGTGTTTTAGTGTATCTCAAATTCATCTACCTTGAGCCAGAGCCATCCTTGACGCTATTTTTCAATACCAAAATTGCGATTTTAACCGAATTCTTCTTCAGAAACGCAGCTTTCTTTAGGATTATTGCGGTATTTGCATCTGTATGGCTCATGGCTTACTTCAAGAAATCATTCCTGGACACCATTTTGGAGGTTGAGGAGAAAATGAACAACCTCTTTGTGAACACCGGCTCCTCTTCGTGGAGAGAAATGGCATCCGCGGTCTTGCTCTTCAGCATTTACATCATCTGGTTCATTCAGACCATTATCGGTCTCAAGGAGATAGGGTTCTTTGAAGTCATGTCGTATCAGAAGGTTCTAAATGCCATCGCTAACCTCGTTCAGTTCATAGCTTGCACTGCGTGCATCGTGGAGATTTTCGCTTGGACAATGTTCCTCGGATTCCAGTTCCAGAGAGTATCTGAGAAACTAGGCATGTTTAATTGAATAAAAAATAAACAAACAGTCTGTGTTTTATTGGGAGGCAGGAAATGGAAAACTGCACGAAACGTATTATTTTACAGTGAATTGGATCTCCCCCAGGCCAGTTCGTGTAATGAACTTTCCACGTGGCTTTCCCTCTGGACTGAACTATATGCACACGTGTCACGAGCCGATGCAGAGGTGGAACTGGAGTTAGGCCTAATATTTGCGGCGTCTTGTAGACTTCATCGACTCAATTCTCAAAATGATCTCAATGGAAAATTAATGTTTTTTCCAATGTAAAACTGAGCTTAAACTTAAAAGGTTCAGGCTTTTTGGTCTCCCTTAGTACGAGGTTGCAGTTCTTAAAAGTGCCCAAAAATCACCAGAGTTTCTAAAAACTTTTAACGTTTTTATACAATCTTACGTCTGATTCGGGAGAAATAGGTGGCTTTCAGGCGGCCATACTAAACATTCTTTAAACTAGAATGTCAGAACGCTCACATTTATTTCAGAAACTGCCAAATCCAGAGCCTCATAGAGCCTCAGAAACTTAACCACAGGGCTTAAAACAAAACCCCAAGACCAGGAAATGTCGCTTCCCCCTTGTTTACACCTCTGAACTTCGGTGATTCAACTCCCTACCAGAGCTACAGTTCCATTCAAAATGCAGGTGAAAAAGCTGCTCTTCGAAAAGCTCCACTGGAAGATCATCTTCTGCGTCTTCTCTGCCCTGGGTCTGAACATCCTGAGTCGAGACAGATCAAGAGTCTCGTTTGTTGCCGTTGTCTGGTCCGTGCTCGTCTTCCTGAGCATCTACGTGCTGCCCGAGACCCTGAACGAGAGACCCAAAAGCATCGTTTCGGCCTACTCCAACACGATGGTCTCCAAGCTACTCGCGGAAGTCATCAACTCTCTCATCCACATCAAGTTCCCGGTCGTCTTCGGAGGAGCCTGGGTTTGGTGCCGAAAGAGACAGGCCGTGTACGAGCTGATCAGGGTCGTGAGTGCCAGGAGGAAGAAGGTCATCCGAGAGGGCTCCCGCTACTGGTTCAAGTCCCTGGCTGCCCTGGGTCTGGGACTGCTCTTCTATGCTCTTTACCTGGGAAAGTCGCTCATCACTCTGTTGCAGGTTCGCACTCTCATCCAGACCATGCTGCGCTTCATGTCCTTCTTCTACGTCTTTCTGTGCATCCTCGAGCTCGTGCTCTTCCTGGGCTACATCGGGCTCCGTCTGAACGAAATCACGAGACGACTTCGGGGCCTTGAGGGCCTCCAACTACCTTTTCTGCCCTAAATAAAACACCTCTTCACACACCTGTACTTTGAAAATCGATAGCTTCCGTGCCAACAAGGTCAGAGAGCCTGAAGCCTAGCTGCGCTCTGGAGCTTGTCAGTTCCCCGCGACATGCGACGAAAGGTAGAAAAGGCCTTCTGGTTCCTGGCGACTAAATTTTTCCCCCTTACTGGCGTCCAGATTCTCCAGCTACATGACCGCAGAAGAGTCTTCAGGCCTTCAATCCTGGCCCTCAGCTGGTCCATCCTGCTGTTTGGCCTCCTCATCTACAACAGCTGGTTCTCTGACCTGCAAATCTCCGTAGAAAGCATCGTGTCTTCGAAGATCTCGCACATAGCCGATACAGCCTTGTCCTTTATTCACGAGATAAAGCCCTTTGCCGTTTTTCTGCCTACCTGGATCTTGTTCTGGCAGAAACGCAAGGCCTTCGAGTCCCTCATGGAAGTAAGCGACTTGCTTCGATCAGTAAAATCTGGCCCCCGAGACGTCAGCCTGCCGTGGATGCTCTGCATTCGTCTCGTAGCAACTGCAGTGTCCCTAACTCTATCGCTGGTCTGGAGTCTTAAGGTCTTCTTGAGTCTCCGGGGGCTCGTCTACTTGGATGACTGGAGCTCAGTCGTGGATTACTTCAAGATGACTGCGCCCCAGATCTTCGCCAGGATCGCCTTGATGGAGAAGATCTGCTACCTGTTTTTCGCTTCGGTCTGCTTCGACAACATCCTGAACCAACTTAAGCGTTTCAGAATCAGGAAATATTGAAATAACCCCACTCATTTCACTTCTTTGATTGACCGGCACGAGTTTAATGAAGTAAATTGGCTCTTGCGCCTTGACTGGTTTTGAAATGTCGCCATACTTATATTTGAGGGTGCTATTTGTCATCGTTCTATTTTATGTCCTGTTTAAGTTTTCAAAAATAAATCAATTAAAAATTTTACTGGAAATTATCTGCTTTAAAGAGATTCTAATGTTACTGGAAATCAATGAGAGTCTATTGAATTGAGTAAGACAGAAGATGCAGGAAGGGGGAACTTCTTCAAAACTTGTTTTGAACCTAGAATTTTTCACGGGTCCTTTTCTACAGAAGATTCTACAGATTTTGTCATATAACTATTTTTGCTACCTTTCAGCTTTGAATGCAGTAAAATGAATTGGAAAAAATATAATGCTTTTTCCTTAAGGAGAGGTTTGGGTAGTTTTAGTTCACCCTAAATATTAGAAAAAAAATTCTAACCCTCCAGGGGACCCAGTTCAGCTCTCAGGGCACATTTTCAACTCCAACGGCCTTCTAATTGAGATCACCCAGTCACAACTGACACGTGCATCCTTTTTATGTAATTGAAACCTCGACTTGATACTGTGGAGCTTCCCTCCGTTTCAGTCGTAATCAAAATGGCACCGGGTGTAGAACAAGCCTTTTGGTTCATCGTGAGTAAAGTGCTCCCTATTTCCGGAATGCAAGTGTGGCAACGAGACTCCGGAAGTGGTAGATTCCTCCTCTCTTGCAAGACTCTTATCTGGGGCCTCGTCCTTTTAGGACTGCACTTGAGCATCCTCGGCTACTTCAGTTCCAATTTCTTTGAGCTTTTGGTGAAAGAAAACCACACAGTAATAAAAATTACCGGTTTGGTCAAGGCGCTTATGACACACTACAGAATGGTAATAGTTATGGGAGCATCACTGGTCCTGTGCCGCCAGAAACGACGACTTTTTCAACATCTAGAACGAGCTTCGGAGGTTCTAAGGACACTGCCTCTTGGGAATTTTTTACCCTGGAACGAGATATTCCTTGGAATCTTTCTTCTGGTTTTCGTTATGTTTAAGCTGGCCTCCTACGTTGCAAAGATTGTTGGCTTAGCTGGAACGATATATAAGTTCAGGACGCCTGCAGAAATATTTGAGTTTGTTTTCGATACCACAAATGTAATGGGGAAAATTTTCTGTGACTTGGAGTTATTTTTGTTCCTGGGTTTCATTTGGACTTGCCTGAGTGGAATGCATAGAAGGCTCACAATATTGCGTAGAGCTGAAATTTTACTAGCTTAATGTGAGTTATGCTTCTTCGTGTTAGAATATTAATTCAAATTAAATTAAACCAATAACAGCCCGTTTGTTTGTTTTTATGACCTTCAAGGTTTGGAATTGTCGTCAGTGGACTGCACATTGAGCATAGACTCTCATCTTTAGAGGAGCTGGTTCAAATAAAGTTTCAGTGAATTTTTTGGAACTCTAAACAACTCTACTTTAATTAGTAACAATTCTTAATATATTAATAAAAAGTTTTAATTAGTCTCGTTGTCTTGGTCTGAGAAGAAAAATAAACTCAAATTTGTTAAGAGCTTGAGAAACTTTGGAAGTTTTATTTTCCACATAATTGACCCTTTGTGATTTAATTCTAGTTTAGCCTGCGAAGCAGTGACTTAGCCTGGTTTTTCGGTCAAAGTCGACCGTAAAGATTTAATCAATCCAGGGGCCAATAACAGTATTTACTGATTTTTCCAGGGACACAGCAATAACCGGGTAAGTCTTGGGTCCCTCGCTCTGATTTCCCTCAAGGCTCTGATTTGAAATCTTTTAATGTAATTGAATAGGTTTCATAACTGAAAAGCCCCTAGCCTTTCATAAACTCAGTTCTCTTCGAAATGCCTTCGAAAGTGGAGAGGTTTTTTTGGCTCATTATCAGAAAGGTCCTGCCTGTTTCGGGACTCCAACTCTGGCAGCAAGACCCAAGCACCAGAAGGTTCCATCTCTCCCGCAAAACCCTCGTCTGGGCTTTGCTGCTCTTCGGAATCTACCTTTTCGTCATTCATTTCTATTGGCACGAGCTGATGAGTACCAACCAGAAGAACCCGAAGTTGATGATTGTCCAAAACGTCGCAGATGTGATCATGACTTTCTTGCTTCACTACAGAATTGTCATAGTTTATGGAGCTTCGTTGGTATTTTTTCGGCAGAAAAGACAGTTTCTGGAACATTTAGACAGAGTTACGGGGCAATTGGGGCTATTGGCTTCAGACAGCTGCCTGTCGTGGGTTGAGGTCTGTCATGGAATCGCGTTTTCGCTGACTCTACTGCTGAGAGTGGTCGTTCAAGTCTGCAAGAGCTTCGATATTTCCAGATTCGCGTATGGATTTGAGACGTTTAAGGGCATCATGATGTTTCTTCTGGACAACGAAAATATGTTCTTGAAGCTCTTCTGCTCGCTTGAAATCCTGCTGTTCTTTGGTTTTGTTTCAAACTGCTTCAACAGACTAGACAGAAGATTAGAAGATCTTATTGTTTAAACTACCTTTGACTCAAATATATTGTTTTGTGATTCTGAACGCTCTTCTTGGATAAAGTTTTCTAGAGAGGCTGAAATTTGTGATCCATTTTCTTAGATTAATCTTTTATTGTACCCAATAATCCAAATTTTAAGCCGTTCCAAGTCCTGCTTTTGAATTACTTTTCCCAGAATTTCTCTTATTTCAGCCTCCAATGTTCCAATTTGTCGCAGTTTGGCAGTTCAGCGTTATGGTCAGCCTGCTTTAGACCCTCAATATTTAAGAAGAAGTTCAACAAAACCCTTTCAAGGTTTTTTTTCCATGACAGTTGGAAGTTATATTTCATTATTTTAGAAGGCTTCTAAATTATAGCCTCGAATTGAATTCCCTTGGAACCTTCTTGTTCATTTGAAACCCATATAAGTAATGGAATCGAGGTTATGATGGAGCCAAAACCTTAAGCCATCTCAGTCTTCACCGTAATGTCATCCAAAGTGGAAAGGATTTTCTGGTTCATATTCGGAAACGTTTTGCCTGTCCCCGGGCTCCAAATATGGCAACGAGATCCAGCCAATGGCAAGTTCAGGCTCTCCCTCAAGTCACTCATCTGGACCTGCCTTATTCTTGGACTCCACGTGTCTCTTCTTTTCTTCATTGGTACCGAAGTGATCAGGACTAACCAGGAACGAGACATTGTCCGCCAAGTTGTGGACACGGCCATGAAGTTCCTCTTTTACTACAAAACGGCCATGATTTTAGCAGCCTCTTTGGCCCTTTGTTTGCAGAAACGCTCTGTTTTCGAGCTGCTAGCTAAGGCTTCGGGGCAACTTAAGCCGATTACATTGAAAAATTATTCATCCTGCACCGAGTTCTGCTTCGGATTCGCGTTCTTATTGTGCTCTTTATCGAAGCTGGTCCTCTGCTTCTACGATTTTGATAATCGCTTCATGTGGGAAGGAAAATTGCATGTAGTGCTGAACATTGGATTCACTGTGCTGAATATTTTCTACTTTCTGGAGCTATTACTGGTTTGGGGATTTACCTCCAGCAGCTTCAACAGAGTGGAGGGAAGGTTGCAGGAACTTTAAAGTGTGAGCTGTATTTTGAATAAAGTTCTGCACAAAATTTTAATTTTCCGATTATTACGACTTAGAACAGAGCTTTCAGGTCAAATTTCATTGGCTCTTTAATGAAACAAACTCAAATTTAAATTTGAATCGGCCTCAATTTCAATCAGCTTACATTTATCCTTTTACTGAAAACCAACCTAGAGAAGAAGAACTTAATTCGCAAAATCTCTTCAAGATATTAGAGGGGGAACTTGCGTTTCGAAAGCAGTAACGCAGATAGAAAGTCGTCTCTCCTGGGTCAAAGTCTGTTCGAGAGCTACGTACTTCTACGAGTACTTTACACTGCTCAGCAAGAAGGCAACCTGATGAACTCCAGAAATTACTATCATCAAGTTCTGCGGCTTTGTGGAGCTCCTGCCGCTGTACGGGCTCATCTCAAATGGCTTCTACAGGCTGGTCAAGGGATTGCAGCAATTGTTGAGTCTAGAACCGTGAATAAAAAGTAAAAACAGCAATTTCGATGTTTATCTCATAATCCCCCGGTAACTCCCTGGCAGGTCACGTCTGCTGCAGAAAAGCCATTTCCCTCTCGCAATTGCCTTCTGCCTGTTAACTCAAAAATGCATGAAACAGTATTACATCCTTTGTAGCGTCGCAAATGCGCTTTTAACTCCCCCCTCCTTCCCTTTTGCCGCCTTTTGAAGCATTTTGTTTCACGAAAACACTGCAGTTCTTTCAGCACTTTACCCTTTTTGTCACCCACTTTGCAGCCCTTTTTACTTCGACATCGACAAAGCAAATGTGCAGCTCTGAATATTTAAAAGCTCAAATTCCTCGCTCCAATTTGAATATTTCCCTGCTCAAAATGGACGACGCTGACGCGATTATTGGCAATGCGGCGACCATTGCAGCCCTCCAGAGTGTGACAACAATTCACATTCGCAGTAAATTAAGTCAGACACACAATTTAAAATCTAATTTAATCCGTACTCAACTTAATGCCCTCGTATGTTGTATATATCAGCCTCAAAATCAATTTCCCGGGTTGGCTTCAAGCTTATTTCATTCCACTGTGAATTGCTCTTTGACTTTGTTTTAAAGCAACAAGCTTTAAGCCTTCGGGTGAACGAGTTTCTGGACCTGATTTAATCAATAAGTTGTTTATCCCATAATCCTAAGTAGTAATCTGGGTTTTAAGGTTCGTTCACATGTTACGTGTACTTTGACCAACCCCCTTCTCTGTCACGGGTTGTTCTATATACTTTTATGGCCATTTCAAGCAGCAACAATTCTCCGTCCAACCTTAGACTCGTACTCGATGGGACTTTAAAAATTTTTTATCACTTATGTTATTTGGTCCTGTATTAAAATTAAAATCGGGTTTTTTCGTCTCCAGATTTTTTTTCGGTTTTTAAGGTTGAAGGGCTTAAGTCTCAGCAAGTGACACTTCGGGGGTCAAGAAATTTCTTCTTCAAAGGTTTCCAAAAGATCTTCTTTGATGCCCAGACCTAGATACAAATTACTAGAGTCTTATGTTGGCTAATGAGTCCCGAAACTTATGAACCCTCGGGTCCTCATACGCCGTGCATGCGTATTTACAAATGTTGACCCAATTTATCGGCTGAAAGCTGGAATTCCGGGAGAGAGCGAGGGGACCGTCGCAGCGCTCTACACACATTATTTGGTAATGACGATAATGGTAATAACATTAAAATTGGACAACGTACAACAATGTTTTTGGGGTGCTCTCTGACTAAAATCATAGGCTCGCCGCGTGTCGATGGCCACATAGCTGCAATTGTTGCTGATTAAATTAGTTAGTGAGCCATTTTATTACACATATTGGTCCGGGAGATACAATCGAGTGCAGTGTGTGCTTCGGAATCCCCCCCAGGGATCGCAGTCACGCTATCAATGACCACCGCTCCGGGGCTCGGGATATTCAACAGCACCTCTTGATCGATTAGTCGGAAAATGAACTTGACCACTCTAACTCGCGTCCACAAGCTGTGGCTCTTCCTGGCTCTCTGCGTTGCGGTGCTCGTCTTCTATTGCGTTTTGTGCGCCCTACCCCTCGAAATCAACTCCAGTCCCACTTTTCATGTAAGTTATTTTTACTTTGGTCACAGTGTTTATTGACTTTGGTGTGGAAGGTCAAATAGTTTTGAGATGCATTTTTTCAAAAATTCACCATTTTGAAGTGTGATAGTAGTGATTTTGAAGTAGTTTTCCCGAACTTCCTTTAGAATCTCCATTTATGAGACTCAGGACGGCTTAGAATACGAGGTCTAGGACTCTAGAGAGTGGTTTTTGGGATTTTGACGTTGGTTCATGTCACTCAAAACCCAATCGTCCCAAACAAAACTCACTGCATGAGAAGGTTTTCTATTTGATTTTTGACAGTCCTAAAAATTGTAGACTTGAGTGAGTTATTCGAATATTTTAAGAATTTTTCTGACTGAAAATATTTAAAAATAATGTTATTTTGCGATTATTAGGACATTTTTGAAATAAAATGAATGAAAATATAGGCTACTAAAAATAGAAAATTAAAATAGGTCATTTTAAAAAATTATGAACTAACACAGATTTTTCATTTTATTTATTTTATCAAAACAAGACAGCAGTTTCAAATTTTAGCCCGGGAAAAGTTTACTTCGTCGCTTCATTTAGCAAAGAAGAAAACAGAAAAACCCGGTTGTCCAAAAGATATTTTCAAGCAACATGGAGGACAGAATACAAAGAACCAAAACACCCACAGTTTTTCTTTAAATCAAAGTTCAACTCTAAGTTCTAACCTTTAAAATCGTAATTATGCTAAGAAATTAATTTTCGCTTCGACACTTACTCAAAGATCAAAAACTAAAAACTGATAAATGAATTGAATTTTTTTAGCTTATCAAGAGCACCCCGGTCACGCTCAAGGTCAACTTTGGATTCAAGTGGAAGCAGATACTCTTCACACTTTCCCTCCTAGCCGTCATCCGGTTCCACAAGGAACACTTTCAGGTCTGTGTGACACTCTTCATTACCGTCAAGGGCAGATTTGAGAAACTGAGACCCATTCCCACTCGACCCTGGGCCTTCTACCTCTACATGGCCTTCTTCATTGTCGCAACTTTAGTGTATTTTGGCATTTACACTAAGAAGCTCTTGCAAGTTTCGGCTTCCCAGAATAGCAAGGGCAAGTCCCTGCGCTGGCAGGGGATCTTTGTAGCCTCCCCGTACTTTGGGCACGTTATCTTGCTCCACATTGTGATCCTGACGGGTTTCGTGACCTGGTATATGGAGAAAATCGGTCGTTTCTTCAACGCCCTTGCTGCTGCCTCGAAGGCCAGGACTGTTAAGTGACTACTCAGAAATATACACTAAATATTTCATCAATGGAAATGATTTACACCTTTGATCTCTTTGAAAGCGTCTATAATTAGCTTTTCCTGCCTGAAATCGTTACCTGCATCGTTACCTGATTTTTTTCCGTTCATCCAGTCACTTGAACGCCTTCAGATCGTTCGGATTTACGGAATGGCTTCTCGGGGGAAGGATAAAATGTGGATAAATTACGATAAGAGTCTCTTGAACCTTGGACTGGGGAAGACCACCAACCAAACGTCCTTTCTGCTATTTCTGACCTTCACAGAGGTCATTGTGCTCATAAACGAGTTTACCACGTGCCAGAAGACGAAAGAAAAGGAGACAGTCCGCGCCCTGGTGCTCGGATTCCAGGCCGTGACGGTGGCGAGCTTGATGTTTTTCAAAACCCAGCTGTTCCGTAACGAGGAGGACTTCAAAGCACTTCTAGGCTGGTGCATCGGCCTGAGAAGCAGGAACTTTGACTCCTCCAAGGCTTCAGAGAGGCTCGAAAAGTGCAACAGGGAGTCCGAAAAGCTCTTCCAGCTGATGCTAGTCCACCTGCCCATCGTGACCTTCCTCACTGCCGTGCTCCCACTAGTGATCTTGAGTCTCTGCGTGGGCAAACTGGTCCTCCCAGCGGCCGTGGAGGTCTTCTGGACGACCGAGACAGGCTGGATCGATGACTTCCTGAACTGTTTCACCCTCGTGGTCTGTATTTTCGACCTTGCGAGCGTCAAGTTCTTCATCTTCGGGATCGTCTTCGTGGCCATAAAGCACATCCTGGCGATCGTGGACGTCCTGGAGATCCTCGTCCGGAGTCTGCACTCGGTACTCTCCCGCAAAAAGTTCAACGACATCGTAAAACAGATCGTGGACCTTCACTGCGACCTCATTGAGCACCAGAACCTGCTCTCGGACCTCACGTTTCTCATCGTAATGATTTACGAGATCCTCACGTACGCAATTTTCCTCGCCATCTGGACCATTGTCCTGTTCAACCCGAGCCAGATCTTCGTGGCCGTGGGCGCTTTCGGCATTGTGGCCTCCTTCGTGGTTCTCTGCTTTCTCAATGAAAAGCTCAGTGACGCCTATGGTAACCTTAACGAAGCTCTGTACGACATAAAGTGGTACGATTTTCGAGTGGGCGAGCAGAAGGCGGTTCTACAGATCATGCGAATGCTCGACTCACCCAACCTGATGAGCGCAGGACCTGTCCACTTGCTGTCTCTGGCTCAGTTCGGAGTGTTGATGAACGACGTCTACGGGTACGGTCTGACCATAAACAGCCTTGTCAAGCCTTAGTTTAAATCAAACTTTTAAGGGACTATTCCTTGAAATTCCTTTTATTCGTTCGTTGATTTATATCAAATGGAATCTAAGTTAATTTTACTAATTTTTTTATGAAGATTTTAATTTGTAAAATTTTTTATGAAATCTTCTAAAATTTTGCTAGACGTGATAGCAAAACTATTTGCTTCAAAATCGATCCGAATCTTCAAACCTTGAAGGGACAAAGAGCGATCCGAAAAAAAATCCGAGTTTGTTTGGTTCTAAATTATCTCATCGAATCCAAACCTCTTTATTTAACACAGAAAATTTCGAAAAGACCCATCGGGTAAAAGATTGAAACACTAGTCAACAAAAAATTCCTCCGGAGCTGGTTGTATTTTCTTTCGAGGGCGTCTTGGGAAACAATAAAACAGTTGAAATATTATTAAGGGAGTCTGCCGTAGGGTTTGGGAGATAAAGGGCAAAAAGTAGTTTTTCGGACTTTCTTTACTCTAGGAGGCCGTGTGAGCTTGAGGTACATTCGATTGACCTTAATTTTATATATTTTTCTTTGTTATTAAATTTTCTTTTCGTCAAATGTACTATAAATATATCTTTCTTTCAAGATGGCGAATCTAGCAGAGTCCAAAGTTGAAAAATTGACAAATTTGGCACTACGGTCAAATTTGGCAAATTCCTCCGGGTTCCCTGTTGGGTTTGCATTCATGCTGTAGAACAATTGTAACCCTTAAATTTTATGATAAAATAAAAAAAAATTATTTGAGGTTTCCGTGACGCAACAAACTCGCGAAAAACTTTCAAAATGAGAATTTTTACCAAATTTCGTCGGTTATGGTACTTTCTACTATCCTAGAGCTCCGAAATTTCCGCTTTCCCCCCAAAATAGACCATGGCCTACAACAAAGGGGTCATGAAAATTTTTTGGTGCCATCAATAGGGGGCGCTGCTTTAGAAAAAAGGGTGATCTGAGTTATGTTGACTAGTAAAATTGAAAATTATATTTTTCAGCCGAAAGGAAGTCCAAAATTTGGAGTTTTAAATTTTTTTATTGAGTAAAAATATTATATTTGGAAACTAAGGAGGTGTATTTATCGGAAAACCTCTTGTGCAACGAGAAATCCTCTTATAATTTTCTCAGCAGCTGGAAATTTAATTATGAGTCAAAGCCTTAACTAGCTATTTACCTTGTCTGGAGCCACACAATGAGTTGTCCACAGTATTGAAAAGAGTTGTTCATATTGTATCATGTATTTTTTATTTCCAATCTCATCAACATTTTCCTTTTTGATTTTTCATTAAATTGCTTGATAGAAGACTGCTAGCTCCTATTTAAAGATTTCTTCTGTACACCTAAATTAGACTAGGAATTCGTTTGCTTAAATCTACCATCGAACTAAAAACTTTGATTTACCATTATTATATCCTTTTGAACTAGCCCTTATAGAAAATGTGCATATCACGTCTATTCATTCAACGATTCTCCGTCCATTTGCCCGAAGCAGCATCTCCTAACCCAAAACTCCAAGTGCTTTATAAAATTAAAAAACTTCTACATTTTTAATACTTTTTTTTTGTAAGAGTGTGTGAGTGTCAGTGTATAAATTGTGTCGCAACCACAACGCTTTCGAGATACCCTTTTATAAATTTCATCTTCATCATAAGTGTACTATTTATTCGTCATAATAAATGATTCATTTGAATAATTAATTGTGTATTTAATTTATCAATTAATAATGTTGCTGTCGCTTATTTTAATTAGTATGTGTACTCTCTTTTTCGGAAATATGCGAATTTTACAATATATATATTATTTTGCCATTCGGGAAGTAGGGAGGAACGTGATGGCTCTGGTGAACAAAAACACTTGATTTGGCAGTACGTGGATCGGTGTGACCCCTGAACAACGAGAGACAAACGCAACGGTGCTAAAATCGATCTAAACCATCTCAACCTTGTAAAACCTTAATTTAGAGAATTGCTTGACTTTTCACGTTTGTCGCTTCAACAGAGAGTATCTTCAAGTCTCATCGCATAGTAAAACTTATGTTCGAGTGTCTATCGTTAAAAATGTTCATATACCTTCAACTACCCTAGGTTTGACCTATTTTAGTCATCATCAATACTGGATTTTCGAGAATGAAAATCCACGTCTTTGTGAGTATTTCATGCTTCATATCAAGTATTTACCTTACATGTATATATTATGTATACGCGATAACAAAATGACAGTTCCAAGGGATGAGTGTCGTGAGGGAAAAGAGGGAGGAAGGAAGATCCAAGTCAAAGGGAAGGTCAATAAAAATATATATCTCGCCTTATTCATCCTTCTGTCAATCAGCGGGGCGCAAAGCAGCACCTTCAACAATCTACAAAAATAACGTGATGTTCCTTGTTCTGTCACACGGTCGTCTCCCGGTCGACGTGGATGTACTCGACCGGCTGGAGTCCGTGTCAGGAGGTGTCGGGGTCGAAGAAGAAGGGTTCCTTCTTGTAGTGATGGTTGTTCTTCGTGAGAGTCCCCGTGCCGCCATTCAGAACGTGCGTCTTCGCCTCCGCAGGCTTTTTTCTCTTCCTCACCAGGCCCAGGATGCAGAAGATAAGGCAGGCGGAGAGGGAGGCGGCGATGCAGCCGAGGAGGGCGAAAACGCCGCCGGGGAGCTCCATGAGGCGGTACTTGCCGCACTGCTCCTCGGACTCGTCGAAGCCGGAGGGGCAATTCAGGCGTCCTGTAGATTAAGAAAGAAGACATTTTTCAGGTCTTGTGGATTTTTGAAATTTTCTTCACTCGGAAAACTTTCCAAATTTTTACTTCTATTTTCAAGTGGTCAATTGTATTGTTTTGAGTTTTTGAGAAATGTTATGTTTAAATAAATTATTGATGCTGAGGATGACTTTAAAAGCCGAAAGCTTCATAAAAAGAAGTTTTATGAAAAATCTTGGCTTTACCCACACGAAGATTAAAATTTGAACCCTGGAAATAGTAAAAATTGCTTCAGCACTTGCTTACAACAGTGAAAGAGTCTTGGAATCTTTTAAGTTTTCTTAGTGGCAATTTCTCACATTTCATTGAATTTTCTTCCTTCGGAAGCTTCAATTGGATAAAAGCTTTAAAAGTCGACTTTTCTTAATGCTGTCTTTTTCCTTTCCAGTTCTCCCTCGTGACTACGTTTCTCCAATAATTTGCTTTATTCCAGACTAGATGGACGTAAACGCGATGAAAATAATGTTTGAGAAACTCAGTTTTCCCGAGAAAGTTCCCTGAAAGAGCCTCAAACTCGACTTTGGGGCACAAAGTTGGGGTAAACAATTTTGTCCGGGAAAACAACCACCAGAAAACAATGCAACTTCAAACTACAACCCATGGTGATTTAATAAAATCGCTTAACAATTGTAATTAGTTCTGGGAAAATTGGTGGTAGAAACAATAGAGATAAAAATACATAGAGTGGAAACACTCATAATTTTTCAAACAAACTCGCCCTAGGGATTGTCAAACTTGACAGTTTCAAAGCAATTTGACAATTCTCGTATTTCCACTCTATACTTTTCTATCTCTATTGTAGAAACTCTCTATGTAGAAAATTGTGATTTTCCGACCCTCAACTTTCAACTCTGCTTTCATTTTAAATAAATTAAAGAGCTCTTGCAACTCGCAGAATTTAATTT
The DNA here is from genome assembly GCA_963930915.1 of Forcipomyia taiwana. Classification (NCBI taxonomy): domain Eukaryota; kingdom Metazoa; phylum Arthropoda; class Insecta; order Diptera; family Ceratopogonidae; genus Forcipomyia; species Forcipomyia taiwana. Next base: position 216,861 of record CAWVOI010000024.1, on the reverse strand, counting down.
GTGAGTTTGTGTTAGACATGTTCCCGTCTGATGGTATAGTATGACCTAAGTTTCATCCACGTTTCAATACAAAAACAGGCTCGAAAAAGTTTGCTAGGTGAGTTGTGGGTTATCGAAGCAACTGGAGAATTTTCCGCATGAGTTCCTTGTGTTTGTGTGATTTTACTCAGTAAGGGATGGAATTTTTAAGAAGACCGACCGGCAAGAAAGTTCATGGAAAAGTCCAAAAAGTACTTACCGTCACACCATAAGTTCGCGCCAATGCAAGCGTCTAGCTCGGGACACTTGTACTCGCACTCATCCATTCTTGGGTACAGGCCAAACTCGTCAAACGTCTCGTTGGCCGTGTAATTGGTCTGGATGTCTAGCTGTTGAATGAGCGAGGCCTTCGTGCGCTGGATCTCGAGCCAAGTAAATGCGATCTGCCCATTCTCGCGATTCACGGCCTCCAGGACCATCGTCACGGGCTTGCTGACCCCGTTGCTGCCGAACACGCCGGCGCTCATCCAGTCCTCGCTGAAAATGTGCAGGGCGGTGGTGCGGGAGCCGGGAAGAGAGGGACAGATGACTCGCAGCATGCGCAGGGGTCGTCCGGAGTAGATGACGAGGCGGTTCTTGGTGGGACAGCGCGCCACGTCGTCAAGGAGGGGCTGTGAGACGGGCAGGTAGGTTCCCCAGGTCTGGATGAAGAGGCTGCTGTGGACGTCAGAGGCCTCTAGGACCCACGGAACGCCGTCGCAGCTGGCGTCGGCTCGCTTGAGGGGCCACTCGATGGACTCCTCGCCGCCGTCTCCCCGCAGCTTCGTCTGACGTCGACAGTCCGAGACCTTGATAAACTCGTAGGACGCGTGGAAGTAGATGTTCTCGAAGTCCTCCGAGACGTTGAGACGTGTCACCTGGAAGCGAAGAGTAATTTTTTAACCTTTTGATTTTTTTATGCCCGAAGACCAGTTGTTGTTCTTGTTAGGAGTCAAAAGAAATACTATTTTTTCCATTTTAGGGCTTGAACCTTTTCTACGGCATTATGATAAACTTTGGGTCCTTACTTAACGCAGGTTAGGTTTAAAAATGTGAGATTTAAACATGTAAATATTTTATTTCGAAAGATTTTATCTTTGAAGCGCCGATTTAAATTGAATTCAGACATGAAAGGTCAATTGAAAAGTTGTTTATTTCGGTTTTGGTCAAGTTTTTGAGTCTGTGCGGCTCTCCGGGCGATTTCGGTAAATCAGACGTGCTGAGGGAAGCCCAGAGAGGGCTCCTAAAAGGACAAAGGAGGAATCCAGACTCCCAAAAGGCCTCAAAAAGCGGCCAAACTGGGCAGGTGTGAACTCCACATCTAAATCGCAATATAACTCTGAAACGGTTGAGCCTAGGAAAATGATAGAGGGCTTTTTGGAATGAGAAAAATCAGTTCTAAATCCTTAAACCTTTAGTATGCTTTTTCGATTCGAGGTATGGGTGATTTTATAATCAATTTTTAACAATTATTGAATCAGCCATATCTCGTATCAAAAAAGCTTGCTAGAAGATTTAAGCTAGCTGATTTTTCCTTTTCCATCAAGCCCTCACTCGGCTTTCGAGATGCCAGGGTACAGAGTTATGACGAGATTCATATTTGTACAATTTGTATGGGATTGACGGAAAAAGCTATTTTCAAATCGAATCACAACGCATGTCTGAATTTTATTTAAATCTTCTTCTAAACGAACATCTAGTTTTTAATTAATTTAAAACCCAAAACACCGTTTTTTGGGAGAAGTTTTTTGGTTTTTAAAGTCAATTAGAACCATGTGTTCGTTGAAAACTCTTAAGACATGCCCAAATCAAAGCTGCAGTAAAGAAGAAAGAGCCAAGATATTTTAAACCGAATTGTATTGAAACCTTATTGTTCCTCTTTACTTTGACTCTCTTTACTTTACTTTGACTGACTCTCCTCCTCTGGTTACGTCCCTGATTTTCTTCAAAAAATGTTAATGATAAAATTGAACAAGAGAATGCTTTGAGCCTACCTGGAAGGTTATCTCGAGCGTCTTGGTGTGAGACTGGAAGGTGATGGGGGAAGTGTACAAGCTACTGGTGTTATCACAGAAGCACCCCAGGGGGATCTTGACCTCTTTCTGGGGCACGTCGAAGATGCGCAGCTCGCCCATGCGCTGCATCTGGGGGTCCTCCACCTCACTCACGCACCTGGGGCGTCCAGTGTGCGGGTCTGCCTCCGTCGAGCACGCCGTGTCGCCGAAGCTGACATTGTGGAGCACGACGCGGATCCTCTCACCGACGTTGGCCTCGAATCTGTAGAGACAGGAGATGTTCCTGGCACCGCCTCGTCCGTGCAAGAAGACGTTCCGGGGACCCTGGAAGTTGCCCCGTCTCTGGCGGAAGACGCGAGAGCACAGGGGAGGTACCTCCTCGGTCTTCTTGCCGCTCCACTCGACGCCGCCCAGGTCTGTGTCCACGAACTCGTAGCGCATCTCGAACATCGTGGGGTACAGAGCCGTGCCCGTGAGCGAGTGGAACTCGATCTTCATGTCGTGTCCGGCACTGATGTAGCTCTCCAGGGGCGTGCAGCCCCTCATGGCGGGAACGGGCTCACCCTCGGAGGCCGTGAGAGTCAGGGCCGAGTGGTCGCAGAGCTTGGGGGACTCGTTGTCGTAAAACTCCGCTATGAGTCGCCTGTTCCCACTGGGTCTACGAGGGGCCACTGCGGACCGGCGGTCCGAGGCGGGGTTGTACTTGCCGCTGCTGATGACGTTGAGGATGTCCTTGTGCTTGCTAGTTCCCGGGAACTTCTTAGCATCCTCCCGCACCGGCTGGTTGAAGATGCTGTTCTTCGTGGGCCCGTAGATGTAGTTGTCGACGGGGTTCCAGGCGTTGTCCACGTTGATGCGGTACCGCTCGTTCGTGAAGGGGTTGGGGGAGGAGGCGTAGTAGCTGAATGGGGTCGTGTAGTTTTTCGGGACGCCTGTGTAGCCCGTGGGGGCGGTGACGGTGGCTACTTGGGACGGCTTGAGCGCCGGTGGGACCGTGGCGTGGATCGTGCCGGAGCTGTCGTAGATTCTGAGTCGTATAATCCAGGGTGGGATGTCGTTCTGTGGGGGAGATACAGACGAGATTTGTGAGGTTGTAAAAAGTGTCTGCAAACAGCCGTAAAAGAGACGGGTGACAATGAACTGATGGATGGTAAAGCACAGTATCCCCTAAAGCCAGACTAGATTACCAAGAATTTTTTGCATTTTGACTCTTAAAAATATTCTTATTTCTTGAGTTTGTCTTATTTTTGTAATCAATCATTTAAAAATTTAAATGTTTTCATTAAACTTTTTTATGTACCAATAACGAAAATTTTCTGGTGATAAATACGGCGATTATTTGATTACACCAACTCTTAAATTACCAGTGGGCCTCTTTGTGAAAACTCTGCCTGACAAACATACCATTTCATTCACAAAAAACTGTCAAACTCACGGTCAAATAACCCGTTAAGTGACGTTAAATAATTTATTTTTGAAATAGTCAGACCTATCATGATGGGAATTGCAGTCATTGTGTAATTATAGAGCTTAACCCATTTTCTATCAACTTTTAAAAATTTATTCCGAGCAAATTAAAAGATAAGGAAAAATTTTGAATTCATTTTCAATTGATTTCATCCTTCAACTCTAAAAATTGGCTAAATTTTTTTGACAGTCATTTTTAGATATTGGCTTATGAAGCAGAAAAGCAGCTAGCCGTTAAATTTTTCTATTTGGCCGCCATATTGGATTTTAAATTTTAACTTTCTTTCTTTTACTTTCTTTTACAATATTTAGAGTTGAGTCCGAACTATATTTTTATAGTTTTTTTTAAAATTTAACCCCATTTTTAGTGGATAAATTCTCCAAAAAATTTTTAAAAATTTATTTTTACAAATTATTCATATGAAAATTTGTTTCAACCAAAACAATCAATTTCAGGAAGTTAAACGCAGTTTGAAAATCTTGGTAGGCGTCATAAAAAACTCAAAGATAGACAAACAGACAAAGGCCAAGAAATTTCCGACTAACAGACAAAAGCACTCCAATTTTATGCTAAACAGTAATGTCTTGTAGATCCCTGAAGAGAATCGTCTGGCTATCGTGTACACGACTTGACAGACGGACAAACGTGCTAAATTTTTTTTATTCCAAAAAGATACACTTACCCGACTAGCTCCGCTCCCGCCCATTGTTGTGTTATCGGTCGTTGTGGGTTGCAATATTTGCAAATGATAGCTGGTAAATGACACCCAAATAAGGTCTGTGGGGTGGCCATGGAAGATATATGTGCAAGTCGTATTCGGTGGTAATGTGTGTCGAGGACTTAATATGCGACCCATGCGACCACGACGCATCATGAGCACTTCATCTGTAGGGAATAAATGAAGGATTTAATATCGGACGCTGGTTTTCGGAAAGGACGGCGTTCTGGGAAAGCAGCGTATTGTTTCGATTCGACGCATTTTGGTCGAGTAGCGAGCCTCTGGGAGAGGGATCTGAGCCCATAAAGTTTCAAATTTAATTTGTCCAGCGACGTCGTTGAAAGAAAACACGCCGTAAATCCTCATCGAAGCCCAGACCCGGTCTGATCCCGAGCCTTCAAGTACTAACGAGGTGAAAAACTTTTCCTGTTCCACCTCGCTGTTCCGTGTTTTGTGAGCTAGGCTCCTCTAGCGCCCCCAAGATGGATGGAATTAGAGTTTAGCCTTGCTTATAACTTTCTCAAGTTGTTCATGAATATTTTGTGAGCCGACGGACGGGCGGAGGTTGAGGCATGTTGTTGGCAGTCGCTGTGCTACGCCGAGTCGGGGAAACTTTTCGCCAAACGATGACAACAAAGCCATATTGGTTAAAATACAATAAAGAAGGGAAAACTTTTAATGTTTTCTTCCTTGAGTGTCCCATCATGAGTGTTTTCCTGTTTGTCCCCCACAGCAAATGCTTGTCTTCAACTTTCTCGGTTACTTGGCAAAAAAAACTCATGTAAATTGGGAAGTTCGCGAGTGCCTCACTGGAGAGCGTTTCGCTGGAGCTCCGGTTTCAATTGCGCTCAGGATTCTGGCCTCAAAGTTTGACAATTCCTTCTTATGATGGCCCTGGGATTTGAAAAAAAAACATCTTCTCATGAAACTTTTTTGCCACACTGAAATACAAGGCTTTTCCGGCTTCGAATATTTTTAAGAGCATTTTTAATTTACGCAAAATATTTTTGATGAAATTTTTCTGCTCTTTTTTGTCTACAAGATGTTACTCGAACCTTATTTTGAAAATCGGTTGTATGGTTCCAGAAGGTACGTTCCTCAAAAATAAAAAAACCGTCTGAATTTTGGGTTATTTGAAACATATTTTCTTTAATTTTCTTTCAGTGCGTATTTTTAAAATTTTAAACTTATTTTAGATTTACGCAATTTGCATTGAAAATTGAAGGCTGTTTTAAAGTTGAAAATTTATATACGCTCAAAAACTTCATTATTATTTTGCAGACAAACGGACTATGGAAAGTCCCGTAGAGGAGGTCAAAAAACCTCTAGAGTCATTGGCGCCAGTTTATGGCACGAATAAAGTAACGTTTTGCTCGCTTTCCCACGCTCCAGCAGCAGCTCCGCCCGCGCCGCTTGCAGATCAGATTAAAAGTTTCAGCTTATGGAAAAATAAACCGGGAGCTCTATAATTAAAAGTTGCTCCTGACGCGGCTCTTCGTCTGAGCCTGCAGAGCTCAAACTTGCCTCATTTGAGCTACATGACGTTCAAATTGATATAATTGGGTGCGAAAGACTGCAGAGCTCGCCCGAACCCGGGCGTGGGGGAGGAAAGTTTGTGTGGTGCGTGGCTATTGAACTCGATGCCTCGCCTGCCCGGGCTCGTGAGCTGTAAGTTAATCCGCCACTCGAGTGGAACCGAAGCGATGAAGTGATGAGAAGTGCAATAAAATTCCTCATACGCTCAAAAGTGCAAGGTAGTGGCAGCAGAGTAAATATTTTAGTTGGATGCAGATGGAGAAACAGAGTCTTGAGCACTCTGCCTTCGTCCTCGCTTGCATTATTGAGGGAAATTAGAGTTGCAGAGCTCCCGATCTAGATAGGATAATGGGTAATGATGATGAAGTGCCAGTGGTTTGTTTCTATCGCCGTTCTGCTTATTTTAGGCGCCTCGTTTCCGCTTGCAGAAACAATGGCGGTTAGTGAGGCTGAAACTTAATTCGGGGTAATTGAAAAATTGAATTTTCCGGCCTCTCACTGCAATTTTCAACATTCTTTAACTTCATTTGGGGAATACCGTGAGTTGGGGATTTTAATGGAAAACTAAGTGGTGCTATTGGGAAATTCTAGGAAAATTTACTACAGGCAATTTTGATTTTAAAGCGTTCACTGTTGCTCACTGACCTAATAATTGACCTAAAATTTAATCATTTTTTGGAACTTGGAAGCAAGAAAACCCAACTTCTCAAAAATCTTAAACATCCCAATACTCTAATGTATGGTCTCAGACATGTGCATGAAGGTTTTTTGTCAAAATGTATCACAAATTTTATTTTCTTCAAATTCTGACGAAACACGTTTATTTTCACCGTACCCTAAAACAAACTACGAGCTAAAACTAAGAGCTGTCCAAAGAACACGATTCAATATTTTTTTTTAGATCTTTGAGTTGCTTCTCTTCTTTAAACTGGTACCTTAGAAGATATACCAGACAATAAAAATTAAACTACAAGTTCAATTGAATGAAGCATCTACCAGATTCATTTACAATGGAAGTCCCCCTTGGGGAAGAAAAAGCTTCGAATTTCTAATTTTAAATTCTAGTGACTGAAGTCAATTTTTTTTTTTTGGAAATTGCTGGTTTTTGTCTTGGGGGCAACGTGGGAAAATAAACTCTTGCGTGATGAAATTTCCGACTAAATCGAGTTTGTGAAACTGGATCATTGTTTTGTGAAGTTTATGAAAAAACTACCCGAGAAAACTTCCTAAAACCCTCTAAGTAGAAAATAAGACCAAGTAAATGAAGAAATTTCTACCTCCCGCTGAACTAATTTCCCTGCCCCAATTTCTGATACCAATTTAATGGGTCAATAACTCGCAAAATCATTAAAAATACCTCTTCTCGCGTCCGAAATTTGATTAATTCAGTAATAATAACAGCGCGCCGTAATTAAAGTTTAATTGACTTATGAGACGATCGCTGCTGCAGCATCAAACTAGGCCTAGCCGCGGCACACAGCTGCGACCTGCATTTTTGTGGCATCCCGGTTTATTAAATCCGAACGACTACGTACTCGAGTCGCTTGATTGCCGCAATTACTGCTTCCGAGGCGTGCCACCAGAGCTCTCTCTCCTGCTCCCGGGACAGTCCCTCTCTGCCGAGTGTTATCCATCTCATGAAACTGTGACGACTTCGGGGTTTTCGTTTAAATTGCTCTTCCCCGGCTCAAAGCTGTCCGTGTATTGATTTTGCTGATTATATAATGTGTGAAGGAGCGACAAAGCAGAAACGAAGAGGAATGTGTCTCCTGCCGGGCCGGGCTGGATATAAGGGGAGGCGAAGTCACTTTACTCGTGTGTGGCTAACGTTTTGAGGTTTTGCTGTCAACTTCGTCAAATGTGTGTAAATGTGGCAAGAGTAAATATTGGAAATGTTCCGAAATGGTATAGAGAGACGAGAATTACCTTCCAAATTGATTTAGCAAATTATTCGGGCGAGTCTCGGAGCTAGGTGAGGAACAATGAAGCCAGCTGTCACAGATTTCGGAAGTTAATATTGGCTCCTTTGTTCTCCGGGAACTCAAATGGACGATTTGTTTGCGATTTCAATCAAGATTGTGACACGGTGCCGTCTCTCTCTCCAGGTATCGCCACTCTAACGGGTTGGGAAGGTCAGAACTGCTTTGCAAACGATATTTCCACCTGTCTGAATGAATCATGAAGCTACAAATTCCTGCTCTTTGAAATGGTTTGTGTCAAAAAGACTTAAAAACCAGAATCATATCTTATGGAATCATTCCTTTGATCAAAGAAAATTCGACTCAGGCTACAAGATTGAATTTCTATTGGTTTAAGGCTGAAAATTCGGTTTCCTGTTTGTTTTCTCGTCGAACTTAGACCAAAATTCAAATTGATGCTATTGATTATGGACTGCCACTGAGGTTGAGTCGGTCTCAAGGCAGTTCGGTCAGGGTAAAGTAATTTTTCCTCGTCCTAGGTTTGATGGCAGGATCTACCGTGCGCTAGGGGCTCGTTCAAATATTGCGACACGGTCCTAGGGGAGGTGGTGGTTCGCCAAAATGTGAGACAAAACAGCGGGAAAGGGGAGCTTGTAGCTGCTTCGTTACGTCACGGTTTTTTAACTAAATAAAATCGCGAATGTCATCCACTAGTTTAACACATTTTCGTCCAATCACTTCATCGCCTTTTCCTCTCTGAAAAAGCTTTGGAACATTTCGAAATAATTTATTTTGTTAATAAATATTACTTTCATGTGCAGAGAGCGGCCTGATTGGATTTTCAAAAAACTAATAACGCCTACATCCACATTTACATGAATATGGTTACCAAAGGTTCCGAAATTTTACGAGGTCCATGATCGTGGATCACAAAAAGGCCTTGATTTAGTTTTGATCAAGCTTAAGACAAGGATTTTCGTTTTTAACTAAGAATTTTTAAGAAGCTTTTGTTTCCTCGAGCCCTAAAATGGATAACTAATACTAATAAAAACTAAAACAAATTAAACTTGAACATTTTGGGACTTCAATGAGGGGGAGGGGAGTTGGAGTGAATGTGACAGTTGAAGAGAGGCCAGAGTTGACGCTAGGTGTCCTAGATGGCTTACGTGTTCAGGCCTCAGACCCATCCCCTTCAGGGACCGGTTGAGGAACGTATTGTAACTTGACTAGAAGCTGAATAAATGTATTGAAGTATTGGAGTCAATGTAACGGACCGTGACAGAAAAGGAGGGGTAGGGGTCTAAAATCTCAGCTTTTATAATAAATAAATATTTTCACGAGCCCTAGTCGAAGACTCTTTCTTTTGGGCTTTCGCTTCCTTTCCGTGAAAAAGTACCCCGTAAAACAACAAATATGGAAATCGACTTGAAAAAGCAAACAACGTCCCCAAAATCGGCGACGAGTGCAAGATTACGAGCCATTAGAAGACCTAAAAGCTTCCAGGAACAAAAAATCCGCCTGTTTTTCACCAATCACGTGATCCAGATTTGTCGTAAGCCCCTCATTTCCCTGATTTCTTGTAATCTGCGGTTACACGGACTTTAATCCTCCTCCCAGCGCCAGAAACGCAATTTTCCATGACACTCAAAGGAAATTTTCCGAGCAAACTCGTCCTTATTCAATTTGCTTACGCAGCGAATCCGATTTATATCGATTCCGTCGTTCGCCTTCCCAGAAGCATCGTGTTCCGGCGAGCAGAAGGGAGTGGAATGCGAAGCAAAATGGAAAACGACTTACCTGGATTAGATGCATTTATGTGAAACTCGCATTTGTTGGCGGTGCCTTGGGCATAGTCATAAGAATCGGAGTCGGCAAAAAGGACGTCAACATCTAGTTCGAATCCGCGATTCGGGATGCCAGTCTGCAGGGGAGCCGAAAATGGGCTCGAGTGGAACGCCACCAGCATCTCGGGGCCCCTGGAAAGACACGAAATTGGAATTGAAAGAGCACTTTCTCGACAATGACGGGCGTCCAACGAAAATAGTTTTGTGGAGCAGAGAAAAAAATGTTGGCAGGAAAAAGGGAAGGAATATAACAAATGCGCTGGAGAAGATTTGGAAAAGGATGAAGAAGATTAAAACTTTTGTGTAGCTTGCTGGAGCGAAAATCGAATATCTTTTAAATGTTCGCTCGTCTTGCCGCATTGCTGACGCAAGTGAGTCGGAGAGGAAGGGGGGAGAGCGAGTAAAAGTTTACTTACCGTGATACAACTTTGGGCAACCAATCACCGCCGCAGTACTTCGCCAGAACGGGATCATTGGTGCTGCTGCCGTCGTAGAAGATTAAGTGATCTCGCTCACCTGTGCAGTCCGACCAGGCGCGGACGGTCTTTACGGTCTTGTTGAAACTCGCGATCGACCTGGAATGTCAAAATTCGATGAAACTAGATTTTATGTGAGAGTAAAAGGATTTCTGGAGATCGCAATGGGATTATGAGCACCAGTAGTGATTAAGGAAACGAAATTGAATCTGCAGATTTTTTCCTACTTGATAACTTTTTGAGCTTTTCTTTGATCCCCAGACAAGCTTGATTATTATCCCAATTGTTAGTACCACTTACACAACTAAGAACGAAGTTTAAAAAATAAATTTATTTTTCTCCCAAAAGGTCTAAAAAAGGATATAATTTTTTTGAATTACCAAGGAAAACATAATTCGAAAGTTAATTTGTTCCTTGGAAGACGACATTCTAACTCCAGTTAGACTACTTGTTCCCACACTGTACGCTGAGGCCTAAAAAGATTTTTCAAGTTTGCTACTTAAATTATTACGGACTTTTGTCCCCCATTTTGAAGATATTTGATTTAGTTTGAATCCTTCTAAAATATACCGAAAATCAAATCCTTTAAAAGGCTGACCTTGAACTTTGGTTTCGAAAATTTGGTGAAATGTCACCAGTAAAAAGGATGTAGGTATGTGTTTTGGGCTTTTCTCTACTCACTGATTTTTTTTTCATTTTATTTTTCAAAGGTTCTTGAATTTCTAAATTTCATTATTTTCCACATTGAAAAATCCAAAAAAATCCAATTTTCAAACCCAAAGTCCTGCTAAATTGAGTTTCCGTGATTTTAAGCCTGTTTCGTGATTGGCCCATAAAAGAGAGTTCTGATGAAAAACGAGTGTGTGGGGCCGAAAAACGCCAATTTAATTCAATTAGGGAAATTCCATAAATCACACGAGTAGCCGAAAGGTCGGGGAATTAAACCCGCAATCAATTCTCTTAATTCCCTCACATCGATCATGCAAGCTAATTGGCGCCTTCACAGAGTGACGCACACGCGGAAAAATCGAATCTTACCTCTTCACCAGAGCCTTGTGCTCGTTCTCCTGGCTGACGGCAATCATGGCATGTTTACATGTCGGCACTACCTTCTGTCGGATTGTCCAGTAGCAAGTTACATTGCGAGGATACATGCCGGGATAATTGGGACTCTGAAGTCGGCATTTTTTGCGGTAGCACTCGTCGAATTGCCGCGTGCAGTACGTCCCGGGAGTAACCTTGCCGAGTTCCAGGAGCTCGTTTGGTGCGCCGTATCTGCAATGTATAACGACGAGTCGTTAACGAAAAGTGATGACAAACACACGTGTATCTCGCAAAATTGGGTCATCAATATACAGCGACAGATATATTCTGACATTGCGTGAGCAACACTGAGGATTTTCCGACATGTACCGAGTCTTTGTCGTATGCTTAAAATAGGAAGGGCGGAAAGCGACTGACTATAAGGTTCATCTTCTAGTCTAGGTTAATTTTTATATTCCAGTCCAGTCTAGGTAAATATTCAACTCAACATTTTCTCAGTCTAGCTTTAACTCTACTTCTACTTCTTATCCTTTGGAGCTTCTTCGTAAAATAAAAATTATTGGTAGTCTCCCAGTCTAGGTTAAAAACCGTTGATACCGTTAAAATAAACTAGTTTAAAACTAAGCCTATCTATTAAAGTCACCGGGAAATTTCATAGGAAGCTATTCAGGAGTCAAGATACGTACATAGAATATGACCCAGTCTAGGTTTTCAATTCCAAGCATTTTTTTCGAAATTGATTTTTAATGTTATGTTTTTCCTCCACAAACTTATTTTTCAAGACTTAACTGTAAAAAATTTTCCCTATAAAATATCAGATCTCCCAGTCTAGATCAGAGTCTGATTAGGACTCACACCTCAAGAACAGATCCAACCTCGTATATGCAGGACTCACACCTCAAGAACAGATCCAACCTCGTATATGCAGATCGGGACCATCAAGAAATATTTTACTCCAGCGAAGTTCACTTTCCAAAATTGAGATAAAATTTTTGGAGCTTCTCAAAATTGAAACCTCCCAGTCCAGCATTATCATTACTACTACCGTTGATTTTACCAATTTTTTTTTTTTGAAAAACGACGCATTTACCCAGTGTACATAAGTAGGTCACACACTCTGGTTGAAGCAGAAGTTTTGGAGTCCACCCCCCTCAATATTTTTGATTTGGGAACGAAGCAAAGTTGTTTCTCCACAATTAGGATTCATGTCAGGTATCTGATATTCCAATTATAATGTGTGTATTTGCGTAGTGTCGGCAGGGATGCGTTGTGCTGGAGGTGGAAGTCGAAAACAAGACTCGTGAGATAAGTGGGTGTATAATAATCGTGATGAAGATGATGGCATCTCCTCTCAGGGATCCTTAATTAATGAAAATGTGATTAATATTTCGGAGAGACAACCATGAAAATTCGAAACTTTACCCGTTCCTTGGAGTCTAGGCACGGCATATTCCACGCCAGCGCGGGCGGGCGGGTGCGGGAAGTGCGACAAAAAGTAGGAGGAAGTGCCAAAAGCCACTTAATCTGGTCAGCGACAAGAAGAAAGGAATTTGATGGCTTCCTCCCGGAGCGGGAAAATTGACTCGCCGTCAGTCTGAATTATTTGGCCTCCTCTCCCCATAAATTACGCTTTGCACTTGGCGGAAGCTAAACTTATCCCTAGTTGCCACTCGACTCACTCGAGAGAACGACGTCAGAACGCAGAATGTTGTTTTGCGGCAGAGCGCGCGCACGAGAGCGGAGCCAGCAAGTGCTGAGGCAGCGTCATCATCATCATCATTATACGGAAAGCCGAATCTGGTCCCCCCTCTTCTGCGGATTGGGGAGATAATAAAGTCGGAGCTTGCAGCGCGACAAGTTGTCGGCACAAGACAGACCGGGGAGCACGCAAGGCACAAGCCGAGTCGAGTTTGGTGTCAAAAAAGGAGGAGAGGAGAGATAAACAGGCGATACTTACCTCACAATGGCGTCTGATTGAGGAATAAATTTATACCGGATGCGAAATTCGAACGGGGTGGCTGCCTGCATCGGTGCATGAAATACCTGTGAATAGAATTAAGTGAGTGCTGGCGTTGCTAGTACTATTTGGAGAAAGCGGTGTATCTAGGTTCTGAAATGTGGTGATTTAATTCTCAGGTCTACCTCAAGAAGTGAGGACTACCCAGGACTTACTGCTTGGCTAAGATAACCAAGATTTGAAAATACGGCCATGAGTTTTCTTCATTGGACTAAGCACAGTCAACAAAATTAGGTTTGTTTGTTTTTGGATTTAAATGGACAATTTTAATAGGCAGTGAAATCTTCCTTTTATTGCAAACTAAATAGCAGAGTATAAAGGCACGATTTCTTTTGAAACAGCTATTCCAAGTTGGCTCGAAATCTTTGATTATAAAAAAATATTGGAAAATAGTCAATTTTCCGAAGAAAGTGTGTTTTTATCTACTAATCTTTTTCACCACAAAGGTTCTATTTTACTCACTCCATAGGTTTGAATTTTAAATCTTTTAATAATTTTAAAATAGAAAATTTTGCATCTTTAAAGACAGATGATAAGTTCTCCAGTTGATTGACTTCGAGGCGCTTGAATACTCTTTGTTCGTTTTGAGAATTAAGCCCCCTAAGCAAGGTTTCAGATTAAAATTGACATGATTTGGCGAGACTCAGACTTTTCCAAGGATATTGTTTAAACAAATCCAAAATTTAAACTCAGTTCATCTCGCGGATACGCCACTGTTTGGAGAGATTTGCGGAAATTTCAGTCTCTTCCCCCACTGTTTGTGCAAGTGCATGTTGTTTACTTGATTAGAATGTAAATTATTCATCTGGCATCCCTCTTGCTTTCCGTCGCAGAGTCAAACAGAATTTCAGAGGCGCCAAAATTGGAAAATATGACACAAATGTTCTCTTCCCTCCCTCTCTCTCTCTCTCATGTTGCGTTCGAGGAAATTCTCGATTGTGATTGCGTTAATCGTAATCGGAGCTGGGGCAAATTTAATTACCCGGGCAGATCTCAAACAAAGCGCTATCTCGAGCCCGGATTTCTTTGAGCCATCAAACGGAATATCTGATGCTGCCGGGGTTCACGTGAGCTTTTATTACGATTTTATGAGTGTTATTTTAATTAAATTGAGTTTCATCCTTTGTGCTTCTGAACCCGATTATCGCTTTAAGAAACACCATTTGGGAGGTTCCTGCACGTTTCTGGCCGAGTCAGCCTTTGACACGCTGAGGAGGGACGGGAGAAAAGGCTCACTCATGCTCACCTTCACGGAAGCAGTAACGGTCGATGTTTCACTAAAATATAATTGATGACCAGTGGCAGCTCCGCACCATGATCCACCCGTAAACGGCCGACCCAATTCACTCAACTGCAAAAAAAAAGCAAAGTGGAACGTGTGAGAAATCGTAAATCTTGCGCAGATACTGTACAGTCTGTCCAGTCTTCCTTCCAGAGGCGTAACCAGCTACCATACTCTAAGGATACCGCAATAAATTTTTTTTGATGTTTCAGTTTTAATACTTTTCGTACTTGGCCTCTTAAAGTTCTTAAAATTAAAACTGCTAAACTAGTTTGCTGAAAAAAGTATGAGGACGCCCAGGAGCCAGCAAAGGTTTCGCCCCTGCTCAAAATTTTATCTTATCAGTTTTTTACCTCTTCTTATTTTGGACGGGGATAGGAGAATATGGGATCTGGATCCAGCCCAGCCTGGCGCTTTCCAATGAGGGAGACGGAGAAAACATATTTATTGTTATTTTACACCCTTTGGCAGCCACTTGATTTATATCCGTGCCTTCCATATGCTACACTTGTGGCTGCAGCCACATCTACCAATTTTCCTCCTAAACTATAATCTGCCGCCCGGACTTTTATATACACTGGAATAAGCGAGTGTCACCGCAATTGTAGCCATAACTGGCGTTTCCGCTCCCGTCTGAGTTATTTGAGACAGTAATTTGAGCCTTATGGGGTTGTTGAGGCGGAAAATTTATTGAATCGAAAGAAAACGGTGCAGGCGAAACCCCTTTGTGGGTCGAAGGGGCGTCCTTTTTATTCGATAGTGTCCGGGTTACGTCTCTGGATGGTCATTTGTCTTCATTGTGGTCGCACCCATAACTCACTCACCTGCATGAATCCCTCGGGGCAGCCTGGTAGCTCTCCGGCGGGGCTTAAGCTGGTGTCACCGTTCTCCATCTCGCTGTCAACGAGGCCCTCGTCAAAGCGGCCCACGGAGAAGGAGTCGAAGATTATCTGCAAGAAAAAAGACGTCTCTTAGTCTAGGTTCGTAAATTTATAGGGTTTAAATTTGCCTTTTGAAATTGAAAAGAAACCGTATTTGAGCTCTTAAAAATTGAGAGAATAGGTCTATAGATTGACAAAAATCGTTCTTCTAGTCTAGGGTTTTTGTCTCTCATAAAAATTATGAAAAGAAGCTTCATTGATGGATTCCTCCATGTGTAGATAATTTGTAGAGGTCTTCTCAACTTTCCGTAGATCTTCAAGTCTAGATAGAACCCTTAAATTTTCTAGTCAGGGTCCAATGTTGGTTAAGTATTATTGAAACTGAGTAATTATATGAAGTAGAGAAATCGATAATTGGCTTTTTCAGAATCTAGAATTCGTAAGTCTAGATAAAAAAATCTCTCAGTCTAGAATCAAGAAATGTGGGAAAATATATGGTCTTCTCTGAGATGAAGTTTAGCTATTTTGTAACGAGCAAGAAATATGCCGTTTATTGCGTCGCCCAGTCTAGGCGAAAGACGTTTCCGGCAAAGCACACCGAAAACAAATGGCAGGTACAAGGATGGCGCTTCACGACTCTTCTTGAATTGTATCACTTGCTTGCACTCGCTATTTCTAGCTGTATTGCTTTTAGGACGACATACCAAGGATTCCAGCAACATTGCCGCCACCTTTCACGTCGCAGCTCTTGGCATGGCGCGTACTCTAGGACCGAAGAAGAACTAGTGTGATATCACTTAATTAAAACGACGACGACTCGATGAGAGGAGAGACTTTCAGCAACGGAGGAAAGGAGGCGAAAATTCTAAGAACGATAATGATCCCTCGAATGACTTTTCCCTCCCCAGTTCGCGCTCAATGACCTGCCCGAACACAATAAAGCCTCCCCAATTTGGAGAAATTACACATGCAAAGCCCGTGGAGCTGCGAAGTGAATGGAGCCATTCCGCAATTGTTGAATAGACTGCTCCAAACGTGCTTAAGTTGACATATTTCAAATTCGTCCTCACAAAGCAATGACAGAAAATCGAAGGAGCGTAGCAATTGCCCAGGCTCTGAGCATGTGACCTCATTCCCGACGCCGCGCAGAAACCGGCTCCTGCTTGAGAGACAACATGCCAACAATAGCTCTCTTTTTCCCGGAAACTTTACAGCTGTGTGCGGATGAAAACAAAGAGGTCAGGTTGGAGGAGCGTGATGAGTGACAGGCAAACAGACGGATGCATCCAGGTTGCTCTTCTCAAATTACGCGATGGCTTTTGTGCAGAAAGAGATATCAAACAGCGAAATTTTGAGCCCTGATATTTCTAACGAGTGATCTTTTTACTACAATATGTTACGTGACATGTACATCACAAACGAAAACTATCTAGACAGAGTACTTCGGTATATTTGAAATTTGAAGAGCCGACGTTTTCTTTTGGACTGAAAACTCCCATTTGACTGGGTTTTCAGCTGACAGTAGTACTTAAGGAACGAGTAAAAGTCTCTACAACTGCTCTTGGTGCTGAAATTATGATTTTGTTGAAGTCTTTCAGCTCAAAAATGGTAACTTCGGCTCTTTAATGTTTGTTTCAATCACCCTCTGCTTTTCCTGGTCTTCCTCCAGAGCCGATTTTTTACTCGTTTTGGGACTTCCTTCGATGAAAAACGAGTGAAAACGTCCTAGAACAAAATTTTCCACGATATGTTTATTTTGGAAAATTTGACTCAGAAACGCACGGCAATCTTCATGCCGGCGCTTCATAAAATCCCAAAAAATAAAATTACAAGGTACTCCGTCTAGATAGTATTCGTTTGAGATGTACATACATGGTTCACGATAAGGTTGCATTAAGAAGATTGTAAGATCTTTTGAAAACGATCTTTCTTCGTCTGAAAGCGGTACCTATTCCGTAGGGGCCTAAAATAATGCCACAAGTTTAGCTAATCTCCAAAACTTGAGCCTAAGCTTTTTTAATATGAGCTACCTAGAGATCGGATGGCTATGCATACAACTTTGTCTGAAAATACCTCTTCTAAAAAGTGAAATACTTCAACTGAAGCAGAGATTTAGAGAGCTTTTTATGGTTATGTTTTATTTAAAATAAATTATTGTTTGTCGGTTGAAAAGGTAATTTTTTTGGTTTGAATCCGTGTTTATTCACTTCATCTTACAATCGTCTAATTTGTCCTCTCGTTATACGTTTTAAGGACAAGTTTACATTATCATAGTTGTTTAAATTTCAACATATTTACATAAATTTTTACTCCTTTTTCGTCATTTAGCTTGACTAGATCCATTTGTACAAGATGAAGTGAATAAAACACGGATTCAAAACATCACAATTGCATTTTCACCCGACAAACAAGAAGAAAACAAAAACAAAGGCAGACTCAATAATTTCACTAATAAAGTGTTCGAAAAAGTATCATAAATACCTAACTTATTAAAACCTTAAATTAAAGAGATTTCTATCCAGTTTAAGGCTCTCAAAATGATCGTCAAGGTTAGTCTTATTTTTGACACCATCTTGAGCCCTCCATTAAAGCCTGTTCTAGTTAATTTTCAAAAATATCCATCCATCTATGTCTGCTAAATGTTCTTAAGCTATCTCCTGAGTCCTGGACTTTTACAGGTTTCAAAACTCACACAAGCCTCAGGACAGCTCATCCACTTTAATGAACTTCTTCCCCCTCTGCAAACCAAAACTATTCCGTTTTTGCATCACCTATACTCATCGCTCGTCAGCTTAAAATCCTCCTCCCCCTCCGGCTTCCCGGGCGAACGAGCCCAGCTCGAGTTTCGTAACACAGAACATCTGCAAGACGTCAGCAAACAAGACGAGATGTTGATGAATAGGAGTTAACTGAAAGATTAATTAGAACGGAAACTTTTCCCCATCTCTGCAGTTTGCTTCCATGCAACTTGAGCCAATTGATTCCGGTGTCTCGATCTGGCGCGATACCGAGCTAATTAACTTTTTAATTGAATTCAAAATAAGCCGTCCCTCCCCCAATTCGCCTCCTCGTCAGCATTTTCGGCTGCACCACCGTCATCATCGTCATTGTCTTGCTGCATTCTTGGCGATTCGGATTTCCTCTCGTACGTGCGGCGATGGCAGCCCTAATCTGCTCCTTTTTGTGCACAATCATTCTGTTTTTCCACAATTCCTTAATTTTTGTTGTCCCACTTTGGCGTGTGCCAAATGAAAAATCGCAGGACATGTGTTTGTGTGTCTCTGCTACTGCCGTATAATGGGCCTCGGCACTGTATAAAATATGGTACAAGGAACGTAGAAGCAAAACAGCAATGTTGATGATGATGGCGGCAACATACAGAAAAACATGCAGACTACATGTCTTGAATGCGAATTGGAGCATGGCACGGCACAGAAGTTGGCCAGAAACAAGCAATTGAATTGAGAATTGCAAAGCCGAGCCGTCATGACGGGTTACAATGGGAAAGGACTGAAATTTTTCGGTGTTTCGGCGCTGCGCTCCCTCTGCCACTCTACTTACACATAAATTCAATTAAAAGTTGAACTTTTATCGAGCCTCGTAAAATAAATCGCCCTCGTTTCAGCCGAGCCAAAGTTTTTCGGGTCCTCGATTGTGGATGCAAATAAGGCGTTATTTTGGGCTTTTCCGTCAGTCTAGACGCTTTTTCTTGGGCGTATTTCTTGCACAAATATTTTGCTTGTGAGAGGTTTTGATCAGAACTTGATAAGACTGTTTTTCTTCGTTTCTTTTCGTCAGTTTTTATGGATCAAATTTTATGGAAACTCCAGGAATAAACAAAATGATATAAGAGAGTATTTCCACCAATCTCTGTCGTGAAGTTTGACTTCGGATATTTTTTATTTAAGTTTCAACGATTTAAGCTTTTAAATTGGGCTGTTTTCTATCCGAAGGTCTATTAAAAAATAAAAATAAAACATTTAAGGAACATTAATTAGAAAATGTTTCTCAGCAGCTTTTTAGTTCATTTACAGCATTTTGCAGCTTTGCCGTCGGTCTGTCTGTCAGTCCGAAATTTTATAACTCAAGAACTAGAAGAGCTAGAGAGCTGCAATTTGTGGCATAGTGTAGGGGCTAGTCTCTAGAGGTGCAGGCTTACCATTTTAGACCCCCATCTCCTCTTGGGGTAGAATGGGGGCTGTTTTACTTCTGAATAAAGACTCCTTATTTTAGATCCGATTGAGCTAAAATTTAAGTATATTATAGTCCCATTTGACCGCTTCCATGTACATGGACGAAGCTAGGGGTCCTCAAAGTTCGTATGGAAGAAAAATTTGTGTACACCTATTGGACTGAAATTTGAAAATAACTTCTAAAATGACAATAATCTTGAACATAATTACTTAGAAAACATAAACTAAATCAAGCAAAATCGGTGATAAAGCTTTCGAGAGAATTTTTTAAAATGTTAAGAGGGGTTGATGACTAAGGTTCACTATATAAATTTTTACTTTAACACCTTCTCAACATTTTGAAAATATATAAGCTTTATCACCGACTTTGCTTGATTTATTATTTTTTCCTCTTTTACTTCATCCTATAATTTTTCTTCTTTAGTATTGACCTAATTGAACTAGGAACAAGGAAGATAAAGTTCGAGTTCAAATAAACCTTTCCAGCCCCACTCGTTTGGAGTTCATGAAACCATAATTGAGTTAAGATTTTAATGAAAAAGTTTAATTTTGTCGGTGTGTCGGTAATCAGCAGATGACAGTAAAAATTGATTGAGCAAGGACAAAGGTTTTCTTCAGTTAACAAGCATAAAACTCAGAGATGATGCGACTTTCATGGCCAAATCCTCAATCCAAAACATCTGGCAGAAGGTTTGAGGGGAAAAAAGCTGCTCCAAGGTTGTCAATATGTCCTATAAAAACGTCCTGGACCCAAGATCGCTCGGAATATCCGTCTAGGCGATAACCTTCACGCCAACAAATTGCCTTTTTGCCGCTCTGGAACTCGCAAAGTGATGAAAAAGCAATCGGCAATTCACCCGACCTGACCAGGGCGGCTCCCCAAATTAAATGTCAATTCATCCTTCATCGTCACCCGCAATGCTCCATCAATACGCTTTTTCTGGCGCGGCGGACCCATCTTGCTCCATTCCCGTAATTAATGGATCATCCGCAATAGCGCACTCAATCGGCCATCGCCCGAACGTAGTCAGTACTTGAGCATGTCGTCGAGTCGAGATTGTCGGGGACTCGAGAGCGAATGGGGGAAAAGAAACAGTTGAGCTGCCAAGCCAGACAATTGGAAAAAGCTGCAAATGACATGACTGACACCTAATTCGAATTTCCCCTGACGCAGCGCTTTCTGACGGCTCTTTCAACAGCTTTTAAAAATCAAAGCGCGGACGATTGATTGGGGTCGCAGTGTCAGCTCGAATAGTAACTCACCTGAACGATGTCGCCTTGGTCATGGCCACTGGCAGTGAATGTGAGGTGACACAGGAACGGCAGCCGGTTCCACTGGGGCGGTGGCACTCGAAGGGCGTATGTTCGACCCACGTCTCCGTAGTAGGTTCGGTTACACACTGGAACAGAGAAAGAGAAGAGGGGGCGAATTAATTGAAATCGTATCGAACGACGACTTAAGTGCGGCGGAATCGAAACCCGATACGCTGTTCTAAGAGCTCGTGCTTTTCACCAAAATGACGGAATTGTTTGACGACACTTTAGACCGGCTGGCATCGGTATGTGCGAGGTGAGGGAAATTTGATGTCAATCGCACATGTGGGGGTGGGAGCCACGCTTCGGGTTGTCGAACGGAATATTTGCCATTTTTCCACCCCCGAGCAGCGAAATTCGAAGGTTTCTCGGCTGTCTGGAGGAATGTCTATGAGTTTGACGACCTTAGACAAGTTTTTAATGGAACGAAAACGCTTCAAGAGGTGAATACGAGCCTGAGCTATGACTCCTTTAAACATTTTTTCGAGTCACCATTACCGAAAATTACACTCTATTTAGAGTTTAAAACTCAAGATAAATCGTCCATTTTCGCTGGAGCTCCTAAAGGTCGATTCATATACTTGGACAAAATGGTCCTGGACAAAATGTCCAACCGGCTCTAGCTCTGTCCCCTTAAGTGCTAGGACCACGGCGTAAAGTGATTGTTGTAGCCGCCGTTAAGACGCTTCTTTTGATACCCCTCCCAGGTCCGAAGCCCTTAAAATGGCTGAGCTAGAGCGTTTGTCCAGGCTGTCCAGAAGCTCTCGAAATTCTGTCCAGATGTCCTACCGCCAAATAAGCCATCTGCTTGTCGCGGCGGGTGTCAAATCGTGATCTACATTTGATTTTTAGATAGCACGCAAGTTTTCAGCCTCTTAGCTGCTGTTTTGGCCGAGTTAGACCACTTGGACACTTTTTGAGGGGGTCATTTTTTTCGATATTTATTTTTTTCTGAGCCACTCGAAGCAGCTAAGGGTTGTAAAGTGCTATTTTTCAAAAGAACAACTTATTGTGAGCATACACACAAAAGTTTAGCTCGCTAGGTACATTCACTAGTGTTTTATTAGTGAATGAGTAAAGCTAGAATAGGGCAAAATTAGCGTATTTTTCTGTCCAGGGTCTGTCCAGGGGGATTAGTTCAAACATTTTGGCTTAAACTATTTTTCCTGAATAGCCTAGACCATAAAGTTTCAGACAAGACCAAAACGAGCCCTGTAGGTTGAGTCTACGATTTGTGACCGGTCTTTGAGTTGCCCGAGTCATACATGCCTATGCGGAGAAGGGGGCAAAAATATTAAAATCGATAAAAAATTTAGTTTTCAAGCTAGAGAAGTGGTTTTGGGCATTTTGGAAAGCAAAAATTAAAATACATAGGAAAAAAAATGTTATAAGTCTTATTGACGTTATTATAATTACATTATATATTATTTATGTTATGTATTTTGATTATTGTTTTAAAAATTTTTTTTCGATGTATTTTAATTTTTGCTTTCCAAAATGCCCAAAACCACTTCTCTAGCTTGAAAACTAAATTTTTTATTGATTTTAATATTTTTGCCCCCTTCTCCGCATAGGCATGTATGACTCGGGAAACTCAAAGACCGGTCACAAATCGTAGACTCAACCTACAGGGCTCGTTTTGGTCTTGTCTGAAACTTTATGGTCTAGGCTATTCAGGAAAAATAGTTTAAGCCCAAAGAATTAAACTAAACCCCCTGGACAGACCCTGGACAGAAAAATACGCTAATTTTGCCCTATTCTAGCTTTACTCATTCACTAATAAAACACTAGTGAATGTACCTAGCGAGCTAAACTTTTGTGTGTATGCTCACAATAAGTTGTTCTTTTGAAAAATAGCACTTTACAACCCTTAGCTGCTTCGAGTGGCTCAGAAAAAAATAAATATCGAAAAAAATGACCCCCTCAAAAAGTGTCCAAGTGGTCTAACTCGGCCAAAACAGCAGCTAAGAGGCTGAAAACTTGCGTGCTATCTAAAAATCAAATGTAGATCACGATTTGACACCCGCCGCGACAAGCAGATGGCTTATTTGGCGGTAGGACATCTGGACAGAATTTCGAGGGCCTCAGGACAGCCTGGACAAACGCTCTAGCTCAGCCATTTTAAGGGCTTCGGACCTGGGAGGGGTGTCAAAAGAAGCGTCTTAACGGCGGCTACAACAATCACTTTACGCCGTGGTCCTAGCACTTAAGGGGACAGAGCTAGAGCCGGTTGGACATTTTGTCCAGGACCATTTTGTCCAAGTATGTGAATCGACCTTAAATTTGCAATTTTTTAACTGCTCTGAGAAGGCCAAAAGTAACTTTTTTAAAACAACCAACGTCCGAAGCTTTTAGAACTGAACCATAAGCCGAGGTTTCTAGCGTTTGGTCATATATTTTCAATAACCACTTAGAAAAAAATTTTTTTGAAAAACTGAAAAAAAAACTAAAATGTGCGTGAGTAACGCTCAAACTTGCTATATTTCTCCGCAACCCTTAACCCAAAACCCAAGGTTATGGTATTTTCGGAAGGGGAATTTAGTCAGCTTTCTGTCAGAAATAGAATTTGGTTTTGAGTGCACTCAAGTCAAAAGGTGTGACAAAAAATGTGCGTGAATAACGTTCAATTTTCTCTAAGAAGATTCGTAATAAAACATGTTTAAAGCTTAGTCGGGGACGAACGCATTTGAGTGCATTTTCAATTCGCTTTGTTGCAAAAGTTGGGTCGAAAAAAAAATATTTTATTCCCAATTCCGTCACTGCAGAAACTTATTGGACCCCTGACTTTGATCCCACAGGTCAAAGAGCCTTAATGTCGAAGGATATTTTACTAAATTTAATGTCATCTAACATTTGCTCAAGTTTAAGCTCAATTGGAGTTAGAAAATTTTCATCTCATACTAACTTTGGGAGGTCTTAGCTCCTCACTCTTAGGTCATAGAGGCTTACTGTAGAACTGTTTTTTGCTGGATTTAATGCTATCTGACAGTTGCCAAAGTTTCAGCTCAATCGGTTGAATTTGAAATTTTGCCCTTCAGTTCGCCAAGGGGAAGTCTTGGGTGGCCACTTATTGACCCCCAGAGTGCGTTGTTTTACATTTTTGAGACCATGACCCTAAACAAAAGTTGCTTGATTTGTCATTTTACATGACCATGTTGAATTTTAGCTCAATCAGAGCAACTAAATTTTTCCCCCCTTCGGAGGCCTCTCACCCCACCCCCTTAAGTGATAGGGTCATACATGTGTTCTATGATTTGCTAGATTTGACGTGATTTATAACATATCCAAAATTCAGCTCAATCGGACGAAGTATATGGAACTTTCATACAACGGGAAAACCCCCTTAACTACCCCTCAGGCAGTTTTTCGGAAAAACTAAAACAATTCGTCCACCCTCCAGACCATACCTGACATCATGCAAAAAACCGCAAGTCTCTAGCCCTTGTAGTTTCGGAGCCTTTGCGACTCAGACGGACGGACAGACGGACAGACGGACAGACGGACAGACGGACATATCGGACACATAAGTGCATTTTTTTCAAAATTGATGAAAATGCACTAAAAACCCAACCCGATGTAATTGTAGTACCTTTTAAAATAGCTGACAGTTCAAGCCCAAATTGACTGCTGTAGGTTAAGCCCCCCAAGAATTAGTAGACCTCGAAGGGCATATTTGGTGCGTTCGTCACGCTGAGAATGGACGAAACAGTTTTTGATTTTATAAAACCCGATTTTTTTCCTGGCCATTAGAAGATTTGTTGGTTTTTATGTGGTCATTGTTGACAAAAATAGAAGGATCACTCTCCTCATCAGTAGTCAAAGATCTAGGTATCTCTACACAAGAGACGTACAGAGGAGACGGCACTAGAATTCAAACCAAGAGAGACTAAACGAACACACGACCAATTAATTGGATTATAAAACATGTGTCTCGTTGGTAAGAAGAGTAAACTCTCGGATACAAAACTCAAGGGATGAAATAAACCTTCTCTAGTCTCCTTAGTTATACGTTTCTGTTGAGAAAAATTGAATTTCTACAGAATTTATCCAGAAATGTATTTTTTTGTGCCAAACCAGCTGACTCAATGAAAGTTTTCGCTTATCTTGGGCTGGCCCGCGATTCTCGAGTTTACTTCCTATTTCACCGGCAACAACATTTACAGCCCCAATTGACATTTCTAGTTTAGGAAAAGTCGTAAACGCTTATCTATCGAGTTCATGAACGAGCTGTAAAGATGAGAAAGAGCTCATATAAGCAGCAGATGGCGAAGAAAACAAAACAGTTTTTTCTTTTTATTCAAATGAGCGTGACCCTGACCAGCAATGAAGGCTTTTTCCCTGCTCTCCTTAGCCCTGAACTTGATTGGATTTTCTTCCGAACTCGTAAGTAGAAGGTTTCCCTCAACTCTCTTGAGTCTAGCGTTTTGTTATTCAGGAGGAAGCTCCCCAGTTTCAGCAGCCCAAACACCCCTCGGACGGCATCTACCAGGAGCCCAAGATAGTCTACGGGTACGACGCCTCTCCTAAGCAGTTCCCCTGGATGGTTTCCATCAGATCCAGAAAAACAAACGTCGTGAAGCTCTGCGGGGGCTCTTTGATCTCGGACAAGCACGTCCTCACTGCCGCTCACTGTAAGACTCTTCTGAGCTCCTACTACCGATTTAAGGGCTTCTTTTAGGCACGACTGGGACCGTGTATGCCACCATTGGACTGGGCTCCAACAATCTCTACGAGCCACGACTCTCGGTGGTCACCTCAAACTTTGTCTGGCATGAGAAATACAACTCTCTGACGCTGAATAACGACATAGCGATCTTCTTTCTGCCAGTTTCCGTGATATTCGATGGTAACTAAAAACTCTCGAGGCTCTTGAATCAGAAAATTTCTTCCAGATTACATAAAACCCATCAGACTTCCCACTCTGGCCCAGGCGTCATGGACATTTGCGGGAGTAGCGGGGATCGTGAGCGGATTCGGACGCCATTCTGTGATTTGTGAGTCACACTGTTTCTTGTTGAGATCGAAATTAATGGCAAAAGTCTTCCAGATTCCACCGAATCTCAGTGGCTGAGGTACGTCTACTCCCGCATTATCAGCAACTCCGAGTGTCAGCTAAATTACGGGGCGAACGTCGTGACTTCCTCCGTCATGTGCGCCCTTGGGTTTGAGGTCGACCGACAGGGAACGTGCCACATGGACTCGGGAGGCCCCTTGGTGGTGCAGGAAGGAAACCAGTTTACGCAAATAGGAGTGGTGTCTTTCATCTCGAGCTCCGGATGCGGCACCGGACGGCCTTATGGATTCATGAGGACTGCCAGTCAGTTGGCCTGGATTAGCCAGAAAACAGGAATAACCGTTCGGTTGAGGTGAATAGAAATAAACTTGTTTTCAAGTATAGCCTTTTTTTTTAGTTTTTAGTGCATTTTCAACATTTTGAAAAAAAATGCAAACATATTTGATCTGTCCGTCCATTGGTTTGTACGTTTGAGTTTCAAAGGCTCCAAAACTAGAAGATCTAGAGACCTGAATTTTTTTTCATGGAGGGTGGAGTTTCCCTAAAAATCGTCACGGACATAACCAGGGTAGTTACTTTCTTTTACATTCTTCATCCAATTGAGCTGATTGTAGTTTGTATAAAATCTAGCAAGTCATATAACCCCTTTGTTACTGGGACGCAATCAGGTGCCTCCAATATTAAAATTTTGGGAAAATTTTAGATGCTCCGATGAGCTGAAAATTTAGTAAAATGTCAATCATGTGAAACATATGCAAGTTAATGTTCTACATTATGCCCGTATCAGCAGAGACGGCACTAAGGGCCCGTTAATATTTGTGCTTCAATTCAATGTTTGCAGGGAAATATTTTGAAATACCCTCAAATGTTCATCTACAACTTCTGGTTTTAATTTATTTCAGTTCAGTTAAAGCGAAAAATATATCTCTCCAAGTTCAGGCGTTTGTTTTTCCAGGTTTGACGTTTGGGGGAATACCAATTTGATCACAGAATTTTTACTAAATGTTTTCACGTTTGAGTTCCTACGACTTCTGGTCCTTCTAACGGTAGTTAGCTGACTTTCACGAAATAATTGAGTTCAAAAGTTAGGACAGACTGAGAGACGGACAAAGTGCTTATATTTAACTATATTTGATTCTCTAGGTTCATTTATATAGAAAACACGTAAAGGTGGACCCTTGACAATGCTGAAAATGTTTTCAAATTGCAAAAATAATTGGAATGTCTGGAAAACTCACAAAAGCACTCTGTCAAATATTAATTAAGCTTTCCCCGGGCCAAAATTCAGACTATAATGACATTTGTGAAAGTTAATGCCGGCCGGAGAGACCAGGAACAGGCTCAAACAAGCCGCCATAACTTATTCACGGCACAGCAGGACACAGAACAATGTATTCTGCGATGAATTATTTATTTCATTTCAATTTCTCGCATTAATACAGATTTCAGTTTAAGTACACAGGCGAGTGAAAATTATTGATTACCACTGGCCCGCTCCTCTGTCTATTTCCCTGCATTTCCACGTAGGCAGGAACAGGTCGAGAAAAAAATTTACGGCCACCCTCGCGCTCAGGCTCTCACACAAAGTACTGGAGCTGAATCGAACAATAATAATGGAGTTTGGGCGACCTAGATCCCTGCTCCGAACGCACACACACATCGCGCCAAATAATTTATGTATCGACGGCTGACCGAATTTCGCTACGCGCCCCCCCATCCCCACCCTTGCCCGTCTCCTCACACACTTGGCTTACTTCCACTTCACGGGCTGTGCGAAATACAAAGCATAATTTCATTTATTCCGCTCGCTATATTGCCAGCATCAAAACACGAAACTGTGTATTTTAATAAATATAAATTTACCTTTTGCCAAAACACGGTATAATTCATTAAATTTGTTTAACGGCACGCAAAACACGGCAAGCCATGCACTCTCTCTCGGGAGGGAGGACATCATGTATGCGGTGTGTGTGCTCCCGTGCCTGTGTTTCCCGAAAAAAGTGACTCGACTCAAATTATGACGCCAATTATCGACGTGGAAAAACTATGCGGGAACATACGGGATCCGCTTCCACATGCCCAGCATAGCGCTTTTTAATCATCGCCGAATGAAAAATTCGGTTTTTAATTGTAATTCACACATCATTAATAATGCAAACACTGCGTCATATTTCACGGCAAACAAAGAGCTGGGGGAGCCAATCAGGGCACGTCATCGGAGCTGCCAAGTGGAAATTTACAAGTGCGTTCCGATGCACATGCCTAGACTTACGGAAAATATAACTGAAGTTACTATGGAGGTGTCAAATGTTCAAGCTTTCGCGTTTGCACGGTTGAAAAAAATCTACATACTGAGAAAACTTGTAAATGGCGGATATAATGTTTTGAATGTTAGAATAAAGGTTCAATTCTTAAAAGCTTCTTGAAAATCACCCTATTCCCAAAAAGACATAGACTTACTGGCCATGTAAATTTTCAGGAAAATGTCAGGGTCAGAAAACTTTTTGGAGTTTCGTTTCTGTGTCAAGATGAAGGTATACAGTATGTAAAAAATAATCAAAAGTTTTTTTCGAATATCATAATAATATCCCCAAATTGCCCAGAATTGCGCCAATTGAAAAATATGTGGCTGTAGTGAAACAAAAATTAAAAGTCACCAAAACAGAAGCAAATAACCGTAATTCTGGTTGGAAGCCGCAAATAAGGTGACTTAAGATAGGGTAGTGGAAATGATGAATGGCTTGCCATTGAAAGAGACAATAAGTTTTCTCGAAAACCAATTAAAGAGTTAAACTTAATTTTAAATAAGTCTTCAACTAATGAATAAATTGTTAAATAGAGCTAGAGCTTTTAAAAAAACTTTTCCCAACTAAAATTTTAAAAATAACAAGCTTAAGACGAAATGAAGACTCTTGTAGTAGGTAAACTGTATACAAGCTTTTTTTACGGAGGCACTCCAAGCATTAATTTGATATGAAATACCTTGATTTGAAACCCAATATGCTTTTATCTCGTTTCGAAAAATCTAGTATTGTCCTAGATATACAGAGAAATTACGAATAAAAATCAACATGGAAAACAGCCAATAAAAACTAGGCCAAGTCCCGTTATCGGAGCTGTCCAATAAGTTAACGTGTAGCTACACTTACTGAGCAGAACAGGAAGTCAAATGAAAGCGCGCTATCAGAGCTGTCCATTGAAGCAACATATCTCGACTGGGTGAATGAAAAACTGCCTTTTCCCTTCCCATCCGTCTTGAAGAGCTCTCTAGAATTTCCCTCCAAGAGAAAACCTCTATGATTTTTCCTTCGTCGAACAAGGAGAAGACTCCTCCATTCAAGATTATTTCATTACTCAGAAAGCTTTTAACAGTTTTCAACAAAGAAGCACAAAATGGCTTCATCACATTGTTTCTGCCGACGTAAGTCGTAATAAAGCTTGTATTTTATCACGTTCTTCGTTTTTATTGTGCGCCGAGACAATTTCATCCAGTCTAAAGTCCAACTGCTACAAAGTCAATCCAATTTGTTGGAAAAGAAATAAATTCTCCGGACTGGAAAGCGTCTTTCCCTCTGCCTTTAAGGTGTCGGAAAATTCTGGAAAATTAATCTAGCTGGCGAGGAAAAGCCCCACAAATCGAATTCAAGTTCGCAGGAATTGCCGGACAAATTCAATAAATGCTAAAAATTTAGCCTGGAGAGCGGAAATCCTCAATTCCATTTTATTTGGCATGTATGTTTGCCGCCAGGACAATTTATTTGCAGTGTGTATCGCTTGCCGGCACCCGACAACGTTTTAAATTTATTGAATCAACCTGGGACGGGTTTTTCTGCTTTTTAAATTTCATTTCGCTCCGACTGGCGCAGTTCTTTGCATTTTTGAGCGTCGTTTCAATCAACAAAAACACCCTTTTCTGCTCCCACTTCTGTCCGTCCCAACCCGGAATCTAGTCCATGTGAGGTTCTTTTGACTCTTGCATTTAAATTTACAAGGGTCACCAAACTCGGCTCGGCAAAGCAAAGCGCCGTTTGAAGTGTCATTGAAGAAAGGAGGAAATGGGACGGTGACGGTGTTTTTCCCGTGAAAATTGACAGTAAATGCAATGCAAGGCGCCGTGTCATAAAAATAGCTGCAATTTAACGTTGCGACACCGTGACAGTGCTAGAAGCGAAACACGTCGATTGAAATCAGTGACAGCAGGTTCGATCTATTTATACTTCGGAATGGTATTTTCGTCCGGGAGAAAGCGGGTCGTGAGAGAATTGGGGTCCTCGAATTTGTTTTCGACTCAAATATCTAAACTTACCGAAAAATTGCCGACTCACAGTAAGCAAAATTTCAATCTAAACAACTTATCGACAGACATATGTTGATTGTGATATTTCTTTTGTATATTTTTGGTAAATTAAGAATTTTAAAGAAAATTGCAGGAACCTAGACTCACGGATACACATTCTGTGCAAATTAATTTTAGAGACCATCTTGTAGAAAATTTTAACCTGTTATCACAGGGAATATAATTTTCGGGATGACTGGAGTCGGTGTTCCCTGTTTTCACACTAAGACTAGTAGCACTCTTTATTACCTACTTAATAGAAATTTAGCAAGTAGCTTGATACTATAACACTAACTCGACATATATGTATGTGCACAGGAAAAATTTGAATGTTTAAGGAAGTTTTTTGAGGACTCTCTCATAAAAACGTTTGAAAACCTAAGTTCAAAGTTCTGTAACGAAAATAATTATTTTGTAAGAAACCTAGGAATTTTAAGAACGTTAGGTAGTTGAAATTTGTAGCTTGGGTTCTTGTTTAAGTAGAGATATCACAAACCTAGACTTAGGAGCTGTTCACATATTACGTCACGGTCCAAAGGGGGGGGGGGGGGTGTCGGCTTCTCCGTGACAGTCAGTACAAACTCAAGTACTGTTATATAGGACAAACCGCGACAGAGGGGGGGGGGGTGGGGGTCGAAAATCTCGATTTTCACCGCTACGTAATATGTGAACAGGCCCTTACGGAATTGTGATAACTGAACATTTAAATAGTTTCAGCGCGGTCAATCACCTGAAGGGAGCGATTCGTCAGAGGACTGAGATCGCTTTTACATGCATGCTGTAGAGGACCTCACTTCTTCTTGATCTCTCACTGAAGTGAGACGTAATTAGATAAATATATTTCTTCCCAAAGCCAAGTTGTTTTATGGCGACGAGGATAAAAGTTTTAATATAAAGTGTACTCAGTTCCAATAATTTGCTGGTAAGAATGTCGTTGGACAGAAATAAAAAGAAATCACCAGACGGTGCAAAGGCGCTTGCTGAAACTGAGGGGGGCAATGCGGCAAAGTCCCAGGTGGTAGCCGATAAACCTCTAGCTTCACAAGAACACGAAGTGGTTACTCAGGAGCAGGTGCAATGGGCTAAGGAGATCCTTACCAAAGCGAACAACGTTCCGGTTTCTCAGTCAGGTGGGTTCAGGTTTGATCCTAAAGGATACAATGATCAGTTCTCGTTTCCGTTAGTCGGACGTTCGATGTTTGAGCAGACTACGTCGCAAGATCAAGAAGCCGCAAGTCGGGCTCTTCCAGACATAGTCTGGAGTTATTTGGCAACGGCTGAGAAATATGACGGGAAGCCGGAGTGGCAGCAGTGCCGCGGCCAAGTGATGTACGAGATCACGATGATCGGGAATTTGTCCCTGGAGAACAGAAAGGCCACGTTGTTGATGAAGTTGTCGCGTGAACTTTATACTCGCGTAATGAATTACGTTCAAAAGCCACCTGAAAAGATAACTTTCAATGAAGTTGATGAGGCATTGCATGCTTTGTGCAACGAAACGTATTCATCGTGGGTCGAAATCAGAAGATTCCGGTTCGCCAAGATGGAGGAGGGTGAGTCGATTGACGGATTTTTCCATCGTTTAAAGTCTATAAGTTTGAGATGCCAATTTCACGATGCTTCCGAACAAATCCGTGATCAATTAATTGTAGGATCTTCTCAGGCAATCTTTAACAAGATGATGGATTTGCCTCGCGAGATTAACATGCAAGCGTCGTTGGTCGCGTTACGTGCACAGGAGTTTAAGCTTAAAAACCGTGAGCAGAGAGGCGACCACGTGGTGAATGCAGTGAAGGAGATGAAGGTCCATTCTCGGTTGGGAGTGCCTCCGAATAGGCCCAGACGTCTTGAGAAACGAAGTCGTAGCGAGAAGTCTTTGGATAAACCACCTAAAGAATGCTGGAGATGCGGCAACAAAGGCCATGCAGCTTATAACTGTCGTTTTCATGATGCAGTTTGTCACACTTGTGGGAAGGCGGGGCATATTTCAAAGACTTGTAAGAAGACAAAGGAAGGAAAAGTGAACCAGTTGAGCGAGGAACCTGAGTCATCCCGTGATAAGGTGAGAAATCTTGAACCTATTGAAATGATCGTCGGGATTGATGGGCAGAAGGTTAAGTTCGAATTTGATACTGGGGCTCCGTACACTATGTTGTCCGGTCAGACATTTTCGAAATTTTTTGAGCCAGTTTTGTTGAATCCTGTTTGTGATATTATTTTGACGACTCACACGAATGGTGAATGTTTGATCCGAGGAAGTTTCCAAGGTGTTGTTGAATTTCGAGGGAAAATTCGGGAAATGAGAATATTTGTAACAGAAAACGGAGTTGGAGATCTCTTGGGTAGAGATTTTTTGAGAATTTTTGGTTTGAGAGTGGCAGTGGTTGGTAACGTGAAACGAATTGTAAATGAAGAAGATTTGGAAAAAATTAGCCAAGAATTACTCAATGAGTTTTCAGATGTGGTTACTTCTAGAATGGGCAAATACACTGGGGACCCAGTTTCCTTGCAAGTTACAAACGATTTGAAACCTAAGTTTGTGAAGGCGCGGGAGGTCCCGTACGCGTATAAAGGTGAAGTTGAGCGAATGCTGCGTGAAATGGAGGAGGAGGGCGTTCTCGAAAGAGTGAATTATTGTGAGTTTGGCACACCTTTGGTTGTGGTACCAAAATCAAATGGAAAATTGAGAATCTGCGGCGATTACAAGTCGACAATAAATCGTTATTTGAAAGATTTCAACCAGCCTTCTCCTTCAATTGAGAATATTCTTACATCTTTGGGAGGATTTGAGTATTTTTTCGTTATCGATATAAGAGATGCATATCATCAGCTGGTTTTGACCGAAGAATCAGCAAGACTGTGTGCATGGAGTACACACATTGGCACATTTCTGGTACGTCGTATGCCTCAAGGAATAAAGCCAGCTTCAGGTATTTTCCAGTCGGAAATTGAGAAGCATTTGGCAGGAATAAAAGGAGTCGAGGCATTTATTGATGACATTATTGGAGGCGGGCGTACGGTTGATGAAATGCTTGGGACAGCGAGAGAGGTGTTTGAGTCTTTGCGCCGTGCTGGTTTCACGGTGAGGCGCGAAAAATGTAAGCTTTTTAAAAAGCGGATAAAAGCTTTGGGTCATGTTATTGATGCTAATGGAGTGTCTAAGGACGAAGAAAAGATGCTTCAAATTCGAAATGTGAAAACTCCCAAGGACATAAAGGAGATTCAGGCGTTTTGCGGGTTGGTTAACTATTATGCAAAATTTGCGCCCCGGTTGGGAGAGCTTATGAGACCGTTGTATGGGTTGACGCGAAAGGGCACAAAATTTAACTGGACTGCGGATCATGAACGAGCTTTCAAGAAAGTGAAAGAAGTGATGTCTGCTGATTTGATTTTGGCTCATTATGACGGGAAAAAACCTTTGATTTTGGAGACAGATGCTTCTGATCACACGATTTCAGCAGTGTTGCTTCAGAAGATGCCTGAGGGAGAACGCCCATTGATGTATTGGGCCAAACGCCTTGATGCAGCGCAAAAGAATTATAGTGTTGTGGATAAAGAAGCTTTAGCAGTTGTTAAATCTTGTAAAAAGTTTGCTAAATATCTTCTGGGAAGGAAGTTTACCGTTCGGACGGATCAGAAAGCGCTTCTGCGGATATTTAGCGATCATAAGGGCCTCCCAGTGACTGCATCGTCTAGATTGCTGCGTTGGGCATTGTTTTTGTCAGGATATGATTATGTCATTGAGCACGTGAGAACGGACAAAAATAGAGCAGATCCTATGTCTCGGTTGAGACATGCCAATTATCTCGACGAGAAATTTGGAAAACATAAAACAAAAAATGTCGTAAATGCAATTCGTGAAAATGGTGTGCCTTTGAACTTCGAAGACGTCTCTTCAGAAATGAACGGCGATGAAAGTTTGAATTTTGTGAAAAATTGTATTATGAAAAAAGATTGGAAAAGATTGAATACAAATGAATTCGTTCATTTTTACCGCAGACGCGAGGAACTTTCAGTTGAAAATGGTGTGATTATGTGGGGTCGTCGATTGGTGGTTCCTTCTCGGTTGAGAAAATATGTACTGATGGAGCTGCATAGTGGACATATGGGAGTGAATAAAATGAAAACAAAAGCTAGACAGCACTTTTGGTGGCCTAGAATCGATGATGATGTGGTTGCGGTGTCAGATTCATGCGATGAATGTCGTTTGTGTCGACCAGCTCCTAGAAAAGCCCCTTTGAAACCTTGGCCAGAAACAGAAAAGCCTTGGGAAAGGTTACACATTGATTATTTGGGCCCTTTGTTTGGGCACCATTTTTTGGTTATAATTGATTCAAAATCAAAATGGTTGGAGGTTTTCAGAGTTAATGCAACTACAACAGCTAACACTGTTCTCTGTCTTCGGCAATGCTTTGCCAGGTTTGGTTTATGCAAGAGTTTGGTGAGTGACAATGGGACTTGTTTTACAAGCACAGAATTTGTTAAATTTCTGAGAGCAAATGGAATTTATCATTCGCGAATAGCACCAGGCCATCCTGCAACGAACGGACAAGCAGAAAATGTTGTGGGTACAGTTAAAAAATTTTTGATCAAATCTCTTAGGCAAGAGAGTAAATCACCAGAGAACATTGATAAACATCTCCAAAACTTTCTGTTTGAATACCGCAATACGGCTCATTGCACGACAGGACTGTCTCCAGCTGAAGCACTTATCGGTAGAACCCTTCAGGATGTGTTATCTCGCTTACTTCCTAAAAGAGCAAAAAAAGAGATTCGGAAAAACGCTCTCCGAGACGTTAATGTGGCTCGTCAAATTGAAAATCACAGAGGAAACAGAGAGGTACAATTTTTGGAGGGGAGTCGGGTGATGATTAGGGATTATCGAGATCCGAACAAACCTAGTTGGGTTAAAGCAACTGTCAGGCAGAGACTTAGTGAGAGAAGTTATTTGTGTGAGTTGCAGTCGGGTCGACTTATCAAGAGACATATTGAGCAAATTCAAACTCCTAAACTCATACCCTTGGAGAGTCGTGTAAATGATGAGAAAGTGATTGGAGGAAAAGAATCAGTCATTCATGAGAAAAGAATGGTCTGTCGGAACAGGAGGGTTGGTTTGCAAGATGAATTGATTGAAGATCCTGCACATGAATCAGTTGATTCACAGATGCCGAATGATCGCGATGTTGTGTTGGCGCCTCATATATCGATGGATTGCTTTGAGACAGGTGTGGCAGATGAAACAGACACTGATGATGAGTTCTTTGATTGCGGGGAACTTGTGACTCCAGATCGAGAACTTGCCCAGACGATAATTCCAGAACCCATCAGTCTACGACGTTCCACTCGTACATCCAGACCCCCTCAGAGACTGGGTTTCGATTGAACGGGAAGAGAATGTGATAACTGAACATTTAAATAGTTTCAGCGCGGTCAATCACCTGAAGGGAGCGATTCGTCAGAGGACTGAGATCGCTTTTACATGCATGCTGTAGAGGACCTCACTTCTTCTTGATCTCTCACTGAAGTGAGACGTAATTAGATAAATATATTTCTTCCCAAAGCCAAGTTGTTTTAGGAATGTAATTTTACAAGCTCTAATTTAATTTTTTGAAGTTGACTACTTTTTAATCCGTAATCCTCTCTGAAACTGTTCAAATTTCCTTTACCAAGGTTACTGAGAGCTGACCTAGACTTACAGACATGAGTACTCCTATCATAGCTATGAATTCCCCCATCCCATGCTTGAGAAAAGTAGGTGGTGGTGTTCCGGAAACGTAGTTTTATTTGGGTAAAGTGGGTCGTGAGAAAAGTGTGGCCCGTTTTACAGCTCTATCTCTCGGGTGGGCTCTCGTTTGCGCGTGCCTGAGTTTTAGCTTCTTTGCGTGTCAATATTTATCAACCCCTCGCTGAGTTAGATTCAAAACTATGACATTAACTCTCTCAGTCTCTCCCTCTCCCCTTCTCCGGAGCCGAGTCTGCCGAGTCCTCGAATAGTATGGCAAACACCATGAAATATTTATCTTTTTGTTTCAACAACCGCACACACATGCGAGCCAGCTCGAAGTGGAACTTCATCTTGTGCCGCCATGTCGGTCGGAGCAAAGTTAGGTTTTTTTGTGCCAAATTTAGCATGTTGACTCGATTCGATGTGTCAACGATTGTATCTCCCTCGTCCCACTCTCTTCTGAATAAATTTGTCAGCGGTTTGCTCTGACTTGCGATCTGGGAAAATTAAAATGTGTCCTGGAAGTGGGTCATAAAACGTTCAAAAATAACCGGGTCCAGTCAAAGACAGGCCAATTTCTCGCAACATTGACCAAAATTGATTGATGGCTTATCAATAATTCCGTTGTCACAAACATGCTCACGTCCGTACGGCGGACCCACAGACAGTCGGCGTGCGGTCTCGACAAATTGATCATTTTTTATTGTGCGGAATATGCCAATTTCTGAGGTTCACCGCCGCACATGTGCTGCACTAGCATGCTGCCGAGTGCCGTCCCGACCGCAGAGCACGCAAACATGTGTTCAGTCAGGAGACCCCCGAACTAGTCTCTCGCGTCAGAATCGATTGTGAAAGGCAGGCCGACTGAGCAGAAAGCACGTAGGATATCAGCTGACAGCGCGACTTGTCACTAAGCTAACCGACACGGACGATTACAAAACATGTCACATGAACTCTTGAACTAATTCGCGTTTCAGAGTTTGATGTCAAAAGAACATTTAGCTGTAATGTCAACAATATTATCCAGATCTTTGATTTTCTATGCACACAATCACGCCGAACGGAGCCGACACAGAAGTCACAAACATGTTATTTGGTGTATATTTTGATTAGGTAATCAATGACATGGATTAACTATGTTTAACATGAGTGTGTATAGCATGTGGGGCAATGGGTGCCAGGCTGTTTTCGTTTTGAATGGCGCTAAATTGCTGATTTGGAAATTGCGAGGAAAATATTGCAAATGGGTTTGTAGTACGCATGTTACGGTCGGAGATAAGTTTTCGAGAGCACCTAGAAAACGTAATTTTAAGCTCGAGTTCCATGTGAATACGCTTTTAGTTTTTTGGTAGACGTGAGAAAAAAGACTCAATTTACTTTAATTAACTTGGTGACTCTCTCAGTCTTGTGTCGAGAATACGGTCTCTGATATCTAAGCTTAGGGATTTCATAATACTGCTCTTCCAGTCTAGATTTATAATCATAGTGAAAAATGCTACACAGAAAAGCCAATAGCACATCTTTTTGTTTGGCTCTTCAATTTAAGCTTATTGATCTTAGAGAGTAATGTGAAGACAAACTTCAGGTCTAGGTTCATTAACTTTTGTGGTGCCAACACGCGCCCCCTCCGTCTAGTTCAGAGCTCAATTGATTAGCTAATAAATACTGGTAAATATTTGCTCCTACTCTCTCCCATCATTATTCGAACACCTCGACACCATCATCATAATAAACCCGTCAACCGCCGCTATTTGTAATACTGACACCGTCAAACCGCATTACAATGTTGATTTTTTTTCCTCGTTCTGTCCCATTGTACATATTTCACCTGACTGTATGCTACGCGTGGGCGTTTTTCGTGGTAGTCCTCGCGGTACTCACCTGTACAACCTTTTGGTTCATCACTTTTGTCACCGCAATCATCTCGTCCATCACAGTATCGATCTAGCGGCAAGCAGACTTGACTGTTGCGACACGAAAATTCTGATATTTTACATGTGAATCCCAACTGTACATTTTTATACAACACAAAAAGATGGATCACGAAAAAAATTGTCGTTGATGTTGCTGTAGTAAATTTAACCATCTGCAAAAAAGAAAAGAGAGCGAAATATAATAAAAATTGAGAAAACTGTGTGGAAATATAAATGGAAGAAAACATTTTATGGTCGGGTGGAGGTTAAATCGTGGGTGGCTTTCAGACTGTCGAGAAAATAAACAAAACTGCATTATCAAATCAACGGGAGATTTGCGGAGTGTCTCTCCAGCAGTCCGCTATTGAAACGAGACAAAGCAGTAGGGCTCTTCGGGTCTAGCTTTGAAACTCTGCACTCCATTCGATTGCACTTCAGGCTTTACCGCAAACGAACTCAGGCATGTTCGCTTTCAACATCCAGCCAACGGCTTTCCACTTTACAATTAAAACTGGTAACTGGCAATTTAAAACTGGAAATTATGTAACTTTTTTGCCGGAAATAAACAAAATTTTTACCATCCATGCACGACTGGAATCTAGACAGATGCTTTGTAAATGGTCACGAGCTTTGACCGCACCTATAATAATAATGTTGTGAAGAGTGTTGGATTGGGAAAATGAAAATTCCAGTTTGTAATTTTTCATAGATTAATGAGAAAATGTGAATGCTTTCTGTAATCGTTGCAAATTGAATTGAACCTTTTAGTTCACTTTTCGTAATAATATTAAAAAAGTTACCCAGTCTAGTATTCTATATCAGATTGGTTTTTTTTTAATTTCATTTAAATGTCCAGTCTAGTACTCTTTCGGAATAGTTGAACTGAACTTTCTGTCTAGTATCCCAGAAGGGATACTAAGAATACGTCTTCACTTCAAATACTGTTGTGTTCAACTTCAATCTGGTATTTTGTCTAAAACATATTAAGGAAACACATGCCTCTAGTCCTTAAAAACTACATGAGTGCGCAGTTTCCATCCAGTCTAGATTGTTAATCAAACTTCCTCCTTGCAATCTCAGTCCCGAAAGTCTAGATAAAGCTATGTTTAATTGAAATTATGCATAATTTTCAATCCATCTCAGCCTTCCAAACTTTGTCGGACCGCCGTTGCCCAAATCAAATAATCCAATCTAGAAGCAGACACTAGACTCGTTCAAACTTCCTTTCACATGAGTCTCTTCTAATCAACTGTACCTGCTTACCAAGTACCGGCCTCTCTCTCCTAGCAATTCAAGTTTCAACTCATGTTTACATAAATTAGCTCCACGCTGCCTCCGAATTAGCATAGGTTCCGCAGCAGACTCCGGCACGTCAAACTTTTGATTTACAAATCGCTAAATGTGCGTCAAACTGAGTCTTATGCCTGTTTGATTACGAGATTGACGCACAAGGAACAGGCAAATCCAGAGATGACAAAGACAACTTGCTAATCTCCGACCCTAATTAATAATTCAAATGTGTTTTGGCTCATTTTTT
Organism: Forcipomyia taiwana; assembly: GCA_963930915.1. Lineage (NCBI taxonomy): Eukaryota > Metazoa > Arthropoda > Insecta > Diptera > Ceratopogonidae > Forcipomyia > Forcipomyia taiwana. The sequence continues at coordinate 177,611 of CAWVOI010000024.1, read as the reverse complement.
GACGGACACAATTCCCTAATCTTGACAGTTGGTCACGCGGGAGGACAGGACGGAAGCGAGGAGCAGGTGAGCACACAGTCCTTTTGAACTCCAAATTGATGTCTTCCTTTCTTGCCGTTCCCGCTTCGTTGCCTCTGCGCCAGCAAGATGACAGTTTCTGCATTATTTACCAATTTGCAAATTTGCCTGCTTTTACTTTTTGTTTGTTCAGTCACAAAAGAAGAAGAAAAATTACGCCTCTTTATGCGACATCATGAATCATTTACATAAATAATAAAACTTTACGTTTTTCATGGAAAATGGCTCTTTCAGCGACGACGACCTTTCAGTGCTTCCAGCACAAAAGGTCAGGGGATAATAGATCCTCAAAGAGAGATTTAAAAGGTGCTGAGTGGACCTCCAAGCTCGTTGCGTGTGACTACAGACTGACGGACTAGCCATAGAGGAGGCATTGAGTCGCTAGTGCCAATGAACGAGAAGAAAAATAAGCGAAATAAAACATTCAGTCTTGGGGCGCTTTTTCCGTTTTTCTGCGCGCAATTTCAAAACAATACGACTTTGTTCCGCGTTGAGTCAAAAGAAGAGGCGCCTTTGTCGGGACTTAGAACGGGCAGAAGTACAAAAACTTGAACCTCCTCTTTGCTTCCATTATTTCGTTTTCATTTCATTTAGAGAATGCCGAGTGGAGTGAAGGTGGAAAGCCAGGATGAAGTAGGAGGAAAATTAATAACAGCGTACTAAGCCGGAGGCTATTGGACTACAATCATTACATTTTCTTTTTTACAAGGCTCCTGCAAGCCATCACGGAGCTCTCGCTCTCCCTCCAAATCGGACAATGGACGGAAATTAACTTGTGGGGCTCAGACGAAATGTGCCAGAACCGCAGAAATTGGATTTCGTGGTTTCCACTGTGTTTCAAAAGAACTGCAACGTCACTCAGTTCCCTGCCGTTCCGCAATTTTCTTTCTTTCCTCCGCACTCAAGTTTCTCTGATTGAGATTCAGGAACGAACGGCAGCTGGGCTCTTCTTTGGCTCCGTCTTGCGTCAAGGATTCCCACTAATTTGCCGTCCCATTGCCGGCCCATTAATTATTCAGTCCAGGACCGAAATTGGGCTCATAAATGGCAAAGGGCTGCCTCTTGCTGATACGATCCCTGCCCTCTCGGTCGCAGAGGGGGAGAAAAAAAACTCTGAGAAGAAATTATGTCCGCCAGCGCTGCATTTTGCATGCACTCGGAACCCGTGCTTGCATATTTTTTGGCTCTCGTCCCCCTAAATCTTGCTTTTGCAAGCTGCAGAGCTGCCTCTGTATACACACATTTATTCACTTTTAGCGAAGAATACATATTTATGGGCCAAAAATTTAACCACCGTCACATGCACGGAGACGTGTGCCAACTTGCTCTCGTGTGAGCTCTGCAAAATTGTAATAATGCATGATGTATTCACATGCTACTTCGGAGTGCTCGTGTGTGGAAGGCAGGGATGGAGCTAGCTTTGGGGTAAAAAGCGTACTTATTTCTCTACTTGAGAGTTCTTCACATCATTGGGGAGGACAATTATGGGCTTTGAAATATATTTCGAAGGTAAAGACAGTGAATTCAATCAATGATGAAAGTCCGGAGCTATATACAAGATTTACAAATTGAATTTAAGGCTGTGAAACACGTTACGTGCATTCTCGCGGAAAATTTGCACCAAAAATATTTGATGATTTTTTAAACAGTCTTCTAATTTTGGAGAACTCAACTCAACTTACGATGGCCAAAGTAGATTTAATATATCAGCTGTATGAAAAGGTAGCAAAGAAAAATTGATTTGAGATTTTTTAACTCAACTTCTTAAAGAAAAGTTGAGAAAAAGTAAACTTTACGCATGCACAAAGAGGACAAAAATGTGTTTTCTCAACTTTTCTCTAGAAAGCTGAGCTATAAAAATCCCAAACTAATTTTTTTCACTACCTCTTCATGCAAATGATAGATTAGACCTATTTTGCCCATTGTAAGTTGAGTCCTCCAAAAATTAGAAGACTTTCTAATTAGTCATAATATATGTCCGATGCAATTTTCCCCGAGAATGGACGGTTACGTTTTGTTGTGACTTTGAGAACTTGTTCAAAAATGGAAGTTTTGGTGTTCTTCCCCTACATTACTGGAGTCACAGCCTTAACCTTAATGTGGAATTCAAGCTTTAAAAAGCCATAATAACGTGATAAATTTCATAACCTATCTGAAATGCCACTATTTCTGAATTAAGATTTTCTCTTTGGCGTGAAGGAAACATAAATGGCATTTTTTTCAATCGAACTGTGGATTGAGTCTTTAGGGGCTCTAACAGTTCGTTAGGACCGATTTGAGCCTCCAAATAGAAAGAAATTACTTTCGAAAACATCGTGTCAAATTTGGGTTTAGAACTCTATTAAAAGAATAACAAGATCGAATGAAGTTTTAAGCTCCTTGAACGAGGCAACTTCTCTGAGCTCCTCCGAGATTCGAAAGACCCGGAAAACGTGTCGCCAAGTAATAAAACCAGGACTCTTTTAGTGCTATTTATTTAACAACCCTGAAGAGCGACATAAAACTCCTCGAGCACGTCCGAATCAGACGGAGGAAGACGAATGGCACTCGGAGCTACATCCCTGCCCCCTTAGATAAATAATAATTTTTTCTGTGTGAGCTGCAAAATTTATGATCTTCCCATGCAACGAAGGGTAGGTCAATCTCCTCCAGGACGAAATTGTGCATGCTGCATATTTGATTAAGTTGTCATGCACGGAGTCGGGGTGGGTGCAAAAAATTTGTGAAAAATTGTGCCAAATCATTCGAGCGGAAGGGTGACGTGCGGCGCTCAAATGTGATTGTTTCTTTGACTTCATATGGGTTGGGGAAAATGCGGAAAACACGTTCGTGTTCAAAATTGAAAGTGACAGAAACGCGTGTTTCTGTGTAATTCAGCTCAACATGCTCCGATTTCGGTCGTCCTGCCGTTATTGGCCGCAAGTGTTGATTTCTGTTTCACATATGCAAACGTGGTTCGCTAAGTAAACAAATTAACAGGTGAAACAACCCGGTTCCCCGAAATTATTCCCACAACCTAGCGTAATCTAGACTGACAGGACAACTCCATTAAGGGTCGTAAACCAGCAGTCCTCCATCAAACCCCTCAATGCCCCTAATGGCATTTTAATGAACTATTTAAGCCTTTCTCCGACCCCGCGGCAGAATGTCTAAATTAAACATCATGTATAGAACGAAATAAAAATGTTCCCAGGGAATTTAGTGTGATTATCATGGGAGACAAGGAGAGAGTGCAGCGGCCGGGCGAGCGAGGGACTGGCGATAAAGACGAGACGGGAAAAGGAATAAATTTAATAAAGCCGACGTCGACCATAAATTTTCCGGGCAAAAAACGCGAAAGAGTTCTGTGTAATAACCGTCTTAACGGGCCTAGTTAACTGCATGCTCGCACCCGTATGTACGTCTGTGTGACACTCTCTATGCGCGCTATACATTTTAATAAAATGGTCATTAAAATTTAATTAAATACATAAAAGATGGGATAGTGTATGAAGGAGCTCGGAAAGCAACAACGAGAAAATTACACGAATGATAAAATATGCTGGTTGCCGTTGATGTAGCAGCGGCAGCTTCCTGAGAGCTACCGCCATTTCCCGGCTTATGTGCACATAATTGTGCTTTGATGTCTTAATTTTTAATGATTGTTTTCGAGCCCGTTGACTGGGAGTGCTCGAGCCTTTGATGTTTCCGTGAATTATTTATCCGATTTCAATTACGAGTAAGTGTTTGACAGATTTTAATGATGACCACTCGAATGCCTCTTGCCCATCTCAAAGGTTTCCAAGGTAGAAGGTATTCAATTTAACTCTTATCTCCCAATCTAGGTTAGAGGTGAAACGGTCTTAAGGCATTTGACAAAAATTACATTATTTTTCTTTTCCACCAGTCTAGGTAGTTTTGTAGTAAGGTTGTTAGATATTGAAAACAGCACAGTCCTTAAGATTAAATAAAAAGAGAGCTTTCATGAAAGATAATTGCAGGACAGTTTTTTCCTAATTTTTCTATCCTAGTCTAGATAGTTATATTTTGTGAAAATTTAATAACTTTATCCATCTTGAATTCCGTGGTAAAAATTTCTGGTCTAGACTTGGATGTAAGTATTTTTTATTCTTAGTCATTTTCCATCATTCACTCTTCTAGTCTAGAAAACCATCAAATAAAAACAGTTAACGTCGTAAGACAGTGGAGAACTTCTGCTAGTCTGTTTAATGTGATTATCCGGATGAAAAGTATACTCTCCCAGTCTAGAAGATGTAAGTGCATAAAGCCGTTAGAAATCATTAATTCCAATTACTTTATCCCATTGTCGTATAGTTTACGGTAATGGCAATGAATGGGAAAATTCACTCAGTCTAGTGACCTCTGCGAACCTTACTTGCAGTCTGCATTAAACGTGGCGAAGAAAATTAAAGCCAAATCCAGATAAGAAAGGAGATTTGAATCTGTTCCAACGACATGATGACTTTTTCAGCACAATGATCTCCCCGCAACCTACCATAAGCGTGTTTTTGCGAGCATCTGGGATGTAAGAGAAATGAAACAACTGCATAAAAATGTCCGCAAGTTATTCAATCTTGCCCACAGCTCACAGAAAAGCAGCCCGTCTGATGTGCGAGGTATAGTATCTGAAAAAATGCAGCACATCCTGTGTCCCCAATAACATTTTCCAGCTAGCGTGCAACCACCTAGAAGTATGCGGCAGCAAAAACTCGCACATAGACACACTCTTCGTGGGACTTTATTTTACAATCAACCAACGTAAAAAGTGGTGAGTGCACAGTGGGGTGAACGGCTACTGGGCTACGTGCGGCTTATATCAGTGACGACAACAATGACAAAAAAGAATGTGGGTTACTCGAATTGGGTTAGAGAAATATTTGAATAAAATCTGCATTTGTGCAGTTGGTTGTGGTTTTCCGTCATTGCTTACAGGCTTCAGGGCTTCGTGACTGTGCGAGCGTTCACGTGAACGATAATTGCTGAGCATCAGATGGCACTTTATAGCGGCAGAGCGCAAATTGTCCTCGTGTAGTGAGTTGTGATAATGCATTTCACCTGCACAGTAAGCCAATTTGGCTTGACCGGGAATCCGCCCGGCGAATCCCCTCGGCAGGCGACTCGTGGCGGATTTTGTTATTCCCCGGACTAGACAAAGCTGGCTTACACGTTCTGACGTTAAGCCGCTCGGATTTTCACATATTTTTCACCCTGTTGTTCTGTTTGATTTTTATCAAAAAGGATTATTTACCCCATTTCCTTCCCCTGGTGTGATTTTATCATTTTCGCGGTCCAGAATAACTTAGACAGCCTTTAAAAAGAGTTTTCTTCTTCTTTAAGAGGGAGTGAAAAGGCAAAGCAACTACCCAATTAAATAGCAAAGACCACCTCAATCACTGCTTCTTCTCCAAACCTAACGACAAGTCTTTGTGTATGCTTTAAAATTGCATTTTTACTCGCATAAAAGCTGTATATCGCTCGTTGAAACCGAATGTTCCAAAAAATGATTAAAGGAATGAGGTACGAGAAAAAAATTTACTCGCCCAAAAAACCCACTTTTTTAGGTTTTTTCGCAATTCCAAATTTTCCAACGTTATTTTTGTAGAAGATTTTTCAGAAGTTACGAGATTAACAGAAGAGTTCTCAAGACATAATCATCGAAGGTTATGAAACGACTTATATAGTTCAGGTCGCGAAAATAAAAATTGGAGGAAAAAGTTTCACCTAAAATTCCTTCTTAAAGCTAAACTTAATCTGTTTTTTGTCACGGACATGAGTCATTGGCCTGGGAATTCTTTTATTATTTTTGTAGATCTTCTGTCTTAATTGTTTCAAATATTGTTAACTGACGGCAAGTTAACATAACCAGCTAAAATAACCTGGCTCAAAGTTTCAGACTGTGTAAATTAGGTAAATATAGCTCTGGTGCTAATTGATTTAATATATTTTTAGTGCATTTTCATCAATTTTGAAAAAAATTCACCGTTATGTCTGTCTGTCGGTATATCCGTCCGTCCGTTCAAGTCGCAAAGGCTCCGAAACTATAAGAGCTAGAGACCTGCAGATTATGCATTTTTTCAAGTTTGGTAGGAAAAGTGGGTGGTTTTTATTGGTGTCCAAAAAACCCCCCAGGGGCGTAACCAGGGAGGTTTTTCTGTTGTATGAAACTTTTTTATACTAGCTCTGATTAAGCTTAAATTTTAGTATGTTGTAGTTCATGTAAAATCTAGCACAGCATAGAATATATGTTTGCTCGTATCTCCTAAGGGTGAGAGGCCACCGAAGGGGGAAATTTAATATTTTGGTGAACTTGTAAAATCTTGTAAATGATTGTTATACAGTATATCCGAACCACAACCAGAGACGGAACTATACCCTTTGAATATCTATCGTTCGGATTTTTTGACAAAATATGACATATGCCGACTTGAAAATGCACCCAAATGCATTCTTCCCCGACTAAGCTTTAAACATGATTATTAGTACGTGTCTCTCTCTCTTACAGTTCATGTGACCAAGTGTTAACCCATGAACCCATGTAAATGCACGATTGAAAGCTTTTGTGCAAATTTGCTCCAACAGATTGATTTTTTCCCGTTTTGATGGCGATTTGATCGGTCTGGGAAGCACCGGATTAAAACGCCCTAATTGCTAGTTAACTCGGCAGATGGCGCCCCCGCAGGCTTATGAGGCCCAAGAGAGAGAGAGACAGGTGAGATAAAGGGGGTGGGTGGGAGGCGTTAGCCATCAAACACAAACTTCAGCAGACATCGCACTTCAGCCTAAACATGTACCTGATGGCATCAAATCATTCACCCGTGATAATTTTTCGGCACACACGTTCTTGCATCGCCCTGGCAACACGTCTCCCCATCCCACGCCCTCTGTGCGAGCAAGTGCCGATAAAAAACGGACACGGCAGCGTGATTGTGTAAATCGATGTGGTTTAGTCGACGGTGGAAAAGTGAAAAATGGCGCTCCCGTGCACAGAAATAGCGGAGAAAATCGATCGCCGCCCAATCGGAATCGAATTAAATTTGCGCGCCACGCCGGTTAGAAAGGGAGTTTGTTTATTAACACACCCTAGGGCATTTGTCAATTTGCAAATTGCTCCAGCCTCCCCTTCTCCGCTCCCCGAGACTGACGGAATGGGTTCAATCAGTGCCGGGCTCCGTCAATAATTAATCAGCCAATTAGCACTTGTTCCGTTACTTTGTTTGCAAATTGCGGCCATTAAACGTGTTCTCTTCCTAGGAAATTGGTGGTTTGATAATGAAGATTTAGCCAGAAGACAGTCTCCAAGCCATTAAAACCACGAAGAAAGGAGTTTCGAGTGCGTCAGAGGGTTGCGTGGCGCCATTTGCAATCTAAATCACCCCCGAAATATCAAAATGAGCCTCAACAATGACTCAAAACATCTTCTTTCCAGCCCAAATCTGATGTAAACATTCAGTAAGCGAGACTCGTTTGCTTTTCTCATTCCGCCCCGCCTTGAGGAAATAATAAAAACCACACATGTTTTCGCAAGACTGCAGGCAAGGATCAGGTCGTTTGGCTCTTTTTTGCCAGTTTTTCCTCCTTTTCAAATGAAAAATGATTTGCTTTATTTCTTCCTTTATCATTGTGAGCTCACGATGTTTTTCCCAATTTCATGATCTCCCAAAGCGAAATAGACAACGGAAAATATAAAATATGGAAATGCGAAGTGAAACGGCAAGTCCTTCAAGTTTCGAGCTGCAAAAAATCAGTGCTATGAATAATTTTTCAAGCCCCAGCAGTGTCTGACGGCAGGGATGTTACTGAAGAATCTCATATTCGTTGAAAACGCTCAAGTGCTTGCTACAAAAAATTACTTCGACTGCTTTTCTTTTGATTACTAAGGTCTCTCTTTATTCACAGAAGTGCGCTCCAAAACAAAATCAAACCTCGTCTGACATTCAAGTGAATGTTACTTTTCTATAACCTCTATTTATAGCTTCAGATAGCGCACCAAATATCAGCTTTGTCTGCCAGTCTAGATTTTTTACAAAGCTCAAAAACTGTCCAAAACGGACACGCCCAGTATTTCTACTGCCTAGAATTAACTAGAAATTATGAAATATCTCCAAACTTAAATACCGTGCTTAGAAGTATTTTGTAAATAATATTAGAGCCTTGAGCCTTATGCCACTCTATTATGTTTTAACACTAAAGCTTCCTTCAAACTACAAATTACGACCGAGTTCTGTCTCCTAGTCTAGATTTGGGGTGAGGCAGAGGGTCACGCAGGTCCCGAAAAACCTATTGTGACCCATCTCCTAGTCTAGCAATATTTTTAAACTCGCTACATATTTTCTTCAAAGGTTCTTAATTTTGGCGTAAACGCTGCGCTGACTGAGTACATTTTTATTTTAAATTTGTAGAGATTTACTTAATTTTTAATCTATTAGGGTTCTATTGATATCATAGTAGTGACAAAATAGTATCAGTATTGCCTTCTTCTCATGCCTAGTTTCCCACAAATGACCTTCTCTTATTTAAAAATACGATAAAATTACTTTAAAAATACAAATGAGCTTCATTTAGTCAAGTGCATTTTTTAGAAAAATTTATCGCACTTCGTTAAAATTCTAAGCTTCCTCTGTCACTCTATTTCTAAAAAAACTTCGTCGAGAGATAATCTATCAGTCTCTGCAGAGTCCAAAAAAAGTTTAATCAGCGAGAAAGTGAGTGGTCATCTGTCGAGGGGGAGCCAAATTGAACTGATTAAGTCCGTAATTACTTAAAAGCTTCCAAACAAGACAAAACACGGACAAGAAGAAGATCCAGTAGCTCAATCTAATGATTATGTATGATAGATAAATATGTACATCGGCTTACAGACGAGCTTGAATGAGCCTTCTGAGATGTACCATAGACCATCAGCTAAAAACAGCAATAACAATATTTTTATACACAGCAGCCATTGAATATAAAGCAGCGAGCTGAGACGAGCTGAGAACATTGTTTCGTTTTATGTTCTGTGTTACGACAAGTTTTCATTTATAGACAAGATTAAAAGATTAGTCAAGCGCTGCCGCATGCCGGGACGCTCTTGTGCAGCGTCAGAGTCGGCTGTCTCCACACACACGCACGCCCAATGCGAAAATCGGAAATAAAAGGATTTTGTGACCGTTTTATTTGAGAGTTCCCAGAATTGTTCCCGTTTCAATTTCGTTTGTCTGGGAAGAGCTTAGCCGGCTTTGCAGGAGTCACAATCCCTTCTGCGTCACGGAATTCTAATTTCGCATGTGGAAATCTCGGGTGAGATTTTTCTCGGGAAAATTGGCGCCGTGTCAAGCGAGAGCCCACTTGAGCGGCTTTAAATGAAGCAGACGAGTGAGGAACATCATAAAGTCCAAATTGGAAAAGTTTTCTAATTTCCAAAGACCGCGTGCCAAGAGGAGAAAAACTAAAAAACTGCACACCTGCCAATGTGTAATTAACGACAAAAGTTTGTTTGCGACCCGAAACCGCACCCCGTTGTCTCCGGCACCTGCTCCCTCACGTCGTGTGTCTGCGGGGGTGCAAGGAAGCCGAAATTCTCGCACACCGGCGCCAGCTTTTCTTTCATTCTCCCCGGATTAAATTACAATTTGCACGCATGCACTGCACTTTCCTAATTGCGAGCAAATAGCGGAGTATGTGCAAAAGTAAGCGACACGAGAGCTCGTTCTCGCTGCGGTAGGTGAGGGTTTATGACGCTAAAAGGGGTGCAGCGGCTCGTGAAGGGTGAATCCTAATGGAAAACGAAAAGACAGTGCAGCACGAATAATATTTCATGCCTCAAAAAACGACGTAAGTGGTGCAGATGCCTAATGCGGAAGATTATTGCACCTAATTTTGCCTGAGGGAGAAGATGCGAGCTTCTACTGAATCCATAAATTATTAACAGCTCCATGCATGAACTCCCACCGGAGTTCTGAGGAAAAGGCTTCGTGCCTATTATTCGGCTGGCTTACTTCTCAGAACGGCTCCAAAGTTTATCTCTTGAGAAGTTGGTTTCCACAAAGTACCAGTCGTCTTCTACGGCACGAAATTGTCTCTTTTTCCCTTCCAATTCCCAGAAGAAAAATCTTCCCAACAATTTTGAAGTGAAAGGTACGTTTCCAAGCGTTTAACAATCTTAACTTTTTTTAAGTCTTGGAAACAAATCTTTTGAATGCGACCATTTTATTTTGGAACACCAACAATCCACAAACCTGATCGAAAAATATGCCTGGTCAAAATCAGTAGATGCACAAAAATTTTGACACTGGGAAATCTGATCAGAAATGTGTCCAAAAATAACAATTTTTATTGATTTGATTGTGTTTAAGAAAAGGCTTTCACAGACCAATCCTAATTGAAGGCTTGTACCTTTCATTTGTGACATATTTAAAGTTCAAAATCAATGACACAATTGACACAAAACTTTTTAAAAAATTAAAATATTTGGCAAGACCGTTCTAACAAAACGATCATAAATAAATTTTTAAAATCAATTTTATTGTAAACTTTTTATTTTACTTTTTTTTAGGTAGAAATTTTCACCAGTTTCCCCGAAATTGAAAAAAATTCCCAATTACTGAATTTTCTCAAAAATCTTTTTTTTCTACGATTTTTCTTGCTTCTCGATCTTGTTTTCCTGTCGAAATAGTTGAGCTGAATGAATCGTTTTTGTTTCAAATGTTTTTTCTCATTCACATATTTTAAGAAATGTTCACGAAAAACCAGCCGTCCACACTGTTGAGAGCCTCCCCTCTGCAATTCCCGATACTGCTCGTGACAGCTCCCCAAAAGAAGAAGAAAAGTTGACAAATTTCATAATTCACCAGAAAACGTCACAACACGACGCCAATGCCATCGCCGACGCCGAGGCAGGTTAAATGAAACATTTCTTCTGCTCCGCCTTAATTCATGTATTAGGAGAACAACCAGAAAACTAATGACAAACTTGAAAAACGTGTGCAGGAGCGGGACGATCGGGGGAGAGAGAGGAGTCGGAGAAGACAGACGCCATGCAAAAGATATCCTTTAAAATGGTATCATTAATATTCCTTATCGAGAAACTTATTCATTTTATTATTAGTAGCTTGTTAGAGAAGATTGAGAAATTTTTCACTGGCGTATCTTTTGCACGCTCCGAAGACAAAGAATGGATTGTTTGACGTTTGTTCAAAACACGCTCCTTCATCATCTTTACGAGTTCCAAGGAAGATACCCCCGAACACGTGTGAGTTATCGCAATCTCTGAAAAATTTGGATTCTACGTTATTTTCAGCTGCGCCGGGGATCGCTGGCTCATGCCTCGCACAGCAAAAACGGGCTTGACCTGCTTTCCTACGACAAATGTACGTGTGTTTTGCAATTCGTTCTGAAGAGAGTAATAAATTTCACTTTTTGCTTGGTGTTTCGTGTGTTTTTGTTTTCATTACGTATTCGGCCGGGTCGAGTGTATGCGGCACAGAGAAAATGTAGGCCCAGAGCCCCAGACAAATATTTGAAGGCTGTTTTGATCGCGTGTGAGGCGCTCCAGGAGGCGGGACGGTGCCTGTTTGCACAGTTAAGTGACCTAAAGGCGAGGTGCCGGGTATCTAGACTTGGAGAAGCCACATTTGATTCCCTCTTTTGGAAAAAATTCTGAACTTTTTTCTGTCTTTGGTTTTTGAACCGAAAGGAAAAAATTTCATACACCTAGACTGGAAGAAGAGGCCTTTTTTGGGAAAATCTTAAGAATGTGGTTTTTTTCTAAGAGTTTTCTGAGACTAGTTTCCAATTGAAACTACTACGAGAAACAATATTACACTACCATGTTGTTAGACACATCTAGTATCTAGACTAAGACTAAAATTAATGCACTTCCTTATAATTTGTTTTTGCCATCAATTCCATTAAAGCATTCAGAAATTTTAGTAACCAGATTTTAGTAACTAACTTTTAGGTATCTAGACTAGAAGATTTATTCATAGTATCTGGAGAGTTGCTGGTTTGTTCAGAAAACCAATTTTTAAAAAACCAATACATTGGCTGGAAAAATGTAAAATTGGGAAAAAAGCGTAAAGATTTTTAAACATTTCTTTGAGTTTCCCGCAAGCATGAAAATTGCGGTCACACGAGCTAGACTGGGTGAGCCACTCGACGACCACTTTTACAAAGGAAATTACGTTACCACTGCTGGTGAAAACGCTTAACCCCCTCTTCCACCGGCTGTTTCGAGCGCGCACCTTTCAAAATTCAAAGCGAAAACAACATGCAAACTTTCTCAAGCAGAAGCTCACTCACCGTTTGATACTATTAATTTTATTTTGTTTCTGCTATACACGGGTTTTCCGCTGCTCCACATACACACGCAGCTAGGCACAGTTTTTGCAGGAAAAGATTTCAAGGCTCCTCTTCGGTTGCCGCTTTTATGAATGAATCGCTTGGATTAGTGCAATAAAACTTTACAATGTGTTGCATGCACAAATTTGGAACTTCGGAATGAGGTAAATGAGGCATTGACATGGAAATGAGGAGGTTAAACTTCGCAAAATCCGGGATTCTAGGCGCAGATTCTATTTATACCGTTCTCATTTTGTGCTCAGCAGCTCGAGTGGAAAATTGTGAGGAAGCGAAAGGGATCCCCGGGTTTTCCGGTTGCCGTTCGCCCATTTTTCAGAGTCAAGCCGGGGAAAGGTTATTAAATCATTTCGTTACAGATGGCAAAACATTTTTTAAGCGCTGCTAATCAAATTTTCCGTCTCCCAAGAAGGGCCATTCCAGGGTTTGGAGTCGGAGAGCCTCCATTTGCGTAACGAAATTAAATTTGCGCGAGCGAAGTCAACAGCCGTGTTTACTTACAGTGCTTGTGCCGCTCCTTCTGCCTCCTCGACCTATAGACCAGCACAACACCAGCAATTTTATCTCGTTCCTTGCAAAATCCGAACTAAATCGACAGTCTCATGTCGTTAAGGTTGTTTATATTCCGCCTCTATTTGTGCTCTGCTGCTGCACGGTATAATTTTTCTCTCCCCCTAAAGAGCCCCTTTGTCAGCATCAAGGACGTAAACGGCAGCTACGATGATGCGGTAACCCAAATTTGCTGTCACGCACTTCATCAATTAGCCGCTTCAACGCAATAAAGCCACTCTTTTGTATCAATTTGCCTCCCACTTTGTTCACTTGTGTGCGTCTCCTGTCCTCTTTCACTCAACTTTACTCGAGATTACGAATTTTCCACTATTGTGATCAGATGCTTTGTTATGTATTGGCAACTTTTTCTTCCATATTTTCCTCTTTTCGCAGATTCAGATGTGTACGGGCGATTATATAATTTACTCCTTTAGTAAATATGCCGAGGCAGCGCGCACTTTTCTCCTCGCCTCGCTCTTATCCCTTTTTCGCGTGACCTTCAAATTATACACGAGATCCTATATTCATACGTAACACGTTCGAATCGTTATCCGGGTGCGGGTGCGAATGCGACTCAAATGGCCACAAACGGTATCTCGCTGGGCTTGTTGGGACACATTTCCATAAACACCGAACGAAAGTGAAAAAGCACTATTGATTTTTCTAACTTTTCATATCTCGCTTTATCTTCATTCTGATCCGCAGCTCATCATCGAGTTATCTCCGAATCTGACGTGCACCAGTTTTGACGCAACTCATTTTCTCCCGACCCCGGGAACTCACAAACGGCCCGAGATAGTATTCCACCAGCCTAGTGATGTGTCACCCGAACGAGGTCAGTCCTGTGTGTCTGAGATAATTCTAAAAACTCCAAGATTGCAAAATTCCTGCACTCGCGCTCGCGACTAGGCAGTTGCTCCGAATCGAGTGACGTCCTTGCTGAAACTGATTTGATGAGCGAAGAATTGCCTGGGAATATAAGCTCAACATCCACTACAACGGCGGTGCGACGGCAATGCGCAGATGGGCCGTGCGAGCGAAAGGGACGACCGGAGCGCCTCTCTCGAAAGCTCGCCACATTGATTTTACCAACGGCGGAAGCTCCCTCTCATACATTTTTCATGTGCGCACTGCTAGGCTCGCAACGGAGAGACGAACTCAGCTGTTTTTGCGTCACTCCGGAGGACGCGGGGGTGGGAAGCGACGTGTGTACTACGGACTTGCACCAACGACCCGGCGCATTCCTCATTTTCGCGAGGTCTCTCCCGTTACTCGCCCACCTGTCCAGCATTGGATTCATCCGCGGGACTCACAGCTCTGTGAATTGAAGCTGCCTCTGCATAGATTATCATTTTTCATCTGATTCCTCTAAATCTCGGCAGGGGTGGTAAATAGAGGGGTCATTAGGTGCTAAGATGGGGGAGGAAATTGTCCACATCAATTTTTCCATTTACTCAACAATAAAGAGAGTCGACAAAAAATTATTTGAGGTGTCAAATTTTGATATTTTGAGCTACTTAAGAAGCAGATCTAGTTTTTCGTTAATTCGAGTCATTTCGTAAACTTCTGTCTTTCCACGCTTGCAGGTTCATGGGCTATAGGCTTTAATTAACTAAAATTTTACTCAGAGTTTAAAAATATATTTTCCAAGAATTTGTCACATGTAAATACGGTTAAGCTCGAGTTAGCAATTGACTTCGAGCTTAACAATCAATACCGAAATAGATTCATTCTTTTTTTTATATAATAACAGTTTTTATTTAGCGGGAAATTAATTTTTACAGTGATTCAGGACTATGTTTGTGAGAGTCAGCAGATTCATTCTCATTTCTACAATCAAGCTGCCAAGTGTTTGATTAATTAACCTACCACAAATTGTTACGAAAATTCCCGGTTTTCTGAAAAATATCCGGAAACGGGCTTCTGGCTAATCCTGTAGATGAGGGAAGACAAAAATGCCAATTAAAAACTTCTTACATTTAGGTAAAATTTTATTTATAAATGAGTTTCCTTTCTCGCCTTACAAATTACATGAAAATTATTTTTTTCTTTCAACTTTGGAACTAGAGAACAGCATCAGAGGGTTCGAAGAAATAAGGATAATTATTGTGGCGATACGTTAACGAAAACATCATGTTTGATTTGAGGTGAAAAGTCCAAATCAAACTTGCATTTAATTAAAATTATTTTGCATCGTTTTCTAACGAAAAGAGAGACTTTTCTATTTTCTCTTAAGCCTCTTGAAGGATTTGAGATTTTCGCTTGGCTAGAAAACTGTTACATCATCGAGTATTAGACCAATAAGTTAGCCTGAAATCTCTGCTTTGAATCAAAGCCCTTTGTGTTTTTGCTGGCAACGTCAAAAAGTCCTGGGCACGCCCTTGAACCCGAGCGTCAGTTTTCCTCGCCCATCCGAGTCGTTCCCATTTTTCCATTTTCCCGTTTTCCGCACCACGCGGGGATTCGTGGCCGATATTGCCCATGTCTGCGTGTTGTCCGCTTTCCGCTCTCGCAGATTTTATTCTTGTTTTGTGTTTACGTTGCTGCTTTGGCTTGCCATTTTCCTATCACTATTTTTATATGTTCATTTTTATCATTTTTTTCTGCTGTGTTTTTATATGTTCTTCCGATAAAACTCACACAATCACACAAATTCATACTGAGGACATGACACTATTGTGTTGTGTGCGTGTGACATCATGATGCATTGTTTACGGTAAGCATTATTTAATACGTGAAAACGTGTCAATTGTGAGTTTTCACGCAAGCTTGAGGTGACATGGCAGGAAATGCCGAAAGAAATACAAATGTACCGAAATGTGATAGGCTTTGTCTGACAAATTATGTGTTTTTCTGATAAATTATCGACAGCAAATTACGACCCTACCTGCCGTCGTGAAAAACGTGCGGAAAACTCACGAAGTATGTCAAGCGTTGACCTAGACTAAGATCCCCATTTTTCGCAGATCCACGTTTTCTAGGATGCTAAAATTTTCTTCGAGGGTTTCAGAATTTCACGAAAATTCTATTTATAAAAAAAATAACTTCGAAAAATTTAGTGGAAAAAATTCTCGCCGAAAATAAAATATTTTTATAAAATATTCTTATTTTTGGAGAACTAAACTTACAATGGCCAAAGTAGAATCAATCTGTCAGTTGCATTGAGAGATACCACAAAAACATTGGGTTGCAAAAAATGCACTATTTTTGCTGCTCTTCTGTCTGTCTGTCCGTAATGTTATAACTTAAGAACTAGAAGTGCTAGAGAGCTGCGGTTTTTGCAACGTTTTCAGTGTCATAAGCTATTGATGAAATTTGATATTTTAACCCCGGCGGGCCCTTAAGGAGGGAACAGGGGGTGTTCTACGTTGATATGAAAGTTCCTTATATTACATCCGATTGAGCTGAAATTTTAGTACGTTGTATTCTGTGCTAAATCTATCTAATCATGGTACCACATCTGACCCCTTACATGTACAGGGACGAAGCTAGGGGCCCTCTTAGCTTGTATAGGAGAAAACATTTCGTATTCCAAGTAAAGATAGAAGTAGGTACAAGTAGAAGTGCTCCTACGAATAACCTCAGACTTGGATATCTATAAAAAAATAATATTAAATCAAGTAAAATCGGTGATAAAAATTTTGGGTGAATTTTTAAAATGTTGAGAAGGGTTGATGGATTCAGTTATTAGATTTTTGCTTTAATACCTCCTCAACATTTTGAAAATGTACGCATAAGCTGTATCACCGATATTCCTTTATTTAATTTTTATAACCCGTCTTCCATGAGAAAAGTGGAGAAAATGTAAGGCTTACGCACGCACGTTTTTGTCATCCTGCCCCTCTTGAACCTTGATCTCGATAAAGACGAGTTATAACAGACCTGTCCAAATGCTTTTGTGGCACCTCTTTTGTGCAACTGATGGATAAATCCTACTTTGGGGCTATAGTTATAAAAATATAGTAAAAGTTTTGAAAAATATTCGGTGCAAATTTTCCGCAAGGGTGGACGATTCCCACTTCATGAAAAGTTCTCCAAGTAGTCGAAAAGTAAGCGTCACAAGATCATTTAATTGCACCCTCTCAAACCTCGTCATTCATCCCTGAAACTAAATTAATAAAATGGTAGTTCCGCCAACCGATCCAATTTATGTTTATGACGGATGAAGTTGTCTAAAAATAACTCCCTCTTCCGCCCGCCCTGCATTCCTCCGCAAAGAAAATGGAGATGCTCATTGGAGAAAATTGTACAGGAAATTGCAGTCAATCAAACGCCAGACTTCCTGCTGCAACCCCATCTCCCTTTCGGTGTCTGTGGTTGGGCTGTCTTTTCTGCGCCTTTGAGATTCTCCAAAATGTAACATGATAAAGGACTCGTTTGACTTTTAATTGGGCTCTCGATGTCAAAACTTTTACCGTCGCATACACGAAACTCCGGGTCTCGGATTGGGATTCAGGTCCCCCAAAGTGCAGCGGAAGGAAGAAGATGAATGTACTTGTTTGGCAAAGTAGCGTGTTTCATTCAAGTTAACATCACTCATACGTCATCTTTAACAAGACAAGACGCAGGAGCGGGCCAGGCAAAAGATCATCATCGTAATACAAAAGATGAAGAGTAGACAAGATACTGACGAGGAGACGACATACGATTAACTAAAAAGCTTTGTTGGGGAAAAGAATGGCGAACATAAATTTAATAAATATTACTTGCAGCTGTTTCCTATTTTCCGCCGTCGCCTCGGATGGAAAAAGAAAATTTTGGGGGAAACACCAGCGGCAGCGCTGTTTTATTAGATCATTTGTTTCCAGCAACTCAGCCTACACATGTGAGGGCATGTTCGGGGGTTGCTCCCGCTCCTCCCCGCCAGAAGGGTTCTGGCTTGTAATCCGCTTAGGACAAGATAATTGACTGAATCCTTGCGGGGATTTGACTCAGAGGGAGTTCATTTGGGGTGGCTGTAAAATTATACATTCTTTCTATCGGTTTGTAAAGTAATTATCTCAGAGACTTTGGACAAATATGAGACGCACTTTGCCTCTCTTACTTTAACCTATCTTCTCAAATTCCCTGAAACTTAATATTTTGCTTGATGAAATCTTTCCTTTTTATTCTTAGAAGTAATCTACTGCATATTCAAGTATCTCACATAGCTGCAGCAAATTCATATTGATTTATTTAATCACAAATTTCAATCTCGAACCCGGAATCAGACTCCATACACCCTCAAGATGCTACTTCTCCGTTGAAAACTGTCTCATACACTGTCTGTTAAAAAATTTCAAAATTTTGAGATTTTTGGTGGGAAAAATATTTTGGTAACTCCGAAAAATTGTCAAGGAAATGTTTTCTGTTTTCTGAATTTTTCTCAACCTTCTTCCAAAATTTGCTTGGACCTTTTTGGAAGTCCCCCTAAGGACAAGTGATACAGAATAATTTTTTACAAACAATTTTGGGTTCTCGAAACATGAATGTGAAGCTTTTATTGATCAGAAATGCAGGTGGAAAATTAGTTGGCCGTCAAAACATTTCTACTCTCAAAGAAACCTGATTTTTTATAAATTTCATAAAGCTTTAAATTCTTAATCCTTAAACTTGTCAAAAAGTTTTCAAAACATTCTAGGAGAGTTTACTTCGATTTGTTAACCGAAAACACAAATTTTGGAAATATCGACAACGTCGAAAATAGAACTTTAGAAACATCTGAAAATATTCGAGTTTTATAGAATTTTAACCGTTCCTAATGTAAGGCACTTCAAAGGTCTGAAAGGGAGCATTTTTTCGATTAAAACATTTTTCGTGGGAAAGAAATACATAGGTATAGGTAAAATTTTCTGGACTTTTGAAAGATTAACTATGCCATGATTTTGCTTGAATTAATTTTTCGATTTTGGAATAAAAATTTTCTAGTTTTAAAGCCGCAGGAGTGAGTTGGCTTTCTCCAAAACCGGGCAATTCAAAAACTAGATAGTTTTTTAAAAAATCAACTGGCTCGGTTTTGCTATATTTAGAATTTGATGAATTTTCCTCGAATCCACCTCAAACAAGTGGTGGACGTGTAATTGACGAGTCTATGAAGGTTATTTTCCCAGAAGCGGAAATTTGAGCAGAAACGAAGAGACTATGAGGAAGAGAAGAAGAAGAAATTGTTTCATCGGATATAAGTTTATTAAGGATCATGAAAGGGCCACGAGGGAGGAGACGAGCTCCCCTCAGGTGGCATCTACAGAAAATAAATAATTTTTACTAACAAATTGGCATCTCGGAGCTGCGGGCTTAGTAGGCCTTAACGCACTGGGATGGGAAGTAGAACTTGAGGGTCTGGGTGGTCTCGTAGTTGTTCATGTTGATGGACTGACCCATGTAGACCTGCTTCTTGAATGAGAGAGCGTCAGCGTCGTCCTTGTTGAAGCAGACCATGTCGACGAACTTCTCGATCTTGTTGTCAGCCTTGCAGTGGGGCTCGCAGACGGGGAGAGCGCGCTTGCTGAAGCAGTACTGGCCCTGGAGCTCGACGTACTGGAACTGGTACTTGGTCTCGCACTCGGCGTTCTGGTACTTGTCTCCGCTGGAGAAGAAGTACTTGCTGTCCTTTCCCTCTTTGTAGTACTGGTCGAACTCGCGGGGTCCCTCCTCGTACTTGTAGTCCTTCTCCTCGCCCTGGAATGACTCGGGCTTGAGGAAGGCCTTCTTGCTCTCATCGAAGGTGGTGAACTTGTCGGAGTAGCTGCTGAACTTCTCTCCGTTCTTGTAGTACTTGTTGAAGCGCTCCTGGTTCTCGTCAGACTCCTCAGAAGAAGAAGAGGAAGAGGAAGAGCTGGAGTCATCGAGGTCGACGTCGGTCTTGCGGAAGTGGGGGTAGCTGAAGTAGGTGTAGTTGAGGGCGTGGCCGTAGTAGAACTCCTTCTCGTAGCAGGGCATGTCCTTGGCGGCTACGTAGTAGGCCTTGGCGGGTCCCTGGCAGGTGTCCTCGTCGTAGAGGGCCCAGGAGGCGACAAAGTGCTCGGGGTACTTGTAGACGCAGTTGGAGGGGGCGGTGAAGTCGTCCTCACCCTCGCCGTTGTAGGTGCCGCAGATACCACGGACGTAGTCGCGGTAGAAGTGGTTGGCATCGAAGCGGGCGCGGTAGCCGTCGTAGAAGATCTGGAGCTGGTCGTCGCGGATGTCGAACTTGATCTCGCCGTAGGGGAGGTAGTATCCGCGGATGAGGGGCTGCTCGAAGTTGTCGTTGGAGAAGAGCTCGAAGGCGTACTGCTCAGAGACGTCCTGCTCCTTGCCGTTGATGTAGACGCGGGGGTAGTTCTTGCCGTTGGGGACGACCTTGATGACGTAGTCGGGCTCGGAGGCGCGGCCAAGAACGATCATCATCTCCTTCTGGTTCTCCTCGACGTCGCGCATGAGGATGGCGAACTCGTTGTCCTGGTTGTAGAAGTAGCGGAAGAAGTTGTTCTCGTCGTGGAAGGTGGGGTTCTCGGGCTGGTAGATGGCGTTGGTGAGCACGACGTGCCAGCACTTGCCCATGGCGTAGGGGAAGGTGCGGTTGTCGTAGGTGTTGACGTAGCGCTGGCCCACGGTGCACTTGCTGTAGTAGCGGTCGCGGCTGTAGGCGTACTGGAGGCGCTCCCAGGAGCTCATGGAGGGGTGGAAGGAGAAGAAGCGACGGAAGTAGTTGTTCTCGAAGTGGAAGTTGCTGAACTCGGCCTCGTAGGAGGGGGCCTTGAGGCTGAAGTTGGCGCTGTAGAAGTCGGGCTCGAACTCGTACGAGAGGTAGAGCTTGTCATCCTTGTTGTGGACGTGGAAGAAGTTCTCCTCGAGGTACTGGTATCCGAGGTGGTGGGCGAAGAAGTAGTAGGCCTTGGCGGTGTAGTTCTTGAAGAAGGTGGGGACCTGGTAGCTCACGCTGGCGGACCACTTGTCGAAGAAGTTGGCGCGCTTGGTGACGTTCTGGCAGGCGGGGAGGAGGTAGTGACCCTCAGCCATCTGGCGCTTGCAGTACTGTCCGACAGGGGACTGCTCGAGGTAGTACTTGCGGGCCTCGGTCTGCTCGAACTTGCTCTTCAGCTGCACGTTGTATCCTCCTGGAAGGTAGAGAGAGCGAGTTAGAAGGTGAAAAACTAGACTTAGAAGCTGAAAGGGGCTAGAACTCATTGTCTAATGTTTGAGGATTTTTTAGAGGAGGGCTAAGTTTGTCTTAGAAGCTGAGAATCGGGCTTTGAGAAGGGAAAAGAGGCCAAAAGGGAGCTAGACTTCGTTATCTAAGGTTTGAGGATTTTTAGGGCTAGACTTTTGCCTCAAAGGTTTAAAAGTAAGCTTTTAGAAAAGGCAAACGGCTTTGAGTGGTTTGAATTTGTTCAGAAATTGAGGAAAGGAGGTTAGACTTTTAGGCCCAAAAATGAGGCTTAAGAGAGCAACTTACCCTGGCATTTCTCTCCGAAGTTGAAGAACATATCAACCTGGCTGCTGGCGTCGTACTTGAGGGCGTTGAGGAAGTTGAGGGCGGGCACGTTGGGGAAGCGGCCGTAGGTGCTGAAGCAGGCCTGTCCGCGGGGGTAGAAGTAGGGCTCGGCGTGGAAGAAGGCGAGGAAGCGCTCCTTCTCGTCAACGGGGCTGTCGGCGTAGGCGAAGGTGGCCACGTAGTAGGCCTTCTTGGGTCCGTAGAACTCAAAGGCAAAGTCGTGGACGTAGACGTCGCTGTTGCGGATTCCGGCACCAACGTTCTTGGCCATCTGCTCCTGACGACGGTAGCTGAGGGGCTCGTTGTAGCTGACCTGGGCGTAGTTCTCCTCAGTGTACTCTCCGGAGTATCCGTGACGGCTCTTGGGGTGCTTGGCCTCGCTGTAGTGGTAGTCACGGTCGTAGCTGGTCTCGTTGTAGGAGTAACGGAAGGCGAACTTGTGGGCGGGGGAGTTGTCGAGGTCGAAGTAGGTGCAGAGGTAGAAGTACTGGTTGGGGAGGACGGTGCGGGGGAAGTGCACGAGCCCGTTCCATCCGTAGCGCTGGAAGACGTCGTAGAACTGGCTGAAGTCGTTGTAGCGGAAGTTGTGCTTGATGTCGAAGTTGAGGCTCATGCCGAAGTACTCCTTTCCGAAGTTGAAGTTGAAGCGCTCGGTGGGGCGGGTGTAGATGACCTTGAAGCTCTTGGCCTCGTTCACGGGACGGATGTCGGAGATGTCCTTCCAGGCGGTGTAGGGCACGACGGAGTAGTGGTTCACGAGGTTGTCTCCCTTGGTGTACTGGGGGTAGAACTCGGCGTGGTACTCGTAGTTCTTGAGGTCCCAGTCGACGTTGATCTGGAGAGGGAGGTAGGCCTGGAAGCTCTTCTGGAAACCGCTGAGGTAGCGCTGGTGGTCCATGGGGCAGAAGAAGCCGACCTTGGCGTCGAGGAGGGAGGAGTAGAGGAGGGACACGTTGGCGGTGAGGTTGTAGGCCTGGGGCAGGTAGTAGGTGTCCTCAGTCTTGTCGGTGAAGTCGGGCTGCTGGCGGATCTGGGCAAAGCCTCCCATGTGCACGACCTTGGGTAGCTTGAAGGTGTAGACGAAGGGGTATCCAGTCTCCATGGGGTAGGCGAGGGTCACGACGGAGTCGGAGTAGAACTTGGTGAAGTTGAAGGAACGGCCCTCACGGTAGGTGCGGATGTAGTCGCGGAAGCGCTGGGGGAAGCTCTCGATGGTCTGGTTGTTGAAGGCGAAGTAGCGGTAGGAGTCGAAGAGCTTGAAGAGGATCTGGCCCTCGAGCTGCTCGGCCTCGTCGAACTGGATTCCGAGGGTCTCGGCGATCTTCTGGGTGCTGAACTTGCTGGGACGCTCCTTGTTGGCCTTGTTCTGGCGGGACTCCTGGAACTTCTCGTAGGACTCGTGCTTCTCGAACTTCTGGTCATGGAAGTCGTAGACCTGGTCCTTGACGATGTTGAAGAGACCGTCGATGCTGGAGACGAGGTAGTGGTACTGGGTGTAGGGGGTCTTGAAGCCTCCGAAGTCCTTCTGGAAGGTGGCGAAGAAGCCGCTGGGGACGATGTGGTCGTCGGAGCCGAAGTAGGCGTACTGCTGGGTGAAGGCGAGGTTGAGGCCCTCCACGACGTAGTCGTGCACGTAGTAGCGACTGTACTGGTTGCTGAGGATCTTGGGGTTCACGAACTGGAAGGCGGAGCGGGCGTTCTCGGCGAAGTCGGCGTAGTCGGGGTGGTCGAGCTCGCTGGCGTACTCGAGGGCGCTCTTGACGGAAGCGGAGACGTAGGTGGAGGGGTCGTAGTGGGTGTACTCGGCCATACGCTGGAGCATAGCGGCAGGGGGAGAGGTGCGCATGAGCTGGAAGACGGCGGCACAACGGATCTCGTGGTACTCAGCGACGTTCTGGTAGACCTGGTAGAGCACCTGGCGGGCGAGCTTGGGGTAGAAGTCGGTGAGGCGCTGGAGGGCGACGATGATGGCAAGACGCTGGAAGCGGGTGGCGGGGAACTTGCCCTCGAAGTAGGGGGTGAAGACGTCGAGGATCTTGGGGTGGGCGATGTTTCCGAGGCAGCGGGTGTAGAAGAGGAACTTGTAGCTGTCCTCCTCGGCGGCGGCTTCCTTCAGCTTGTGGGCGAAGTAGGGGATGGCCTGGTAGGCGACGATCTGGTAGTCACGGTCGGAAAGGAATCCGTAGGACTGGACGGGGAAGAAGGAGTAGGACGAGCGGTTGCTGACCTGGGCGTATCCGAGGATGGTGGAGTAGGCGAGGAGAGCGGTGGTGTTGAGGAACTCCTGCTTGTGGACGACGGGGTGGGTGGCGAACTCGAAGAACTCCTTCATGTATTGCTCGGTGGGGACGCGGATGCGCTCCTTCATGGAGGCGACGACCTGGGCGGCGTACTCTCCCTCGATCTTGTAGTTGAGGATGTAGTTCTTGAGGAAACGGAAGGCGGGGAGGGATCCGGCTTGGGCGGCGGCATCACGGAAGCACTGCCAGGCCATGTACTTCTTGAAGTAGCGGGCGTTGTAGTTGTAAAACTGGGCAGAGCTGCTCTCCTGCTCGTAGCGGTAGTAGAGCTGCTGTCCGGCCTCGAAGAAGTCCTTCTCGTCGAAGACGCGGAGGATGCGGGTGAGCACGTTGAACTTGGCAAGGGTGTACTTCTCGATCATGGAGCTGGGCTTCTGCATCTCCTCGGCGATCTCCTGGGCGAGCTTGACGGCCTCACGGACGGAGTCGACGTCGTGGGAGTAGTAGATGTACTTGCCCTTGTATCCGACGGCGTAGGGGAGGAGGGGGTTCTGGGCGGCCTTGTCGAGCTCGGGGGTGGGCTGGAAGAACTCCTCGGAGCTGTTCACGTCGCTGTAGTCGCTGCCGTTTCCGTTGTCGTACTCGTCAGAGTCGGACTCGGAGCTGGAAACAAAGAAATTATTTTTGAATCTGACGGACAAGAAACTGGGCCAAAATATTACCTGGAAGAAGAGCTGGAGGAAGAAGAGGAAGAGGAAGAGGAAGAGTTGTACTGGCCGTTGACGTTAGACTCGTCAGACTCGGAGCTGGAAGAAGAGCTGGAGCTGGAGCTGGTGTAGTTGTTGTTCTGGACGCGGAACTGGTCCTTGTTGTACTCCTTGTAGAGCTCCTTCTGCTCCTCGGGGGTGATCACGCTGCGGCGGCTACGTCCGGTGTACTGGCGGTTGGCGTTGCGCTGGCGCTCCTTCTCGTTGCGGCGCTCCTCCTTCATCTGGTACTCCTTCTCGAAGTCCTTGTCGAACTTCTTCTCGTCAAAGTTCTCCTTGTCGTAGAACTCCTTCTCGTAATCCTTCTGGAAGTCCTTGCCGTAGTACTTCTTGCCGAAGTACTTCTTGTCCTTGTACTGCTGCTTGGGGCTCAGCTTGAGGTTGTCCTCCTGCTCGGCGAACTTGATCTCCTCGGAGCTGGAGCTGGAGCTGGAGCTTGAGCTGTCGTCATCGTCGTTGCGGTCATCGTCGTTGGAGTCGGAGCTGTCAGAGCTGTCGGAGCTGTCGGAGTCGGACGAGCTGTCGGAGTCAGAGTCGAAGGTGTACTCGCGGATGAAGTTCTGCTTGTCGGCAGCGAGGTTGTAGCTGTAGACGAGGGTGGTGTTGATGGGGTTGGCGGGTCCGTTGAAGATCTTGTCTCCGATGAACTTGTAGTCGAAGAGGGTCAGGTTGACGTGGCTCACGACGATGGCCTTCTCGTTCTCGTACATGGAGGGGCTCACGATGTACTTGTTGTAGGTGGAGGCGGACTGGATGGTGAAGTTGGACCAGGTTCCAGAGACGACGATGCGGGAAATTCCGGATTTCTGAGGGGGAAAAAGTTTTTTAAAAAATAATTCTTTTTGAGATGATGGTCGCTGACTGACTTTTTCAAAAGACAGACAAGAGAGAAAACTTGGAGGAATTGAGGGAAAAAGAAAAAATAGTAAATTCAAGAGACCAATAGACAGACAGAAAAAGAGAAAGGAAAAGCAAACTTACGGAGAAGAAGTCTCCCATCTGGTTGGTTCCGGGCTTGAAGCTGCTGGTTCCGGTGACTCCGTAGTGGTATCCCATGCGCTGATCGCAGTTGCTGTAGTTCTTGGTCTTCACAACCTCGAAGAAGTTGTACTCCTCGCTGAGCTCGGGCATTGGCACCAGGTAGGGGTGGGACTGGATGAGGTACTTGGGGAAGGGAGAGACGTCGTAGAGGGTCTCGCACTCGCCGGTGACGGTGGGCTCCATGACCTTGTAGTAGGCGTTGAAGACACCCTCCTCGGGGAGCTGGTTGTAGCGGCTCTTGATCTCATTCTCGGCGTGAGAGTCGAACTGGAGCTGGCTGATGATTCCCTTGATCTGGTTGGCCTGCTCGTTGGTGACGGCGTTCTTGTCGAAAGCGAGGTGCTGGATGGCTCCGTTCTTCATGAAGATCTCGAAGGGCTCGGTAGGCAAGTTCCAGGGCTGGTACTTGAGGAGCTTCTCTTCGGGCTTGTTCTTGTAGCCGCCGGCGAGCTCGTCGTGGAATTGGGCGTATTGCGCGTTCGCAATGCGGCCAACGAGGACGTGCTTGTTGCGGGGGCGGATGTACAAGACAGCCTTGTTGAAGATACCGGTGTACTGGTCGGCGAGGTCGGGGATGGCGGTCAAGGTGCGGGTCTCGACGTTGTACTTGTACTCGAATCCGTGGTTGAAGCCGTACTCGGACTCGTGCTTCTTGCTGAAGAAGTACTGCTTCTCCTCCTGCTGGTAGGCGTCATCTTGATACTTTTGCTCATACTCGGCGGCAACTAGGCCAACTGTGGGAAAAATATTGGTTAGATTCGCTTGCACTGGCTTTCGGGTTTCCAGGGAAAGGTACCTAGCACTAATAGAACTAGCACGCTCCTCATCTTGAGTGATTTACCACTGTACTGAAGAGGAAGAGGCAACTGAATGATGCCTTTCGTTGGTCCGACTGGCCCTTTTATACCCCCGGACCGGCTGATCTGATCGCTGATGAAAGCGAAATTCACCTGCTTATCAGCAACGGATGCGCTTATCAGGTGCAAGAGTGGAACTTTTGCATCGAATCAATTAACTCGGAGTGCCACGAAGAACAAAAGTTGCCGTTCAAAAGCAAAAGTGATCAATTATGAATGAAATGATGCAATTTACTACGCGAGGATACAAGACTCCTATCGTCTCTGCTTCCTTTTCCTCATTCTCCGACAAGCAGGTCGAGTGCTTCCTCGAACATGAGTCTTTTAGCCGAGCAAAACATCGTCTTAGTGCTTAATTGGTTCTTTGAAATCGAGTAAATTACTTTTTGGGAAGCTCATGGAGACAAACAGCATTCAAGAGGATATCCATAAGCTTTTAATGTCGACTTAATCGTCGCTAAGGGTGGAGTTTTTAAAAGAATTTTTACCAGAAAACGGGTGTGGGAGCTCTTTTCTTGGTCTTGAAGCTTTAAACTGGCCTTTTTCAAGGGACATAATGGTTTCGAACCGAGTCCCTTTGGGCTGAGGAGGCAGCCAATAAAGTTTTTAAAAAAACTGGCCTTTTCTAACCGATTTAAAAATATTTGGCCAAAGCAATGAAACTTTATTTAAGGAACTCCCTTTAAAAGCTATCTATTATGGGTCAAATTTTGTTCTGATTTTCTGAAAAAGGGTTCAAACAATTCAATTTGGTCATTATTTAAAATAAAAACTTGTTCTCAACCTTTACTTCAGACAGTATTTTTGGAATATTTTAACACAAAACTAAGAATACGCATAACCAGAATTCCTGTTTGGTAACGTCATTTAGCCGCTTATCTGGAAATAAGAAAAGAGAAAAATTGAGCGAATGAAGATTTTTTAGATTTAGATTTTCGGGTTTGTTCACGTCATCTTTACTTTGACTAAGTTAATTTATTCCTAAATTCGAAATTCTGCCTTAAGCTTTAAAATAAGTTCTTAACCTACGTCAAAACAATTCGATTTAACCCCAATCATTCCATCCAAAATAAATATTAATAACATTAAAATTCTTTATTTTAGATCTTAACAACAATTTAGAGGTCAAACACCTCAAAAGGCAATTTCAAGGTCACAGTCAAATTAAAAAGCTCCAAGAACTAACTGAGACCTGCTGGAGAAAATTCAGGCCCTTAAAACCCATCACCCGACGACAGCAGAGAATTCAAGACCATTCTAGAAGTCGTTACGTCCAAAAATCCAACAAAGTTGCTATCAGCGTAAGAAGCCTCACGTCATCGCATTTTAATCTCATTCCACCTGACTGCTCTTACTTTGTCATCATCATACGTTATACCTCACGCTCCAAGCACCTCAATCATATCTTCATCAAAATCTAATCATGAAAAACACCCTTGGAAGAAAAGAACATTAAACGTGAGCGAGATTTCTAGCCTTGCAGTCTTGCATCACGAGAAGTGCACTCGTCAGAGTATGTAATAAAATACAAGTTCACGTAACTCGCATCTCTCCGACGACACGACACCAAGATTCTGGGGTAATAAAGTCCGTGCGAGGAGAGTCCAAATGTTTCAATCACACCTCTTCAGCGTCCCCTCGAGAGCCCAATAAAAAACGTGGCGTGTCAAAAATCCCCCTAATGAACGATTTTATCGAATTATTCCGATTCCCCGAGCTCTCGCGTGCGGCAGTGCCAGCGCCAGCGCCTCTCCACTCCATCGAATCCCGAGTTGGAGCTCAGGGTGAGATAACAATAATGTTTTTATGATTATCTCAAGCATATTTCCGCTGCTACGGCGTCAAACGCAAAATTGATCACCACCGCCATAAAAATGGCCCAATCGGAGCGGAGGCGAGAGCGACGCAGCTTTATATACTCTCGTATTTAAAATCCCTAGGTCGTCTTTAACATCTCTAATGGCGCAAAAATAAATTTTCAATCTCAATTATATTCCATCCATTAAAATGTTGCAGTATCCCTTTGTACATACTTTTGCTGTCTTCACATTGCCGCGCCATCATTTTCTGGCTTATGGCAGAGCTCTTCAGCGAGTATACCGAAGATTTGTCTGATTATTAAAATGCCTCAGTTATGCTGGAATTCCTTTGATCTCATGCCTAAATTACCTCAATTACACGCCCATGGCTAAACAAGGCGGAAAATGTGATTTGCTACGGTCACAGCAGGGTGGAGGTGGGCTGACAAAGAGCCTCACTTTTCTCATTTAGTTTTACGTCTTTTCAAAATACAATATTTCAAGACAGAAATAAGAAGCGAAAGAGTTTCAATGTCAATGTTTCAATGGCAATTAAGCTCAAGAATTTATGGGGTGACTTTCTTGGGTTTAATCTCAGCTTGTAGGGCTCGTAGAAAGGCAACTGATGGCTTAAAAGTTGCGCAAACTCTTCTAGACGGGACCGACCTACATTTTGAATCTGGGTCCTGCGGGGCCTCAAAGTTCTGGAAGCTCCCCTGGAGGCCCATCAAAATGCCTGTTTTCCACTTTTTCCCTCCGGACTCCCCAAGATATATTTTTCTCAGATAGCTCGTGGAAAAAAGGTAAGTTTCCTATGGAAAGCCCTAGCTCCGGGTGCTTCTTTTTTTTCGATTTTCGATTCCATGATATGGGAGCTATCTGATGGTGCTGTGACTCTCATGGATGGTCGCAGCGAGCTTGTTGAGCACTAAAAAAATCATAAAAATTTTGAAATAAATTTTGAATACGATTTTTTGTGTCCAAAACGTCAAACAAAAATTTTTCTTTTGAAATCTAAAGCCCACCTACCATACTCCAGTTGTATCTCCTCCTCCCAGAGACATGGTAAAAATTCAAATGAGCACTTTTTGAAAGCCCACAAGTGTCTCTCTTAAAGATACAGCTCGCTTTTTTGGCTCAAAATCTCGTTTTGGAGCTCTGAAGGTTCTAATGGGTCAAGGTCTAATGGCTACCGTGACCCATTCAAATTCGTTTTAAATGTAAGAAAAAGGAAACCAAATGGAGAGCTCTCCTCTGTTAATTTGAAGTCAAAGTTTGGAGAAAGATTTCTAAAAAAGTCCAAAGAATTTTAGGTCCAAGTCGAGCCAGAATAACTGAAGGGAGGCCGCCCCCACAGATAAAAGAGGCACAGAGCGTTTAATAAAAAATGTGCGATGAAAGATACAATCAGAGACGAAGACGGTATGCTTTATGCGATGAAAAGGTTTTAAATTATAAAACAAACAGTTTACTCTCTCTTTCTCTCTCTCTTTTCTGCTCCCCCTCCCGTCCCGTTCGCGTGTCCCACAAAGCCCTCTCTCTCTGCGAATTTCCGCCCAGCACTTGCACATCTCCAATGCGGTTTTCATTTATGCAGGCGGGCAGAAGACATTTTGAAACAAATAATTGGTTTTATATATTCATAGTGGGTTTAGCGATGCTGGGCTCTTATTTGGCAGTAAAATGAAAAGGGGATCAATAACTTACTACGGCTGCTTTTCACCGTCGCCTTTCCTCCCCAAGCCTGTCTGTACATGCCGATGCCGTGCCGTCTCTGCCACAAGATATATTCGGTCTCAAAAGAAATTGATAGCGCAAGATTTAAAGATTATGGAATTTATAGAAAATACTTTAAGGGCAGCGGCAGTGAGAGCAGATATAGAGATGAATAAAAAGCAGCTCTCGAAGACGACGAAAGACGGAGAAGGGAATTTGAAATAAGGAGGCTGAGGTGGCAGAAAAAATAGGCAAGAAAATGACATAAATCACTGAACGGCAACATGAAACCCTGCAAAAGAGATACACAGTGAGGCTGTATCTCCACGGCGTCCCGGCAGTAGGAGTTAAAAGTGCACGCTTTCGCTTCCCCATACTGATTTGAGGCGAATTCTCCAGGTGAGACGAGAGAGGCTCATTTTTCCTCGTCCTGTGGTTTCAGGAAGTGTGTGGAGGAATTTCATTATGCTAGAGCTGACACGAAGAATTTCCCGCAAGAATCGATGTTTCTAGACTGGCAGAAAAACTTGTAATGGGAAATTTCTAATTTGTCTTGTTAGAAGTCTTGAAAAAAATTGAATGAAGACTTCATAGATTGGGAGGTGGGAACTTGTGTCCTCGGGAGAATCCTTGCCACTTTTCTTCCAGTAAATAACCGAACATTGCATTGAACAGTAAACAGGGGCCAGAAATAAGGAAACATTTACTAAAGGATATTCAATTCTGGAATTATATTTTATAGCACCACTGAATTAACCCGGAAAGTGCGGAAAGGAGGGTTAAAATTGCCCCTGAGTAACATTAGCTTGTTTGTGTTTCTAAATCTGTTTTTGATCTAGTTAAAAAATTCCGCTAGTCAAAATTTTGACTGGAAAAAGAGCTTGAGTTTCCTAAAAAATTAAATTTCTTTCAAATTAAAAAAATGATATTGGAGAATTTATTGGCTCCCTTGCCTCTAGGAATAAATTTCAATTGGAGGTTGTAAATAATAATGATAATTTCTTTATTGGGAGAGGCGGCTCTCCGGCCATTACATCTTCATCCGTCAAGGATTGTAAATTGTAACCAAATTGATCCATGAGCCTTCGAGGCCTCACGATGCAGAGAGTGGGCAAGCTGTAGGGTTGACTCAGATTTCAGTCACTGCCAAGGACGTGGTCTTCACGCCAATTTTGTCCCAAAACATTCATACTTTTTTTGTTCCTTTCATTCAGATTCACACCAATGAGAGTTAAGTTTTGGAGAAGAAAATCTTCCTCCTGGGGGGCTCCTTGGTCCTTCCTTGCTCTTCCAAAAAAAATTTATGGACTCTTAGGCTAAATGGCTTAAACACAAAAATCAGTAAAAAAAAACAAATGAGCTGTTTCAAACAAAACGTGAAAGTACGACCAACAATGAATATCGCGTTCATGTGTCTTATCTGGACTGCAAGCCAAACCTCCAATGGAAAATCGAGACTTTTGCAAAGAAATTAATCCCTTAAATATTCCACCCTAAATCACAGAGGCCATCGAGCGCCACCCCAAAGCAATCAAAGCCGGTCTTCGAGAGCCGAGGTAATCTCGTTCGGCTAATCAAATGCCATAATTCCTCTTTGAGACGGTATCAAATGGACATATCCCATCCCCGGTCCGAAAGTGGATTAATTCGATCGCCAATTCATTCGCCTATCGCTTATCGACTACGATATACTTTAATAATAACGAATAGGCCGGTGCCGCAGTGAAACAGAGCCAAAACGCAGGCAGCCGAATAAAATAGGTAATATTTCGAATGAACCGAAAAATTGTAAAATTGCGCTCTGCCAGCCCTTTCTCCAACCTTGCCATCTCGCATTGATACATGTCCCAGAGACGGAGCTCTTTGAGGGCAGTCAGGTGGAGAGCCTCGGCGGCAGGAGTCGTCTCTGGTTGACGGGATATTTGCTGGACTCAGACTCATAGTTGTACCTAGACCTAAAATTTAAGTTTTGGTAGACCTCAGATCAAATTTCTCAGAAAAATATTTAAGTTTTGATGCTTTTGAACTTCTTATTAAGGTAACACAAATTTTCAATGTAGGTAATTTCCTTTGGCAAAAAATCGATATGGAATCGAGGAAAGTGCTTAAGTTTAAATTTCATATTGACTCTCTGACACCTGTTTGGACATATTTTAAATTGAAAAGTGGCTAGAAAAGCCTCCAGCAGCTTCTAGAAACTGATTCTGACCTTAGTCTAAAAAGCCTCAAAAGTCTGCCAAAAACGCACATTTTCTGTCTAGGAAGTTCTTAGGATCTGAGGCGCTGGTTGATGTGTTAAAATTGCATACATCCAAACCCTCCTTTGCTGCCAATCTGGCATTGCCTTTACACACAGCTTAGCTGATATTTCGAACAGAACAGCCGAGCTAACGTGATATTTTGCGAGTATGAAAGAAAGATTTAATGGATTTGAAGATGAGAGGCATAGATTAAACTCTTTTGTATAATATTACGTTTTTGAATGTTCTTCAAAGCCTCCTCGTGCTCCGCTCATCTCCTTCCCGTCTCGTCTCACACTCGTAGGAACAACAATTTTTTATTTTATACTCAAAGCGATCCATTTTAATGCGATTTGGCAACATGCGAGCACGATACAAAGGGATTTGTAGTCTCACTTCTTGATGGAAATTGATTGAAGTAGTGCTCATTGTACCAAATTGGGTGGAAAGTGTTTTTTCTGATTTTTATTGCCCTCCCCGGGCCATCGGAAGTCAGCGTGTGTCTGTCAGTCGGGCGTTTCCGCAACCTTTTTGCGCCTAATCCCGAGACAGGGATCCGAGAGTAAGCGCCTTTGAGTCGGAATGGAACCGCATTTTGCCCAGAATTGACGCTAAGGCGAGGAAAATGAAATCGCCCACCCGCCCGGAATAAGTCCGCTATCCCCCGTGGGCCGTGGCAGTCTGCCTGAACTACTTTGTCTCCTCGGGCCGCTCTCGCTCGCTCGCAGACCTGCCATTTGTAATCCACCTCGTTTATTCATGCATGAACTATGAGATGTTTGCGCCCGCACCAGAGACGTAACTAGGGGGGGGCTAGGGTAGGCTTAGCCCCCCCGAGCTTTTTCAGAAGGGCCCCGTAGGGGCCCCGAAATTTTATTATTATTTTAAAGGCCCCGAAGGGGCCCGATTTAAAAAAATAAATACTAAAATAAGGCCTTTAAAGGGCCCATATTTTAATTTGAGGGGGCCCCTATTTTTGAATCAAGGGGCCCACCGTTTTATTCGAGAGGGCCCCCGTTTTTGATTCAAGGGGCCCCCATTTTTTAATCAAGAGGGCCCACTTATTGAATCAGGGGGCCCACTAGCTTATTCGAGGGGGCCCGCATTTTTGAATCAAGGGGGCCCACTTATTGAA
Organism: Forcipomyia taiwana; assembly: GCA_963930915.1. NCBI lineage: Eukaryota > Metazoa > Arthropoda > Insecta > Diptera > Ceratopogonidae > Forcipomyia > Forcipomyia taiwana. Next base: position 144,398 of record CAWVOI010000024.1, on the reverse strand, counting down.
TCAGGGGGCCCACCAGCTTATTCGAGGGGGCCCCCTTTTTTTAATCAAGGGGGCCCACTTTTTGAATCAAGGGACCCACCATCTTATTCGAGGGGGCCCCCATTTTTGATTCAAGAGGGCCCACTTTTTGAATCAAGAGGCCCACCATCTTATTCGAGGGGGCCCCCATTTTTGATTCAAGAGGGCCCACTTTTTGAATCAAGGGGCCCACCATCTTATTCGAGAGGGCCCCCGTTTTTGATTCAAGGGGCCCCCATTTTTGAATCAAGAGGGCCCACTTATTGAATCAGGGGGCCCACCAGCTTATTCGAGGGGGCCCCCACTTTTGAATCAAGGGGGCCCACTTATTGAATCAGGGGGCCCACCAGCTTATTCGAGGGGGCCCCCTTTTGAATCAAGAGGGATAGGAACAGTGCCGCGTTTATCATATGGACAAAATGGACACTGCCCAGAGGCCCCCAAATCTTGAAAAATTCGGTAAAATTTTGGTCAGAAACTTAGCACTTTCCACCCCATTTTATTTAGCAGGGGGCCCCACATTCATGTCTTTAGGGGCCCCATTTTATTTAGCAGGAGGCCCCACATTCATGTCTGTAGGGGCCCCATTTTATTAAGGAGGCTCTAAATTCTTCAAAACTTAAAAAGGCTTTAAAAATTTTGCGCCTGCGGTGCGCTGTTTTACTTTCACTTTTTACATCTCAGTCCTTTGAAATACATAAATTGCTTATGACCCAACACAACTGTGACTTTTTCAACAATTTGAAGCTGGATAGGGATTTTAGTCATTGCTTTTGATTTTTCGATTCTTAAAGGAGCTTTAAACATGGTTTTCTTATTCTCAATTATTGCATACTCCTAAAAATTTTCGCGCCTGCGGCGGGCCTTTTTAAAAATAAATTCCAAAACCGCTCCAAATTTATGTAAATAATTTAAGATACATTTTTGACATATATGGTCTTACAAAAATGTTAGAAAATTTGTGTATAGGTGGGTGGCCCCGAAATAAAAACGGCCTCGGTTATTCATTTAAAACACGTGACATAATATTTTGTACATAATGTTTGTATCAATATAAAAAATTTGCAGGAATATTCTGTACAGAATTTGTATTTATATAAAATTTTTTGTTTATTTATGAATTTAAATTGTAACCCATCTAAAATTTCGGTCAGTAACTGAAAAAACCTATTTGATGTAGAAATTAAATTTTTATTGGGCTAAGAGGGGGGGCGTCATTAAAAGTGCCCAGGGGCCCCCAAGTAGGTAAACGCGGCACTCGATAGGAAGGGGGCCCCCGCTCCAGGTTCAGCCCCCCCGGTTTCAAATCCTAGGTACGTCTCTGGCCCGCACCTGCCCTTCCATTTGTCTCCTCCCGCCTTATCTCCATCTCCATTCTCACCTCCGCCCCATTTCACTCCGAGCAGCACGACTGACGGGGGTCGGAGTTTTTCAATATGCCGAAATATTTTTGGGTATTCTCCAAAGTCCGATAACTATCAAACCCTTTTTGCGTCGGCGTCGAAGAAGCCGCAAATTAACTCCTCATTCGAGTAGACATAAATAATTCCAGACAGCTATTTTGGAGGTAATGGTGGATGAAACTTTAATCCAATATGGTTTATTCGATATGTGAGCTCAGTGACTACAATAACAACATCCCCACAATAAATTAACGATCGGGCTTTATGTATTTTCGCAATTGAAAATATGCACTGAAATAAAACGCAATCAGGCAAATGGCACTTTTGTCCACATTATCGATGCTAGCCTGATTGATTTGGAGTTAATGCGGTGAATAACGGTGATGGCGGGAAGCATTTCGAGCCTGGAGGTAATTAAACTGAAATTTACCGAAAGCTATCTGATCTTTGGGTTGACAGCAAGTGGTTTTGTGTGTTGAGTATTGAGCTTTTTCAGTTAAGTTTTTTTTAAAGTCTACATAAAGGCTTAACCTTTAAACCTTTCCTAGGTCGGAACCTGTTTCTTAAATGACTTTTTCTGCGTCAAGGTCTCGTCACACCCTCCAGGAATTTTTCTAGGAAATTATATTAACGGGAGGTCACCTTTTTATAGATCCAGATGAGTTTTATTTAAATTAAGAGCTTTGCTATAAATGTTCTTTTCCATAAAAAAAAACGTAAGTCATGATTTCTTGATTGAGGAAAATCTTTCTTGAGCGATTATTATTTTTTTAAGTCTAGAGTCCAAACGATATCCGATCCAACTTAATATATTACCTTCCAGCTTAATTCAATTGTTTTTGAATTAATAAAAGATATACTTTTCGAGTCTAGCTCTAGATCTTGATCTGTTCTTTCCTCCAGATTAGGTCATGAACTATTGTCATTCAAAAATCTAAGTTTAATACCGTTCTAACTCCAAAAATACTGAACTGTATTTAACCTCCAAGTCTAGGTCCTGAACCGTTAAAATCTCAAAACCCAAAATGCAAAAATATTCATCTAGACCTGAACCGAAATCTTGAACAGTTAAAATTTCCTGAGTTTGTTGAAAGCTCTCAACACACGAGAACCCACGAACAAACCTCATTCAGCACAAATTTGGTGAAAAGGCTTGTTTTCCGAGAGAGCAAGTCGCTTCTGGCAAACTTAACACTTCCGCCCACTGCTAAAAACTTGCCGCTATAATTTATTCCGAATATGATTTGATCAGCAATAAATTCAGCCTACATTTAGCAAGATGCCTCCGCTCGAGGTTGCCTTCGTTGGCCTGGAATTTATGGCGGAGCGCCGCCGAGCGTATGTGTGTAAGCAAGCAAAAAGGGAAGGTATCTGAAATTCCTTAGGCACCATCACCATCACACAAAAGCACTCATTAATTTATTCATGCGTTAAACTTATTAGAGTTGACGTGTCGAGAAAAACGAACGTGCAAAGTCAGGTGGAAACAAATTCCACATTATGTTGTTTTCCTCTCGCCAAAGGTGTTCATTGTTCGCCTCTCGCCCGCCCCGACTGTGCGTGCGCTCTTGCTCGAAAGCCTAACCCTTGTTTTTCAACATTGAGGATAACCATTTAAGCAAAATAACGAACACCACTGCCGCATTAGTCGTAAAATTTATGCATTTTTCCGGAGGGAATCATGTGTCATTAGCATTTTGTGTCTCTTCCTATTGCCTCTCCGCTATCCTCCTTCCCTCGACAACATGTGGGTCGTCCTTAAAGACGTCATCATTTGTATCCCTTTAATTGCTCGGATTCGGGAAAGTGGCGAGACGGGAGTCACCGAGTTGGGAGAGAGCCGGGGAGAAAGGAAAAGTTGGGCCATTGAAGGGTGGATGGGAAATGTCCGAGTTTAAAATTCCGCACGCCGGGTATCAGAAATTATCGTCATCCCCGAGGCAAAAGTTGGCGTTAAATTAATAAAATTTTAGGCTCTAACATGTGAAAACACTTGCAACTCTGCTAATCTCCAGCGTGTCATGTTCGCTCTGTGTACTTTGGAAGCGGGAATGAATGAGCACGTGCGAAACCTTGGGGTAAAATGACTCATTTGAGACATAAAAATTTCACAACTTCGGAACGACATGGAGCTGGCGGCTGCTTTAATGGAAGCCAGGTTCGGGTTGCGAGCTTCATATTTCGGGACGCCACAGTAGCTCATCAATAACGCACGATAATTGCCGTAAGTGGTTCCAATCCCCCCCGATTCGGCATGAGTGCTTCGTTATCAGGTTGGGAAATCTCGGTTAGTTCAATTGAATCACGTTCGCTTAGCACTGCACTTGCAATTTATGATGACAAATGTTTGTTTGCTGTTTGATAACAATCACTTTCGCAGGAGGAGATACACGCAGGCTCTCATAAATAACACCCAGCGCACTTAATTGAGACACGTTTGGTCGAAAGTGGCGGGTTTGAGGGCGGTGGGTGCGGAAAAAGGGCGTTTCGCACCTGTCTCCGGGTCTGTCTGCGCTTCTGGAAGTCTACTGATAACGCGGTTCTGCTGACGTCGAGCGAGAGATTTGTTTTTAAAATCCCCTCTTATCGCAACGCCCTGCAATCAATGAATGAGCAGATGCTCCCGGGTCAACGTCCTGGCTGCGCACCTGCAGTCGTTGTTTTACAGAGCTCGCAAATGAGCGAAGTCAACCACTGTCAACTAATTAAATGAATGTTCAGGAGGCAAAATGCGACTCCTTTCTCTCCCAAACAAATTCAACATTCATTAAAAAGTTTAGACAATTTTTGCCTTTTGCAGTTGTCTCACCAGCTATACAACAAACGGCATGCGAGGCGGGATCCAGGCAACGGGAGGTGACTGAAAGTCAACTAAATATGTCATCAGGTTTCAGGTGACGCAAAGTTTTAGAGCCAGGATAAATACGAAATTTTATTTAATCATGACGGGTTAGTGTTGCAGCTAGTTTGGGAGTTTGGGAGGAAGGTGAATTCCTGTTGACACATGGTGTAAATGCGATATTGATACAGAGCTCGTTCCGTTCCCAAAGTGTGCCGAAAGTTGTGTTTTTGTGCAATTCTGCCTGACGGGGAGACTTCGATGAGCTAGAACTAAAGTTTGTGATCCGGAAAATTAAATTAGTTTCCATTCGCACTGTAGTTCGCTTCACCGAGGGCTGCACTTCATAAGCACGAACTTTTCCCAGAATTTAATTTAATCCAGCACCTTTTTACCGAATGGACAGAGTTATTACCAGTCTTTTCCGCTTTCACTGAAAATCTGTTTTGGAATAACTCGTCTGGACTTGATGGTGATTTTACGGCTGGATTAAAATTGTTACTTCAATGTAATTTCTAGTGTTCTCGAAAAGTTGTATGAATAAACTAAAAACCAACTCAAACAAGTTTTCATTTTCAGAAATTTAATTTGCAAATGCTGATTTCATGCAGGAAAGGGTTAACATTGTATATGAACAAGGAGACAGGCTTGGAGATTACTATAAGACTTATTAGAACCTTTTTCATTTTTAAGAAATTGTCGGGTCTTGTTTCCAAAGTCAGAAGTGGTTCTAAATAAACTATTGTGGCTCCCTAGACTTCAAGATAGCATCTAGAAAGAGCCTTATATTGAAAGTCCCGTTTTAAAAATGCTATTTATTTTAATCTTGAGTTTCGACTAACAAAATGTTAAAATTGGAGAAAGCTTTTTACTGAAAATTTTCCGTTGTAGAAGAAACCTATACTGAAAGAAGCTTATATGAACTATTACTTTACCCTTACCTAAGTAGTTTAGTTTTCGTTTTCATAGATAAAGATCACTTAGAACAACTCTTTCTGGTTATTTTGGAAATTTTACTCCCTAGACTTTGTCATCTTTCGTTTGAACAGCTACATTCCATTATTTTGGATGTCTGTTTGTTGCAGTCCCGAAGAAACAAGGTTGACTTAAATATCCTTTGAAAATAACCATCTGAGAATTGCGATAGAGGTTGCGAAAAGATGCTAATTCAGCGCTCCCAAGGCACTTCCGCATCCGATAAAATTCAAATGAAGTCTACTAGATTGCTTTACGACTCTTTTCTCGACACTCGCCGCAGAGAAGCACTGCAATCCTCCATGACAGGCCCATTTTTATTTCCCTGTTTTCCTTTTTCTCGCCCCGGACGGATGCACAATGTCCTCAGTGTACGGCGGATTTTGTCGACAAAAAGTTCTCAATTACCATTCATGCGATTGTTGCATATTCAGTACGCAGTGTGAACATTCACACTTGCTTTTTATTATCAAAACTCTATTTGCAGTTTATTTGGAAAGCTCACAAAAGTGAAGCAGCGCATCATAAAAAGGGAAAAAGTGAGCAAAAATAACACGACAAATATGACAAAAAACATACATTTTGCCTGGTCCAATGCAGCTTGGTGCCTTTGAACAGACGACTACGACTATTTTGCCAGATCAAGAGTGTAAATATTGCGAGCTCTCTGCCTCCCCTCCCCGACATGTGTTTGTGTCTGAACGCAAACGAGAGGCAAATCAGGCTACATAACGGTAACGGGACATTTTTCTTGGAATGTTTACATGCAGGAATGCAGATCAATAATTCTTGTTTTTCCGTTTCAGCTTTTAGCGCCCCTTTTGCTTCGAATCGCGTGAATCGGAAGGAATCCTCGACGATGGGAGCCAAAAAAACTGACCAAAAAAGTGGTGATATTGTGCTTTCATTCCGTCCTGCTGCTGCTGCTGCAGTCCTCGTTCCGCTCCGTTACCCAGACGACCATAAATTGGAGAGGTAGACCATTTATTTTTATTAGAGCAGCTGGGATTCGGTGAGAGCCCTGGAACTGCACGGCTTCTCGCACTAATTAATTGCCCAGTCTAGGCCGGTGCCGAAAGTAGCCAAGGTCGTTAGAACGGCTCGGAAGAAATTGCTCACGATATTACCTGCTAACAACTTCCGGAACACTTTCAACTTGACCGCCCGTTAAGACTTTGCGCCTCGGCTTGCCCGCCTCACCACCACAGTATAAGCATGCGGACATTAGAGACAGACAATAACGACAAAGCTTAAAATTACATTATGTAAATGCCCGTAATGATGGTTTTAATGACTGCATTTAGTTTGCCTTCTTGCCGGTCGCCTTTTGACGCGCGGTACCAGTAATTCCGAGTCACCAACAGAGAGAGTGCTATTTGCGGGTCAGTAACTAACACGCAAACGACGGTAAAAGGGTTGAGGGAATGCGCGCAACTCGGCGTATCCTCCGTTCCTGCAGTCTCTGCCGTAAAACGTAACAAAAGGCGAGGGCAAACATTGTGGTAGCTTATGGAGGCGGAAGAGAAGGAAATGTTTGCTTAATTAACACGCGCACGTGTATTCTACGGAGGCATACGATTGAGAAACAAAATAAAAAATTAGTTTTTGCTTCTTGTGCTCGAATTGCGGCTTAGTGTAGTGCACTTCTGGAGTAATTGAATTTTTAAGGCTTTGGAGCTCTTCTGTATGTCGGTCGACTTCACACCTGTTTGGCTGTAATTTCAATGGAAAACTGAAAACTTCGCTAATTTTAATCTACATAACTTGAAACTTGACATTGATCTTTAAACTTCAAAATATTTTTTAAACATTCTACAAAAATACCAATCGGTATCGTACATGTCACATTTGATTTAAGGAGTTAAAGAAAATTTTGGCTATTGTTTCTGACCTGTCACTTGTTGGTCTGAGGCATCTTACATCTGGAAAATTGGACTTTCAATATTTAAACAACTTATTTTGGAAACAGGTTTGGCAATTTGAAATTCATGTTTCCACACATAATAAGATTCTCGGCCCAAATATTGAGTCACATAAAGCCTTTTAGGCGAAACGCCCTTTTGGCAGCAAAAACTGAACAGGATACTTTGGAGCCAGTCAACAACTACTGAGCATCAGAAATTCAGTTTTGAGTACTGAATAAATCATTATTAACCCTGAAACCTCCAGCGTTACACTCCAGTGTTTTCACAACGTTCCCGTTTGAGATTCCTGAAAGTCCTGAATTTTTTTTTGCGTCACATTCGTACTATTTGGGCCGGAACTAGATAAAATCCTGGAAATTATCCAAGCTTGGAGGTTAATGGGTTAAAGTAGAACAATAAAAAAGTGTCTGCTCGCTGAGCCGAGCGTTAATTTAAGAAAATGTCTCACATCAGTTACCAGAATATCTAGAAAAAATTTCTCGCTCGAGAAATTTCAGAAAAAGCGGGGTAGATTCGAACTGCAAATGAACTCTCTCTTTTTGAGTCAGTGAGCCCTACGAATCCAGGCAACCAGGGTGCATTATTCTGCCGAACCTTTGTTGATTCTCGCTCTCTGCGGTGCTTTTCCAGCAAATATGCAGTAACGAAGGGAGACCTGTGGCGGGAAAGCTGTTAATCAAAATTAAGCATTTCACGTTTTGATTATGCACATCCGCTTCCTTGTTTCCCCTAGTGACACATAAAATCTATACACAATCTACCTTTCGCTCCGCTGCACCACGCCAGCACGATACAGCAGCGTGATGTGAGCTTCGTGATGGCGGCCGGAGAGCAACAAAAATTTCGTATGTACGCCATCTCCTTGCCGGCGAGTTGAGCTGCCGCTGAGATGCACTGCATTACATTAATTAAAATGTTCCACTCCGCCTAATCTAGCGCCAGAGCTAACAACAGTTGAGGCTGCGAGGTTGGAGGTAGCCACCGTTAGCTGGAAGTGCACATCAGCGAAACAAAAACAACGTCGTAATTATAAAATAAAATTCAGTTTATGCAGTGATGCTGCCTTTGCTGCACCCGGAACGTTCCGCCCTTTCATCCACTTGCATCTCCCAGTCTAGGCCTGGTGTGCTGCACACGCTATATAATCAAGTTATTTAGCGGGGCTGGGTGGGGAATAGCAAGTTGGTTAGTTTATTATTTAATTTATCATTTTGTTTGCCTAAATACATCACGGCACTCTGGCTGAGAACTGAGAAATTGGCGTGTTGCTAGGGAGTTTTGAAGGAGCAAGTATCTTTTAAACAACTGTAACACTTGAACAGTTTGTATCTAAACATCTTGCCAGTTGTTTTTGTTTGTTCCAAGTTTTAGGTGAGGAAAGAGCGGGATGAGTTACTCTGCCAGTCTAGGTTTGCTATGAAGATGCAAACAGTTTTTTTAAGGGACTTTGACAGTTTAATAAGTCCCAGTCTAGGTAGATATGTAAAGGCTTAGTTTGTTTGTTTGTTATCTAGAAAGTGGGTATATTAAACTTTAAAAGCTTGAAAATACATTTCAGAATGAAGAATCCATTGATCTTCCAGTGTCGATTGATACTACAACATCATAAAACCCAGAGGACGAAGTAGAGCTTTCTGTTTTGCACAACGTCAATATTTAAGTAATTTCCCAGTCTAGATAGCATTGGATTAAGCGAAATTGTCCCTAACTTACAAAAATATCAAAATTAGAAAAACACAATGTTACTATGCCAAGTCTAGGTGTTTTATATCTGGGTTAAGTAATAGTAGATAAGCCAGGCCATAAAAAATCAAGGTCACGAGAAAAATCAACCTCCCAGTCCAGCTAATAAAGGATACCGGAAGACCTAGATGAGCCTCCTTGCAATCAACGAACGCCCCACATACATAATAATGATTCCTTCGAGCATAAAAATTCATACGGAAATTTGCATAACGCCATTAATATCCCGCACTTAACGAATAATAAAACGAAATAACTCAAAATGCGATGAGGGAAATTTTTCTATTTTGTTGCCTTTCTCTTCCTCCAAGCACGTATTATGTGTTCCAGTGGCTCCTTCTACCGCCCTTATAAGCCTATAAACGTTGGTGTCTGCTTGTCGAATCGTGATAAAATATTACTTGACGCCGAAAGTAAGAACACAAACACTAGACGAAAAATAAGAATGCAAATAGATTTGGAGCCTCGTCGCGTTGTGTCGCTCCGACACTCGGCGTTTTTTATTGCGGAAGACGCGCACACACTTGAAAAGTCAATGAAATGCTTGAATGCTCTTTGGCTGTGTCTTCGAGCCGGGCGTCGAGTCGAGGATTGGGATAAAAGAAATTGTTTCACTGCTACTCGTTTCAATGCAAATTTCTCAAGACGGCAAACGATCTTGGTTTCAGAATAAATGTCGATAAAAAGGGAGGTGACAAGAATTATTGTTTGCGTTCGATCAATAATTTGTCAGAGCCAGAGATGCCAGAACTTCACCTGCTGCCTAGACTGGCATAGATAAATGTGCATTATACATATTTTTCAATCGCTTAGAAAAGGCTTGCTTAAAAGTCCCGTCATAAAAATTCAAGGGCTTGTAGAATGGAAAAAACAAATTTTGTCGAAATTGCTGAGACATAGGAAGCAAGAATCCAGAGACGTTGTGAATATCAAATGTTACCTAGACTGGATAAACACTCCTGAATTTTGACCTAGACTAGCAGTTGTCTGAAGATGGGCTTTAGAGACAATAATTCTACAGTACAATTCGCGTAATATAAATTCGCGTAATTGCAACTTCGTCTAATATGAACGAATTTTGGTTCTCCCGTCTCTCAATTTCACATGAAATTGAGTTCGTCTAATATAAAGTTCGCAAAATATCAATTATTTTGGCCTCTCCCTTGCGATTGATATTACGCGAACTGTACTGGAACTGAAGTCATAAACGTAATAGTTTCGAGAGTCACCGGTTGCAATTTCTATTCTGAAATACATGTCCTAGACTGGAAGAGTTGTTAGTTTTCTTATTCGACTATGAAAACTTAAAGCTGTAGAGGTTTTACATATGTTTTCCCATGAAAGTAAGTTTATGATAAACACCTAGACTGGATATTACAAAATTGCAAACTAGATTAGAACAATGGATGGGGAAATGAGTTCTGGGAAATTCGATTTCAATATGCAAAGTGATTGAAAGTACCTAGACTAGGAGGCAGTAAAATATCCCGCGATCTGCTAATTCGAGAATAACCATTAGCTGAAAAGACGGCCATAAAAACGAGCGTGAAGGCCAAGCGGCGGTGGAATGCGAAAAAAAACAATCACCCAAATGCCTCACGTACGAACAACGAACGAAGATCGGAGATGTGGGTTTTGAGACACTCAAGTGGAATTAAGACGAGATGCCATTTTATTGAAATGTATCATAAATCTGCTGAACAATATAAAACAGTAATAATTTCGACATCCCGCTTTATTGTTGCTCTCACAGAGGCTCCGGAAATCGAAATCCCCATTTTATTTGTTCCGAGGACCTGCGACGCTTCCTCACACAATAGAATTATTTCTAGCTCAATTATTTGATTTAGACAAACAATCTCGTGTTGTCATCCACAACCACGTTCCGCTACACAACTCATTATTCATTGTTATTAAGACGCGGAGCAGAAGCTAGAGCGATCCGAAATTGCGAGCACATTTGAATTCGAGACACACGCAACTTTGCGTTTTATGGGGGAGAGATTAAATAAAGAGGCGATGAGAAACTTCATCCTTCATCCGGAGATCAGCCAGAGCCGGGGAGAGGCTCGTCGATAGCCAGATGCCGCACATTCGGGCTGACCCTGGATTTATTGGCCGCGACAGGGGACGTGCTTCGAATTGAGGAGGACGCTGAGATGATTTCAATATACCCTCAATAACGCAGGAATCAAAAGTTTTTTAAAAATGGAAACTTTTACTTCGCTCCGGTCCGCATTCGAGTGACTCGGGGGAGCATGTGAAGGGAAGCAGAAAATACGTCATTAAATTTGATTTTCGATAAAAATAATTTTATCAAATATTGATTTTACACTTTCCCTGTGTGTCTGTCTGCAATCTACATCCACTTCCGCCACTCCGACGGAGGCGAGCAAATTTTCATATTCATTTTCCTTATTATCAAATCAATCCCTCCTCCTTCTGTGCGCCTTCTTCATCCAATTTTGCTTGATTTGCCACTTTCTCCTACCTTTTGGCATTAGCAGCGTTTAACCAATCATAAAAAATGAGATGTTAAGCAATGCGCAAGTAATTCAGATAAATTTTCTCATCATCATCATCTGGTGTTATGCGTTTATATTGCAAGTGCGGCGGGGCGACGGAAGAGTTTTCGTGCGCCATAAAACGGGACGTCGGGTGGAAATTAAAATAAGTTTCGGAAAAGTTGGGTGGTAGTGTCTGCTCGCTGACACCCGTACATTTTTACAAGCTCTCTCGACTCTTGACTTTTGATTGCTTTTCACACCCAATTTCGCCCACTTCTGGGGGAATTTGAATTTATTGAATTTAATCCGGAGTCAATTGCCAATTTTACGGTTTCGTGGTCTGGAGAAGTTTGAAGTTTCTCCCAGTCTAGGTGGCCTTCCTCATCACTTTAGGGTGGTGAGAATTCAATAAAAAGGCAAAACTATCTAGGGTACCAGAAATTAGCTCATTGAAAACTCGATTTCAACATCACTTGCTTTTCAAGACGATTTAACATTTTTATACAAAATTTTATTATTTTCTCTTTTAGAGGTTCTCGAGAAGTTCTTGTTATCTTGGTCGGCATTGTTAAATGAAGGGCAATGAAAATCGTTTCCCGAAAGTTAAAATTAAAAATAAATTAAAAATTTCAGCTCTAAAAGCTGGTGGCGATTAGCTTTTAAGCTCTTTTTACAGTTTGTGGGAGTTTTGGACAAATGAAAAATTTCATGCAAGAAAAATCATTTGAGACCGTCAGTCACCAAAAGGGGGAGAAAATGGTCTATAGAGGCTATTTAAAGGTCTTCTCGGTCCTACCCATTTTATAGCCGAGCTTCTTTAGAATACATATTTAATCTTTTAGAACCTTGGTTGCTCCTGAAAGCTCCTTGGAAAGTCCCCGAAGCTTGAAATAGGAGATTCAGACCACTCTTAAAACAGGAACAAAAATTTTCCTGAATAAACTTAAATTTGGGTCACCTGAAGGCAAATTTTAAACCGAATACCCATATGGACTAATTTTTTCGAGTCAACTTTTGATTTTTTAGGGTCAACTTGTCTAGCGCCCTACCCCTCACAAACACGAGATAAGGAGGATAGGAACCCGACTGACCTGAAAGCCTGCCGCTGGTTTGATTTATGCCGTCATAAATCCCACCTTGATGTCGCAGTGCTCCTCGAGCCCCCCATTTAATTTGGCAAATTATGCTCTCCACGTGTTTATCTTAATTTTTTCCGTAATTAATGAGTCCTATTCTGCCCGTTTGGCTTCATGAGAGTGCGGAGGCCCAGAAGGCAGCGCACAGAGAGGGAGAGGAAAAGAACGAGACTGGAAGCTGATTGAAATGCCTGCCAGCGGGCATTCTGCCTTCCAGACAGGGAAGTTTGTATCACTCAAGCAGACACAATGAATATATTATTTTCATTATGATGTGGTTGATGTTTTATGAGTACTTTATTTATTAAATTTATCTCTATCTCGGTGATGCGGCTCCCACTGATGCCGCTCGTGTGTGCTGTTTAGTGAGTAGCAGCAGCACTTCTCGGGAATCATCCTCATAATTCAATGCTTCAAACGTACGTCGGAGCTAGAGCTACTGGCCACATAATGCATGAGTATGCGAGAGAGTTTTTGGGTGGTTTTGTTGGTTTGTAGCCTTTTTCGGCGCGCACACACGAGCTGCCTTGGTGAGCAGCACACATCTAGGCAACCTCATGCTTTTGATCTATTGGACTAATTTATTTAAAAGCTCGTCGGCATTTCGATAGGATACGTACGGCCTTGCCGGTTCGATTGGGAGGCGTGTGTGCGACAATTTCATTAATTAACCCCAAATGCAGTGCACACGAAGGCAGTAGATTGAAATTATCAATTAGAATGATAATAAATGACGATAATTAAACAAATTTGCATAAATAATCAAAATGGCAAAAATAAAACGCCCAATATTTATTCGTCATTGACTTTTTCCCTGGAGTGCTTTAGTCAAATAATGCTTCTTTTGCGACCGAATTTCGACATGAGATTCAGTCTAGATCCAGTCAGTTTCTGAGTAGAACGTTATTTCAGTTCTCAATACCCAAGACGTTAGGAATCATTTATCGAAGTCATTTTTCCCTCTTTTGGGAACTTCCTGAAATTAGCTCCATTGGAGTAACGCCTCACTCTTGTGGCAAACTTTCCAAAAATTTGTACAACCTTCCTCCCTAAAATTGTTGATTACCCCCAGATTAATGGGTTAGACGTCTTTGCGAAGTTTTGGCGAAGCGCTTACCAAGTGATACCGTCCAAGAAGGCTTAAAAAGGTATCAAAAGTAAAAGAAGACCAGAAAAACAGAAAGAGAAAGCCATGAAGAAATCGACGAAAAACCTGTAAGAGCTTCAAGTAGTTAAAGCAGCTCAATAAAAGGTCTTGAGAACTAAAACTAATATTTTAATTTTAAAGGTAACATATCAGGTATATCATAGTATTAAATAACAAGGAATATTTTCAACTGACTCATTCATCACCTCCCATTTCCAAACCACTTGACGTAGAGGTCTGAGTTACCGCAAGAGAGAGCCGCAAGTTTCAAAAGTTTCTTGAAAGACACTTAAATTTAACATTCCTAGACAATAGTAATGAGGGTGGGAAAAAAATTCTCCTTGCGAAAGTGCAATTTTCCGCTTTGCGACAACGGAACTCAAAATCTATGGGGCCGATCATGCCAACAATCGACATGTCACAAATTTCAGTGAGAAGCGATTTTGCGATATCTTAAATGGAAGTTGGGTGGACCCAAAGATTTGATTATTTCATGAGTGGACGGTATTTGATATTCTAAAAAATTCACGCGTTTGTGAAACACATGATGGACGGTTTTTGCACTGATATTAGCACTTAATTTTTTGAGATGAATTTAGTCATAAAACAGTGACTTCCAAATAAGGGTGGGAAATTCAGTACTTTTGCTTTGTACATAGAAAATATTAGAGTATCATTTAAATCTCTTTGAAAATTGAGAAATGTTCTCAACAGTGAGTTATGGGGTTGAAACCAAAAATCACCAGTTTTCGGCCGCATAAGTTCCAATAGTTTGAAGCGTCGAGCGAGAAGGGAGTCTCTCCTTAGTTTTAATCAATTCATTCATTTTTTTTACATTTTTGCCTTTTTTGCATAAGAGGAACTCCGTGATCCCCAATTTTTAACCCAAAAATGTCATACAGTGATCTAAATTTCATACAATTGACTCCCTTAAGTGAACTGTCTAAGATAAGGAAATTTTTAGAGCCCAATAACGAAATTTCTGAGCCATAAATAAGTCAATTCATAGGCATGAGCACAATTCAAAAGTTTTTCCCGTATCCATAGCTCTTTCAATATTTGGTATGTAGGTCAACATTAATTTGGTTCTAAAATCCATAAAAAAATCACGGAAAAGGTCACAAAAAGCAATTAAGTCGAGCTCGGAGAGTTAAGAATTGCAGAACCGCATATGAGACTGGAATAACCCCGCCAGCTGGCATAATTTCCGCACACAAATATCAAAGTGATTGAAAAGCTTTATGATGTAATTTTGATGAAGAGGGAACGTCGAAGTTTTAAAATTGATTCGAAATATTTTTCAATCGAAAATACAATGCGAGAGAGGCTGCAGAACAATTCGGCATATGTTTGAGCTTGACGAATGGCATGAAAGCAAAATGGCAAGATTAAATTTCAATGAATTCGCTGCGTAGCTCTGAGGCACGCAATCCATCAACTGACAAAGTCATGTATGTGTACCTTGTTTGTGGCCCAGCTACAGGCTCTGGCGAGGCAATCAGGGTGCTCGCGAACGCAGAAGACGTCGTGCCGAAATAATCAAAGCAGAATTGCGCGCGCCAAATTAGGGATGAATTTCCGCCAACTGCCGCTCAAACTTATCGCTTTCGCCCTAATGATTGACGCAAGGAGCGGAGCGATTCCCATCCGACCATTACCTCCGTTGACCTACATCAATATTTACAGCCATTTTCACCTACAGAATTAAGTCGAGCCCGCACCGTTTCCGTGCCCGGAATCCTCTTTCAATCGATGGCTGTGCGCTGGTATGAAAGTCAAATAACTTCTGATTTTGTTTACATTTGTCGTTTTTATTATTTCAGTCCCCTCCTCTAGTCCCCCCCAGGGCCGCGTTTGTCATATGGGTACTTTGGAGAGTGTCCAGGGCCTCGAAGGAGCCCGTATTTTTAAAGGCCTCCTAAGGGCCCCATTTTTGCGTCTAACAAGTTTATAAAATTATTGAGAGCCTCTTTAAATTTCAAGGGGCTCTTGTTAAGTTGAAAGGCTCCTTTAAGTTGTGCGGGGTTCCCCTGAAAATTCCAGAGGCCCCCAAAATATGTCTGAGGCCTCCTGAAAATTCAAAGAGCCCCTCTTAAGTTGTGCTGGGGCCTCAAAAATATTTGTGGGTCCCCTAAAAAATTTCAACGGGCCCGTAAAATTTTAACAGCCTCTTTCAAATTCCATAAGGTCTTCATAACTATCCGAGAGCCCCTAAGATTCCATGAGCCTATAAAAAGTTTAAATCTTCGCCAGGCCCCTAAAAATTTTTAAGAGGCCTCCAAAAATTTCTGGGGGCCCCAAATCTTTTGGCAACCCCTAAGAAGTGTAAATTTTTTTTGAAAAAACTTTTCGGGGCTCTTTGAAATGTTAGGACCCATTAAGAGAGTCAATAAGAATCCAAAACTTTTTCAGCGGCTAATTTAAATTTCAATTTCGACAATCGAAAAGTGCAGTGAGATTTCAGTAGTTGGTTTTGATGATTCGATTCTGAAATGAGCTTCAAAATATTGCTTTCTTATTTGAAATTAAATAATTCCTTAAAACTTAAAGCTTCATCCTATTTTTCCCTCCTTAGTTTTAAATTAAAACTATAAAAAAAATTTTGTTTAATTTAATTTAAAAAATTTTAACAAATGTTTTGAAAATTTGTGTAGAGGAGGAGGGCCCGAAAGCTAGAGTTCCCAAGGGCCCCCTCGAATGTAAGCACGTCCCTGGTCCTCCCCCCGCCACCCGATGCAGTTCTGCCAGAGAATTGCCGCCGCACCATCTCCATTCCTTTGCGCTGGCTGAATCTCTGGCTCCATATGATTGATGAGCACATCGCGCGCCACTCGTGTGTAAGCACATCTGCAGAATCAGGGTTCGGGAGCCAGCAGGCTGGCAGGCACACACGGTTCAGGGAGTCGCGTCGGGAGCGAGTTCAATTTTGTCAAATCACCAACAACATACCCCCATTTACATGACAAGCTTTTCATCGACGGGAAGATATTTTAGGTGCCGTGTGGACGTGGCTGAGGAGCGTTTCTGGGGGACGCGCGTCTGCGAGTCATGTAAATCAGATTCCAGAGGAGCGAGATGTTATTTCGGACGTGCTCCAGGCTGCCAGGTTGGGTGCATCAAAAAAGCATCTGAGAAATCGTCATACAATGCTGAATTTTTATATTTGATTCGTGATCCAAATACCAGAACACCTGAGCCTCATACATTGTCGGACTTCCTGAAGAAGCAACTTTTCTCCGAGCGCACCGGCACTTTGCATTGTCTCCGAACGAGCGTATTTTACAATTACACTTCTTTTCTTTGTCCTGCTGCAAGTATTAAATTTCTGTAACAGGAATCACCCAGTCTAGGGTGACTAGGGTGCTCCAGTTTTTTCAGCCTTTTACTTGTTGAGATAGAAAAGAATATTGATTTTCTAATAGTTCAGGTTAGGCTAAAAAGGAAACTTTAGACGAGGGGGCTTTTGATGATGATTTTGCAACACAAAGCTTTCACCAAAACTTCAGTTTACTGCTTATTATTTACTCACCAAACATGATTGAGTTATAAAAAAACCTTACAGTCTAGGAAAATTTGTGTTGAATTGTAAAGGCTTTAGTATCTCTTCTTAATTTAGGATTTCTACATAAGGCTTTAGTTTGAGGCCCCAAAAACTATCTATGCTGGTCTAGGTGTAAATTTGGTAAAAGATTTCAATTAAACTTTATGTAATGTTTGAACTCAAACATATTTTTATTTACTAGAGGCAGTTCGAGAAATTCCTAGTTGAGGTCATTTAGCAGTTTATGGTTGACAAATGTAATCTGTAACTTTCTTTCTAAATTGAAGGTTCATTCACAGTTATAAAAATGGCTCCAGTACGTACCTTACTTATAAACTCCCAGTCTAGGTTGAACATCAGTGAATATTATCAAGAAAAATACGAGTGAATCTTTTCAATTTAAGTCTGAATTTATGCAAAAATCAGAGGTCTACAGGAGGTTAGTTGACTCGATTAGATTTGAAAAACCACAAAAATTTTAAAAACTAAACTAAATCCTTCATCCTTTACCGCTACCAGTCTGGGATAAAGTAGAGGGACATGAACAATCAATATTGTCAGACCAGTGGTAAGCGTGGGACAAAGGCTGTCCTCAGCGGGGCATCAAATATTCCGTTTGAAGACCACCTGCGAAAATCCCAGCTGTAAAATTAAAAGACTCTTGACGCCATCTCCGCACTCTGGCACTCTGGCAGCTTCATCTGTGTTGTGTGCACCCTCTGTTCTCTGAGAGGCGAAATGTGACGCGCGCGACGCAACGTTTCCCGTCTTTTCACAATAACTTGATAGCATAATGAGAAAATGATACGGTGAAATGGGGTATCAGCCCAATTCCCCATCTCATTTGCGCTACCCGTACTTCGGTGCAACTTTATTGGCTTTCACTCGATTAGTTACCCCGAAATTAACCAACTTTGCCTTCGTGCTCTGAAGCAGACGCACACTCATACATAATATTCCCACTCGAGTCTGGGAGAGGAGTCCCAGTGTGATACAAAAACTGTTTCATCAGGAAATTTCTATCATAAGCTGCATTGATTACTTCATCATCGTAGCAATCTACACTCCACTCTCGTTGACGGCGATGAGAGATGCAGAGCAGCAGGAACATAAACATGTGATGCGAAGGTATACTGCGGAGTGGAAAACTTTTCCTATTTCATTATATGGGATCCCATCTATGTTTATGCATGGAAGTACACACATTGAAGGGGTGTAAGCGTGTTGCATTGTGGGAACTTTAATGAGATTATTTGATAAGCTTTCAGTTTCAATCAAAATGAGATACAGAGCGGAAAAGTAACGTATTGGCTTTTTTGTCGTTAGCGGAATTGAAGGGATTTGTTTGATCTTGATGTGACAGGGTAATGAACCACGATTACAGACGCTGTAAAAAGTTGTCGCGAAACTATGCAAAAACAAACGTGGATACTTTTTAGTACATTACCCTGAGAGTATGCAATGAACTCGTCAGTCGTTTTACTTTTTGCTGGAGATGGATTGAAAATGGTGAATTACTGTTGAATTTTTTTGACCCTAAACTTTTTACAAAAAAGCAATTTTCGATGCATGATTTCGTTTTTCCTCTCTAGCTACTGAAAAGGTTTTAAATTAAAAAAAAAACTCTAGTGCTCTAGAACATGCAATTGCTTTTTCTTGAAGTCTACAGTTTTAACAATTTCCGAGATGGAGTTGTGAATGTCTATAGTTTGAAAGAAAATTGATACCATAGATGCTTCTCTGAGAATTTCAGATTCGTTCCTCTCAAGTTACCAATATTCTGAAATATTAACAAGTACTTATATGCAGGCCTGCTGAAGGCTTAAGCTAAAAAGTGACCGCAATGGCTAAAAAAATAAAGGCAATTTTTTTTACATGGAAAAAAATCTTTAACGCTTTAACATAAATAACGTGTGATGTGGTCTTTTTTGTAAAAATGGTACATGATTTAGTTTAATTACATGATTCAATCAATAGCTACTACTTAGGTGGTTTTTTTCTTCTCAGTTACCATTAAGACTATCGCTAAAATATTATAAGAAATCTTTACGGGGCACAGGAGAGACAACTAGGCCCACAAACACAATTTTATGAACATGGGGTTCACCGGAGAGTTACTGAGAGTCTTGTGTGGGAGTTACTTGGTAGACATTGGGTAGTCACTAATTGCTGAACCGCAAGCCAAATGGTTTGGATCAATCATCAAAATATTTTCACGCACACACAACATACACCCCCACATACACGTGTATATAACTAAATACACCTACATACAAAAACACAACAGAATTTCCCAAAACTTGTGACGAAGTACATCCCCGTTCCGGCGAATTCAGACAGGCAGACAGACAGACGTACGGACAGATGGTCGGACGGACAGACGGACAGAAGTAAGGACAGTCTTCTTTTATCTTACAAAACTATAGGTTAGCTAGTGTGCTAGTCGGGTAAGGCTTCTGCTCGCTGAGGTGCTCATGTGATCATGTGATCAGTTTACCGAAGAAAAGCACTAGAGTCTGAGTTCTGCGTCCCTATCTTACCACAAGATAAGCCTGAAAACCCCGACCGTGATAGGAATCGTAATCCAGAGTCCAGCCTGCTGACTCCTCGCTGAGCTCGTCTCCTCCTTGTCCAGGAGTCCCGCTCCAAAAGACGCTCCCTTAACTTGAAATCTCTCTTCCTCGCCATCTTCTGCATCAGGCTGCTCCTCGGAAACAGCTTCCTCATCAGATTCTTCCACTACGGCTTCCTCCTCTGTCTGTTCCTCCTCCTCCTTCAAATTTGAGCTCATTTCAGGAGCTCTTGCGTCGCTCACAAATACATCTTCCACTACTACCGGCCTGTTGGGGAGCATTTTCTCGATCTTCAGAGTGCCGCCGCACCTCGGAGTACTCAGGTTCCTCTCCACAATCAGCTCCTTCAGCAGAAAGTTCTCCTCTTTGGAGCTGAAGTCAAAGTTCTCGTTGTCATCGATGCAGAGAGCCGTCAGGTGGATCAGAGAGCTCACGAGAGAGGGGTCGAAAGACTGCAGCCGATTGCCGTTGAGGTTGAGGAGGTCCAGGTGGGGCGTCCGGTTGAAGCTGTCTGTCTCTATGGCTTCTATCCGGTTGTGGGCCAGCGAGATCCTGCGCAGGTTCGTCATCCTGCTGAAGGTGTCGTGGTAAATCTCGGTTACGCCGCAGCGGTCGCACTCGAAGATCTGGATTCCCGAGTGGTAGAGGAAGACGTAGTCCTCCGTGAAGTCAAAGTCCTTGTTGTCGCTCATGGAGAGACGCGTCAGCTTGGGCACGCGCTCGACGGTCTTGGTGGGGAGGTCGGTGAGTTGGTTGGAGTCGAGGACGAGCGTGATGAGGTTCGTGTGCTCGAAGGCAAAGTCGGCGATCGTGGTGATCTTGTTGTGGCTCAGATCGATGGTCTCGAGGCTCACGAGCTTGCTGAAGGTGTCCTTGTAGACGGCCGAGATGTCGCAGAAACTCGCGTCAATCTCCTTTAGACCCTTGTGACTCAGGAACGGGCCGTGAGTCTGGAAGTGGAACCTCGTGTTGTGGCTGATATTGAGTATCTCGGCCCCCGGATACAGCTCCAGGAAGTCCTCGTCAAAGTACTCAAAGTCCTTGTTCGACTCGTCCACGATGTGCTGGCTCGTTCTGCCCCTCCTGGCGGCTCCCTTGTGCGCCACCTTTGAGTCCTCGTGCTCGATCCGAGGGTAGAATTTGGCCTCGTGCAGGTGGCAGCCGTGGTGCAGCTTCTTCTTCCTGTAGTAATCCCTGAACACCGTGTTGGCGTAGTTTACCTAAAATAGACGTGGGAAATCAGCATCAGATTTGACCGAAAATTGTCGTAGCCAATAATGAATACGCAGTTTTGATTACAGGAATGCCTAGTTTTCTAACTGAGGTAAGGTTGGTTTTAGGTCGTTTAGAATCTTATCTACAAGTATCTTTCCATATTGATAACCGACCCTCTAAGCTGCTAAAGTGACACTCCATTTTTGTTTCTATGCTCAAAATCTTCAACTTTTTCCAATGCTAGAATTTGTGATCAACATTCTGGCCTAAGTTTGGAACCTCAAAAAATTTCGAGTTTTTGGACACTATATAGAACTTTGTTAACCGTCACTGAGTCTAGGCTCTACCAAATGACCTTTGTAAAAGTATGACACGCCATTTCAGGTTGAGCACGAACGGCCTTGCAAGGGATGTCACTCACCTCCAGCTTCTGCAGGTCCAGACACAGCGTGGCCAAGCTGTTAGAAGAATTTATAGCTCCTATCGGAAAGGTCCGTATCTCGTTGTTTTCCATCCTAATCAGCGCTATATTGGGGTTATTTCTGAACGCGTCAGGGTCCACGAAAGCGATACGGTTGCTGGACAGAATGAGCTCCGAGAGCTGAGGAGCGTCTTGGAGAAGCTCTGCTGAGATTTGGGTGAAGCTGCAGTTGTGGCAGCGGAAGGACTGCAGAGACTTGCCCTGAATTCTGGCATCTTCGAGTCCCTTGTTGTGGGACAGGTCCAGGAACTTGAGGTTGTTGCCCTCGAGACAGCCCAGGTCGGTGACAGAGTTGCGTTCCAGGAAGAGCTTGAGCAGATTGGGGTAGGGCTTGATGAGGGTCGAGCAGATCTCCGTGATGGAGCAGTTTGTGCACTCGAAGAGCCGGAAGTTGGGGCTGCCCTCAAAGAGAGGGCCGCTGGTGAACCTGAAGTCGTTCCAGTCCAGGTGCAGGTAGACCAGGTTCCTCAGGCCCTGCAGGAAGCCCTTCTCGTTGACGGTGGAGAGGCGGTTGTGCTCGAGATTCAGCATGTGCAGGGACCGAGTGGGCTGGAAGGCCTCCTCGTGAATATACTCTATCCGGTTCCAGCTTAGGTCTAGATGCGACAGCTCCGGGAGACCCGCAAGCGTCTCCCGATCTATTCTGCTGATGTTGCAGTGAGAGCACTCGAACTTTGTTATGATTTTGCTGAACAGAAAGCTCTTGTCTCGCGGGAAATCGTAGAAAGAGTTGTGATTCATGTGAACCCTGGCGATGTGCGTCTTCTCGAAGTACCTGGGAGCGATGTAGGTGATGTTATCCATGATATTCACCACGGTAGGTCCCTTTGGCGGGACTTTGAAATAGCTCTCATCCAATGTGGGGTAGTTCACTGTCACATTGAGGATGTAGGAGTTACTGGAACTACGAATTGTTTGTTTTTATTCCAGAAACCGAAGATAAAAATTGAACTCACGATTTGCATCCACAAAAGAGCAGAAAAAAAACGTGTAAGGTTTTCATGGTGACTTGTTCGGTTTCCTTTTCGTCGGTGATCGATGAAGCGTACAGATCTACCTACTTATATAAGTTACGGTTTTACCAATACTCGCACATACGGAGAGATAAGATAAAATAGATATAACAGTGACGGGATTTCGAGAGTTGGCGCCAAAAATAAGGTGAACCCTCTTGAAAGCTTCGTGATTTAAAATGGGATTTTTAGGTGTTTTTTTAAGGTTCAAAAACTACAACCAATAAAATTTGTCTAAACCTTGCTAATTACTGAAGCTAAGTGTTAAGAGCCCCTTTACATTTTTTCTTAAATTTTTTTTACATAAGAAGAAAAAGCTCAAGCTAATCCTTTGAAGTTTCCTCTTAATCTGCATAGCTACTCAAAACTCACCAAGCAATTTTGAAGACCTTTTTGTGGTTCCAAATTCTTTTAGTATACCCATTTTTTCCCCACAAAAAGAATTTATTTTCTCCGATCTGTAGGGCTATTTCCATTAGAAACAATCCAGTCTTGTGAAGCTTCCTAGAACCCTATGGTCATTACTGATAGCTAAAATAAATAGATTTTTACTGATTTTCGGAGCTGATTTTCAACTCAGTTGACCTTAAATAAGGTCTTCAGATGCCATTTTAGATCCGGTATTTTTTATGGTTAAAAAAAGATTTTTTGGTATTATATAGCACCTCTTCAGAATTTTTAATTTTAAGATATTTTTTATGAAACAGTTTTCCATACATATCATTCGTTGTTCCGTTACCGCGTTAACATGATTCCTTGTATACCGTTAGATTCCGAAGATGATAAGTAGATCTTATAAAATAGTAAAAATTTTGTTTAACAATTTTTTACAATTTTGGGAAAAATCACAATATATATTACATATTTATTTTCCGAAGTTTTATTGAAGTCTAACATATAAATACAGAAAAATAAAGAACTTGGAATTCTATTTCCATTCCAGTCCATTGCAATATATGCGATTGAAGGCGACTTTTTTCTATAGAAAAAACACAATTCAACAATCATTATTGGACTAATGCTAAGCCAAAGGCCTATTGACCTGAAGCGCTGATAATTTTTGACTTTTAAAGCCGATGATCCAACAATTCAACAAAAAATTGAGGTCTGTCTCTGGAGCTGACTTATTTGCCGATTAACCTTTGCGTCATATGTTGACAGTTTGGCAGACAATGTGGCAACAATTTTTCAGGCTTTTTCAACGGGTTTTTAGCAGACTACCCTTCGTTACCTTTTGAAGATTCAGTAGCTCTAGACTATCTATGTTGGACTTTGAAAAGGTTTTATAAGATTTGATATAAAAATCTAATGACTTAGGAATTTCCCCTACTTAAATTCTGAGAACTAAAACCTCCTCTGATTTCATCACGCCGAGTCATTTCTGTACAATTTAGATTCGCTTAGGTGCTTAGCCGATTAGATAAGATAAGATATGTTCGCGTTTATTTATCTTCCAACGACAAACACTACTCATGAAAATTCGCAAGAATTGCGTGACTGACCTCTTTACTGCACCCGAAGTCCTCGAATAGTACCTCGAATGAACAACCGATATGGCAGCTGCGCAAGTGTTTGAGTAAATTCAAGGCGATAAAAATATTTACTTTGCTCTCGACTCTCTTGAGACGGCAAATATTTATCGATTTATTTCTAAGAAGCCCCTCCCCCGGGTCTAGCAGAAGAGGAAGCATTTCCGTTTCTTTTTGGGCGCGTCCGGTTCGATGGAGGCCTCCATGGCCTTGATGGAGGATTCGAGAACGTCGAGGACCGGCGCTGAGCTCGGCGTGGGCAGCTTTGGCTCCTCGCTCCCGGCGCTCTCGTCCAAGACGCCAATCTTGTAGTTCTTCAGCTCCTTCAGGGCGTCGCTGGAGTGGCCCACGGACTCGAACTCCTTCGTGGCGTCCTTCCCCGCCCACTCCAGGATGAGCTCTGGGCCCCCGGGGTGCTGAAAAGAGAGACTTTGAGGACTCGAAGACCTCTGGGGCCGGCACTCACGTCTTTCAGGAAGCTCGTGACATCGTAGACTCCGTCTCTGATGATAAGCCAGGTCTCACGGCCGTTTTTGCCGTTCCGGAGAGCGACATCTGTGCTTGTGTACCGCTCGTTTGCGCTCATTTTACTGCCGGCTGATCACTCTCGGGCTTTGTTTTAAGAACTACTGACTAGATAATAAATTTTCGTTTCGCATAATCATGCTTTTATCGACGCAAGACGTTAAATCTCGCCATTGTTTTTGGCCCCCCGAACCCACTATCTTATCAGGAACGTGACGATATGATCGGCGTGCGAGACGCCAATAGGTCGTATCAGTTTTGTTTCCGACTCGAGCTCAACCTCGTCGTCTTTTCAATAAAATAGTTCGACTATCAATGCACCGGATTTCGTTCAGTTACTCGCGCGGAGACAGCGAGTCAGTCACGATGAGAGTAGCACCCGAGTTGCTGTCTGCGGTTGAGAAGAAAGCCGCAAAGGTCGAGGAGAAGGTGTTGAAGCCAGCGAGAAAGGTCAGCACGGCCCGTCAGAAACGCTTCCACAGGCGCTTCAAGGATGTTCCCGAGTCCGAGCCCATCCTGGACTACTTCGCCTGCGCCATCCTGACCGACAAGTTCATGCGTCAGGGCATGATTTACATCACCCAGAGCTACTTTGCCTTCTACTCCAACTTCCTGGGGTACGTCACGAAGATCCTCACGCCAATTGAGCGCGTAACAGACGTGCGACGAAAGAAAAAGTCACGGTGGCAGATCAACACCATCACCCTGCACACCGTGAGTGAGAAGTATGACTTCACGAACTTCATTAATTACGAGACGGCTTTCGAGGCGATAAAGAGTCGCGTACCTGACGAGGGAGTGGAGGCAGACGAGCACATTGCTCCCGAGAAGGAGGACGAGGGGGAGGACAAGGACGACGACGAGGATGACGCCAGTCTGGAGTTCAGTGACGGGGAGAAGAGCCTCCAGAGCGCCCCTCTTGAGCCTCCCAAGGTCGAACAGGAGCGGGGATTGTCGAGATTCCTGGTGATTGGGATGGTCGGGGTGTTCCTCGGGATGCTGGTGTGTCTCTTCCTGAGTCTCAGGATCTCCAGCCTGGAGCACAGACTCACGAGGATAAGGCTCTCCGCCGCCTGACGAGCCGCCCCTTGAATTCACAATAAGACTGCGTTTTTCTATAATTAAACTAGTTAAAAGTTCTGAATGGAATAAAAATCTCCGTGCTGCAACTCATTGTGAAATGCACTTTGCTCGGCTTACGAACTTCTTTCGTTACTTTTAGTTCTTGGGGGTGAATTCAACCAGAATATCGTGATTTTGTCTGTTGGTCTGCTCTCAAATTTTTATTTGCCAAAAATAAGGTTAACAAAATGCTTCCAGATGGTTTTTTTAAAATGAACTTTAGCTCTTGATTTTTTTACCAAGGGGCTACCAAAGGCCACCCAATTTCTAAAAAAATTAAGGGGGACTAGTCTTAATTGCGTTTTCTAAAAACACCAATTTTGCCGAAGGAGAAAAAAATTTTAACGATAATTCATTAAAACCCTCGTGGGAAGAAAATTAAGGAAAGAAAGCAGCAAAAATCAATGCTTAAGAAAAGTACTGAACCAAGAAAGATTGAGACTCGAGAAGAAGGCTCTTGACGCTTCCAGTCAAAGGAAGTATATTATCAGTCATATGGAGGCACCAGTTTTCTACAAATCTATGATAGAAAATTGTTGAGGTCACGTTGATGGATTTTTAATTACACAAAATTCGTACAAAATTTTGAAAGTTTTCATACCAGAGATAACAGATATCTCATATCATTTATCACAAAAGAATCTTAGGGATTCCGGAAAATTCCCGAGCACGAGTGAATTTCAAAAAGAGACTAAAATTCAAATATCTGAGGTGGGGTTGTCTTATTTTAACCATAATCTAGACCACAAGCCTTAAAAATTTCTGATGACCTGTAATAGGACGACGGAAATTGGAATTTTTGTATCCCACCCGGTTCTAAAGGACTCCCTATTATGTTCCCTCTAGGCGCTGATATTTTTTATTAAAAAAATAGTTTCCTGTCATGTCATTTTCCAAGAAGCCAATTTAAATCTGAAAGAAGGACTGAAATTCCAACGAAAAGCAAAAAACAGGCTTCACTCCGTTTTTTCGTCTTTCGCGCCAGCGCTCTGTGAAGCAATCAAACTTTATAACTTCAATAGTTTGTCGCAACTCAACTGTTTTGCATATAATCAACAGCATGACTGACTTCAAAGAATCGCGTAAAGGCATTTCTTAATTGTTCTGCTGCAGAAATTGGAGTGCATATCAAACATAGGAAACCCATGAAGCGGAGAAAACATCGAATCCTGCGCTCCGCTCGGAGAAGAGGATTCTCGAGAATTCGGCACACGTAGGAAAAGGTCAATTTGGGATGAAGAGCAACTCTTAAAAGGGTTAAACTTTCTTGCGCCGGAGCGTCCGACATGACAAAATGACAAAGTTTTAATATTCGAGGTACGGGCGGAGGCTGGAGGGGAATGGAGGAGGCAAGGACATGCAAAATTTATGATCAAATAAGTAAATCCGACACTTCCACTTCATTCGATTTGCTCTTCTTATTTATTTGTCTAAACTTTTGGTTTCGTATAGCCAGTTCATGGTGCGTTTCTATTTCCCTTCCTCACCACATCTCTCGGAACAAATGGAACTGGATGGCTCCACATAACCACACTATAAATGCAGGGCTCTCAACAAAATGGTCTGCCCGAAGTTTGAGAATAGAGGAAAAGTCATAATTGGGACATAAAAGATTCATCAACACGACCTTTTCTGAAGCGCTGTAAAATTGAACGCAGACGGGCGAATCGGGGAGAGAAAAAGGCGGATACTTTTCCTCTGCGGTCGTGTTTGGTTTTCATTTGTGATTAAAATGAAATGGCACTTTGCCTTTTTTCTAGTTTCAATTTTTAATTAAGTGCTATCCATGTTCTTCTCAAATCGGCGAAGGTCAACAAGTCTAGTTAGGTCATAACGAGCTTCTTAGTTTGCAAACATTGCAATTATTCTCTCAATCTAGTTTGATTTATTAATTCAAGGACTTTTTCATGATTAAGTTTGGTCTACCATGAATTATGAGGAAGGTCACCCAGTCTAGGGGTTGCAAACAAGGTGAAGATCGCATTATTTCAGTGGTCATACTTTTATAAGAAGAAAAGAGAAGCTTCTGGCCTAGATTACTTCAAAACTGAAAAAAGTTACGTCTCCCAGTCTAGTTTTAAATAATATGTGGTCTTAAGTTTTTTTTAGGTTAGCCCTAAAATCTAGGAATCTTTCAAGACCGTTTGATATATCTTATAGAATAAACAAAGGGAAAGATAGCCAGTTTAGGCAAGAACTAAGTATTTTACTAGTCTAGTACCTAAGAACCGTTATTCATGTTTTCCATTAATCAGAAACTGCTTTTGAATTTGTTATAAATTAATGTTGGATTAAAATAAATTACTCTCGCAGTCTAGATACTGAGTAAAAGCGCCGTTATTACCATTCCTGGCCTCTCCAAATAGGGATGTGTCATATTCATTCCAGCAGTCGGGCTTTTAATTTGCTGTTTCATTTATTAATGTGCAGGGAAAAACGAAACAGAAAAATGCCGTAGAAACACGTTATTGCGCCACTTTGTGCTCCACCGGATGCAACGGTGGCTCTTTTCCCATCAGGCTCCGCTATCGCGGTAAAAGTAAAGTGACAACTTATCCTTAAATTGAAATATTATTTCCAGCGCTCATACATGCCCAGTTGCACCGCAGAACGGCATGGCATTTTTGTCGGTAGGTGCTGCAGGTAGATGCAGTGCTTTGTTTGTTATTTGCCAGCAGGAGAACAGCAGCCACTCGGAGAGTCCAACCCGAGTGACGATGCGACGACCGTGTATGAATTCAATTTATATGCTAATTTTACATGTCAAATTTGAATTCAGTTTTTCTCCGTTCTCCCGAAGCCTAAACTTCTGTTTATACATCCCCCTCCTTTTGTGTGCTCCAAGCGGTGGCATCCACGTTGGTACTTGCACGGCTTTGAAGACATCTTCTGCCTCGCTGCTCCCTCTGTGGGAGTGCACATGCCGAAAGAACCTCTTATTGTTGTCCGTCGCAGCTGCAGCTGATGCAGTCTCAGGCTATTTTTATTTCAATTTGGTCCTCCGAAAATCAGCTGTCAGCCAGTCTAGGTCGCTGACACGAGCAGCCGCTGCCGGCGTACGTGTGACATGGCTGTTCGGTCATTTATCCCGTGGTGATGGGCGCAATCAAAGCTCCGGAAAAAAATTCCTTGCCTCCGCTTCCTCAATTTACAGCTACGGGGGACTTTTTCTGCCTCAGCAATTAGCATAATTATGGCGCTCGTCCAAATAAAAAGGTGCGAGCTGAAACTTTTCTCTCTGCCGCCTCTCATGCTTCCGTCCAACTTCGTCGTCTCTGCTGGGACGAAACGGAGAGCGAGCTGTCAATTTGTAATCCCCGTTGGATTAGCGTAACACGTTGTCTATTTGTTTATTTATGTGTGTGTGAACATTTAAAATGCAAAATATAAATCTTCTTTTTATCCGGCCGATATTGCGAACAGCAGTCAAATCTGGAGAGGAAAAAGTTCATGAATTATGCCAACTTTCTTTCTTGGCGTCTCTTGAGTCCTCGTGTTTTTCCTCGCGCCGCTCCACGCGCAAAACTTATCACACGCGACAGCTCCTCCCGCGATAACACAAGACACAGCTGCCGCTTTTGTTATGCCCCGGACTAATTTATGCAAATTGATGCATTATTTACACTAATTTGCTTAATTTTTGCAACAACAACAACTACAGCAACAACAACAGCAGCAGCAGTGGTGCGGCGCGGCAGCGTGGAAGCGTGGTGGGAGGCAGAAGACAACCAAAAACAGCGGCATGAAAAATTTATGCCCGAGCAATTTGGAGTTTTTGCTATGCAGGACCTGGGAGAGTGGGAGCTAACACCGACCGAGGCTTGCGAGATTAAGAGCTTTCGCATGAATAAACGCTTTGTGAATTGCCTCCTTCCTGTTTCTTAATTTCTTGATGAAGAATTATTCTAGAGCTTCTAAAAATTATGATGAATTTTTTTTTTTTGTAATTTTTGTCCCATTTGGGTAAAAACTACCCCTATTGGGTCGGTTAAAAGACAAACTAAAATACTAGTCGACAACACTTTTCTATCCTTACTAGGGGTTCGCGAAGGTAAAGAGGTTAAATTTACCTTGTTTGCGCGACCGGTTTCGGGTCGATGATGACCCATCTACTGACGAAGTCCGACTGATGTGTTTCCGTGTCTCGTGTGTGTTCACACTCGTCGCTGTTGGGTTGTTGTTGCTGCAGAATCATTTTGGGATTCTCAGCTCTCTCAATTCAAAAAGTCCTGACCTTATTGGCGCGTCCTCTCCGTTCATCAAGGAGTCTTCGTGAAAAATAAAGGCGCTCTCCCACGCGTCCAGTAACCGAGGGTCTCTGACTGGCTTAATGAGCCCAGAGTTTTCCCAGTCAATCTCGTGTCTGTGTTCTGTGGTATGAGCGGCCACGCTTGAGTCCTTGAATTTCCCGTTCTGTACAGCGCTCTGATGTTCTTTAATCCGGACTTTAACTTTTCTTTGTGTTTGTCCGATATATACGTCTGCACAATCCTTACATTTAATCTGATAAATCCCTGAGCGCTCTTCAGTTATCTGAGGGTCTTTCAGGTTCCCCAGGAGGTTTTTAAGGGTGTTCTGGCTCCTGTTAACAACCTGAAGTTTGTGCTTCTTCAAAGTGGCTTTCAGAGGGTCCGTGACACGAGGGAAAAAGGGCTAACTCATTCTGCGGGGTGTGTCTCTGAATGGCTCCAGAAGGGTGACATTTCTCTGGTTTTTCTTTTTGAGGTGAGACTTAATGATTTCTTCCACGAAGTCAGTTGAGTACCCATTAATTCTCCCCGCCTCCAGAATTCTCTTCTTTTCTTCCTCGAACTCAAGGTCGCTGAGGGGGATGTTGACGAGTCGATGAGCCATTGAGTGAAAGGCTGCCTGTTTTTGAGAGCCGGGATGTGCAGAGTCAGACGTGATGTACCTGTCTGTGGAGGTTGGCTTCCGGTAAATGCCAAAGGAAAAACCTTCTTCTGACCTTGTGATGAGAAGGTCGAGAAAGGGTAGTTTTCCACCTACACCTAAAGGGTAACACCTAAAGGGTAGACAAGGGCAACGCTGTCGTAGGTTCGATGTATTTTAATTTTTGCTTTCCAAAATGCCCAAAACCACTTCTCTAGCTTGAAAACTTAATTTTTTATTGATTTTAATATTTTTGTCCCCTTCTCCGCATAGGCATCTATGACTCGGGCAACTCAAAGACCGGTCACAAATCGTAGACTCAACCTACAGGGCTCGTTTTGGTCTTGTCTGAAACTTTATGGTCTAGGCTATTCAGGAAAAATAGTTTCAGCCCAAATGTTTGAACTAATCCCCCTGGACAGACCCTGGACAAAAAAATACGCTAATTTTGCCCCATTCTAGCTTCACTCATTCTCTAATAAAACACTAGGAGATGTACCTAGCGAGCTAAATTTTTGTGTGTATACTCACAATAAGTTGTTCTTTTGAAAAATAGCACTTTACAACCCTTAGCTGCTTCAAGTGGCTCAGAAAAAAATAAATATCGAAAAAAATGACCCCCTCAAAAAGTGTCCAAGTGGTCTAACTCGGCCAAAACAGCAGTTAAGAGGCTAAAAATTTGCGTGCTATCTCAAAATCAAATGTAGATCACGATTTGACATCCGCCGCGACAAGCAGATGGCTTATTTGGCGGTAGGACATCTGGACAGAATTTCGAGGGCCTCAGGACAGCCTGGACAAACGCTCTAGCTCAGCCATTTTGAGAGCTACGGACCTGGGAGGGGTGTCAAAAGAAGCGTCTTAACGGCGGCTACAACAATCACTTTACGCCGTGGTCCTAGCACTTAAGGGGGCAGAGCTAGAGCCGGTTGGACATTTTGTCCAGGACCATTTTGTCCAAGAATGTGAATCGACCTTTAAAATTCTTCTCCAAAACTTTCCAATAAAGATCCAAAAAAGTGTTTTTTTCTCAAAGTTCTAATGTTAAGTGAAAGTTGAAATTTTAAATTAATTTAAAATGACCGATTTTTAAGGGTTTAAGGTGGAAGGGAAAAAATTTCTTAGTACTTGGTAATTTTAGTGCAATAACTAAAGTTAAGATATCACTTAAGTCGGTGGGTCTTGGTTGAAACTTGCACAATTTTTGGTAATTTTGAATTCAATTTTTTTAGCCCTTTTCGAGCACAGTTTTTATAAACTTTATTTAAAGCCATATTCAGCTATATTTAGAAGCTCTATTTATGAACGTTTAATTCACCGGACGTCAGCAGTTATTGAAGTTTCACCGAAAAGCCCTGATTAACATAAATACTACTTCAAACAACTGAGTGCGAAGGCGAAAAGTGAAAAATTATCTCCATTCTTGCAAGTTTGTGCTTTTATTAGGGGAGTCAACTACATGCGAAACTCGAGCTGAGAGAGCCGGGAAAAAAGAAATTTCCGCTGAGCCAAACATATTTTTGTCACGTCTTCGTGTACAATTTTGTCGACGACTTCGAATTCAGTAGCGAAAAGCGAAGGACGAGGTGCGAAGTAGTTCATGCATATACGTAGCGGGTTGTAGTTACTCTTTCTTTGCTTTTTCCCTCAGTGGGTGCTTAAGAGACGAGCTGCAGGTACAAGTGCAAGCGAAGCTCGGGTAGAGCGTGCCAACATGCATACCTACACAATAAATTTATGACATTCTGCGAGCTGGCAGTCTCATCGCAGGGATTTTAACACGTGTTTTCGAGTCGCTACCCCACGAGCGCTGATTTGAATGTGAGTTAAAAGCATTTATAAGAGTACATAGGGGGTGATTCGGTGAATCGTTTTCTGAATCTGGTTCAGCGGGGAAGTGGGGCAGGAGCTATGGTGTACCTACTATACCTCAGGAACGGGAGTCCCGACCATGTTTCGGGATTTTCGGCCACAATTATTTTAGATTTTTATTTGAGACTTAGATAGACCAGACCCAGACCATAAGGAAGAACAGAATAAAAATTAAATTATATATCAAATTAAATGAAATCAAATCAAATCAAATCAAACCAAAATAGAAAAACTAAGATTAAGTATAAGAAGTGCGTTTTCCCGGGTTCATATTTTGAAGGAATCTTATTTTAATTGTTCAAGAAATCAGAAATTGAGTATTATGAATTCAAATAAGATCCCCTCAAAATATAAACCCGGTAAAATGCACTTCTAATACTTGATCTTCGATTTTGTATTTTTATTTGATATGATTTGATTTAATTTAATTTATTTTTTTAAATGTTATTTTTCGTGATTATATTGAATTTCAGCTTAATCGGAGCAACTAAAGTTTTCCGCGATACAAACTTCCGCCTCCCGACCCTTTTAAGTGATAGGGGCATACATGTGTTAAATGAATTGCTAGATTTAATGTGAACTACACATATCCAAAATTCAGATTAATCGGACGAAGTATAAGGAATATCATACAACGGGTTTACCACGCTCACTTCCCCTCTTGGGGTAATGGGGGTCCAAAATGTCTAACCTCCTACTCAACTAACCATGTCCTACACGATGCGGAAAACCGCAGGTCTCTATCTTTTCAGGTCGATTCACATACTTGGACAAAATGGTCCTGGACAAAATGTCCAACCGGCTCTAGCTCTGCCCCCTTAAGTGCTAGGATCACGGCGTAAAATGATTGTTGTAGCCCTTGTCAAGACGCTTCTTTTGATACCCCTTCCAGGTCCGTAGCTCTCAAAATGGCTGAGCTAGAGCATTTGTCCAGGCTGTCCAGAAGCTCTCGAAATTTTGTCCAGATGTCCTATAGCGAAATAAGCCTTCTGACTGTCGCGGCGGGTATCAAATCGTGATCTACATTTGATTTTGAGATAGCCTGCAAGTTTTGAGCTTCTTAGCTGCTGTTTTGGCCGAGTTAGACCACTTGGACACTTTTTGAGGGGGTCATTTTTTTCGATATTTATTTTTTTCTGAGCCACTCGAAGCATTTAAGGGTTGTTAAGTGCTATTTTTAATAAGAACAATTCATTGTGAGCATACACACAAAAATTTAGCTCGCTAGGTACATTCACTAGTGTTTTATTAGTGAATGAGTGAAGCTAGAATAGGGCAAAATTAGCGTATTATTCTGTCCAGGGTCTGTCCAGGGGGTTTAGTTTAATTCTTTGGGCTTAAACTATTTTTCCTGAATAGCCTAGACCATTAAGTTTCAGACAAGACCAAAACGAGCCCTGTAGGTTGAGTCTACGATTTGTGACCGGTCTTTGAGTTGCCCAAATCATCACATGCCTATGCCGAGAAGGAAGCAAAAATATTAAAATCGATAAAAAATTAAGTTTTCAAGCTAAAGAAGTGGTTTTGGACATTTTCGAAAGCAAAAATAAAAATACATCGAAAAAAAATTTTTAAAACAATAATCAAAATACATAACATAAATAATATATATAATATAATTATAATTAGGTCAATAAGACTTATAACATTTTTTTTCCTCTGTGTTTTAAATTTTGCTTTCCAAAATGTCCAAAACCACTTCTCTAGCTTGAAAACTTAATTTTTTATCGATTTTTATATATTTGCTCCCTTCTCCGCATAGGCATGTCATGACTCGGGAAACTCAAAGACCGGTCACAAATCGTAGACTCAACCTACAGGGCTCGTTTTGGTCTTGTCTGAAACTTAATGGTCTAGGCTATTCAGGAAAAATAGTTTAAGCCCAAAGAATTAAACTAAACCCCCTGGACAGACCCTGGACAGAATAATACGCTAATTTTGCCCTATTCTAGCTTCACTCATTCACTAATAAAACACTAGTGAATGTACCTAGCTAGCTAAATTTTTGTGTGTATGCTCACAATGAATTGTTCTTATTAAAAATAGCACTTAACAACCCTTAAATGCTTCGAGTGGCTCAGAAAAAAATAAATATCAAAAAAATGACCCCCTCAAAAAGTGTCCAAGTGGTCTAACTCGGCCAAAACAGCAGCTAAGAAGCTCAAAACTTGCAGGCTATCTCAAAATCAAATGTAGATCACGATTTGATACCCGCCGCGACAGTCAGAAGGCTTATTTCGCTATAGGACATCTGGACAAAATTTCGAGAGCTTCTGGACAGCCTGGACAAATGCTCTAGCTCAGCCATTTTGAGAGCTACGGACCTGGGAGGGGTATCAAAAGAAGCGTCTTGACGAGGGCTACAACAATCATTTCACGCCATGATCCTAGCACTTAAGGGGGCAGAGCTAGAGCCGGTTGGACATTTTGTCCAGGACCATTTTGTCCAAGTATGTGAATCGACCTTTCTGGTTCTTGAGTTATAAAGTTTCGGACGGACGGACGAACATCGCAGATGCAATAGTGCATTTTTTCTCTATATGAGGAAAAATTCACTAAAAATACTAATTCTACAGGTGAACTTTTATTAGTCAGCATTGGAGTATGGAATATTTTAGTAGGAAAACACATCAATTCTAAGTTGGAGCATGAGATAGACAGGTGAGAGATTCTGAAGCCTTGTGGTCTCTGATCAGCGTCGCGTTTCGACGTATGGTATAGGATAGGATTTGGGCTACACGAAAAAAGTTTGAGTGTAGCAAACCTTGTCGGCTTTCGGTCTGGCTCGGCTATGGATTTTTAGGGTACTGCTGTCTCACCTCTAAGTATCCTCAACTCGTTGATAGCTTTGTTTTATGTAGGTCAAAGTGGATATTTCTAGTATCTTGTAATTTGGAGAGAAACGCGATGCTGAATAATATTGTATACTAACATCTTTTCAGTTCTAAAACTGTGAACTGTGTGGTCCCCATCTCTAAAGACAAAAATAAAATTTTCTGTTTTTTGTTAAGTTGATGTAAGATATCGTTAGAGGAGCTTCTGTTGTCTTTCTATCCAAATTATTTTGTACACAAATACGCGAATTCTAACTATTCAGGTCCAAGCCTTCGGGGAATTCAAACAAATGATGGAGACGATTCATACAAGCCTTAAAACTTCCGGGTCCAACAAATAAAGTGACTAAAAATGCAACTTAGGTGGCAATTGCAGTCTGATTTCTTAATTGAGACTAGAGTTTATTTTCTTAGAGTTAGAAAAACGTCTGTCATCAATTTGATGCAGAATAATGCCCGTTATTTTTGCAGTTTTATGAATATAATTAGGGACATACGTCGTAAAACCTTGCAGAGGGGCAAAAAATTTATTAATGTGATTAATTTCCATCTTGAGTGTCACGCATGCACGCGCTCATGCCGAAAACTCCAAAAACTTTCTCGGCATTCGGCACATTTGGGTAGAAATAATTACTGGCAGCACACATCTGAGAGAGAAGCGGGCAAAGAGCTGTAAAGAAGAAATTAGCTTGCGAGCGTAACTTCATATGCTTTTATTCCCATTTGTTAAGCAAATATTCACAGCCTCCGAGTTTGTCGCTCGACATAAATGCAAAAGTTTTGCTTATTACAGATTTTCCGCCGCCTCATCATAAAATTTCCACCCTAAAAACAACCAAAATATGTTAATGCGTCGCAATAAAATAATTCTTTCCATCAAACGTTCGCTTCTGTTTAGAAATGCCGCTCTTTTGCCACTTGAGGTTTCCGCATCTGAGCCCAAATACATACGTACGAAAGTTGCTCCGGCTCGGGATTTATTTGCTCCACGCAGACAGCATGTAGGTGAGAGGACACGGCTAGAGGAGATAATACGGGATTTATGAATCGTCTCCTCATACATTCTTTTATCTTACACTATCTAAAATTAATATCTGACTCACATTCTGCGGTCTGGGGTTCAGCTCGGCCCGTTTTATTTCGGTTCTGACGTCCCGTATCCTTTGGATCGCACTCCTTAATCCCCCTTTCCGTATAGCAACAGTTTCATAATCTCCGACAAAGTTCCTACTGCCGGGTAGTCGGGTGCCACATTTATTTGCCAAATAACTAGAGACAAAAGGCTTTACTCCTACTGATTAAAAATAGATAGATAGATCAGCTGTGGGGTGGTGGAGCCAAGAATCATGCACAGCTCTAGGGCATTTACTTTTTTCTTGCCAGT
Organism: Forcipomyia taiwana; assembly: GCA_963930915.1. NCBI lineage: Eukaryota > Metazoa > Arthropoda > Insecta > Diptera > Ceratopogonidae > Forcipomyia > Forcipomyia taiwana. The sequence continues at coordinate 107,726 of CAWVOI010000024.1, read as the reverse complement.
AAACTTCAGGGGAATTTTTTTTATTTGAAATTATGAGGGCAAAGAATTTTAGACCTCTTTTCTCTGTGTCTCTCTCGAAAATTAAGATGTTTCAACGTTCATTTTCTCTTATCTCTTTCGAATTCGTTTGACATCTCAACGGTCCCATATTGGCGACACTATAAATTTGTAAACAATAACATTGAAACAAGCTTTTCTATTCCAACAATTTGATTTGTAGAAATAATTTAATAATCCCATTAAATGAGTGTATTGTTTTTAATACTGAACCTTCTTGCAATTTTTCCATTGAAATTAGAGACATAAATGATTAAATTCGTATTTTTATTTGTATAGATTGTACTGGGAGTCGAAGGTCACGGAGGTCGCGAAGATCTCATTGTAACGCATATTATAATTTGACTATCCCTCTATGTTATTTGCTCTAGGAAACAAAATATACTTATTTGACGATTGCTCCACTGAACTGGTCACCAGTAGGCAATCCCAGTCTCACACTCACCATGGCATCGGAAAGATCACACTTGCAAATCGGAGCACTTCCTGAAGAGGTTAGAATTTTAAGTTTTTAGAGTTAACTTATTGACTCAAATATTCTAGGTTTTGATCAAAATATTCGAGTACCTTTGCTTCACAGATCGCCAAAATATCAGATCTGTTTGCAAACATTGGAATGAGCTACTCTCGTTATCAAAGTTCACGAAAAATGAAGTTCTCATATTGCGCTACGAGTATGAATCAACTTTTTTTTGCCCGTCAAAACTGATCAAGTGGGATATAGTCACCGAAAGCAGACCGTTCCTCAAAATTAAACTAATGATGTGTGCTGAAGTTTTTGACGAATTTAAATTTTACTGTTCTATTGGCCAGGAAACCAAAGTACTGGAAATCTATTTCGTTGATGTTTACTGGGGTGAAAAGGACTTTGTTAAGTTTTTCGAGTGCTTTCCCAAACTTGAAACACTTATAACCGACAGCTTACAAGAATTGCTCCAACATTGCCCGAAACTTCCTCGAAAAACACTGAAACACGTCCATGTTCTTTATATTTCTCACTGGTGGGACCGAAAAACAATTCCCCTGCTACGAGAAATGGAGAAGGTTACTGCAGATGTAGTATTCATGCGATCGCCGATGGACCTTGTTTCTCTAAGAATTTCGGGGCAAGTTGATGATGAGTCTCCTATTTTCGGGTTTGAAGAGGCATTCGATTCCTTCTTGGGACAAGAAGGTTGGCCTTCTCTTAACCTAGGAGACTTTAACTTCGCGAAAAACCAAACAATCAAGTTAAGTGATGTACGAGCTTTCAGTTATATAAAAACGTCAAATCTTCTCCCCAATTTGGAAAAGTTTGTTTGCCTTGAAAAGCTAACATCGATTTCTTTAGATGGTAACGAAAAGTGCCCTTTTGTACATAACGGCTTGAATCTGCCCTTAGTCAGAGATGTCTACGTTGGAACCATCGAATGTCAAAAATGTCTGAAGGCCCTAGTTGCAAGCTTTCCAAAAGCTGACAAGTGGCATTTCAACAATTTGAATTCTAAAATCTTGGATTCTGTCCGAGAAATTTTTGGAAATGTAAAGGAGCTCAATGTTGGTTGCTCGAGCTTTTTCCAAGTTATAAAGGAACTGAACTGTGACGGGGAACACATCTTCCAAAAACTGGAAACGCTGGATATTAAAAATTTCACCTTTGAGCTGGAAGAAGAATGCGATTGGCCCCCGATGCCTCGCCTACGAAACCTTACTCTAGGAAATTGGCACACCGAACTCCTCCTGAACAAAACTATCATTGCAAGGATTGTTTCTGCCACTCCAGAAATCCACCGTTTCACATGCCTTAGTGCCAATATTGACGAGGAAGACATAAGAACAATGGCGGAAGGTTGGCCGTACCTCAAGTTTTTGAGCATTCGTGTTCTGAACTTTTCGGAAATTGAAGCCAAAACTACCTGCAAGAACCTCAAGGATGTCATCGAAGATGATTTTGAAGAAGAAATGTATGATTCATATGATTTTGACTCATTAGAATCATCATAGGCCACATATTTGAACAAACTTAGGCCAAGATTGAAAAATAAAATACGGTTATAAATATTTTGATGGTTTTAAAATTAAGTTGCCTCTATTTTGAACTCTAGCTACCCAAAGCTGTATGATAAGATTTAAAATTGCTTGTACTGAGAGTTAAAAGTCCTGCAGGTTACAGTTATCCTTTTAATCATCATCATAGTGCTAGCGTAGAATGTGCGAGCAAGGGTTCTCCCCCTAGTTAAAATAAAACCCTTTACATCTTTATACAAAAATATCAGCATACCTTTGTGGACCGAAGAGGGTAGGACTAAGCCTAACCTAAATCGCTTTTATAATTCTTAATTACTGGAGGCCCAACAATTATTCTAATTCCCAGTAAATTGGAAAAAAATATTTAGATTTGAATTAGGTTTAGAACCTTTTTCTGTTAGATTTGATAAAAATTTTGTACTCACAAACAAGACCTGTAGAGGTTCCATTGTTTTTATCGGTTTGACGTGCACTGTATTTTGCGAATACTGAATCAAACAGAACGAAATTGCTGGTCCCTGAGAACCTTCTGAGATCCAGTTAGTAAAACTCTGTTTTGGCAGTTCTATGAATTTTTGGAAAGAAAACTTGTGAGTTTTGGGCCTTTTCATAATAAAAAAAACTTCAGTAAATATTAATAAAATTGTTTTTATTGTTCTAAAATATACCAGGCATGCTCTTTTCTATTCTAAAAATTAGCTAAAAAGGTCCTCTTGGCTGTCGACTCCGAACAGATTCTTCCGACTAGATTTCCCAACCGACCCGAAGAGGCTCCCAAAAATCCTCTTCTTTGTCTTGTGGGAGCTTCTTTCCCCAGAATACTTGGTCTGGCTCTTCTTCGGTGTTCTATGCGTTTTGAAATAGGAGTTCCCGAACCGGTCGAAGAAGGGGTTGTCAGATGAGACTTCAGGTTTCTGGACACAAATTCGTTGGGTTTTCGCGGGTTTTTCTGGGGACTTTTTCTCCAGGAACTGCTTATAGTTTTCGTCCTCGAAAGGATCTGGGGTAGGAGGTCTCTCTTCTGGATCACTACTGCTAATTACTACTATTTCTTTGGGCTGTGTGATGACCTCCAGATCTGGAAGGGGGTTTGATGGGGTTTTTTCTGTGTCGGAAGTGCTCGAAGTTTCTGGAACCAGGGCGACATCAGGACTGTCGTCGATGCCTTGGCTGTTCACTTCCCATTTTTGGGTGAAGTCGAACCGCAAACTCGGGCTTTTTGTGAAAAAAGAGGTCGAGGGCTTGAATTCGTCGAGGTCGGGGGAAGAATCTGAATCCTTGCAGTCGATGAAGTCGTTTGAGCTGTCCTCAATCTCATGAGTCTTCGGTGGATTTTCTCGAGGACCCTCAGGTCCTTTTTCTAAAGGCTCCTTAACTTCAACACTCTCTGAAGCTTTTTTCTGAAGCTCTTCTTCAACTTCAGGACATTCAAATGCTCCTTTTTCAGGCTCATCCTCATATTTCTCGGAGGCCTTTTTCTCTGGATCTATCCAAGGAATCGTGTCTTCTTCATAGACACCCAATCCTTCCACGGTCAAGGAGCTCATTTGCTGAGTATCACAGTCGACTTCCATGAGATCTGGGTATACCTTTGAAGTCTTCAAAATACTTTTGAGACGGCTTGGACGAACATTGAAGATCACGTTGTGACAAAAAACCTTCAGTCTCTTGGGGTTTTCACCATAAAACTCTATAAAGTCCTCCCTTTTCCTCGAAACTTCCCCAATCGCGGAGAGGAGTGTATGAAGTGTTTTCAGGTTCTTGTAGATACTTCCGTTCTCGCGACTCCACAGGAACACTGTCGCCTGGGGAGCTTTTGGAGGCTCTTTTTCCGAATCCACGTCAACAACCACCAGCTTCTTCGTGTCCTTACAAGATCTTGAGACCTCGGCCTCGGGGATTGCTTTCTTCCATTGATCAACGTTCTCAGAGCTGGTGAGAAGAAAAATTTCACGAATTTTTGCTGTTTCTGCGATGACGTTTTCCAAATCCCGAACTTCTCCAACTAAAATGCATCCCTGGAGCTTGCTGACTCGCCTCTCCACAAACCGAACAGCTTCTTTCATCTCTTGGGCTTTTATTTAAGATAAGCATTTGTTTCTAGGCTTTGAAGAGCTTTGAGAAGACTAATTTGGGCACGGGAATCCTGTCCTGAATATTTTGTTGTGAAATTGCTTCTTTGTTTACGTTATCCACATAGAAGTTCTTCTAGAGGGGGTGACGAGAATGCATCGTTTGGAGATTGCTTCTGATTGCCTTCCGATATTGGGTTTCTGAAAAAACTTGTGTCCTATTTTCAAATTTCACTCAAATTACAAAACTCAAAATTTTGCTAATGATTTCTGATTCATTTCCCTTCTAGATACGGTGCTGTATGGTTTCAAAAAAGCCGTTATTTTCAAAATATATATTTTTTCAACACGATTAGTTACAAGGCTGATTTCACTTCCCGTTCGATGTGGCCTGCTCCTTCTCCGCTGCCTTTCTATTGTATTCCTTGTGCCAGTCGAGGTTCATCTGCTGGACCGTCTCTCCTCTGGACTGGGCTTGCTTGCCACTATAAATCATGATAACGCATCCCAAAGCCGTCAAAGCCATCAGATAGTTGGCCACTCTAATTCTGAACCTGTTCCTTGCCCGCTCCATCACTTCTTGGCTGGAAAATGGAAGAACTTCAGAGGATTTTCCAAAAAATTAGACTTACTTGATCATTCCAGGAACTTCCTCGGCGTTCTTGTACTTTCCGGTCCACACGAGCACCTTCTTTTCAAAAGCATTGGGCTTGTGTGTGTTCCGCATTTTTGAGAAGTCAGCAGCTGCATTTCCGGTCGGCGCTGGGGAGGGTTTTTCCACTTCGGAAGCGAAACTTCTTGAGGAAATCAAAGAGGACTTGAAAACGCCCACGATCGCGTTGAATGAGTTGGTTATCGTTGACATCCTGATATGAGAGGTCTGGAAAATAGGAAAAGCTGAAAATCAGGAGTTTTCCGAACTGTTTTCCCTTTGTTATTGTTTTCACTTTCATATGACAACTTCGTTACACAACAGATTAACCTTGACATCTAAATTTTGCGGCTATTGCTCACCTTTCGCCTGATTCGGCTTCGTTGGATGGGAGCTGGAGGACCAAAGGCGCTTCCTACGTTATCTCGAGTGTTTGGTGGTTTTTCTGTTCCTTTTTTGGGAGGAGATTTTTATCCGCCGACGTTCAGCAGAGGATTACTCGTACGGGCATACAGTAAACGGCACTGTGAGCCACTCAAAATACACGCAATTTTTAACTCATCACTTAGAGACAGCTCGTTATTTTATTATTGAGTTGAAAATGAATAAATCTCAATAGAAATCTCAAGAATCGTCAAAATATCATTGAAATCAACAATGCAACTGACAAATATTTGAAATTTGACAGCTCGATCTAAACGTCATTCTTCTGAAAAAAAGAGGGGCGAGCGAGAAAAGAGGGGAACAGCCTGTCAAACAAGAAAATTACTCAGATTTGAAAACAGGACTTAGAAAAACCTCAAATATATTTGAGAATAAAGCTTATTAAATTTCAAAACAGACTGTCATTCTTCCAAATAGGTGACTTAAAACTTGCCTCAGAACAGCCTCAAATTCACCCCAATTCATCTCAGATCCAATAGTTTCGAAACTATTATGAAACTGCCGGCCATAAATTTTCAAAATTTGACAGCTAAACGTCAGAGATTAGGAGGGAGAAACGGGGAGAAGAGAGGGGAAAGAGCTGTCAAACAAGAAAATAGAGAATGGCTGGTTTAGACCTAATTTTTAATTTTACTGATTGCAATTGTTGAAAGCACTCCTAAATGGAAACGCCTGAAGTAAATTTGGGTTATTTCAAGCATCAGGTTTGTGGAAAATGCAGTTTGGGTCGGTTTAAGGTAGATTCTGGTGCTTTTTAGACGCTGCAACTTCTGGCAGTAATCAAACAGTTGCAAATCGAAGATCAATACGAAGCAATTATTTACATTTTGTCGGCGATCAACACATATTTGAAGAACGTTTTCACATGCAAGGACCGGGATATCATAAAGGGGCGCATTTCGGGCAACGCCGAACTCACTCAGGGTCACGTAAATGACGTCTTAAGCATGATTAAAGTGGAGGGCGATTGCGATGATACAACGACCTCAAAAGAAAATGTAGGCCAGAACATTAAATTCACTCAGTTGACGCGGTTTCCGTTCTACGTGCGCTCCAACGGGTCCACGAAGCTGCTGCATCGTGTGCAGAATCGCCACCTGCGGCCCCTCAGTCCCTCCAGCTTCACTTATGCAGACTGGCAGAAGTGGACGGCGGGCATAAACCAGGTGAACAAGTTGAGGGAGCCGCGCAAGGCTGTGCTACTCGTGAACAAAGTGACCATGCCGCGTCCGATCAAGCGGTCCCTCAGCCTGCCAGCCACGGCCGGGCCCGCAGGGAAGGTGCCGAAGAAGCCCCAGGCCCGCTCCATGTCCACGACGGTGCGACCCGTGGGCGTGGATGACCTTGAGGACGAGAACTACATGGAAAGTTCCATCGACTACGATGAGCTCATTCTGAACCCGGACCTGGAGCCGAAGCAGGGCGTGGAGGAGGCTCAGAGGATCACGGTCTCGCCACCCCGCAAAATCGCGCCTCTCGATGAGGCCAAAAAAATAATCGTACTAGAGAACCGAGTCATCACGGAGGCCGACAAGACGTCCCTCGCCGCTATCCAGATGCCCCCCATCGTGCGGAAGCCCGCCGCCATCGAGGAGCTGGACGACAACGACGACGAGGATGAGGACGACGACGACCCCAAGCCCAACACTAGCGCGGACGTGTTGCCTACCAAGAAGCCCGCCAAGAAGCGGAAAACGCACCCGTGCTTGTTCTGCAAGAAGAGGTGAGTCCTAGACTGGCAGAAGCGCCCCCTAACCAACTTTCTTTGCAGCTACCGGTCCCGCAAGTCCCTCATGCTCCACTTCCAGCACCATCCCGGCTATTGTCCTGATTGTGGGGAGAAGATCGGATACACTGCTGCGGTGAGTTTAAGTTTCTTTTTTGTTTTTGCAAAATCCTAATTTTAATTTTTAAGCCTCCAAAAATTTGCACTGAAATATTCCAAAACCAACTAGGCCATAATCAATCTGTTTTTTTTTTCAATTCACTCAATTTTTATCATGGTATGGAAGTTTTTGAAGGTTCGATTTTGAATCAAAAAGGCTAAATAAAAGTGAATTCGCATGCACAGTCGAAATTTTTGTAATTGTAATTATGTTTTAAGCCATTTTAGTTACTTTATTTAGTACCATTCCCAGATTCTAAACATCTAAAATGGCTGAGTTATAAACAATCTGTCAAAAAGTCGTGATCGGTACTTTCAAAGTGTTATCTCAATTCGAGCTCATGACGAATTGTAAAGAATCAGCTGAGTTGGACTGAAGGGGTCTTTGAATAAGAAGGAACTATTATTGTGCGTTTACCTTTACATAGAAAAATCGGTTCACTTGGCATAAATAGCCGTTGGTTTTGTATTGATTTTAATGAGAGGCTCAATGCAATAAAAATAACCTATACTGAACTTTGAAAATCAATAATGTGGCTTCAAAATTAATTGTTTAAATATTTGTTTCTGGAAGGCTCTTCACATCAAAATTGATTCTCTGAAATTCAGTAAAAAAGCTGATTTGAGGCTTATTGAGGAAACAAACAATATTCCAAAATTTGATCAACAAAGAGACAGATCAAATTTTTCTAAATTTTAATTTAGAAAAAACCCCATACAACAAAAGTTGAAGCTTGGTTGGCCTAAAAATCTAAAATACCCGTTTGATTGCAGGAAATCGTGGCCCACAACCGCCAACATCACATAAATGAGAGACCCATTATCTGCGACCTCTGCGGGGAGTCCTTCACTCGCAACCAGCAGTACCAAATCCACTTGCAGGGACACGAGAGGTCAAAGGACGTCATGGAAGAGGTTAAGGACCTGGGTAAGAGCCGAGACCCATTCCAGAGCCTCACTTACGCTCGCTTCCCTTCCAGTTGCCATCAGATACGACTGCCTGGAGTGCGGTCTGATCTTCTCGAACCAGAAATCGCTGGAGAGCCACATCATGGAGACGGAGCATAAGCAGGATAAAAGGTTATGTGATATATGTGGTATTGATTTTGATACAAACACTAAGTGAGTGGCTTGCTTGTGACACCGAGAGTCTGATGTCTCACTTTTTGCCCTCCCTCTTGCAGATTGCTGCAGCACTTGCGCAGGGCCCACAAGCCAAAGTCCTTCACGTGCGAGATCTGCAACAAGGACTTCACTCTCAAATGTAATTTGGACCGCCATGTGAAGAGCTTGCATACTATCAACCCGGGAAAGAAGTTTGTCTGCGACACGTGCGGCAGCGAGTACACGAGTCAGAGCTCCCTAAACGAGCACATGGAGTCGGTTCACAAAAAGGTAGGCGTCCCACTAACCCCCTCTCGTGGTGGAAGTCGAAGCGCCTTCGGCTCCAGAGGCCCGATTTTGCAGACTTTTCTCTCAGTAAAGTAGAGGAGTCCGGATTATGGCGTTTTATTATCGTAAACTTTAAAATGGCTTCCTGGGGTATGCCGATTTTTTTAGGCCTAAAAACGTTTCATACTAAGGACCTAAATTTAAATCGAAGAGACCCTCCTTCCCTTCAATAAGCACGTCCTTTGTTTACTCAGGACTTGTTTAATGCACTACCAAAGCAAACAAAAAGGCAATAGTAGCTAAATATGGTTTCTATATAGAGATAGAAGTCATCGGCAATAATCTAAAAATTCCCGTCTGGCTTTAGGTTTGACTGGGCTCAAAAAAGAGAAATTTCTATAGTTTTTATAAAAATTATTTCAAAAACGGATCCTGAATTTTCAAAGATCTTGATATCTTAGTACTTTCGATTTTTCTTCGAACTTCTTCGAAATGTAGTCCTCACGAAAAAAAGGGGGACCTGAGAATTTAAGTCTCTTAACTCCAATTGTGTTTTAAATATTTGACTAATTATTTTTTCCAAAGAAAACGTTTTAAAGTAAAATGTTACAGGAATTTCTTTCTTATTTTTGTTTTTCCCAATCGAAAGTTTAGGAATTGGTAGGCCCGTAGGCAATAAAGCGTTATAATCCGGATGCAGAGCGGAGACCGAGGTAGATTTTCGCCATGCTAACTGCTTCTTTTCTCGTTAACAAAATAACTAAACTCGCCGCAGTCCAAAGTATATCAGTGCAGCCACTGCGACAAGACTTATTTTAACAAACGGCTGCTGAAAGTTCACGAGATCGTGCATTCGGAGTCGCGCCCGTACCCATGCACCCTCTGCGATCAAGTATGTCCAGTCTTCGGTTCCAAAGCGAGGCTCAACTCTCGTCTTTTCTCCCTCACAGAGCTACAAGCGCCGGTCGCACCTCGATAGGCACGTCCACTTCTCCCACAACAAGAACGGCAAGGTGTCCCGGGAGTCCGTTCCCGCCGTCATGAATGGCGTGGTTCCACCGGAGGACCCGAGCATGATGAAGCCCGTAAAGGCCCCGACTGCGTCCGCGAGTGCCAAGAAGAAGAAGGAAGCCAAAGTGGCCGGGGGACCCCCCATGATGCCGGGGTACGGACCTGCGGGGGCCCAGCCGGCCTTCAACTACGACATGCACAACACCTACGGCAGCGACTACAACATGGATCCGCACCAGGGCCACCATCCCGCGATGCACGCCCCCATGCCCATGCAGACCGAGATGAACATGTACGGGGGCTATGGGGGCAACCACCAGGGCCCTCCCCAGAGCTCGCAGCCCGCCCCCGACTTCGGGTCCCAGGGTGCCCAGCAGCAGCAGCAGCACCACCACCAGCCACCACAACACCACCATCAGTATTACGCGGTCCAGCAGCCGCAGGAGCAGTGGGGAGACAATATGGCGGCCAGCGGACACATGTACAGTTCGAATAGTGCCATGAACAGTGCCGGCGCCGGAGTGCCACAAAGTAAGTGTACGTAGACCCTTTTCTTGCTCTTTTTGGAAATTATTTGAACTTCAGGACTCCTTTTACGGAATATTTTTCAACCTAAAGGTGTCACTGATATTCATATGCACATATTTGAATCCCAACAGCTAGCTGTTTTAAGTATTTGAATCAAGCCTGAGCCTCATAGGGACGTTTTCTAATAAATTTTAAAAGGTTATTTTGTTTGAGATATTATTCAAATAATACTCCAATAAAGTTTAACGAAACCTCTGTCAGTAAAATATTGAACTATTTGAAATTTCATGATTCTAAATTTCAAAGTTTGGAATATTTTTGGCACAGCTTCACTCAAATAGTTTTTTACAATTTCCGAAAAAGTATTTAAATTATCCAGGAGGGTTTTTAGCCTAAATGTAATGGTCTTTATTTGAATATGGTAGGTTTCTTTTTTCAAAAATTCAAATATACCAACAAGAAAAATGATTTTCCAAAAATTGGTTTTTCTAATTATTCGAGTATTTGAATTGTGGCGATATTTTTATGTTTTTATTGGTAATTTATTTTAAGTTGAATTCTTTGTTCGCAATTTCAATCAAAATCCAGTTATGTAAAGCAGTTATGAGAGTTCGACTGCTTTTTCTCTTTGTTCAAATACTTTGAAGGTTCGAAGTTTTCAAGTACCTTGCAGGTTAAACCTTCGAATCCAAAAATGTTTGTATTCAAAAACCCACTTTTCGATGAATTTAGCCCTAACGTTAAAAGAATCATGCAACAATCTCAATTAAATTAAGGATTTCACGGCTCAAATCAACTCGAATTAAAAACAGTTAAGTTCACGATACTTTCTCAAACCCCAGATCCCAACCAAGAACAAATGTACGGCGACTACATGCAAGTAGATATCAAACCGGACCCCAGCCAGATGATGGGGATGCCCAACTCGGACTTGTTCTACCCGCAAGACGCCAACATGTGGGGCGGCGCGGGCGGCAACCAGAGCCAGCAGAGCCAAGCCAGCAGCTACAACAGCATTGGGAACATCCTCACGAATTTGGAGCTTATCGGGAACAACAGCAACTTCGAGAACAGCTTCGACATCGTGACGGGCGGCCAGGTGGTGGACAACAATGGGGGTCAGTACGACCAGCAGATGTCCCATCAGTACAATCAGCAGATGCAATACGACCCCCAGCAGCAGCAGCAGCAGCAACACCACTACGGACACCACGGGCAGCACCACCAGCACCACATGAATTACGGTGAGCACTCTCATTCTTCAGCGTCTAACGCGAGCCACCCCCCAAACGCCTCCTCCTCCTCCACGCACAACCATACCATCACAGACATCTCCCAGCAGAACCTCGACCGGCTCTAGTGCCCTACCGCACCTCATTAACCCCCCTTTCTTTCTCCTTTGTTTATTTTTAGGCAATTAGTCCTCAAAATTAGATTCAGTTTTATGTTTTCAATTGGAAAATTCAAAGAGTCAGCAAACACTTGGAACTTAAGCACGCATTAAGTATACGTCGTCCATGCGAGGAACATTTATGATTTAGTTGGCGCGCCCCAGAGCTTCTAGAGGTGCGAGGCCTTATATTTAATTTGTATTTAAAGCATATATTAGCCATTCGCTCCACTTGTTACTGCGATTTATTTTCGAATAAATTCTACTTTTGGCGACCTAAATAGAGATATTCCGCCCGCGCCCCGACCTCCTCGAATTTCCTCCACCCCCGGGGCGTCGGCGCGGAAGACAGTTTTAGTCCAAAAATGCCAATTATATTATTTATATGTTAGAGTCACGGTGTTTCATCCTCCCTTACTGTTTGTATGATTAAGGATTTATTTGACGGAGATTATGTGTTTTACCCCGAATGTTCACCACCATTATACCTTCAATGTACAGATAACTAAAGTAAATTAAAGATATTGAGAAACTACCTACATCACGAAACATGTTTAGAATATAGGATCTGTGCTTCTCTCCAATATTTACCTAGAATACCCAAAATCCAACGTGGATCCAACGCAATGCAAATCAAAACAGAAAAGAATGTTTTAGAAATTTACAAAATCCTCCACACACCGAGGGTTACTCTAGCTCGAAGTGTTATTTGTAAATGATGTATCAAAACTTCAACTTTAAAAAATAAACCAAACTATCATTCGTAAGTTTAGCCTTTTTGAATCTCTCTTAAGACTTCAAGGTAATTTTTATCCAAGTTTTAATCGATTTTTAGCCTTCCGACTTCATATTGGGCCCAATGGTAAAGATTTCGGACTTAAAAAAATTAAAAAAGGTTATTTAAGTGAGCTATTCTTATATCCTACAGACTCTGGAGACTTGGACGAAGTTTTATAGTTGAATTAACAAAACAACTCATATTGAATCATGTTGAATTCCATAAAAACTTTTCAAACGTTAGAATTTTTCTTAATTGACATTTTCTGAATGGATCCGATTCCAAGTTGCTTATGACCATTTTTCCAAAGTTTCTAGAACTCAAAATAATTCACTAGAAGGAAAATAGATTCTACTTGCTATTGATTTCCGTGTCAAGGACTCAAAAACATAAAATATTAAATTTTTAAGAATAAAAATAAACCAGCAGCGAGTAACTGAATCATGAAAGATCTTTGACCAAAATTAAACGAAAATGAATAAAAAATCAAATTAAACCAAGCAAAATCGATGATAAAGCTTATAGGTACCTTGTCAAAATGATGAGGTGCTGAATCAAAAATTTATGCACTGGATACTTACGACATCAGCCCTTCTCAATATTGGGAAAATGCACCAATAAGCTGTATGATCAATTTTGCTTGATTTGATTTAATTTTTGTAGTTGAGAATGTCTTGTCATTTTACAACTAATTTTGGAATTTCAGTCCAATTGGAATACAAAAATGTTTCTTTCATACAAACTTTGAGGACCCCTGTTTTCGTCCCTGTAAATGGTAGGGGTCACATATGGGAACATAATTTGCTAGATTTTTCCCAGACTACAACATCTTAAAATTTCAGCTCAATCGGATATAAAATAAGAAGTTTTCATACAAACGTAAAACAACCCCCATTTCACCCCAAGAGGGGTGGGGGTCTGAAATTGTTAGCTTGCACCCCTTCAGACTATACCTTACACGATGCAAAAAACCGCAGCTCTCTAGCTATTCGGGTTCTTGAGCTATAAAATTTCGGACAGACAGACAGTAAAGCGGCCACACAATTGCATTTTTTTCAAAATGCTGAAAATGGAAGTACACGGAGACTTTATTGAACAGTTATGAAACCTTAACAACACAGAGAACGGGACGAAATCACATGCAGAGCTAAAAGGAACCGTGTTGCTTTAAATGTCTAGATCACTGTTGAACGAGTAGTTGAACTCGGTGTCGATCTGGGCGAAGATCTCGTCCAGGTCGCTCGCAGTCACGTCGGATCCCGGTAGCTGGGAGGCGTTCCAGGCGCAGGCGTAGTCCGTGAAGTTCGGCAGCTGCCTTAGGTCCGGCTTCTCCTCGTACCGCTGGAACTCAGTCTCCCGAAACCGCTCCCAGTCGATGGGCTCGATGGTCTCCGTCACCTCCTGTACCTCGTCTCTGGGCTCCTGCTTCACTGCCGCGTCTTCGAGAGTCAGGTCGATGACGGTGGACTGTACGAGTCTCTTGCCCTCCGCCAGAGCCCCCCTGTGTCTCTTGAAGCGCACAATGAGGTCCTGCTCGAGGTTTCCCCGAAGTCCCTTGAGAGTCTTGTATGTCATCCGAGCGTCCTCTGGGGTCCGGAACTTGACGAAGGCGTAGCGTCCGTAGCGATGCTTACGAGCGTGGCCGACGTCTATCTTCGAAGCTAGCGGCACGAGCTTCTTGACAGCCTGGACGGGGGTCGAGGTGGGGATATTCCCCATGAAGATCGTGAGGGGGTCGATATCGGCGGGATCACAGGAGGCCTCGGTAGTCTTTGGCATCTTTCTCTCGAGTCGCATGAAGCCTGCTCCGAAGGCTATTTTTCCGATTTCCCGCGTCACTTCCTCGACGTCGGCACTCGGGTCCAGCGAGACGTACACGAACCTGCAAATACTGAAGATTGAACCATCGCATTTCAGTTTTCCTTTCAAACGTTGAAGTCTTTAGTTGAGATTTAATCTGATTGCATTGATTTGTCCGTCTGTCTGACCGTCTCTTTGGGACATACAAAGTTCAAAATCATCAAACTTAAAGACCTCTGGTTTTTGAAATTTTTCATGGTGGAACAGAGACTTATTGAAAGAAAAACGAAGAAAATTAAGTTCTATGGGGGCACAATTTTCAAGTTCACTCTACTGCGATATATAAAAGGTTCAGGTTTAATATGTATCAAAGACTGGGGTGTAATTATTCAAAAATTCAGACTAGGAGACTTTGAAATTTTCAAAAGTAGAAGAATACAAGTTGCAAAATTTTAAATGGTGAAAATTACCAGCCTGCCTCTGCTGAAAATTCAAAATTTGCCTCGGAAATGGAGACAAAAATTTTGTTTTTCCAGCAAAAAGTCAGAGTCTTGTTCTGAAAAAGAATCAACTTTACTTTTTCAGTGTTGATTTTGTCTCTAGCCAATTGGAAATGATAAAAAAAACAACTTTCTTCTTTCACAAACTTGAGGACAAAACGTTTTCCTTCTCGAAAATCGCTTCCAAAAACTCAACCGAAGACTTCAAACCTTCGAATTCCTCAACGGAAAAAGTACCTGGGGACCAGCGGGAACTGGACCCGAATGTCAGTGATGGCTGGAGACATTCCTTGGATCATGGCCTTGTCGATGAAGGGGTCCGGGAATCGCAGGATGAACTGGTTCGACTGATGAGTGTCGTACAGCTGCTCGAGCTCGAAGGCCTTCTCGGCGTCCCCCCGAAGTTCCGTCTGAGAGCTGGGATTGAACTTTTAGACAAAGAAAGTCTCTCAGGAAGAGGAAAACTAACCACTTGGGCTCCAGACTGCTGACTGAAACCTGTTTCTGCGAGTCGCTGGCGCCTCCAAGCCGGAAATGGTGGTTCTTGAGGGCCGCCTGGAATCCTTTGTTCCCCCTGTGATGCGACCTGTTCCGACGCCTCCCGACTCGGTGAAAGTACATTTCCGGCTTGCTTACTTAGAAACTTCAGATATTTATTGCTTGCTTTACTTTGTCCGACTTCCTAACATATGGTTTGCAAAAATAGAATTTTTCACGATTTGAACATTTTATCAATATTTTTGTTGGCGACGATGAGAGCTTTCAGCGACTAGTGCAGAGCAATGTAATACAAAGAGTGCAAGTACTACACCTTCCATGAGGATATGCAATTCTGTGCAGTAACATGACAATTTACGACGCTCCCACAGCACACGTAGGAAGCGCAGAGAGAAACCAGCCACCCACTCCTCCCCCTCCCGCTCTCCCGTTCAGTTCTCGTACTCGGCGCGAAGCATCTTGGCGATGGTGCTCAGCTGGATGTTCGTGGTGCCCTCGTAAATGGAGCCGGCTTTGCAGTCCCGGTAGAACTTTTCCTGTGGAAAGTCCCGAGTGAAGCCCACGCCGCCCATCCAGTCGATGCACTTGACGGTCGTGGCCTGGGACACCTCGCTGGCGAAGAGCTTGGCCATCGAGGCCTCCTTCAGGAACGGCTTCCCGGCCTCCTGGAGCCTAGCCGCGTTGTACACGAGAAGTCTCGCCGCCTCGATCTGCGTCGCGATGCCCGCCACCTGGTGCTGCAGACCCTGGAACGAGAAGATCTCCTTCCCGAACTGCTTGCGCTCCAGCAGGTACGGGACGGTGGCGTCGAGGCAGCCCTGAGCGATTCCCACCTGCTGCACGCCCACGCCGATGCGGCCCTCGTTCAGGAACCCCGCTGCGTACTTGTACCCGTGTCCGAACTCCCCCAGGATCTGCGACTTGGGGATGCGAGCGTTTTCGAAAATCACCGGGCAAGTTCCGGATCCCCGAATCCCGAGCTTGTTCTCGCCCTTCCCGACCCTCACTCCGGGGGTGTCTCGGTCCACAATGAACATGGTGATGCCCTTGTATCCCTTGGAGGGGTCGGCGTTGGCCATGACGATGAAGACCCCAGCGATGTCGGCGTTCGTGATCCACATCTTGGTCCCGTTCAGCACAAAGTCGTCCCCGTCGGCGCGGGCCGTGGTCTTCATGGCAAAGGCGTCGGACCCAGACTCCGCTTCGGACAGACAGAAGCTCCCCACGTACTCTGTGGCGAGTTTGGGCAAGTAGTGGTCTTTCTGCTGCTGCGTCCCGAGTCTCGTGATGAGCGAGATGGGGAGGATGTTGTGGACCCCACAGAGCGCCGAGCACGCCGCATCCACCTTGCACACCTCCTCGTTCGCCAGAATCACGCACATGAAGTTGAGCCCAGCTCCTCCGTATTTCTCCGGAACCTCGATTCCCATGAGTCCCTGCTCGAAGAAGGCCCGCACGAGGTCGGGGTCAAACTTCTGCTGCTCGTCCATCTTCTGGACCAGCGGGGCGATTTGCTCCCGAGCGAACTTCCGCACGCTGTCCCGGAGCATGACCTCGTCCTCCGTAAAGTCGTAGAGACTGGGCTGGGTGCTGAAGGCCCGAACTTTGGCCCCCCGACGGAGTGACAGAGGCAGAACTTTGCGGAAAAGCGACATTTTCGGAGCTCGGGTGAAGCAAAACTGAGAACCGAGTTTTTAATCGGCACTCAGGGGGGGCGATAAGGTAGCAGTTTTTGGACCTTTTTATCTAATCTCGAAATTTCTTTCAATACATTTCAATCGCGATTATCATAATTAGCAACACGGCTCGTCTCTCCAAGACTCCGGGCCGGAAAAGTACTTCTGCGTCCAAGAGCCGACTTTATTTATGGCTTGTTTGTTTACGGCTATCTCGGCTCTCCCCAAGGTCAACTACCAAAAGCACGAAGATACGTAAAAATGCGAGAGAAGAGAATTTCGGGAGAGCAGTTCATGAATTACTCGACGAGTTTTTGCTATCAATTAAAAATGCACCACTCAGGCGGCTTGATGGAATATTTATGTATGCAGAGTGCAGAGAGAATTGCTTAGTGATGGGGGTGGGAGCTAGGTATGTTATATGGGGTGGAATGAGAGGTAAAATTTAACAAAGATGTTTCCGGGAATGCGTACTTAGCGGAGCAAATAAAGGTAATGGGAGGTAAGCTAACATTTTTATTGGCAAATTAGAAAACACTTCAAATTCCACTTTTGACAGAGACGTAACTCTGCGTGATATTTCTACTGGATAGTCTCAATAGCCCCTGTAAGTCAAACTGAGGTTTTTCTGTTTCTTTTCGCTTTCATGATTGAGAGGCTTTCCTAATTAAAAGTTGTAAAAGAAACTATTTTGCAATCGGGTAATTTTTCCCATACAAGATAACTTTTTGAATTATAAAACAAACTCAAGAAGATTCTTCCTTTAAATTTTAAAAGAATAACTTTGTTAAAATTTTAAATAATAAATAAAAATTAGTTAAAAACATAATATAATTACCGAAAAAGAGAGATAAGCTTTTACAAAGATGGGAGCTAAATAAAAAACCATTTCAAAAATCTGAAATTTTTTTTTTGAAAGTTCGATGGATGTAAATTTTTAATTTAATTATGGCTTCACTCAGAATGGGCTTACATGGTCCTTATAGAGTTGGTAATTATAGTTGGAAATTTGATCGTTGGATCGAAATGTTAAAGCAAAGTTTTAATACAAAAAAGTTAACTTAAAAGAAGTTTTTTTTAGAGAATTAACTTAACTGCTAAAGCTAAAGCTTTACTGAGACGACAGTACATAATGATTTTATTTACTCGTCCTGTTTTCGTTTGGAAGAAAAGTTCTATTTCGTTTTTCTAAATCATGTAATGTTTTGTTCAAACATCTAAAACACTACTAGTAATTTTCAAACGCCTCCGCAATAAAAAGTCTTGTAAACATGAGCCCCAAATCCGTGAACCTTCCCACTCTCCGCTCTCGCACATTCGCGGCTTATCACGACCTCAGTGCTTTCGTGTTGTCTTTTTACTGCGCCGCGTTTCGCGTTCTCCGTCATTCTTTTTGCGCCCCGTTCGTGTCATGAGACTGGGTAGGACTTTGCTCCTTGGCCGTGGCCTCCCGCGACTTCCCACCACCCGGACTTTCGCCTCCGACCCCTCGCACCTCTACAACTTTACCGAGAATGAGCTCATGATCCGTGAGAGCGTGCGAAAGTTCGCCCGAGAGCAGATCGGGCCCCTCGTCAAGAGCATGGATGAGGCCCACAAGTTCGACAGCGGTCTCCTCCAGGCCCTCTTCGACCAGGGTCTGATGGGAATCGAGGTCCCCGAGAAGTTTGGAGGCTCGGGACTCAACTTCATGTGCACGATCCTCGCCATCGAGGAGCTCTCCAAGGTGGACGCATCGGTCTCTGTGCTCGTGGATGTCCACAACACTCTGCCCGTGTCTCTGGTGAAGAAACTCGGGACACCAGAGCAGCAGGAGAAGTACCTGCCCAAGCTAGCCACCGAGTACGCCGGCAGCTTCTGTCTCTCGGAGGCTGAGGCGGGCTCCGACGCGTTCGCCATGAAGACCACGGCCAAGAAGGACGGCGACGACTTCATCATCAACGGAACCAAGATGTGGATCTCGAACTCCGACATCGCTGGCATGTTCATAGTGATGGCCAATGCAGACCCTTCCAAGGGATACAAGGGCATCACGACCTTCCTCGTGGACCGGGACACTCCTGGCCTCTCCGTGAGCAAGTCAGAGAACAAGCTGGGTCTCAACGCGTCCGGGACCTGCTCCGTGATCTTCGAGAACGTACGAGTGCACAAGTCGCAGATCCTGGGGGAGTTCGGGCACGGATACAAGTACGCAGCGGGGTTCCTGAACGAGGGCCGCATCGGCGTGGGCGTGCAGCAGGTGGGAATCGCTCAGGGCTGCCTCGACGCCACCGTCCCGTACCTGCTGGAGCGCAAGCAGTTCGGGAAGGAGATCTTCTCATTCCAGGGCCTGCAGCACCAGGTGGCGGGCATCGCGACGCAGATCGAGGCGGCGAGACTCCTCGTGTACAACGCGGCTAGGCTCCAGGAGGCCGGGAAGCCGTTCCTCAAGGAGGCCTCGATGGCCAAGCTCTTTGCCAGCGAGGTGTCCCAGGTCACGACCGTCAAGTGCATCGACTGGATGGGCGGCGTGGGCTTCACCCGGGACTTTCCACAGGAGAAGTTCTACCGGGACTGTAAGGTGGGGACAATCTACGAGGGGACGACGAACGTGCAGCTAAACACGATCGCCAAGATGATCAGGAAGGAGTACGAGGCGTGAACCTGCGAGATTTTCAGACTAGAGAGGGTTAATTTTCAAAAATGATTCTCTTCTTACTTTCACGAGGCGCTCTTCTTTACAGATTAAGGTACTAGAGAGGGTACGAAAATGCTGTTGACTTCTATTAAAATTCATCAGATTGAATATGAAGGCATTAAAATTAACAGACTAGGGAATCTATGTTTATTTTTAATTTTTGTAGATGTGTCCTAATTTTAATTTTTACTTGTTCTAAATTGCTAATTTCAAATTCTGCGCTGTTACAAAACCAAAGATCCTTAAACAAACGTAAAAATTTTTAGGGATAACTTCTAGGATACTTTGCTGTTAAAAAAATGTACCCCTCTAGTCTGAAAATCTCTATGGTTTCAAACTTCCCCAAACGAAACTTCAAAGGCTTATTGTTGCATTTATTAGAACTAAGATTTTATTAAAATGACGAATACAGCTCTTTACATCTTTAACTTTGACAGAAACTCCTTCAGCTCCGGGTTCTCGGGTCCCAGAACGACCTTCCCAACATTCTTGACGGCCCCAGGAGTCAGGTACTTCTCGCTGACTCGCAGCAAATCCTCCTTTGAGGTCTCCAGGATCTCTCTTCTCTGCTTGTCCCTCATCTCGTCCGTGATTCTATACCGGAACAGACTCATTCCCTGATCCACGGGCGCAACCGGTACATCAGTCTCCTGCAGAACACTCAGTTTTGCCTCAAACAGCACCTGATCATCAATTTTGGGGGCAAACTCCTTCACCCAGGTAGCACTGGAGTCAAAGGTCTCGAGCGTCCGGACCGAGTTTGGGTCTCTGTAGCTGAAGAAGCTGAAGATGCCGTCGGAGGCGATCTTGGCTCCGGCCCCATACGCCCCGTTCTGCTCCCGGACAAGCGGCAGGAGGTACTTGGAGCGCAGGAGACGGCTCAGAACGCGAAGGGGAGCAAAGTCAGGGTGTGTGTAGGGCGCCGTGACGAGACTCTTGGCGCAGTAGTTGACGGGAACCGTCATGACGTGATGTCTCCAAGTGGGAGGAAGCAGCTCGGACTTGTGCCACACCTCCTTCGTCTGCTGCAAATTGGGACGCACGACGGACAGGAAGGCCTCGTATGGCTCCAGACTGCCCTCGGACTGGGTCACGGAGCACCTCAGACTGGCCTCCAGGAAGAGCTTGCGGGCGATGCCGCGGAGGGTCTCGAGGATCTCTGTCGTCGACTGAACCTCCAGGAGCGTCTGCATGTACTCGATGTGCGCGATTCCCATCATCATCTCCTTCAGCTGGCCCAGTTCGGTCACCAGCCCGTTTGCAGACTGCATGGCGTAGAGGTGCCCAGAGTCCGCGATGCCTCTCGTGAGCTGGGACACGTAGTTCTCGAGCAGCATGCGGAAGCGGTCCTCGTCCTGGGGCGAAAAGTGCAGCAGCAGCTCGGAGAGGAGGTTGAAGGTGGCTGGAACGTTCTCGGCGAGGGCGTAGGTGCCGAAGAGGAGCCCGATCTCGTAGTTGCGAGCGTCCAGGTGGTCTGCAAAGTGCACGCTGAAGCTGAGTCCAGAACACCTGAAATTAAATAGGTTCAAAATTGGTTGATTTTTTCAATTTTGAAAATTAATTAGAGTTTTTTGGAAGCGAGCCATTTTACAAATTAAATGAGATAAAGCTTCAGTAAAAATCTCGAGTCTCCGAAAAGGAAAAATTAAGAATTTAAGTAAAAATATCGAGTCTCGTAAAAGGAAAAATTAAGAATAAACTCTTTTGAAAGATTGAAGGGCCCACAAACCACCACTGGAAATTGATTTGAGAAAATTCTTTTGAGAATATTTTTAAAATGTTTGATTTTCGATTTCCGGGAATTTATGGGAAAATGTCTGATTTAAATATCTTCTAAAATCGACTAGCTTCAAATCGACAAAGCTCACCTGGTGTGGATTTTCTTATCAAAAATACGGTAGTCCGTCTTCTCCGTCCCGAACTGGTCGGCGACAGAGGCGAAGAGAGGCAGCAGCAGTTTCTCCTCCTTCGTGAGAGCAGAGGCGTCCAGAATGCCTCGGAAGTACGTAACTCCGTTCGTGTCGGCCCGGACAACCTGTGTGGGGACATTCTTGACAAGCGGCAGCTCCACCTGCGTCCTGGGAAGCTCCTTGCTGATGTCACTGAGCTTCAAGCAGGGCAGCACCTCAAGGTCTTGTGGCGCCTTCTGGGACTCTGAGAGGTCCTGGCCGTTCCGGAAGACGTTCTCGCGGTCCGAGGGACTCAAGTCTGCCACCTTCTGACGCAGAATATCGGCCTCGGCCGCCGCAAACTTGCTCTCGTGCTCTCGGTCGGGCGACATCGTGAGAACCAGCCGGTGGTTGTTCGAGAGGAAGTGTTTCCCCACCTGCTTCTCGAGGTACCGCGGCTGCTTGAGGTTGTTGCGGAACTGCCTGATGGTCTCGGCAATGTTCAGGGACCGCATGATGTCCTTGGAGTCCCCGTGGTTCCACAGAGGCGTCAGGTTGAAGAGCATCCCCAGTCCGAACTTGGTGGTCTGGTGCTTGAGGGAAAGCTCGATGTTGTGGAGGACGCTCTCGACGTGCTGGGGATCGAAGCCCTCCTCTAAGACCTTGTAGATGGTGTCGTCGAAGGTCCTCTGTACGAGCTCGAACTTGTCGGTCTCCAGGTCCTGCAGACCGAGGCTGAACATGGTGTCTCTGATGCTGGAGTCGAAGCCCGTTACGCCGTTGTAGCCCCCGGAGATGTTTGGCTCGATGAGGCTCTTGTAGAAGTACGAGTTGGGGCCCTTCACCAGCAGCTCCGTGAGGACGTAGATCACGAAGTTGTCGTACACGTCTCGGATGTCCGTCATCAAGTAGCCGATCCCGATCTGGTTCTGGCGCTCGAAGGGAGCTCCCATGTTGTCGAAGCGGCAGCTGATGTGCTCGGATCGGGGCTTCTCCCACCGCTTTTGGTTCGGGACGCGGCTGAAGGACGGGTCGATTGGGTCGACCTGAAAGGGAGGACACATAAGGAAATATTTTATTCACCTTCTCAAAAGATTATAAAAAGTTTTATTCAATTTTATGATTTAATTCAATTTTAACGGCAAATTTTTCGAATATTTTTAGCTCTTTAAATACCTCAGAAAAACTGGTTTAGTAATTGCAGTTTGTAAGTAATTTTGTTATTTTTTCCCACGCTTAAACCAAAGTAATAACTTCAGCCGAGATAATAGAATTTTTGGTTATTATAAATTTTTACGTTTAGAAAATCAATAGGTGCTCCATGTGCACTTGAGAACTCAATAAGAAGGTCAATAAGGAGGGCACAAATCCTGAAGATCTGAGAGCAAATTTTGAAGCTAAAAAATTAGAACCCAACTCACATCCAGGTACTTGGAAGCCGCCTCCATGGTCTTCCTGAGATCAAAGTTCCCGTAGCTGAACATCCTGGCGTTGCTGGGATGGTAGTACTTCTGGTGAAAGTCCACGAGGTCCTGGTGCGTCAACAGCGGAATGTCCAGAGGGTCCCCACCCGAAACTACTCCATAGGTGTTGTCTGGGAGCATCTTGTTGAAGAACTTCTGTCCGAAAACCGCCGAGTTCTCGGAGAAGGCGCCCTTCATCTCGTTGTAGACGACCCCCTTGATCGTGATGTCGGAGCTCTTGTCGGACAGGTCCGAGTGCTCGAGTCGCCAGCCCTCCTGCAGAAAGTCCAGGTGCGTGAGGTTCGGCCTGAAGACGGCATCCAGGTAAATGCTCTGGAGATTCCTGTAATCACACTCGTTTGTCGACGAAAACGGGTACAGGGTGTAGTCGGGGCCCGTCATGGCGTTCATGAAGGTGGCGAGACTCCGGTTGAGCATCTTGAAGAACGGGTCTCGGACCGGAAACTTCTGGCTGCCGCAGAGCACGTTGTGCTCCAGGATGTGGGGGAGTCCTGTGCTGTTGGTCGGCGTGGTGCGGAAGTTGATCGAGAAAACCTGTAAGTTTATCGCGGGTCAGGGGTCTGGAAGTTTCAGAAGCGCATTCTCACATTGTTGCTGTCAGGCCGGTCGATGTGGAGATACTTGAGCTTGGTCCTCTCGTGCTCGAACACCAGGGCCGTCATGTTGAACTCCTTGATGAACTGCGATGCTACGCACCGGAATCCGCTGAGGAGCTCCCCGGGTTTCGGCATTGCATCATTCTTCACCAGCACATTCGCAGCTGTGCTTTTTCCCCGGAAAGCGAAGGGACTCAGAACACGCTGGGTCCTCCTGTTCAAGAGCCTCAAGATCATCCTCCGCGCTTGTTACTGTGGGGCTTTTTCGCTATTTCACAATGAAATGTTCAAGAAACCTCTTGTTTTCGTCGCGGTCTGTTTTTGACAGCTGCTGTCACTGTCGAGTTAGTTGTCGAAAGTCCCGCTAGAGCTTGAATAGTTTCGCAGGCGTATTTATCAAGAAGTTTCCAAAGATTTTCTGCCAAAACCGTGCGAGCCGAGTAAGTTGTGAGTTCGCAAGTGAGTTCTGTGATCCGTTTGCGAAGCCGGGTGCCCAAAGAAACCACTGAGAAGCTCAAAATGGCGCAGGAAAGGGAATAAGATGGTCGTTTTTGGCCCACATTTTCGTCTCCGTCTGCCACGGTAGTTCCCATAAAGTAAATTGCGATGGCCCAGGTTTTCTTTTTGTTTCGTTGAGCACATTCGGAACACAAACAGCAGATATTATCGCTTTGCCGTGTACACAAAAACGTCCGGATAGTGTCGCAGTTCGTAAATTCAATGAGTGCATATCTGAGTTCACTTTTGTAGGTGCAAAACGAAATTTGTTGAACGGGAGCCAATTGAAAGAAAAAGGCGAAAATAGCAGTATAACCCAAGAGCGAAGCAGCAGAAGCAGAGTCAGGAGCAAAGATGATGGATAGCAGTCCATGTGAGTCGGAGAGCGGAAATTCCCTCGACGGAGCCTCTCAGATGCTTCCTCCCTCGCCAATTTCGCAGCAACAGCTCCAGAAGAGAATCGAAAGTCTGACACAGCAAAACAAGTATGAACTCCGTGACCCTCATTTCGAATTCCTTGTGCTAATTTTGCACCTTTGCCTCCCACAGGGTCCTAAAAGTCGAGCTGGAAACTTACAAGATTCGGGTCAAAGTGCTACAGGAGGAGAACAGAAGTCTCAGACAGGCATCGGTGATCATTGTAAGTGTTAATTATTTAGAAGTTTCTTTTCTACATTTCTACAGAATTGTCTTTTGAAGTTTTTCTCAAGATTTAATTTTACTTTTCTTGAATTTTCCTGAATTTTTCATCAAAGACACCCCACATTTTCCAATCCAGCCATAACTCTCCCAATCTCTATTTTACGTGTCAAAATGATAGGGATGCTATTTTTTCTTACGAGCTACAAATGACCCAAAACGTTTCTTTTTGACCTTCAACATTAAAAATTAATTTTCAGAGGGTTTCAGAGGACTTTTATAGAGTCACTTTCAACCCTCTACTCTCCCGTTCTTATTTTCCAAATTAGGAAATGTGTGGCAGAAAGCTAAAACCCCTCTCTGAGGTCTCTTAAAACCTGATTAAAAAATCGAACAAGTGTTTGATTACAATATAATTTAGACACGCTCTGTAGCATTTGGAAACTTTCGTGATAAAGTTGTTTTATTATTTGATTGGTGTAAAAGCCAGTGTGAATCCCAGACCTTGGGGAAAACCCTACTAACTCGTGGGTTCTGTTTTTTTCCAGCAAGCAAAAGCGGAGCAGGAGGAGGAATACATAAGCAACACACTCCTGAAAAAAATCCAAGCGCTCAAGAAGGAGAAAGAGTCGCTGGCGCACCACTACGAGCGCGAGGAGGAGTGTCTCACGAACGACCTGTCTCGCAAGCTGGACCAGCTGCGTCAGGAGAAATGCAAGCTGGAGCAGACGCTTGAGCAGGAGCAGGAGTGTCTCGTTAACAAGCTCATGAGGAAGATTGAGAAGCTGGAGGCGGAGACGCTCGCGAAGCAGACCAACTTGGAGCAGCTGAGACGCGAGATGGTGGAGCTCGAGAATACACTGGAGCAGGAGCAGGAGGCGCTCGTTAACAAGCTGTGGAAGCGCATGGACAAGCTCGAGGCGGAGAAACGTTCCTTACAGATCAAGCTGGACCAGCCGGTCTCAGATCAAACTAGTCCAAAGTAAGTCTGATAAAACATGAAGGCCCCTCAGGTGGTTCTTTTTCCAAGAAACCCCACCTAAAAACATTTTTATAAATTTTGTCCGTCGGTCTATTCTGATTTCTAGTCTCTAAAGCCCGTGTTTCTTCCAGAGAACTGCAACAAAGCACGGAGAACGGCGACACGGCCTCTCAGCTGACGGCCCACATAACGACTCTGCGCTCGGAGGTTGAGAAGCTCCGCACAGACCTCGCCACCGCCGAGAGAGAGTCGCAGGAGAAGAGTCAGGCCTTTGCTCAAGAGGAAAAGTGCATCCGTGAGGAGAACGCCAGACTGCAGCGTAAGTTGCAGCTTGAAGTGGAGCGTCGGGAGGCCCTCTGTCGCCATCTATCAGAGTCCGAGTCGTCGCTGGAGATGGAGGAGGAGCGGCTCTTCAACGAGGGCCTCCTCACGAGCCGTCAGCGGACGATAAGTAGTCCTGCGTCTCACAGCCCCAACAGCAGCCGTCCTCTGAGTCCAGGAAACGCCGCCGGAGGGCGCTGTTTCGCTTGTGGCCAGCACATGGTGAGTCGATATTGAGCCCTCTTGTTCAGACCCAAGGATCTTAATTGGGTGAAAAAGGACCCAAAGCTCAAGACCCAAAACCCTCGACTCAATCTTGTCCTCTGATTAAATCCCTCAAAGAAAATAATAACCTCCCTTTCTTCCAGGGATTTTTAGACTCCAATTTTGACCTTCATCTAAAAGTAAAATTTTTAATGGGAAATCTGCTTAAATAAAATATCTGAAAACTAGGAAAAAATGGGTTAATACCTAAAGCAATACCTAAACACACATTTGATCTTCCAGGGCCGACGCACCAGCGAGCGGTTCATCAAGCCAGCGATCCCGAACCCAGCACTGAACACGTCCGCGCCAATCGTCCTCAATTCCCAGCCTCCTGTGGCGGCCAGCAGCTTAAGCACCGGCTTCTCGTCCGCCAACAGCAGCGTCAGCAACGTTTCCTTCGCCTCCGCCAACTCCTTTGCCCAGTCCGCCAATCCGCCTTCCCCCATGGACACCTCTATCTACAAGGACTAGGCTCCAGTGCGTGTATAATTACAATTAGTTGTTACAATGATGCTTTATATCGAGTACTGAGACGTTTTTTTCACATAACATACCCATAGCTGTCTCGTGTGATAGCCTGGACGGAGAACCTGAGCTTGAAACCTCCGGAGGAGCTCTCAGGAGACCAAAGTCAAGGTCTACTTCAACTTCTAAAGGCGTCACTGAGTCTTCTAAGCCACAAAATGCCTCTAAAGAAGACCTCTAAGAAGCCAGGCTATCACTCTGGGAGTTGTGACCTACCCATAATTGATATAAACTCAGAATATATGCTTAAATATCGATATCTCTTGGATTATGATACGTTTAATGAATTCGCTCGCTTATCAAAAGAAGTTAATTGTTTTGGAGAGCTTCCTGTGATCTGAAATTGTTTCATTTTTTTACAATTACAAAAAAACATTGTAAAACAAAATTGCCTTAGTAGTATACATGAATTTTCAACAATGTGTCGTAGACTGAGCTAAAATCATTCCCAAAGATCGCTCAATCTGTTGGATTTAGGTTGACACGCAAGAGAGAAGGACGGCAACTTTAAACCAAAATACATAGTAGCTGCATGCTTAAATGCGAGTGGAATGAGGAGGAAATACGAGGATGCGAGGATGCTTCAACCAACTTCAAAGTCTTCTTGAAATGAAAAAAGTAAATTAGTCCCTTTGCCCTAATCTAAAGATACCTTATTGCTCCCTGTAATCAGTGTAACCCATTTTATCAAGTAAATCGTATTCAGTAAATTTAAACTCGTTTTTTGATGGGCTAAAAAAACAATCATGTGACTCTAAATTTAGTTTGCTAAAATTTTCACAAAATTTTAATCTAAGTTTAAAGAAGAGAAGGTTGTTAAAAGACTGTTTATAAATTTGTTCTCAATTTCGTTTAAAAAAGAAAAAAAGGAAACTTCACTTCCTATTAAATTTTGCAAGGGTTTTTAAAAATAATTTTCAAGCTAAATTAACAAAGAAATTGAAATTATGAAATATTGTGATTCTCTATTTTATTCCAAGACTTTTTATTTTTACCTTAATTGGCGAAGGATCCCTTGAGGGAGAAAAATCTTGAGACTTTAAATGAAAAATTTCAGAGAACGAGTTCTGAAGTCAAGGAAACTAAAGATTTTTTTGTAGTGAGAGTTTTCCAAAAGCCTTTGAATGCCTAAATAGAGAGATACACACGATCGCTTGACATCATTTGTGGTCTTCGACCGAGAATGTGGGCGAAAAAATCTCGTTTGATCTGGTAAGTTTCTTTTGCGCTCATAGGTCATTTGCGCGCAGTCTGCTGGCTCGTGATTGGCTGTGCGTAGTGTGGCCGGTGAGCTCGGTCAGCCAATCGCGTGTCCGAATACATTTCGATGGCGATCGAAATCGTCTGCAGAGCCGAAATGGCGGCTTTCTTCACCGGCAGCGGAAACCAGAACTCATCGAAATAGCGACGGGCCAGCCGAAAGCAGAAGTTGAAAGCAAAAAAAATTGTGTGTCGCTGACTCGAACGGAGGATTATTCACTGCTTTCTCCACCAGTTAAATTGCAAGTAAGTACGCAAGTACGTCCTAAGTCGAGAATAAGGGCGGGTCCGCGGGGTTTAAGTGAAATGGGGACCGGAGAGGACCTAAAAGGGGGCAGAAATGTGAAGAAATCTGGCGAGGGTGTGAGGCTGTGTGTACGTGTAGGGAAATTCGGTGTGCAAGTGTGTGTGCGTACGAACAAAAGCAAAGAGAAAAGTAAAGGTATTCGGTCTATTTTGTAGCTCTTTTTGCCGAATCTGCCTCCGCTATTGATGACCAGCGAGCCTATCTGAAAGTATGGCTATGCTGAAAAGCTTAAAATAGACCGCCTTATCACCGGTCAGATGCTTTCCGACTCGCCTCGGTCGTTCTGTGTTGAGTTGCTTTGAGTGAGTCAACATAAATTTAGAATCGGATTTAACATTCTCACATACGTAACGTGATATAAATGCACCATCGGAGTGCATAGGAGCGACGAAGTGAAGGTGCAGCGAGGTACATGTCTCATTGAAATCATGAAATTGGTGGGCTGTGTGGCGACACGGACAGATAGACACGGATAAAAGTTGGGTGTGCAATCGATTGGAGTTCCTTCTTTCGCGAAAATGTGGCCCTCGCCGCCTCACCTCGGCTCGGAGAGTTGAGAGTAAAACTGGACGACTGCCAAGTTTGACCTTCTTTCGGAGGTCACGGTATTGACCTTCGAGGCACTGACTTTCTCCGAGTCTCTTCTTTTGACAATTGAATTGTTGGTTTCATAGGGTTGCCGACTATCTCAGTTTGACCGGGAAAGTTTCGGCAAGAAAAAGTAAGATTCTAATTGGAAAACGCAGTTAGAATCGTCGTAACTTTAACTTATAATACGAAAATTTCTGAAAAATTGATTTAAAACGGACACAAATTTTCATTTACAGGACTTTCCTTAAACTTGACCTTTGAACTTTGGTCAATTCGGAAAATTCAAATTTCAGGGATTAACTTTTTCATGAAGTTTTAAGTTTTATGTTTGAGCATTAAAGTCGAATAATCTAAATTATAAAATGTCCTGAAAAATTTGTGACTTTTTATGAAAAATTTATGGGTCACAATAGGATCTTCGGGACCTGCGTGACTCTCTGCCCCACCCCAGATCTATCTATGATAAATTTCTACTGATAGTATTGGGAGAGCACATATTGATAGCTGTGTGGTTGGTAATCAAAATTGTGTTCAAATGGAAAATCTGGTTACCCTATAAAAGGTCAACACAACACACAGGATCTTTATCAATCAAA
Source organism: Forcipomyia taiwana (assembly GCA_963930915.1). Classification (NCBI taxonomy): domain Eukaryota; kingdom Metazoa; phylum Arthropoda; class Insecta; order Diptera; family Ceratopogonidae; genus Forcipomyia; species Forcipomyia taiwana. The sequence continues at coordinate 78,404 of CAWVOI010000024.1, read as the reverse complement.
TCCAACAATTTTGAAGTCTTTTAAAATCTTGAAATACCAAGTTGATATTTTACAGACCAAAAGTTCCAAGGGCAGAACAAAATGTCACGTTTCCAATTGGAAATCCCTGGACTTTGTTTTGATGGAAGACCTCGATAACCGAAATGAGCATTGCATAAAAAATGAAGTTCATATTGGATTTTTATTGGAAAAATTAAAGCCTTATTTCGCCAAATGGAACGTCCTCTGACCCTTCTATTAGATTAGTTGGACTGAATTGAATTGGGCTATATTAGATAGACCTGCTGGTTGGCAACCCTAAAAATTAGCAGCTATGAATTGGCCCAAAAATTGAAATTTAAGGCCCAATTAATTAAACAAAGCGTATTTAAATGAATTCGAATCTGACACCTTCGGTAGATCGCATCTTCATAATTCAGTTATTCTGTTTATGCAAATGAGACCACAAAGAAAGTGTTGTCACGAAGCTGTAAATTCAAATTAACGACCCGATGGAGTTGATCTGGGTAAACTTTTACAAATGATAATTCGGATCCGCCCGTCGTCTGTTTCTTTTCACTTTCGATCTCCGTCCGAGTGCATTTGTCCCAGAGCCGCTGATTCCGTCGGTCACACGCCCGCAGGCACTCCGAAGCTCAATCAAAATGAAGTGTTCGTGAAGTCCTCGTGCCATTAAGTACTTAATTCCTCATTAACCCGTTCCCTTCTTTCTCTCCGCAGTTATGGCAGTAAATGTGTATTCGACGAACGTTACAACCGACAATTTATCGCGCCATGATATGCTGTCATGGGTAAACGACTGTCTGCAGTCGCAGTTCTCCAAGATCGAGGAGCTATGTACAGGTAATTCACACCTTGAGTCCCGAAAGGCGGCCGAACATTGATTTCTGACCCCATTAGCTGCGCCCTCTTCCACGCACAAGACAATCGATTGCCGTTGCCTAATCTCTCCTCTTTTCCTCTTCGCTATCGCCTTACAGAATAATTCAATTGTTAGTTGACTCCGCATCTCTTTTGAACCGTTAATAAATTTGCGTTACCCATAATTAACTTTCGATGTTCGTAGCGAGTGTGCGGGTCCATTAGTCATCAATTTTATCATCATTATTTTATTTATCCATTGTAGGTGCTGCATACTGCCAGTATATGGATATGCTGTTTCCTGGTTCAGTGCCCATGAAGCGTGTCAAATTCCGTACCAATCTGGAGCACGAGTACATCCAAAATTTCAAGATCTTGCAGGCGTCGTTCAAGAAGATGAACGTAGATAAGGTCTGTTTTGCTTACTGGTCCGCAGGGCGTCTCTAAGTAGATCTCATGGCTGCCTACACTCATAGCCGGGCAATTTTGAAAACATCTCAAGAGCAAACCTACTGATTTACCAAACCGAAGAGCCTAGTTTAGATGGGAGATTTTTTTGACTTAAAAACTACTTTTATGTCTACTTTTTTAAACTACTTTTTTAAAAACTACTACTACTACTTCTACTTACTACTTTTTTAAAAACTACATGATTAGAAAATTCAAACATAAAAACTTTTATAACTGTCTTGAGACGGTTTTCTTCTTTCATTTAAACACACAGAAAATAATTGAGTAATTTTTAATCAGTTACATTCGTGTAAAAGATTAAGAGGTGAAGAAAAGGGTTATGAAGGTTCCCAGGATCCTATTGAGGTCTTTTTTAAATCCTTAATTGTTTTTTTTTGTTTTTGACCCAATTTTAAGCTAACATTCGTCTTAGATACCGTTTGAATTTAATATCTAGCTCTTAAAAGAAATTGTCCCGGCTATCGTGTAGGAAGCCATGATAAAAATCCGCGACCCCTCATGAATTAATGGTTCCAGGTAATCCCAGTCGATAAGCTAATCAAAGGGCGGTTTCAAGACAATTTTGAATTCGTGCAATGGTTCAAAAAGTTCTTTGACGCCAACTACGACGGGCGGCCCTACGAAGCCCTCGAGGCCCGGTTCGGGAACCCCCTCGGGTCGGGAGCCATCCAAAACGAGCTGGGCGTGAATGCGACCGAACAAAAGCCGTCACTTTCACAGACCACCCAGAAAAAGCAGGCGATTGCAAGAAGTTAGTCCAAATCTAGAGTCAGAGTTTTTGTTTTTGGTTTCAAAATTTCACCTTAATGCTTTTGTGTACGTTAATATATTTAGTTATGTTTGTGTTTTGTAACCGCCTCATCCTCGGTGGGTTGGAATCGCCTCTCTGTCTCTCATATCGACTAACTGGTGAACCCTTAATCCGGGCCGGAGCCGAGCCCTTAAAAAACTAAAAGTAGTGCTTTTACCTCCTCTCCGCAGATAATTCCAATTGACAAACTAATCAAGGGCAGATTTCAAGACAATTTCGAGTTTCTCCAGTGGTTCAAAAAGTTCTTTGACGCCAACTACGATGGGCGAGAGTACGACTCGCTGGCGGCACGTGAAGGGGTCCCAATGGGTTTGGGAACCGGTAGCACATCAATGTCTGCCGCAAAGGGGAACGGGCACCACGTGGCTCCCCCCTCCAAGATCGGGGGCGGGTTGGGAGCTGCGAAGAGCGTTCCCCTCGCCTCGTCGGCATCACGTGAGAAAATCAGGCCGAGTATGTACTTTATGTGTGCTTTTTATTCCTACTTGACGTCCATTTTTTCAAAATTACCCGCGGAAACGACCGACAGCTGCCCGAAGAACTAAACCTGTGCTTTGTTTGGGACCGGGGCTACTAAACGGACACCTCGTGGGGCGCTTTCACTTCATTTTGACTTTTTTTCAGTTTTCTGTTCAAGTTCCGCTTTAGTTTGCAGCTCATTCACTGTGATCACAGAGGTTTAGACTAGAGGGGGAACACAATTTGGCTTCATAAAATTTTTGGAACTAAAATTTATCACCCAATAAACTTATTTTTACGGGAAGTTGTGGAATCTGAACCGGAAGTGAAGTCCTTAAATTAAGATCTTTGTTATGGAGTCCCTTCAAATCAATTTTCCAAAAGTTTAATTTTCGTCCTCCCTCTAGATCAAGCCTCAGTGACTATGTAATGTCCGAATTCGATTAGCATATATTTTCTTTATTACCAGTAGACATTTGAAGCACTTTCCTAGAAACTGTAGCTGGTTTCAGGGTCTAACCTAGTGTCTATTTCGCAGCCACAAGAGTAGCCCCAGTGCGGGCCGCCGTACCACAAGCCCGAGCTCCCGCCGCGAAGACGCCACAATCGAATAACGCTATGAACCAGCAAATGGAGGAGCTCACGAATCAGGTAGATAAGGTTTAAATTATTTCCAATTAAAAATTCTTGGAACCAAAAAACGAGAAAATGAACCGAAAAAAAATTTTTGAGGAAGCTTTTCAAAACGAACATAAGGCAAGAACCAATCAAAAACCTAAGACTAATCTCAATCTCTATTTCAGATGATGGACATGCGACTAAACTTGGAAGGACTCGAAAAGGAACGCGATTTCTACTTCAGCAAATTGAGAGACATTGAGATTTTGTAAGTCCCCTGAGAAGCCCCTAATTCGAGAGGTAGCTCCAACTTTGGACCCTTTTCAGATGCCAGGAGGCCGATGAGTCCGGCCCGACCGAGCTGGTTCAGAAGATATTGGACATTCTGTACGCTACTGAGGACGGGTTTGCCCCACCAGACGAGATTGCCAACGAGGAGGAGGAGTACTAAGTGTTAGAAAGTCATCAGCTGCATGAGTTTGTATCGTCTCATATAATTTTCATAGGTAATGTTCATTGAGTCTTGCATTTTGTTACAACAAAACAATGCATTTGCACGCCTACATAAGTACTACTTACATAATATTTTGAGCTTATATTATTTATCGAACAACTCTTTCCTTTATATGGTTTAAAATAAATGAATCGAATAATGTAATGTAAATTGTAAAAAAGCTTCAAAATTTTGTCACACACGTAAACACACACACACATGAAATTCGCTGTGGAATATAACATTTATCACTAGTTGATTAGTGACTAACGAGGAAATGATGACTAAGGTACTATTGTAAATCCATTCTAGTTGAAAAGAGCGTAACTGATATACTAAAGGCTTTAACCTGCTTAGAATCGGCTTTTTACATTTTTTACTCAATTCAGATTTCGAAGATTCAGTCGTATTTTTATTTGGAACATTGGATGTACGTAAGGTATAAGAAATTCGTTTGTAATCCTCATTTTGGACCCATCATTTTGTATGCAAATTGAAAGTAAATGATATTGAGAAGTTATGAATAAAAGATATAACTGTAATATTTGGATTTTTATATTTTTCTTATCTTATTATGTTACCACATGCCGGATATCGAACAGAAGTATCTACTACGTGAGTTGTTTTGAATGAGACACCTGGGTACATGAGACTCTATTGGGAATTACACTCGTTTTCAATTTAGTTCTGTTTTTTAGTCATATTTTATTACCTCATAGCCTTCAAAAAATCGAACCAAATTCCAAGACTCAGTCTCTTTTCTTCTATTGAAATCGTAAGGGGAAAATGGTCAAACTTCAGAAAGAGGTAGGCTGTAAGGTCCCTGAAGAGTGTGAATCGGTCCTCATTTGTTTAGAAAGCTTGCCTAAAGTCTCCTTTGAAAAATTGCAACTGAGATAAGAGGTTGACATGAACATTCCTTCTTATCTGTTTAACAGGAAAACACGTTGATTCGAGAAGGCTTCAAGTAGCAGGAAGTAAGATAACGCAAAAAGGTCACTTAAGTAGTTGAGCTAGCTTCTCTTGCCATGGTAACTCCAGATCGTGGACTGAAAACTTTAATTTGGGTCTATAACTCAGAAACAACTCAGAAACTAGCTTTCAAAAATGGAAGAGGAGCTTATGGGCTGAAGAAACTCCCTTGATTTAATGATAAAGGTTTTTGGTCATGTTTTAAAATAATGGGATAGCCTCGAAGTAGTCACCGAAAAAGGAGTCACTTTCATAAGTTTCTTCTATTCTTTATTTCCAAAAAAACATAAGTTTTACAACAGTCCCAGTGGGGGTAATTACCTAAAAGTTCAAAAATTTTACATGACTTTCAAACTAAACTTCATTTAGGACCTCGAAACTCGAATTTGGAAAGCCTTCGTGGTTAATTCAAGCACTTCAAGACTAATTAAATCCACATTTATAATATCCAGCAACACTTAAACTACAAAGTCCTCATCTCGCGCTTCTTGTGTGTCTCCCCCCGAAAATGCACCAGGGCTGTTGACTTGCGTATCACCTTTTTGCGTGCGTATTCAGTTGGGAGTGGTCCCTGCTCCCGCAGATGCAGCAGTTGCGCTCTCGTTCCTCTTCTTGCGGTGATCATAGTTGACTAGTCTCTGTCCCACGAGATACTTGTCGTTCTTGATTGCGACGTAGAGCTTCTTGAATTGGCGTATGTGGAAGTTGACGATGCCCACCATGATGGCGGCGATGAGGAAAAGCGGGTAGATGCGTCGTGCTATGAGGATGCGGGTGTGCTGGCTCGTGAAGAAGAGCGGCATCACGGAGTGGGCTATGACGTAGGGCACGGCTAGACAGAGGCCGAAGACGGTGACGGTCGGGGCCGCGAGTTCTCGGATGATGAACTTAAGGTCAATGTCCCGGAGTCCGTCTCTGTAGGCCTGCTCGATGGCCCGCTTGAGGGCCCAGTCGGGTCCCATGACGGTCAGCGCGCAGGCGATCTTGGTGTAGAGGACCCCCAGAGCCCAGTCCTGGCCCAGAAAGAAGACGGGCGTCTTGTCCAGGGGCACCCTCAGCGGCACCACGACCACCAGCTCCAGCAGCAGCCCGAACATGAGCGGGATGACCCCCAGCATGAGCACGAAAATAGCCGCTGCAATCGTGTACGAGGCCCCCACCGACATCCAGTGACGCACCTTCTGAACCACCGCCTGTCTGCCCTGCGGGAAAAGGTTGACGGCTAGCGCCACCCCTCTCGAGATGAGCCAGCAGAGGTAGGTGCCCATGGCTGCAGTGTAGAGCTCGTGCGGTCTCACGGCCACGGCGGTCTCTGCGGCGGCTTTTGCGGGTGCAAAGTGGCTGTTGAAGGACCAGAGCGTCATGACGTACCGTCCGAGACAGATGGGGACTGTGAGAGTGACGAGGGAGCCGATGACGAGGCTGACGCACATGAGACTCACGAGACCGAGGAGACGCATGCCGAAGAACGTGGGCCGGTCGTAGGGCTGGAAGCCCTCGGGAACGTCACGTTGCAGGATGGCGTGGTGGGCGGCCGCTAGACCCCCATTCCCGGCCTCGGCTGCGTTGTTGCGGGCGGGCTCCTCGTCGTTGTTGGCACGGGGCTCGACTCCCAGAAGGTAGCTCTTAATGCCCAGCAGCCACGAGACTACGTTGCACCAGATCCGGATGATGCCCTTCAGCCAGATGCGGGTGTGGCTTTGCTCGAAGAACCCTGGCAGGATGATCTGGGGAAGACAAAAGAAGGCTTTTTAAACATTTAAGTGATTTAAAAAATTATAAAAACTTGCAAAAATGCCAATCCTCCTCATGAGGCTTTTTTAAACGCAAAGAAAGAAGAGCCCAGGAGAAACTCGCCCATTTTTAGAATCGATCTGACAAGAAGTTTAGGAGCTATCAGCCATCCAAAAAGAACTGATTCATGAACTTTTTAAAGCTCAAATGTTCCAAATCATACAAAAAGTTGTTCTGAACGTAGCTTTTATTTATTTTTTGTTTTGAAAGTCACGCTTGTGGTTATGGGAGCAATAAAAGACACATTACGACTCCCTCTAGGAGAGCTTATACGTTGGACCATTCGTAGCTTCTTAGTCAACCTCCCGCGGTCTCTTTTTGCCTGACTTCTTTGATGTATCAAAACTGTTGCCAGCAGACTCCGAAACAACCCCGTCCATCTTTTCACCATTCCCACGAGAAGAAGAGCTTTCTGATTCTCCGTAATTAGACTTGAACAAGACGTCAGAACTGCAAGAAGAGTTTCCGTCAAAACTCTTCTGCGAAACATCTTCCGGCTTTTTGGAGCCTCCTTCGGTTTCGAGGCGTTCTCCGTTTCCTGGCTGGTTTCCAGACTCTGATTTGCTCATCTGCAGATGGTAGGTATAGTCGGGAGGGTTTTCTCGATCGTATGCATCGTTTTTCAACACCATTGAGTAGACTTGTTCGGTGTCCATTTCAGTGACAATTTTGTCGTCTTCCATTTCAATGCGACCTTTCGTAAGTCAGCTTATTCAAGGGTTCAAATATGGCCAAGTACTAATTTTGGGACGGATTTAAAACACGAAAACAGGAAACATGTGCTTTTGGCTGCTCTGTAGATTTTCAACTGCAGAGAAGTCCGTTTAAAAAGCGTTTGGTGCTTATCAGTCTCACCTTAACAGTCTCAATAAAAGCCTTGATAAAGATTTCGATTGTCAAACTATCCAGCAAAATTTAGAAAGTAATGTTCAGTCGAATCAATATTTTAAGAAAAGAAATATTGGACTGAGAATTCTTGGGACTTAGTTTTTCGCCCTAAATTTTAAGCTGAAGCTAACTTGATACCATAGAATATAAAATAGCAATAACTCCAGATTTTTCGTTAATATTTTGGCCACAACCAAAAAATTTTTTGATTAATTTTCTAGTTTCCATATTTCCATCACAGACCCTATAAATTTTGGCGTTTTCGAATAAAAAACTAGCCCTGGTTCCAACTATGTATAAACTATGTAAATGAGTAATAAATATTTACCTGCAATAAGAGTAGCTGGAGACTCAGCTCGTTGACTTCCGAGTCCCCGGACAGCGTGTAGGGCAAAAAGAGGGGCCACAAGCATTTTAAAATCTGGATGGGCAGCCACAGCATGAGCAGGATGGCCGAACCGAAGATGATGGCGGAGGCGATAAGGCGCCTAGTGTGTCTAAGAATCGACAAGTGAATCATTTCCTGGAATAACAGAGAAAACTTATAGCCTCAAATACAACCCAGTATTAAAACTAAGTACCTGAATGGGGCTAAAATCGGGATCGTTGAGGTTTCTCAGGAACCAAAGTACTCCTGGTCGCAAGACTTCCCGAAGAATCACGATGAAGGATGCGAAATAGTAGATGTAGACCATACCGAACATCCAGTGGATGAAGATGGAGGTCCCGGGGGCCGCCTTGAAGCTCATCTTGCGGTCTTTCAGCGTAGCATCGAACATGGGGAGCGAGCAGATGTCAAGCCAGAGCCCACATCCGAGCGGCAGGATTCCGATTTCCACCACGGATCTGGAATAGAGGACAATTTTTAGTCACTTTTGGCCATTGATAAAGAGTTTTGACTCAAACAATAGTATTTTCTCCTTCAAGTAGCAGGAAAAAGTGATGAGACTCGGTTCAGAAGGTTCTTGATGACAGCTTAAGCACTTTTTTTTGGCATTTTAGATGATTGATGAGTAACTAATGACTTGGACCTAAACTAGCTATGGACTTCAGACATATTTCAAAAAATACAGAGGTCAATGACCATGATGGTCTTGAAAAATAGATCCTTATCCTTAAATGAGCCTTCTTCCAGAATTATTTTACTAATTTACTAATTTAAGGTTTAGTTTTTGTCTGTTCAAAGCATGGATTCAACCTGCTTAAGCCAGTTTAAGCCCTTTCAAGCTTGATGAGACCCTTAAGCTTGGAGGTGTTATCAATCTAAGGAAAAGTGAGAGTCTTAGAAAATCTCCAAAGACTGAGATAAGGGTCATCGTTCTTTGGTTTGAGTCTGAGCTGCAAAAACTAAAATCTAGAGTGAAAAAGCAACTCACAAAATGCCAACTTTCACCACAATGTAGCACAATCCCAGGACTCTCCGGGGTCGTCGTAGCCGGAAGAACCTGGCCACGGCGTGTAGAGCCACGAGGATCACCCCGATGATGCAGTACCCGAAGAGGGTGGTGAGGAGTCCGTGCACGTGGTAGAGCTGCTTGCCTCGTACGACCTTCAGGCAAGTGATCGCGAAGTTGCCGATGGAGTACGGGCAGAAGGCGAACACGAAGATGAACAGTGTGTTGAGCGACACGACCCAGAAGACGTGCTCCAGGAACACCATGGACCCGTCCAGACCCAGCAGGCGCTCCCACGTCAGCTCCTCCGCCGCCCGGTCCCACTCCATCGGGTTCCAGTTCCCGTCCTCCGCAGCCCCCTCCGGCTCCTGCACCGCCTCTGGGGCCCTGTTTGGCGCCTCATCTGCCTCCACCACCGGGGGCGCCTCTCGGTTCATCGGCTGGTCCACCGGCGGCGGGTTGTTGTCCTGCACGTTGTTGTTATTGTTGTTGTTATGCTCCTCGTTGTTGTTGTTGTCCTCTTCGGCGTTCCCGTTCTCGGCCTCGACATTGTTGGGCTCGACAGGGACCTCGGGTTCGGGGGGTGGGACTCGAACAGGTGGGGGTTCGTCGCGCTCGAGCCAATCGGGACCGCCTCCGTGGAGGATCTGCTCCCGCAGCCAGACGAGCCCGATAAAGGCGAAGAGAGTGCAGGTGACGACGAAGCAGCCGCGGAACACGTCGGCGGCGAGGTTTTCCGTGGAGAAGATGTTGAGGGGGAGGGTCAGGAGCATGTTGAAGGAGCCGGTGAAGAGGAATCTATAGGTACGGTAGGCCGTGAGGGGGACGACTCCGAGCCAGGCGATGGCCACGATGGTGTAGTGGAGCCAGTACTTGACGGCGTGCGTGACGGAGTTGAGGAGTCCGCCGGCGACATCGCGCAGAGGCAGCACGCGGGGCATGTCGGGGGAGTAGATGGGGGTGAAGGAGAAGCGGTGGCCGCACAGCTCGCAGTACTCCTTGCGGGAGTAGCGCATCCTGGAAGAGAAAATACGGGGTCAGTAGGGTTGCCCTATCTACGAGATCAAAAAACGGGTTCTATATTTAACCCTCTAATGCATGAATCTCAACCGTGGAATGCATGAGGAGACACAAAAACAATTTAAGGATATGTTAATTTCAAAGTCATTTCCTCATATTCCAAAAAGGGAAGTAGAAAGGGACTTCTTCCAAAGCAAGAGATCAAAATAAAGTTTCATTAGAGGGTTAACTTTAAAAAGAATTCCAAAATACAGAGATCAAAACAACATGAAAGGCCCGCCATAGACCTTCACATTTTACGAAATTTGTGTGACTTATGAAAGCCGGGGTAATTTCGACAAAAACCGAGTCATGCCCCGGGAAACCGGGACGGAAGGTAACCTGAGAGGTCAGAGGTCAGCGAGAAGATAAGAGAATGTGGGTCAGACCATTGCAGCAGACACTCCTGGTGGATGAACTTGATGGAGCCCGTGCAGATGCAGGGATGGAAGAGTTGCCTCTCGGAGGTGGCTTCGCATCTGCAAACCCGGCAAATGTCTCCTTGCTCGCTCTCCATTGCGCTTGGGTGCTGGAAAACGGGCAAACTCGGTAGCGGGGGCGCGTTTCAGGCAGAACTGTGGCGATATGTAGGAATCTGCGTCGTTTCGACTTTCTCTTCTTCTCGCACTGACGCGCGATTTTCTTCTCTCTTTCACGACTTTCTTGGAGCCTCAAGTGTAGATGGACACTCGGCAGCTTTGTCAGAACATCTTGCAGCTTGCCTCGGCTCCACAATCACAAAATTCACTGAAAATCGAGTCCTTTGTTGTTGTTGCAAATTCGGTTGTCAATACAACGAGTCAGGTGACATCTGGAGCACGCTTTGACAGTTCGTCCGAATTCAAACAGCTCTTCATTTTGGCCAGTTTTTTTCCAACGAGACTTTAATTCCTCCCCTAAAGTTTGTCAAAATTAAGTTTTTCAATGCAATTTCAAGTTAAGTGTTAGTGTTCAGCTGATTTCCATTTTCTTTGTGAGAAAACCGGCTTTTCTTTTGCAACGAAAATTTGGCCTCAAACTGGCGCAGTTTTTACATCGAACCTAGACCGGGAATGCTTTTTGCAAACCGAGTCTAGAGAGCTGAGTTACATTGAAAAACAATAAAAATATACAAAGGAGAATTTTCGCTTGAAACCCACTGAGAGACCCTTATCAGGGATTTTTCAGGCCCCACACCAGAATTTCCAGCGTTTCTTCTTTGCCAAAGTACTCGAGAGGAAGAGGGCGAGTGCGCCAGAGAGAAGATAATGGAGTGCCCAACACCGCCTTCCGTGGCTGACTGTCCACCAACTCCGAAAATCAACCCGACTGCCAACGACTCGTCCGAGTCGGAGTCCGAGGCGGGGAGCTCCAGCAGCGAGAGATGCGTCATTTGTCTCGGGAGATGCAGGAACAAATGCTACACAGACAGCTGCTTGCACCAGTTCTGCTTCGATTGCCTTCTTCAGTGGAGCAAGGTGAAGCCCGAGTGCCCACTGTGCAAGCAGCTCTTCAAGTCTATTATCCACAACGTCAAGTCGATGAAGGAGTACGACGAGTACATGATCCAGAGGCAGCCCCCATCACGAGGGGCCCCCATCACGATCTACGAGTCACTTCCCCGGGAAATAAACTACAACTACACCATCTCCAATCCCCCGACCTACACCTACCAGTAAGTTCCTTTTCCGTCTTTTTCACAGTGGGGTGTCCTAAAGCTCTTTCGTGTAAATTCGTTCATTAGACGAATTTACGGAAAACTTTCCCTTGGATGGTTAACAACTAGTTTCCTGGGAACCCGCATATTGAACCTATTGAGATACTCCGATCAGGGATTTCTGAAAAGCTCTATGGTTCCTTAAAGTCCCATGAGAATTCTGGAATGGAAAAGGAGGCAAACTCTCCCAATTTTGAAGGTGGACGTCCGATTCGAAAATTTTTAAAACTTAACTGAGACTTCTGCAGATCTTTCCCCGAGTAAACCAAAAAGCCACAGTTAAGTTCTGAGAAAAATGAAAGCTTAAATCACCTAAGTCAATTTGATTGTTTAGTTTATTTTGTCCAAAGTCGAAAAATATTTTTAAGAGGTGTTTGAATCAATCCCAAACCTCCTACATTCTAACATTTCCTGCGAGCAGTAGCCTCTTGGAATTGAATTCAAGTGAAACTGCCAATTCAGTGATCTAGAGCTTACCGCTATCCGGTCATCCCAGTACCAAAAAATAATTCATGATCTGTTTTTGCAGAACCACAATGCAAGTACGGCCCCAGCAGAGCTCCCAGATCTACCAGCTCTTCATGCAAAGCACTCCCGCAACCGAGAGGTTCAGCCAGGAATTCGCACACGATCACATCCCCTTCAGACAGCACGTCCAGGACTGGAGACGGTACATCTACCGCCGGGGGATCTACGCGTTGCCCCTCAACGACATCACGAGCCACTCTCGCGAGTGCAGCGTAGAGTTTTACCGCGAGAACCCGGCCCAGATCCACCGTCTGCTACCGTGGGTGAACCGCGAGCTCAACGCCCTCCTGCAAAACGACACGATGCAGATCCAGCGTATCCTCAACACCCTCCAGGAGCTCTTCACGCAGCACGACATCACCTCCCCTCGCTTCCGGAGCTTTTTCGCGGCGAGTCTAGGCGAGCGCACGGACCACTTTATCCACGAGCTCCTGAACTTCGCCATGTCCCCCTACGACATGATGGGCTACGACAGATCCGTGAGATACACGCCCTACTACCGGAGCCACCAGCAGGCCCGTGGAGGCGCCTCGACCGCCACCACTAGCGCCAACACGAGTGAGGGCAACGAAGTCGTGATCTCGTCCGGAGAGGAGTCCAACTCGCCGCAGGACCTCAGCTGTCGGAGCCACAATGGTCGCACGGAGTTCACGATATCGACGCGTAGCTCCCACAGCACCGTCATCTTCCGCGGGTCCATCGAGGCCACCATCCCCACGACCATCTCCGCCCAGCCGGGCAACTACCAGGCCACCATCTCCCCCGAGGACGAAGAGGTCTCCGCCCACAATCAGGTAACTGGGATGTCTTTCTTTGCAATGGGAGTCTGTCTGTTATCCTGATTTACTCGAGACTTAGTCTTTCTCTCTATGGTTCTTGATTTTTATTTGACAAAGATTTCATTCTTCGACAGATAGATAGATTCGAGGGTGGGGCAAAGGGTCACGGAAGTTCCTAAGAACTTATTGTGGCCCACTAGAAAATTGATTAAATCTTGCTTTCAAAAAGGTGCCGAAAGGTGTTCAGAAGACTGGCATTAATATTCTTTTCACTAAGTTTCTCAAAACTTAGAAGTGATTTTTGTTAACAATGTGTCTTAGCTTCTGGTCTGGACATTGACCCTTTTTTCCATGCAGTGAAAGATGCACGCTCGCATTTCTTATCAGAAGTCTAAGCCAAGGTCAAAAAATAAAATGCCGTATTAGTCAAGAGCACAGAGACTTGTACCTAAAAGAAGAAGAGCAACAACAATACCATTATCAGGGATTTTAAACCTCCGAGTTTCAAGACGACCTTTTTATTGAGAATTGACAGGGTTTTGGAACACTTGGGCCCAAAGAATTCCTAATCTGATTTTCAACACTTTCCTCTCTAGAATTGAGGCTCTTTGGTCATGGAAATATATTTAAAAACATATTGGCCTTTTTTAAAAACATTTTTCAATCAAAATTCAATTTTGAAAAATTTCGACCAATAAAAACCTAATTTTCCCCCTTCAACTCCCTAGGTTGCCCTCAGCAGCAACGGCACGATACAAATCACGAGGAACATCTCCGTGAGCAGCTCCTCGAGCTCGGACGAGTGCGAGTTTGTGCTGGAACGCAAGCCACCGCATCTGCGGACCCCCGAGCTTGTGAGCCTCAACAGTGAGAGCGACTCTGATGTGGTTTTCGTAAAACAAGAAGAGGTCAACGTGGAAAAACCGCCTCCCGGGGTCTTTGAGCAATCCAAGTCGCACTCGGACGTGGATCGCGGACCCCAGGCAGTTCGCATGAACCCCCATTTCGACGAGCCCTCTACTTCACGCGAGACTCTGCCGCAGGACCGGAAGCCTATCACCATCAAGATACAGCGACAGAAGATATTTAAGCGAGTACACGAGCCCAGCTCTTCTGACTCGGACTCCAGCAGCGAGGAGTCGGAGAAGGTGAAACCCACAAAGCTTAAGAAGCTGAAGAGGGAACCGGCAACCAGGAAGAAACGCTCGCTCCGGAGACTCAAGAGCGTGATAGTGAAGCATGATTCCAAGTTCTACATCTCGAAGAGCGTGCCTGAGAACGGCACCAGCTCTTCCGGCGTCTCCTCGTCCAGCTCTAGCTCCAGCTCCAGCAGCTCGGATCTCTCCGACGAGTCCGACGACCACGGCTCGGACTGGGGTGCCACGACTCACATCCATTCGAAAATTATTTCCACGGACGAGAACGAGTCAAATTAGTGTGCATACTTATCTGTAAATAGCATTTATTTTAAACTTATTTGACTCATTTTAAAAAATAAAGTGTTGCATACCAGCTGTATCACATTGGGAATTTCTTTCATTTTGTAGCCCGACCCAATTCAGGGATAAAGGGCTCTCCTCCCTTCCTTTACCAGAACATAAAAACTGCACTTTGGTTAATGTCAAAAGCTAAAATTGTCTTAATTTTTTAACAAAATGTTTTCCCTCAATTAACTTTTGGCTTCAATGAGATGCAGATCCTATAAGTTTCTTGATGAAAAATGCAATAAGTCAGGTAAATTCAGTTTGTTCAAATACTTAAGAAATTCAAAATTGAAATCCGAAAACATAAACTTTAGATTTCACAAAATTTGGCGTTTTTACAAATTGGTCATTAATTTCTTAACCTCTGATAACCTCTGTATTTTTTAAGTAGAAACTTTGAAAATTTGCACCCATAGTATTTTTCATTTTTCAACTGCCAAAACGTTCGTTTGAGTTAGCGTTAGCTTGCGTTTCCCTGATACCTGTGGAGGACGCTGTCTCGAAACTTCTAATGAATTTTTATTCGGGTCGTGAGCGTCGATCAAACCTTCACTGGGCGTTATAGGGTCTCTGGAATACCGAGAGACAAAATAACGAGAGCTCAGAACGGAAAATGAAGGGTTCAATGTTCAGAACAAACGAAAATTTCCAAAATTATCGTATCAATATTGTTTCAAGTGACAGTAAAATGTCCAAACTATGCTAACATATTTATTATAGACCTTCTGGCGCCGTTGAAAACATAAATTAAAGTTCTTGTCCCCGGAACTATTGGCGAATTGCGTTTATATTTTTCTGTCCCCTCTTCGGCAGTCAGGGCAGTTGTCGCTGGATCGCGAGCAGTCGAGAGTTTGCTTCAGCCGCGAGCGGACGTGTATTTTATCGCGTAAAACTAGCTTACGATTCCATTTTAGCAATTTTTGTGTCTTAGATCGTACTCGAGATAGCTGATAAGCAAAGTGTGCCCAAGAAATAAGATTAAAGTGCCTCAGGAGAGTGAAAGTGCTTGAGAAAAGTGACGATCGTCGCAATCAAAAGAATACCTATAAATTTTGCATACACACACTCAGTACAAAGGCAGTTAATTATCGCACCAAACCCAAAAGTGCTGCGGAAGATAGCTTGACATGATCAAAGGTTCCAAGAGGGCCATTATTGTAGCAGAAAGTGCATTTTGGATTACTCCGGAAACCCACATTTAAATGGTGAGTGAGACTGAGAAGATCGGCTCGTCTCCGTCCTCTGCGAGATCAAGGACATTTTAACTTTTATTGAATGTACCAGCATCTTTGTTGGCGCATTAGCTCGTGTATATGTTGTATGTTTGTGGGAAAGATGAGACGTGCCCGCGCCTATAAAAGTCCAGAGTCTAATGGGAGAATCCGATCGATTCGTTGGGCTACTCGTATGCATGCTGGCCCCAATCCTCATAAAATATTTATTGACTGTGTGGCAGGCGTAATTATTGTAGGCATATCATTATAGGGTAATGTGTGGAGTAGAACGGGAAGGATTACGACATTCAAAAGGAAGGTCGGAGGTGAGGAATTCGGTGCATCCAAGAACCGGTTCACAGCTGGGAGAAATTAAATTAAAAAGTTGTGAGCGGCTTTTACAGCCTTGCCGGTTACTTTCGAAAAAATTTACCTTTTACCTGTCTGTTAATATTTTTTGACGTTATTCTGGCTTGCAAAAAATTTTGAAATGGCAACTTTACCGGTTAGGGGCTGTTCACCAAGTACCTCACGTCAATCCGAAAGTGGTATGAGAGCAGCCTTTAGTTAGTTTGAGATGTTGTTATTGCAAAATTAGAAAAAATTTGAAAATACTTTTAAACATTCAAAATTAATGGCATCAACATCACAAGAAATGGCTATTTTAAATTTGTATAAGCAGTACAATACATTGTAGTATTGTATTTTTCGCGGTTGCAATTTGTTGTTATTGCAATATTTTAGTTTCCAATATTGTGTAAATTTTGAACAATATACTGCAAATAGTAAAAACACAAACAGATTAATTTGGCGAGTTCATAAGAATCAAAAAGTTCATGAAATTGAAAGGAATTGTGCGAGATATGCTTCGAGAAAGTACTAATTGTATTTTAAAAAATATTGATTTTATTGGAAAATATTGTTATTGTATTAGGCATTATATTGTATTGTCCGAAGAAAATATTGTAATAGATATTGTTTAACTGCCGATATTGCAATATTATAAATTATTAGATGATTTTACTAAAATACTACTTAGCTAACTTTTCTAGTTGTAGGGTTAATCGCAGAGTTGCAATCCAAATGACCCCAAATTTCTACGAAAATCACGTTGTGACATCCAAGTCTCTCGATCAGCGAAAAGCGAATGAGAAACAGACAGAAAGTGGGTCAGTCGCGCTTTGTTTTGTTTGCTTCTTGTGTGCAGAAAACGAATGAAATCGGACACTTTCTTGATACGGCTTGCGCATTTGACGACCGAGTTAGAACAATAAACCCATAAAAACGGCTCGTATCCGCATTTCTCGGGGACTCCCTTGTCACCTTCGACTCTGGAATTCCGCCTCATTTCTAGACACTATCTCTGAAGGCCTGTTTTCTTCACACTCGCTCATTTGCCTGTCGATAGCCGATTAAAAGTTGATCGACAAGAGCAATTACTGAGAATCAGAGTAATCCAACCGTAACGGCACATTTAGGCCGTCAGAGAACGTGCGAAAACATCCAGGAAAGTCAGAACGAGACATTCCAAGGCGTTCCTGGCCTCACGAGAAGATCAGTACCGGCATGTCTCGTCTGAGTGGAGACTTTTAATTGACGATTATGTCCAATTTTGGAAATCGCTTGTAATTGTGAGCCTATTGGTGGTGGGACCAAAGAACTTGCCTTACAGGGGAGTCAATGAACTCCAGGTATGTCTTATGCGGGCTCGTTTCGGCTGATAAGAACGCAAAGTTTTGCCCTTGAAGATCATTGACTTCAGTAGTTGGTTTACCAAATTTTTACGTGGGAGTTTGAATTTTCTCGGCTTTTTCCGTTCACGAAATCAACTCAAAAAAGCACAGTGATCCTTCCTGCATTTTGTAAACAACTGATTTCACTTTCAATACTGATCAGCTGTGAGGATCTGTTTTATTTCAATGCTGATTTTAGAAATGAAAATACTTGAGTTTAGTTGCAAAGGGGCCGATTTACTTCTAGCTTATTAATGAGTTTTCCGATCGTCGGTTCTGGTGTTTACACATCTTGATTCTTCAGTCACTGCATCAGAGTTGGATTAAGTTCCTTTACGTCGCTAAAATTTCCTGAGGAGCTCAAGAAAAAGTAGTCATGCACGGAGTGGTCCATAGTTTATTGTTGCTCGCTACATTGGCCACGGAAAAGTCGTTTCGGCGAATTTTCACTCAGCAGCACTGAGAAAGCCCGAGAGCTTCTCTGACTCACCTTTGAATGCTGTAAAGGTTGAGATAAAAATCTTTTTTCTGAAGGTATTCAGTTGAAAACGAGCCGATTTAAAAATGACCGGTTACAGATTCTTCGGAAAAGCTCAAACATGGTTCCAGAAAGCCTGAGAGCCTTTCTTAATAGTGATATGAGTGCAATAAGTAGAATGACAATCCTATTTTATGGAAATTAAGGACTTAATTTTGCTCAAAATTAAGGCCAGGGTGAAATTGAATCCCAAGGCACCCTATGACATGAATTCAAATTTTGCAGGAACAATTCTATTTCCAGGCCAGGGTGAAATTGATTTCAGGAACAATTCGCGAATTTTTCTATTTTTCATTTAGGGCTTCCCGGAGGCTGGAAATGATTCTAAATCATTCTCCTGCTTCCCAAAACATTACCCCAGTACTTTAAATGACTGGAATCGGTCCAGAAATAGCTGATTTAGGTCATTTTCTCCTTTTTTCATTCAAAAGGTTCTAAAGGGTCAGAAACTGAACGCACAGACATGATTGAGGGCTTTTTGGATTTGTAATTGAATTTCAAAGGGCGTAACGGAGCCCTTTTTTCGATTTTTGGCCCACAAGTGAAGTTGTGAGCCTTTTTTCGGAAGGGTCGACAATGGAGGCTTCTGTTCTTATTTTATATAATTTTCACAGACTGAAAATCGAAAAAAGGGCTCCGTTACGCCCTTTGAAATTTAATTACGAATCCAAAAAGCCCTCAATCATGTCTGTGCGTTCAGTTTCTGATCCTTTAGAACCTTTTGAATGAATGCATTTCTATTGGCGACAGGTTGGCGACTGGCAGGAGAAAATGACCTAAATCAGCTATTTCTGGACCGATTTGAGTCATTCAAAGTACTGGGGTAATATTTTGGGAAGCAGGAGAATGATTTAGAATCATTTCCAGCCTCCGGGAAGCCCTAAATGAAAAATAGAAAAATTCGCGAATTGTTCCTGAAATCAATTTCACCCTGGCCTTAACCAATTTGAGACAGAACAGACCGAAAACTCAAAAGGATTCTATTTTTAAAAAAAACAAGAAATCTCTCATCTGCTCTTTTTTTTATCTTTGTTGTAATTAATATAGGATCCTTCAGCCAAACTCACCTGTTTCCATGAAAATCTCAGTAAATCCCCATATAAATATTTTATAATATCTCTGTTGTCTAAACTAAAATTTATGTTCGCCTTGTACCAGCCTATTATAGCCTCTGTGAATAATAAGTGCGACTTGACAATCAAAGTGATTCTACTGAAGAGAACTGTGCGTTCTGTTTAAACAGAAGTAATCTCGATTACGTCGGAAAAACACATGTAAACAAGTCGTTACCCCTCAATGGCTTGTCTGCTGAGTGAGTGTAACTGGGTGTCGGCAAAAGTTTCAATAAGTTTTCCACGAGAGACCTGAGCCTCAGACTAGAGTGATTCAGAATTCCAATCGGGCTGCAAAAAATTGCGCTTTCAAAAATAGACTCGCAAAAACACAAGTTTACTGAGTAAGCGCGTGCTTGCTTGCGACACTGGGGATTGCATAATCCGCATATTTACGCTGCTCCGGCAATTTTCGATTCGTTGAATTTTTATCCAAAAACACTGTTCAAGCCGTTTCGAGTTATTTTACGCTACTCTGGCAGAAATAACCAACCAGTTTCAGCTTTTCAACTCTCTACTGTACTTCAAAGCGCCAGATGTTGCACAATAATATTCATATGCCCTAAAAATATCTACCAGCAATTCCAGGAACTCCAGTCTACACGCTTCTTATCGCGCTTTCGAGCGCTCCCATACCCTATCTCAAAGATAAAGGGTCAGAATTGTCCCCAATCGACATCACGCCGTGTGTGTCAGCTTTCAGAACGAGAACAAAGCGTTATTATGCGGTAGATATGGAGGAAGTATCCACAATTGCGCTATTCACACTAATCTCCCAGCCCAGCGTGTGTCTCTGGACCGCGACTGCCCGGTTGACTCTTCAAATTCACACAATTGAGCAAAGTAATTATTGCGTCATCTCGATTATTAGCGTTATTACATGTTTTCGTGGCCCGCCAGCTCCCCAGTCCGATGAGTGATGAATTCGATGCTTTTGAAGCAGAAACACGAAACCGCGACTCGCCGGCTACTGGCGTTCGAGTACGGCTTCCTCACCACAAATCTCCAAGACGCGGGTGCGGAGTCTCGTCGCTGAGTTCAAGCCAATAAAAACAAAGCAGACTGGTTGAGCGATCGAGATCGGGTGCAAAACACGAAGGCGTGAGTCACCGCTGATAAGTGAGAAGCCGCGCAGAGTACCGCAGATTCCCAGAAAGAAACAAAAGTATCAATTTTGCATGCAATGAGTATAAATTAAATGGTCTCAAACCGGAAGGTGACGTATGGACCCAAGGTCGCGGGGTTAACTGCAATTGAGAGCTCTTTGGCAGGTTGTGATCATTGATCTCTAGGTTGATTGACTTTATAGGAACCTTTTGTAGACTAAGAACCAGCAGAACCTTTTATTACCTAAGACAAGACCTAGACCTAAATGGGTGATTTTTGAGAGCTTTGTAAAATTTTTGAACATGATAATTTTAACAAAAAAGTTGTTTTTTACGAAAAAGTTACCAATTCATAGTTCAAAGTGGACTAGATTTAGGAAACTCACAGCTTTTTGACTTCTCAAAAACTTTAGCTTTCTAAAAAAGAAAAATGCTATTGTAAAACAACAGTTAACAATCCGGAATAGGGAAAATTCACCCCACACAAAGAAAAGCTTGCTCCGGAAATTCAACTTCAAAAGCAACGATTCAATAGCTCTTTTCAATCTTTGCACTATACTGAATGAATCAAAGGTGCTCGATTAATGAAATAACTTGATAAGCCAGTCTATGACGCGCGGTTTTGTGAAAATGTCAATATATGTATAACAGCAACAAGTGTAGCCATGCAGTTTTTCTCAAGTAAGTACTTCAGCTCTTGGTAAATATCAGGCTTTTGCCAAGTGCGCTGCTCGGGGATTTTACCGATATCAGTGGCTCTGAGAGTGGCTCGGAAAAATGAAATTTGTTCAAAAATGCCCGTAATCTGAATGTGTGATGTGTATTTCATTGAGAAAACAGATCTTTGACCTAGACTCCACGACGAATTTCCTCAATTACAGCAGTATAGCATTTTATTACATTACGAGCGCATAAAATGCAACATAAACCACACAAGCCCGTGACTCTATCATAAATAAAGACTATTTTCGGAACATCAGCGTTAAAAACCGAAAGTCCTCGTATTGGATTACCGCTACTACGATGACGGAGATCTTTCGTGCGGGTTCCATTCTCCGAGTCAGTTGTGATGAATGAATACAAAATAAAAATACCGATTGAAGAAAACATATGAGAGACCCGTTTTATCAGAAGACAGAGCTCATGATAAAATCATTGCACATAAACGGTCTGACCTTGCTGGCAGTGACGTGCTTCCCCAAACACGGCTATTAGGTAATTTCGGAGCCTAAAACAGGCTTCGGTTGAGTGAGTCATGGGAGGCTAATATCGCGAAATAAGTAAGGTTCGACCCAGGTATATACCGGTACGTATATACCGGTACATGTACCGGTATATACCGGTACGCAAAATGAGCCAAAGTACGGGGTACGAACATTTTTGAAATAAACGAAATTAACCGGTCAAAATTTTGACATTTTTTCATTTGGACTATAACGGATTTGAGTTGGAATTTCATCTTTGAAAAAAATCACTCGGTCACGTTTCTAGTCTCTAACCCAAACTAAAAATTTACTTAAAATATGTCGCAGCAAATTGTTTCAAAGCCTTTTTAAAGGACCTGGAAGCAGAAAAGCACCAGTAGGTCAAAATTCATGTGTTAGTTGCTCCTACAACATAAAAATCAGCTCAAAATGTCAAAATTCTCATAAACCAAAACAAATCACGTGTTCCGTACCGATGTACCGGTATATACCGGTATATACCGCGTACCGGTATATTCTCGAAAAGTGCGGTACATGTCGAACCTTAGAAATAAGGCCGACCTATAACCCGGTTACGTCACTGCTTGAGAAATTGAATGATAAGGCACAAAGCGCAGTCTTGAGTGCAGCATGAATGACTTAGTGCTGCTTGAGATTCCGACTTGGAGGGGAACAAAGAAACGAATCTGAGCTTAGATTTACGTGATATTGTTGTCGGCGAGTAAAAAGACTTGAGAGAGTTTTTGTTAGAGATTCTGGTTTTGAGGCCAGGAGTTTACAGTGTGATCTTGAGGAAACTATTCAGGTCTTGGAAATCTATAGTCTGAGATCTATCTCTGCTGAGGAAAAGCAAATTTTTGTCTGATGAAGTGCTAAAATAACTGGAACAAGGGTGCCAATCAATAGTTAGGTATGCATCAGTTTTTGAAAGCTCACAGAGAAGACTGAGATAATTTATTGTGCAGTGTTTTTTTTTTGAAATTTTTTATAGGAGACATTTTAATCATAAAATTTTCTTGATCTGAGACATTTTCTAGAACGTATAGGCCATTCAGTTTCAGAGAAAAAAATAACGAAACTTAAAAACTTATTTTTTCAAAAAGGGAAAGATAAGAAGCGAATAAAAAGGGGGGAATGAGTCAACAGAGAAAATTGATCTAGCCTTGAGGGTCTGGAAGAAAGTAAAAGAAATTTATATTTTGACGTTTTTATCGTTGATATTAATAAATATTAGATTAGGCTTGGCAATAAGTCTCTGTAATGTAAGCAAATGAAACCGTCAAATTCTATTTAATGTAGATTAATATTTATTTTAGTTAAAATCGGATGCATTGCTGGAAAAGTGAGCTAATGTCGATTGAAACTTTCATGTTATTGAATTTTTTAAAATTTAAATGAGAGTAAAAGTCAGCAAAAAATTGCGTTTTAAACTTAATTTAGCTAGAGCTGCCCTGAAAAAGCCTTGAACCCAAGAGTTCCCACGAAACTGCTCCAGCCCGCTGACAAAGTCTATTTCTGTATTCTAGATTTGTAACAAGTGCCTTCCGGTTCGTCAAAGCAACTAGAGCAATTGGAGCAGCTGATAACGACGCATATATCGTAACCCGAGCTAGGGCAGCTTTGTAACTGGTGCTGCTACCCAAAATGTACAAGAAAGGACTGATACTGTAAGCGAAACAGAGACCATGAAAGTGAAACTAAAGAACTTCATCAGCCTGGTGGGCCTAGTGAGCTCCGTTCTGGCAATGGTGCGGGCCGACGAGGTGCTGCTGCTGGATGACGAGCTGTCGGGCCCGAACGTGTGCAAGAGACTGGAGGAGTACACGGTGGAGGTGCTCGTGACGGAGAAGCATCCGTACCAGGTGCGGAAGACGGTGTGGTGCGCCGCCCTGCCGCCTCGATGCACAAAGTACGAGATGCAGTTCAAGGTGATAAATAGGACGCAGCTGATCAAGAAGGAGCGCGTCGTGAGAGAGTGCTGTGCGGGGTACGGGCAAAACGCCAAAGGGGATCGCTGCATCCCCGTCTGCACGAACAACTGCAAGCACGGCGAGTGCATGGCTCCGGAGCACTGCCAGTGTGAGCCCGGATACGGCGGCCCGGCCTGCGACGTCGGTAAGTGGACCTGATCTGCATGGACTGTAGCTGAGTTCACATGAGTGGGGACCTAGCTGGCAGGTTTTTCACCCCCACCTTTTCACCTTAAGGTACTGGCACACGAGCACGAACATTAAATATGGTTTGGGTCGAAAATTGCATGTGACATGGAGACTGATATTTCTGTAATGAGGTCCTGAGTTATCCTGAATGAAACCTAGCTAATTTTTTTGTTTAGAAGAAAACTTATGATTGTAGATTGTACTGGGAGTCAAAGGTCACGGAGGTCCCGAAGGTCCTATTGACAGAGTCAAGAGTTCCTTAGACTTCCCAAGACTTATGATGTTTTTCCCAGAAATGATTTTTTCTCAAAATCAAAATTTACGATTTTAATGAATAAAAATTTATTTTCATAATCTTCATTTTCTGGGAAAATTAGAGGTTTATCAAAGAAATCTGTATGACTCTTAAATTTTAGTCAAGTTTACTTCATAATCAAAAGTTTGTCACGGATTATAACCCCCTTCCTTCCCATCTCTCATGATTCAAAATTTTAAAGTGTCAGGCCAAAAAGTGGTTTATTGGACCAAGTTTCTGAACTCGTGTGCCAGCATCTTTAGGGAGTCAAGCCTCCGCCAGCTATGTCCTTGCTAGTAGTGTAGGTTTGACCAGTAGTAACGTAGCACTTTGTAGCCTGTCCCCCGTTACGATGGGGCAAAGACTGCGCCCTCCGATGTGACTGCAACAACAGCACTTGCGACCCCTTCAGCGGCGAGTGCCGCTGCTCCAACGGCTTCATGGGAGACAAGTGTGACGAAGCCTGCCCCAGTGGAAAGTACGGCAAGTACTGCCTCGAGACCTGCAAGTGCGAGAACGAGGGAACCTGCGATGCTGCCACGGGAGAGTGCAGCTGCTCATCTGGATGGACGGGACCCCTGTAAGTTCGCCAGACCATAGAAGTTGATCTCTAGAGTGGAAGCAAAATTGGAAAGGCTAGGTTTTTAGTCCAGAGAAATTCTTTCGAAGACATTCTTGATCCGAAAATAGGCTTCAGAGCGTTTTGGAATGAAAATCCTGTAAAGATAGCTTCCGGTTCGCTTTTCCTGTTTTGTCTTTTCGATTTTATACTTGCGTTTGTCTGAAGAAATTTTCCTTGAAATTTTTCCAAAAATTTCTGATTCTTGATATTGGGCTTTGTTGAATCTGAAATCGGTTTCTTAAATCATCTTAACTTAATTTTATTTGATCTGTTTCTAAAATGGGTTTTTCTGAATCAACTTGGCTCATAAAAGAGCATAAAATATTTTAAAGAACGCCTAGCTACCCAAAAACTTCCACTCTAGAAGACATTTTCTGTGCTCCCGACTCACGACCTTTCCCCTCCCAAACGCAGATGCGAGGAGAGATGTCCCCAGGGCACGCACGGCGAGAACTGCGGCTCCAAGTGCCGCTGCCAAAACGACGGCAAATGCGACCCCGTGACCGGCAAGTGCGTCTGCCCCGCCGGCTGGACCGGAGCCGTGTGCGCGAACCGATGCGTCTCCGGCACTTTTGGCAAGAACTGTTCCAAGCAGTGCGAGTGCTTCAACAAGGGCTCGTGCCACCACATCACCGGGGACTGCATCTGTGCCCCCGGTTACATGGGAGACAAGTGCCTTGACTCCTGCCCAGCCAACCGGTTCGGAGAGAACTGCACCCAGACCTGCAACTGCCTGAATGACGCCCGCTGCGACCCCGAGACTGGCTCCTGCAAGTGTCTCCCGGGCTGGACTGGTCTGAGCTGCGTGGAGCGGATCTGTGCCCCCAACCTCTTCGGACCCGGCTGCAACCAGACGTGCGAGTGCAACCCGGAGAACTCGGACCAGTGCCATCCCTTCACGGGCAAGTGTGACTGCAAACCGGGCTGGTCTTCGGACAGCTGCGACAGACCCTGTCCGTTCCTGACATGGGGCAAGAAGTGCGCCAACTCCTGCGACTGCCGGAACACTGCCCAGTGCGCTCCCGTGGACGGCAAGTGTCTCTGTGCTCCGGGATTCCGGGGCAAGCTGTGCGACGAGACGTGCGGGAATGGAACCTATGGGCAGGATTGCAGCCAGCAGTGCCAGTGCATGAATGGGGCCGAGTGTCACAGCGAGACGGGACAGTGCATCTGCACGCCGGGCTGGCAGGGTCTGAGGTGCGACCGGCCCTGTGATGGACGCCACTTTGGGCAGAACTGCGACAAGTCGTGCAACTGCCGGAACAATGCCGCCTGCAACCCCCAGAATGGTGCGTTTTTACTCTCTTTTTTCGACTGAAAATGGAGAAAAAGCGAATTTAGGACTCAATTAGTTTCCACTTCTTCGAAAAAATTGTCCTTACCCTTTCATGTTTTCATCAGAGTTTATACGAAAGACTGCAAAAATTTGTTTTTTCTTACATAAAAGACTCATGGAATTTTTCCAAACAAAACTGAAAAACTTTGAAATGATCCAACTACTCTTTTGGTACGCTTACAGGCTATCGGGTTTGAAATCGAAAGATCAAAATATAGGAGTTTTTTCACTTTCGATTAGATTAGAGGCCCATGGGCCTGTTTTTGACTAGAAGCCCAAAATTCATGCTTGAAAAAAATCTACAGAGCCTACTAGTGTAATGTAAAATTTATAGATTACCAAAATTCAATAGAATGTCAAAATTACTCAGATTTGAAAATATATTTTTCGTATGAAAAAATGTTTTCCAGTCCAGCCCATGGACCTTTTTTCCATTAGAAGCTCATATTACAAAAGTTTGGGTAACTGAGCAGACATTAAGAAATTAGATACTTAAAGGCCCTTTGAACTTTAATTCGAATTAAGGCCCATGGGCCTGTAAGCGTGGAATGATAGAAGGTTTTTCAAAGGCAAATCTTCTAACAAGTTCTCTTTCCTCTCTATTCCGTCCAAATAGGTATAATTTTTCTCATGCTGAAACTTTCTGAGCCTTTATCAAGTTTGTTGTTTTCAAATGAAGGCAAATCAATTGAATACTCTAATTGATCTATTTTGTTTAAGCCTCTCGTGATATTCTCTTTGATATTCTAGAGAAGGCTTTTGAGCCCAAAAGTCCTCAGTTGCTAAATAGCCCCAATTAGCTCCCTGATACCAAATTACTCTAAGTTTTAAGTCTCTACAGCCTTACCTACAAAACTCTCTGCTACTTCCATAGCTAAAGTCCCCTGAAACTTGCGATTTAGGTTTTTGGGGAAATTTAATATTTAGGGCAAATGAAAAATCTACTGAAAAACTTTTTAGTCCTTTATTAGAGTCCTCTTTATCTCCTTTGAGATCGAAAAAATTTGGAAATGGGCTCATAAACCGAGCAAAGGCCTAAAATTCCTTATCTTCTCAAGGTGAATGCACCTGCGACGCCGGATGGACGGGCGAGACGTGCGAGGTGAAGTGTGACGGCTTCCACTTCGGCCAAAACTGCTCGCAGGACTGCGACTGCAACTTCAAGGAGACTCACGCCTGTGACGCCGTGACGGGCAAGTGCGTGTGCAAGGCGGACTGGGGAGGTGTCAAGTGCGAGAGCCAATGCCCACAAGGCCGCTATGGAGATGTCTGCGAAAAGACCTGCAAGTGCGACAACAACTCTTCCTGCCACCCCGAGACCGGCGAGTGCATCTGCGCCCGCGGCTACCAGGGCGTCTCGTGCTCCGAGCCCTGCGACTTTGGCTACTTTGGGTTCGGGTGCCGCGAGAGGTGTCCCAAGCTGACGTCCAACAACACCACCTGCGACCACATCACGGGCCACTACAAGTGCCGGCCGGGCTTCCTGGGACTCACGTGTCAGAGCCCATGTCCGGCAGGGACGTTCGGGGAGGACTGCCAGGGGACCTGCAAGTGCCGGAACAGCGGGGAGTGCAACCACGTTACGGGACAGTGCCAGTGCATGCCCGGATTCACGGGGGAGACGTGCAGTGAGAGCTGCGAGGCGGGCTTCTACGGCCAGAACTGCGCCCTCCCCTGCACCTGCATGAATAACGGGACCTGTAGGAAGAATGACGGATACTGCTTTTGCATGACGGGCTGGATGGGGAGCCGCTGCGAAGACGGTGAGCTCGATTTAACCTCTCTTTCTGTTCCCAAGGTGACGAGACTCTTTTCCCAGTGTGTCCGGAGGGGCTCTACGGCGACCACTGTCTGAAAATCTGCAACTGCAACGCCAACCAGCTGTGTCACGCCGTGCACGGGTGTCTCTGCAAGCAGGGCCTGACGGGCTCCAACTGCGACCTCAAGCTCGTCGACGGGTACAGCGCCGAAGCTCCTCCAGGTGAGTCCCTAGTCCTTAGAGACCCTAACTAACTCGAGACTTTTACTAACCCCCAAACATGCAAGACCAAAGTGGAGAGTCTGCGAGACACCCAAAAGAGCTTGACGTTCACTTGATCCCCAGAATCTCACAGAATTTTACCTTCTCGCCGCTCTGTGAAAACTGCTCTGAGTCCAGCGAAGTCGAGAAAATTTCTACTCCAGATACTTCTTTTGAGGATGAAGAAGCGGAGTTCAAAGGCCCCGAACTCGTTACAAAACCTGTTCTAGAAACTCCAAAGGCTCATGAAACTTTTACTCAAGCGAGCTTGACTACTCGAGAGTCTGACTTTTCCTCAGAAAATTTTACTAATGATGATTCCTCCTTGAGCTCAGAACCAACTTCAGGAAATAACACTTTTGAACACCCAGAAAACAGCCAAAAAGGCTCTGACAGCCCAGACATGTCTTCTGAGAGTATTTTGGGAACTACAAGAAGAGTAAGTGGTTCCTCAGAAAATCATCTGGAGACCACAAAAAGCCCAAGAATCCCAAATTTAACTTCTGAAGTCCCTAAAAACTCGACTTCTGAAAGCTTAATAAACTACAATCTTGCTACAAAAACTACAGAGAGCACAAAGATCCCTCTAAAAGCAACAATTTCAAGCCTCATGTCCTCACAGCCTCCGACCACTGAAGGTTCTTCAGGCCCCGAATCTGTTCTTGATACTACTGAAGGGACCTTAGATTCCAATCAAATGCCCACAAAAAGCTCCAAAATTCATAAGACTACCACAACCTCCCAGTCGCTTAGAAACGAGTTCTCTGCAACCCCCGAATCAGTCCCTCCCATGTCAAAAATCACTTCCGAGTCGGAAAAAATGCCTGGCATTTCTACACAAACCCCAACTGACTCAGAGCCGAGTCACCTGACCAATCACGTCGGCCTTGATACGACAACTGGCAGACCATATAATCAAACACTGGGGCGTGTTACAATCGCTCCCACGAAAAAACCCGAAAAGCCTCCCGATGACTCATATAATGAGACTCTGTGGCAAGATGAACTCTTGAACGAGAGCTCGAATGTCCTCCAAGGGCACGAGGAGAATCTCCTAGAGGACGTTCCACAGCATGACAGACACGTGGCTGAGCAGCCCGGGTCGCCAGCAGGTGAAAAATCTCGAATTTCAGTGTTGCACATGTCTGCAGCAACGTTGGCAGCACTGTTGCACCTCGCACAAGTTCGTTTTTTGCGTTAAATTTTGATTTACCGTCACTTTTTCCGCTTCTCGTGATTTCTGCACGCCAATCGATCGCAGTTGAGTAACTATTTCCTTGTTTTAGAGCAAAGCTCGCTGTACGTCTGGCTCTCAATCATCTTCATCATCGTGTTCGTGGGAGTCGTCCTGCTCATCGCCTTCTACCGCCGACGCATTGCCAACATGAAGGCCGAGTTCAACCACGTCGTGAGCTTCATCCCAGGCGACGCAGCTCCTAGCAACTTTGACAATCCAGTGTACGACCCGGCGTCGTCTTCGATGCTCCCGAACGGGACCGTGATCCGAAATAACCTCAGACTCCCACCGAAACCCACCAACATGGACCGCTACCGGTACCCAGACGACGGGTCAGTCGGGAGCGCGAGGGAGAACTCGTTCAACTTCTATGACCACGATCTGGACTTCAAGAACTGGAACGCGGATCAGACGAACCCGAACCTCTACGAGGCAGTGAAGGACCACGTCTACGACGAGATCAAGCACAAGGAGGGATATCAGCAAGGTGAGTGACATCCAAACTGACTCTCGGGGTCTGACTTGAATTTTTCTGCTCTTTTCACGCCTCAGTGGAAGCAAAGTAAGGAGCTTAAATTTTCTCTGTCCTCTTTTTAAAACATGGCCTTTTTTCTCATCACATTTTTGTTCAAACAATTAGTCAGAAAAAAAAAATTAGTGATTCCCTTAAAAACCTATAAAATGCTTTGGTCAATAAGATGTAATAATTTTGCTTTTACATACTGATGGATACCGAAATTAGTAGAATAAATCCATGTTTTTCGGTTTGAGGTTTTGAAAATTTTGAATTTTATCCGAAGCCATTTTGCAGCTATTTTTGGTCTTACAGATCGATTAAAGAATTTTGAAAACTTGATTAATTAAAATAACTATTTCACATCAAATAATAAATCTCTTCACCAAAAAAGGCCATGTTGCAATCTGAGTTCCTTCTAAAATGTGCTTTTTCTTCCAGATCTGGAGTATGAGCACTTGGACTACTCGCGTCCCACGACGTCCTACAAACCGCACTATCAGCGCCTCTCCGACGCCAAGATGCCGGTAAGGAACGGAATCCTCGCTCCTCCTCTCCCTCCCACCCCCAACCAAAGTGTTCTCAACAACCTCACTGATCTCCCGTCGGCCTCGTCCTCCAAGACGCCCTCCACGAGAAGCCCGTCGCCCACACTGGAACACAAAATCAACGAGGAACTCGCGCATCGAACGAGCCTAGAAGGTGCGGCAGCTACGATTTTGGACACCTCCTCATCTTCTTCAAACGCTAGTCCAGACAGACTTTTAGGAAAAGAGTAGCTTTAGGGAGTCGTTTTGCCATTTGTATAAATATGTCAGATTTTAGTCGTTTTTGAGAACAGAGTTTTTAATGAATTAACCAAAAGTGCCGTTTCGGAGCCTTCAAATTTTTGAACAACGATTAAGTCTGGGCTCAAATTTGGGTAAATTGTGCAAAGTTTTATGAGGGATTTTTTTAACTTTAATACTTTGAAACATTTTGACTGAAAAACAATTTGTGGAAATGAGACATGAAGCTTATGGCTAAAAAAACCCAAAGTTGAAGTTTTTAAAAATTAAGGTGACCAAAAATTTCATGAAAAGATTTTCTTCAAAAATTAATTGTCTTCAAATATTTGTTGTTTCTATTTCGATACTCCTATATAGAATGGCAGTAGCTTTATGGTGTTAATATTTTGGAACCTAAAGATATTTTCTCGAGTCTGAACAGCATTTCGTCAGCCAGACCCCGCTTTCCTGCGGACGTTCGGAATATTGTAAAAATGTGATTTAATAATGGAACTTAGAATTAAGTGCTCTTCTCTAGCAGATTTGAGGTCTAGAGTTAAGGAATACGATAGACATATTTTTAGGAAATAAAATGCTCAATCAATAAACCGAGTTAACTGAACATTCTTTTATTCTTAACGCTTCTAAGTAGTCCGGAACACGTTTACTTCTTTGTGAGGTGGTGTCTGACCATGATGAAGGGAGTGCCCAGTCCAGAGGCCACGAAGATGGCGAACCCGACGGTCATTTTGTAGCGGTTTTCGATGGGCAAGGGGAGATTCTGCAAAGGGCACGGAGAAAAGGTTACGTAACGAGTCTCTTTCCGCTCGACGGCTTCTTACTCTGCCGGGAACTCCTCCGAGGTCGTGGGCGTGACGCACGAGCTGCTTGGCTCCGCAACTCTGAGCCCTGCAAATGGCCTGCTTCAACAACATTCTGAGCTTTTTCGGGTTTTTCGACTTCTGGACTCGAGATAATGCACCTTTGAACGACACTAAAGAGTGAGCCTGAGAAAATCTAACGACGACCGGGCGGGGAAATTTTCCGCTCCCAGAGAATCGTTTTGCGACACGTGTTGCTAAGCACTTGCATACAATAAGGTGCATATAAATGCATCAATATCTTTATACTACCAAGGTCACCGCGAATTGAACAGAGACGTAATCTGGAGGGGGGTAAAAATTGATTCTCAGGGTGAAATAAGATTTCTATGGAATAAAGAGCTTTAAAATTTGATCCTTAGGGCAAACGAAAGAAGAGATCTTGAAAATCCCATGTAGTTACGTCTCTGAATAAGAATCAGAGTGCCGTTAAGCCGCTCTTCGGTTCCGTGCTCAAAACTGCATCCAACATGCGCACTGCGGAATGCATCGCGGGGGATCTCCGGCTCCTCTCATTCGTATTTTTGCACTCAATCAGCACAGTTGGTCCCCAAATTAGCTGCTGCAGCGGGATTACATAACAACTTGATGGATAGGTTGGATAAATCCTTTATTTCCCGTCCATTTTTTACACGTGAACTTTCTACTTAAATCTTAGAGCAACTGAAGGGAACGAAGACAAACCGCTTTCTGCTAGAGCAGGCCCTGGAGCCACCTGAAATGACGTGAGGAGGGTCAGGACTCAGTGTCACAGGTCATAGACCTGCAGGACTCACCTGGAAGCAGTCTACTTCGTAAGCTGGTGTCGGACTGCGATGAAGGGAACGGCGAATCCGCTTCCAAGGAAGGCGGCGAACAGGAAGGTCAGCTTGTACCTCTTGGAGAGCAAGAAGGGCAGGTTCTGCAAGACAAGCACCCAAGTTGTGATCGATCCGACGAACATTATGTAACCCAGGATCTGGAAAACCCCGATTTCGGCCCCAAATCGCGACTTACCTCGCCAGGATGACCACCATTGCGGTGGGAGTTGCGCACAAACTGCGTCAAGAGCATTCGCTGCTTCAACAATGCACGGGAAACCATTTTTCACGGAGATTTTGTGGTATTTTCCTGAATATTTTCGGTCCTCGGATGGAATTTGACGT
The DNA here is from genome assembly GCA_963930915.1 of Forcipomyia taiwana. NCBI lineage: Eukaryota > Metazoa > Arthropoda > Insecta > Diptera > Ceratopogonidae > Forcipomyia > Forcipomyia taiwana. The sequence goes on along the minus strand of CAWVOI010000024.1, from coordinate 46,213 downwards.
ACGAGAGCTGTCAAATCCGAGATTCCCTCAAAAGTCGTTCCTCGAGCGCGATGACCGCCAGCTCATGGTTCAAAAAGGACGTTGAAAGAGTCAAGACACCACGTGATTCGTATGAGAACTTTTATTTCATTACTTTACTGATAAATATTTGCATGAAATTAAGCTAAGAAACTGAAGAGTCGGGGTTCGAATAAAGCACGTGAGTAAACGATTCGGTGTTTTTCGCGAAGAAACCTAGCTCTGAGAGGTGGTTGGGGGGTCCTCGGCAACTTCGGCGCCCTTCAGTCGGGTTGGTTGCCATCCGGGTAACTTGGCGCAGAATTGGCTCTAGGTCAGTGTACTTCCAACGGCTCTGCAGCCCAAAAGAGTGTTTTTCGCTGATGAATTCGGACCTGGAAATTCAATAGAATTTAATAAAGTTAAATAAAGAGAGGGAAGGCCGAAACCTAAACCTTCCCTACTAACTTTCTTCTTTTATGGACACTTTTTCATGGAAAGTTTGCAGATGACCATTTTTGCGGGACAACATCCTCATTTATCAAGAACTTTTCAAGCATAGAACTCTGTCAGCTCCTGGTGGAGTTTCAGAGGGCTTTTACCTAGTTTTTCGGAGGGTTAAAGCTGAAGAAAAAGTTTTGTGAAGATGTTTTTGAGTCCTCTCTAGATCTCCTCTTGCTTCTGCAGGGATTCAAAAATTTTCAAACCAATGAAAAATGGCTATTTTCAGGCCGAGATATCCTGAGTTTTGTTCTAGTTCAAAATTACCCCTAAAACGACATTTTTGTCTGCCTTCGAAACTCACCTTTTGACTTCTGGCTCCTCATCTTTCTTCTCTCTTTCAAAGTACGAGTTGATATGGCTGTGCTCGGTCTCCTCCTGGGCCCCCTCGACATCGCCGCCACTCCTGACGTAGAACTCCAGGTCCAGGAGGCACCTGCGGTAGTCCATTCCGTTCCTCAAGTACATCTCTCTCATGCTCTCGAGACTAAACTCGTAGCCCTCCACCAGGGCTGTCATGAGGAGCATCTTGGAGGCCGTTTTCGGCCTGATGGCGGGGAAGTGGACCGAGTTGGAGAGGAACTTCTGCAAGTGAGGAACGGTGCTGGTCTTGGCAGTGAGGATGACGGGTCTCTTGGAGTTCGAGACGAGCTGAGAGAGGCTCAGGACGAATCCGTCGTCCCTCCCCTCGAACAGGACCTCCGCGTCTTCTACCAGAATCAGAGCTGTCTTGGACCCGTCACGCGCTCCATGACTCATCGTGGCCTCCAGCAGGTCCTTCAGCATCTTCCTGCCAGTTCGGTCGCCCCCAGCGTTGACCTCCAGAACGTTGAACTGCATCTCGTTAGCGAGAGCGTAGACGGCGCTCGTTTTCCCGCTTCCTGAAGGCCCGTAGACCACGATGGCGTTCGCGAATCCTACCCCAGACCGAGATGCACCCTGACTGGAGACAAAGTCGTCGTCTGTCGTACAGGAGGTCGGCTCTCTGTCGCTCCAGGAGTTCAGGAACCTCTTCAGAGCCGCGACTGGAAGAGAGTTGATGAGGAAGTCAGCCACCAAGGAGGGTTTGTAGATGTCGGGAAAAGAGAGACCGGCCGGGGAGCTGTCTCGCATGCGGAGGAGGGTCTTAAAGGCCTTGTTGGCGGGGAAGGTCTCCTTCCAGACTGCCTTCAGGCGGCTTTTTGTCGCTCTCATGTCCTTCACTCGGCGGTACGAGGGCTTGGGCACCTCGGAAACCGCCTCCAGGTCCTTCAGTCTGTACGGTTCTAGACTCTCTTTGTCTTCTTCGTCCACCTCTTCGTCTCTGAGGCCCATAACGACACCTTTCCAGTCGACTTCTGGCAACTTTGTGGCCTCAAAACCCACGTGAGTTACCTCCGGGAACAAAGACAGGTCTTCGTACTGCTCCTGGAAGGTCCGAAGCTCGTCCTTGGCTTTCTGTAGAGTTTCTGGCAGCCCGGACTGGAGGAACTCGCGTCGAGCTGCGGTGACTTTGGGGTCCACTTTCTCGCGCTTCTGGAAGATGGGCGCCATTTTTGCCGCCCTGGGAGTCACGACCCGCTCGCTCACGAAAACCACGTCATCGTCCTGGGTCTTGCGGGTTTTCGGGCTGGGAACCTCTGGAGAGCCGTCATTCATGGCTTTGTAGGACATGTTCAAAGTGCAGGATCTCCTAGGACGAGAGGACGCTTCAGGCACTGCAGCTATCACTTTGGTCGGATTTTCGGTATCCTTTTCTGGGGTCTCGGTCACGGTTTTTATTTTTTGGCGCTTCTTCATCTGCGAGTTTGGCTCTGGGAGCACCGTTTCTGCCTCGTCCTTTAAGGAATTTGGCTCTCTCAAGCGTTTCTTGGCCTTGGCTGAGCTCTTAGCGACTTCAGAATCCAGCTGAGCCTCTTTTATCGGCTCCGACTGACGAGTTTTCCGTCCATTTTCCTTCTTCAGACTCTGGTTCGAGTATGTTTTGGTATCTAAAAGACTTGAAAATCAGTGGAAACTCAAGGGAAAAATTGTACCCTCACTCTTGCCGATTTTGAACCGTAACTCTCCTCCGGAAGAGTTGACTGAGGGCTCCTCGTCGCTCAAGGAATCGAAGTCATCTGTGACGGTCTTGTTGGCTTTTGAGGCTCTCCTGCTTCGTTGTTTCTCAGTTGGAGGGCTCGTTTCGTAGCCGTTGGTAGATTCCACAGAAGGAGACCGCTTTTTCGACTGGTTCTGTGCCAGCTTGGCCGCATTGGGTTTCCGGCCTCTCGTGCTCTTGGGAGTTGACTGAGCGATATTCTTGCGGTTTGCCATCATCATCTCAAACGCGTTCTTGTGGGCAAGAGGCGTCTTGCTGACACTTTGGTCGAGACTTTCGTCTTCCTGCACCTCCACGACCCCCAAGCTGTTCTCGTCCTGGACTTGTGGAGAGTCAGGTGGATTCTCATCGACTCCATTTTCACCAATTCCTGTTTAATAGTGGACTTGAGTTGAACATTTTACCTTCAACGTTCCTTCCTTACCCTTTTCCTTCTTTTTAGCCCGGTGTTTCTGCTTCTTCCGCCGTTTTATCTCCGTCAGCACCGACTTCATCGTCGAGAGAATGCTCTTGTTCGTTTGTCGGGCAAGGTTTTCGTCTACTTCCACCTCTAAAGGCACATCAACCATCCTCGTTCGAACCTTTGATTGTCGAAGGTCCTTGTATTAAGAAATTCAAGGGAAAAAAACTAATTTAATGTCAAAAATCTCGCGAGGCTGCGATGCGATTTGTCGTGTTTGTTTTGAAAACGCAAAGTTTGACAGCCAAAATGGCGCGCTGTCAAAGTTGTGTTTACTTTTTCGTCAAATGTTTTGGTGTAACAAATTTTTCAAGTTTATTTGATTTCCTCCGTGAAAAATGGACCCAGGGACGATCCGGCAGCTAGATGAAGCCACCATCAACCGCATGGCGGCCGGAGAAGTGATTGTCAGGTTAGGTTATTCAAGATTTTTCCGTTATCCGGTGAAAACTAAGTCATTAAAAACTTCAGGCCTAGCAATGCCCTCAAGGAGCTCATAGAGAACTCTATCGACGCCAAGGCCACTTCGATCAGTGTCACGGTCAAAAGCGGGGGCCTTCAGATGCTCCAGATTACCGACAATGGAACGGGAATTCGGAAGGACGACCTCCCGATTCTGTGCGAGAGATTCACGACCTCCAAACTGAGCACTTTCGAGGACCTGAGTAGCATCCAGACCTACGGGTTCCGCGGAGAGGCCCTTTGCAGCATCAGTCAAGTGTCGAAGGTCGAGGTTGTGACGAAAGTGAGAGACTCAAAGTGCGCTTTCAAGGCGAACTACGAGTTGGGGAAGCTGATCGGGAGTATCAAACCGAGTGCCGGAAACCAGGGCACTACAATCACGATAGAGAAGATGTTTTACAACTTGCCCACTCGCCTCAAGTCTTTCGGACCTCCATCGGCCGAAGAGAAGCTCCTCAATGAAGTGGTGAGTGAACATTTATAAGGCAAACCGGTATTTCAGATAAAAATCAGATGTCAAGTGACTTTTGGCACCCCTTGACCTCACTATGAACCCTATGAATTTTTTGAAAAATTGATTTACAGCCAAACACTAGCTCGAAAGGTGAAATCGGATACTTATGAATCCCGGCTTGTTCCAGCCCTTTGATAGTGTTTGAGAATTTATTTTCCGTAAAAACTTCCAAGGTTAACTAAACCCATCCCAAATTTATCTCCTGGCCCAATTGGGCTCTTTGAGCTTCCAGACTTGAAGTACAGGACTTGTTCCTACTGAGTCAAAATTGTGCCTTTTACAAATTGGCGCCACTCACACGTGGGATTGCAATCTCACGGAGTCATTACGCCTTTTATAGGACCGATATCTGATTAGATTTTATTTATGTCGGTCAATTAAGACGAGACTTACATTAAAAGAGACCCGAACCTTCCGATACCGCCTCAGTCTTCCTCCGAGCTTCAAGATGCGATTTCTGGCTCTGATTCTCGCGACCGTGGTTTTCGAGGCCTCTCAGGCTCAGCTGCCTACCTTTCTCTGCGACACGTCCCTCGCGGAGATCTCCTGCGTCCTCGACAGTATCTTGCTCACTCACGATCACCCGCGATACAAAATCCATGAACCCCTTGACTCCGCAACGATAACGCAAGTGTTTGTGACGAACTCGAAGCTGCCAGTCCTCAGTCCCGACATCTGTGAGGCCCTCTTCAACATCCGCTCCTTCATCGCACCCGCCCAGGGAATCGAAGTGGTCGACCCGAACGCCTTCCAGTCGTGCTTCAATGTTCGGAAAATCGACCTCTTCAACAACCACATCCAGGTCTTGCCTCCAAGGCTCTTCTGGAACAACTACCACCTCCAGATTCTGAGCCTCGACAGCAACCAGCTCGCGGGGATCGCAGATAGCCAGTTCGAAATGAACCCAGAACTCCGCTATCTCGAGCTGCAGCGAAATTTTCTGAGAGTGTTTCCCGTTTCTGCTCTTCAGAACTGCAAATTGATGGAGAATCTCTTCCTTCACACCAACGAGCTGACCTCCCTGGATATCGCGTGGCTGCTGGAGCTTCCGATACTCAAGGCTCTAATGATAAACGGCAATACTTTCTCCTGCACAAGAATGAATCAGTTTTTGAGCTACTCCGAGACTAAAAACTTCTATCTAAGCACAGTCTTCGTGGATAGAGCGAAGGACTTCCAAATGAACAAAACTGATGAGGGCTTTATTTGCGTTTCGGGGCAGTGAGGGCTTTTGGGAAAATTCTGTGGAAATTTACGCTGTTCTGAAATTCTCTGAATAAAAATTTTCTCAAAAGTTTCCTTAAGCCATAACCTTTCCATCAAGGTACTACGATCTCGAGATATTTGACTTCAAAAATCGAATCTGACCCCTTGCCACCTGCTTAAATGAGGTCTATAAGGATTCCAAAAAGCTTTCAATGTCCTTTCAATCCTGAGTTTCAGCTTCCAAGCACTTCTCTTGAGGACCTTTAGAGTTACAAGCCTCCCCTTAAACCTTCAGAGGCCGGCGGCTAAAGTGACCCCTTCAACTCGATTCTAACGAGCTCCCAGATCTGACTTACAGCTTCAGAAATATTAAGTGAAGAGGGAAAATGAAGTCCTCAAACGAAAAACTCTTTAAAATCACTAAAAATTTTAGAATTATTGTTTTATTTAAGCCGTCTAACGCAAGATTTCTTTTCAAGGTCACGAAATACGCCGTTCACAATCACACCATCGCCCTCTCGATCAAGCTGAACGCCGGCAAGAACATCACGCGGACACAGGGGGGCTCCTGGACGCGAACCGAAGTCGTCAAGCACCTTTACGGGCCCGAAATTGCGAGCTCCCTCATGGAAGTCCAGCTGACGGACGCCAATCTTCAGTTCTCCATCTCGGGACTCATCAGCCGGCCGACCTTCGCGGACAAGAAGAAGATGGTGCTGCTCCTCTTCATCAACAACCGGCTCGTGAGGTCCAAGGCCATCAAGGCGATGGTGGAGGAGGTATATCTGAACTACTTGCCACACGGGAAGCACCCCTTTGTGTACCTGAGTCTCGAGATAGCGATGCAGAACCTCGACGTCAACTTCTCGCCCACCAAGAGCGAGGTCAAGTTCCTGCACGAGGACGAGATCGTCCGGAGAATCTCGCAGTTTCTCGATGTGTCGCTCAGAGCCAAACACAGTGAGAAGACGCTGGTCCAGAAGGTTTTGCCGGGTGCGAGTCAGGCTGCGAGGTCTCAGAGTGGCAAGGAAAAGTATCCCCAGGAGGTGAAGCGGGTGGACTCGAGTCTGCAGAAGCTGGACCGGTTTCTAACTCTGAGTCAGGTTGTGCATAGCTCGGTTCTAAGTTCCCAGGGGCAGAGCTCGTCTCAAAGCTCCACCGAAGATCCCAAGGAAGTTAGAGACGTCGAGGCTCCCAAAAATGAACTAGAAGATTCTCTAGAATCTCCAATTGAGCTGGAGGGGCCGCCTGAAGTTCTCGTAGAGTCTCCCGAAATCATGGAAGTTGAGCCTGACGTGAGTTTCCCGCAGCTCAAGGTCGAGTTCTTCTCTCAAGGCACTCTCAAGAGCCCCCAAGACACCAGCAAGCCTTCCAAGAGCCCAACAGAAGCCCCTCGAGCGTCTCAAAAGCGCCGAAATAGTGACAAGTGCTACAACATTGTCAAGGAAAACCCCAAGTGCTTCGAGGAAGCCGCTCCGGAGATTGTCATAAGCAATGACGAGGCTCCGAAGAGACCTCGAAACGTCATCCTGGATCAAATAGCGGCCATAAAGACCGCCCAGAGCCTGAGAGAGGAAGCCCCATCGTCGAGTCACGACAGTTTCATCATCGGGGAGGACATGAGGGAGTACAGGAAGTGCAACCTGACGAGCGTACAGGAGCTCCAGGAGGAGATTGAGGCAGGCATTGACCCAGACTGGGCGGAGAGAGTCTCGGACATCGTATTTGTGGGTCACTTCGACGTCCACATAGCGCTCATTCAGCACGGGACGGAGCTCTACGCTTGCAAAACGGCGGAACTCATGTGAGTATCTACTTCTACTTCAATATTTTTTAGGTCAGTAACTGCGGAAAAAATATTTCAGGGAAGAAAGATAAGAATTTGAAAAATTTTCGAAATTTTGAATTTTTTTAAATTTTCTGGGGGAAGTCTCGAGAATTTGCTTGTGCTTCAGTTTTCTGCTAAAAACAAAAGCAACATAAAAGTCCACCAAAACTTTCTTAAGGTTCCATTAGCCCTTGAAACCGTTAAAGTTAATCTGTTTTGTTAGAAATGATAAAAAATTTGAACTCCCTTCTTTTTTCAAATTTCTGGTGGATTTAAAAAAGTATGAGTTTCAAATTTACAAGCATGAAGGTTAAGCTAAGTTTTTTTTCAAATATATTTTCCAGGAAAAACCCTTTAAAGTTTTTTAGTGTTAAAATCGTGACAAACTTACTAAGGAGCTAAATTTTACTTCGGTAAAATGACTTGGGATCCTAAGCCTAAGCTCCAGAGTTTTCCAAAAATTTGAAAAAATTTTACTTTCGCCCCACAGTGTCCAACTTAGCTTCTTTCGGGTGCACCAAAAACTTTCCCTGCTTCTTTCCGGGAACTGCTGGTTTCTGAGTCTTTCTTTGGTACTCAGGAAAGCAAAATGAATCTCTTCCTGAGTGGCTGAAAAATCCTTACCTCAAATGTAGAGTCCAATTTCCCTTGATACTCGTCATACGATAATGCAAGTAATTTATTATTCCAACTTCTTAATTCACACTCAACATCGTAAGCTTCTCGTTCAACTGCAACTGCGTCTTGATGAGCTGCGAGAGCGTCACCACCATGAGCAGGTCCTTGACGTTGCTGTTGAACATCTGCGCGAATTGTTCCATCGTCATGTTGGGCACGGAGTTGATGAGGTCCAGGAGAGACCTCCCGACCGCGTTATCGGGGATCTGCTTGCCGGCCAGCACGTCCTCCACGTACACGAGGACCTGGTCGAGGAGCTCGAGCAGCTTCCCGGAGGCCTCCGTGACCTGGACGAGGTCCTGCATCGGATGAACCTGCTTGCGGTTGCGATTGAGGGAGGCGGCCGACTTGCCGATCGTCTTGGAGGCGAGGTTGAGGGCGACGACCTCGGGGTCGTAGCTCGTCACCTCCACGTTGATGGGCGTGAACATGCAGCCCTGCTTGCCGTCTGGGACGCCGAGAGGAATGCAGATGTACGCCTTCATGCCCATCCGGCCGGACTGGAGCGATGTGTCGAGTGTCAGATGGACCGGGTTGTTGCACTCCCGGGCGTAATACTCGTGGATGAGGGACGAGTGATTCGTCACCTCGTTGCCAGTCGCCCACCACCCGATGATGCTCTCGTTCGAGTTGACGCGTCGGTTGAGCTCGTAGAGGTCCGCGGCGTACGAAAGCTCGGCTTCCACCTGATCAGCATGCTCCTTGTGCGGCACGCAGAAGCAATTGGTCGCCTCCACGACGCCCTTGTCCAGACTTCCCAGCAGGGTCCCAATCACGCGGTGAGAGTCGGCGTTGCGGCGCTCGTAGGCGTCCACGATCTGGAACAGCACCACTGGGTGCACTTTTAGGGTCAAATTTAGTGCCATGGGTTTCGCCATTGCTGTGGTGGCTCTATTCAGTTTTGACATGTCTGACGCTCTAGACTAGGAGACGTCATCGCCAAACTTCACATTCTCGTTTCTGTCATTCAAATCTACCGTTGGTTTTCTTCTGGCCCGAGATACTTAGAAAATTTAGAGAAAAGAAAATCACGGCTTAATTTCTGATCTAAAATATGCCTGGGCCTTCTAGAACTTTCAAATTTTAACCCTCCATTTCAGAGAGGAGCTATTTTACCAGAGAATCATCACAGACATCCAGAATCTCGGCTGCATCGAGCTGAAACCGCCTCTTCTCATAAAGAACCTCGCCAAAATGGCTCTGATGGAGATAAGCGAGGACTCCCCAGACGTCGAAGCGGAGGCTGCACTCGTCCAAACCACTCTTACTTCGAAGACCACGATTCTGCAGGAGTACTTCAGCGTCGAGATTTCGGACAAAGGAGAGCTTCTTAGCATTCCAGCGCTGATCGAGGACTTTGTGCCTCCGCTGGCGAATCTCCCGAGGTTCGTCCTCAACCTGGCTCTGTGCGTCGAGTGGGAAAAGGAGAAATCCTGCTTTCGGAGCTTCGCCGAAATCACGTCCAGGTTCTACTCCAAGACATTCCGGAATGGTCAGGAAACGGAGGAGGAGTGGAAGAGTTGTGTGGAGCACGTGGTCTATCCCGCCATTCGAAAGTTCCTCCTGCCCTCAAGACGACTCGTGAGTCAGGGAGCAATCAAGCCAGTTACCAGCACTGTTGATTTGTACAAAGTTTTCGAGAGGTGCTGAAAACGAAATAAAAGTATTCCCCAGTACTAACTGTTATTTTTACGTTTTTAAATAAAAAGAGGATTTTTTAAAATATTTATTTCTTTGATTGATAGTTTTGTAAATAATGTTGATTAATTTAACATTAAGATTATAGCGCAAAGTAGTTTACTTCTTCATTAAGTCTTTTGACCATTTCAAATTTCGGCTCCCTAGAATTTTCTTTAAATTTTCTCAAACAAACTCTGGAAGGAGGGATGATTTGGAACGGACCAAGTAGAATTTAAAAACTACACATCTTCTAGTATTGAGGTTTTAAAACTCAGATATTCAGAAATTAAAAAAACTCCTTCCGACAAAAATAAATTCTTGTGATACAGAAAACGAACAATAGAGCCAGTACATTTCAATGTACAACCCTAACGTTCGTATTTTCATTGAGAAGTACTCGTAAGTCTCGCTCAATCGGCGTTCCCGCGTGTTCGAACACCGCGAGAAATATAATTTTAGGCAGTGCTTGTACTTTGTTCCCACATTTACTCATACACTCGTCTAACAGACGGCTGACGGTGGCAACGTTAGTGCAAGTTCAGTTCTCAATCGACGACGACGCGTGCGCCGCTCTTTCGTAACATTGAAATCCGACTTTTTATCAATTTCGTATTTTTCTACTGAGTCAATGATTTTCGCACCTCAGCCATGATTCTTAGTTGTTTCGTGTTCCTTCAGTGCTCGAAATAAGCCAAATAGGTTTCCTGAGTTTCCCTCCATCGGACACTGCGGAGTAAACAAGATGACAGAGTGATAAGACGTGCAGATTACCCGCGATTTATAATTATTTTCACAACATTAACAACAAAGTAAGTGAAGAAATCTTAATTCACAAAAATAACCGCAAAAATATTTGTCTCAATTTCGAGAGTCTCAGTGTTGGTTGCGTGAATTTCACGTTTTTGAAGTCTCTTGCATGCCCATCATACGATCCCGTGCTGGGTCGAATTACGTCACGGAAGTCGTACGTACACATGTAACTCCAATATATCGCATGATAACGCTACCCAAAACATTCAAAATCCAAAGTGAGCTCGTGCAGGAAAGAGAGGCTCTGTTGGAGTACAATTAAATCAATCAAGGCTTGGGAAAGACATTCGAGTCGGTAATAAAAAGCGAGACTTTTGTAAAATCATCACAAAAATGCTCAATCGAATGCCTGGCGACGAAAATAGCCCGACGACTACAATGTTGTCGGGCTTTTGCGCAAATAGTGCAGAAAAACCGTCGATGCGTTAGGCGGGTCATTAGAATTACTCACAATTTAAGTACCTTTATTTGATTGAGCCTGGTTTTTGCCCTAAAAAGCTTGGCCTCTAGAACGATGGTAAATTTTTTAGAACTTTTGAATCTCGAATTTTACGACTTGATATCCTAAAAATCTTTCAAAAATTCCGTCCGCTTTAGAGTCCTTAGTTTAGAGAACTCCTGAGAATTCTGGCTTTTAAAATAAAATGCAACTAGGCCAAACCTGACTTCAAGAACTTGGCCTCAGAAATCGTGACTTTGCAGCGCGGTTATAAGCCAAATTTTTTATTAAAACTCAACTTAGAATCAAGAGTTATCCATTTTCAAAACCTTATGAGATGTTTATTTTATTTTAGAAATATTTTAGACCCCTAACGAATCTTGGTCAAATTTATTACAAAATGATCTCCGAGATTTGGTCAAAATGGCTCTCAACCGTTTCGTTTGAGAGGTAATTTTTAGTGGAGACAAGTTTTTTTTCTTCACTCGAGTAAAAGGGCCGAATGTAGGTACTGGTGGCATGACCGAAGAAGTATGTCAAGTAAAGTCCAAACAATGTCGGACCATGTCTCCAAGTGCCCACAAACCCGTTTTGCTGAATTACGACTTTCTTTTCACCTGCTAATATTTGTTTGGTGTTGATTTCAGACACAACAATGGCGTCGTTTTCGTTGATTGATTACCTAGTATTCTTCTCCATGCTGGCCATCTCGACGGCCATCGGGGTGTACTACCGCTTTACCGGGGGCAAGCAGAAGTCGACAAAGGTGAGATTTTCCAAGATTCGTTCCGACAACCTTGACACTAATGAGATTTTTGTACTTCAGGAGTACCTCATGGCCGATAGAAGCATGCCGGTGTGGCCCGTTTCGTTCAGCTTAATGGCGTCCTTTATGTCGGCCGTCACGCTGATGGTAGGTCCATAACACGCCTTGTAAAAGTCTGAGGGGTCTAATTTGAGGGGTTTTTCAGGGCGTCTCCAACGAGAACTACACCTTCGGGGCCCAATTCATCGTAATCAACATTGCCTACGGACTCGCGAGCCCCATCGCGATCTACCTGTTTCTGCCAGTGTTCTACAAGCTCAACGCGTGCAGCGCCTATGAGGCAAGTCCTTTTCTCCAAATCCACAGAGCTTTATTTCTAGAGGGAGGACGAAAAAGGAGAAGTATTATTTTAGAGTTAAAAATCCTTTTTGACTTGGTTTAAAAAGAGTAGTTCATTTTTAGATCTCAAAGGTTTGATTTTTGATTATTATGAATTTTTGCCCAAAACTAATTGAAAATATTCGTCCTAGAAGTATCACGATCTCTTTTCTTCTGAATTCAAGCTCGACGATTTATTTAATTTATCCAACCCCATACGTCTTTTGGGAAGAAAAATAAAGGCCGAAAATTTTTAGGTACTTTTCTCCACAACTGTAACGTTTGTTCCCCCTCTAGTACAAGCCTCCACTCCCGAATCCTAACAATTTCCTTTGCAGTACCTAGAAAAGCGATTTGGACGGGCAACCAGGCTTGCAGCGTCCCTCTCATACACCCTCCAGATGGTGCTGTACATGGGGATCGCCCTCTTCGCCCCCGCCCTGGCCCTGGAGGCCGTCACTGGGCTCGACAAGAACTGGGCCATCATCCTGATTGGTGTCATCTGCACCTTCTACTCCACGATCGGGGGCATGAAGGCCGTCCTCATGACTGACGTGTTCCAGAGCTTATTGATGTTTGCAGCCATCTACGCCATCATTATCTGGTGCGTCGTGAGCGCGGGCGGAGTGGCTCCGATCTTCGAGGCGGCCGTCGAGGGAGGCAGATTCGAGATCTTCAAGTAAGTCCTCTCTTCCCAAGTCCGAGCTTCATTGTAATTTTGTAAAATCAATAGAGGGAACTCCTCAAATCGGAGCGATTCGGTGATGTTTTTCAATCTAAGGTAACGGGAGGTTTTTGAGGTTTGAGAGCTTTTTCCCCGTTTTTGTGTGACTTTTTGCGAGACTCCACTTCCGAGCAAGAGGAGGCCATTTTCTATTTCCTTTCAATATCTAATGATTCAATTTTCCAGCTTTGATCTGGACCCGACTGTTCGCCACACCTGGTGGAGCCTCATAATCGGTGGTGGATTCACCTACCTGTCGCTCTACGCCGTGAACCAGACCCAGGTCCAGCGACTGATGACTGTGAAGAGCCTCAAGAAAGCCCAAACTGCCCTCTGGCTCAACTGGCCGATCCTGTCTGCCCTCTCGTTTTCCACCTCCTTCAGCGGCCTGTGCATTTACTGGTACTACCGCACCTGTGATCCCGTCAAGCAGCACTACATTTCCTCCCGTGACCAGATCATGCCTCTGTTCGTGATGGACGCCATGGGGGAGAACTACCAGGGTCTCCCGGGACTCTTTGTTGCCGGTAAGAAGCCGCTTTTCTTGTTTGAAAAATCTGTCTGTTTCGATTATGATTTTGATGTTGGGTATTGCGTGACTTGGTAGTCCTTAAATGTCTTAAAATTGCCATATTTTGGAGCCTTTAAAAAGCAAAAAATTTCTTAATATTTTTAACAACGCATCCAACGCTCTTAAAAATTATCTAAAAAATCTGTACTCTAGTGGACTCCTCCACAGGCTTAAAATTGAATTACTCAACTTTCATACTAGGCAAATCAACTTGAAAGTGCCTATCCCTCACCCAATTTTGATCATTCAAAATCGCTGAAGGATTTTTTTAGGATTTAATCTACGACTAAGAATCAATTCTAGCTAACCAGAATTTTTTGATGAAAATTTAGGTGAAGTTTGTAGGTATTTGTGCCCAGCATTTTCCATAAAAAATCGTTAAAATAATTATTAGGAAAAATGCCCCCGGGAAAAGTGGGTTAAAATTGGTTCATCTTTTTCACACTATCTTATCTTTGGATTACATGTATTCGGCCTGATTATTTTTGTGTATCGCATTTCAGGAATTTTCTCTGCCTGCCTCTCGACGATCTCGTCGTGTCTCAACTCGATATCGGCCGTCGTGATCGAGGACTATGCCAAGCTGGCCCTCTCGGTAACGAACCGGCAGCTCCCAGACAAGTTCCTCACCATGCTCTCGAAACTGGTTGCCATGCTAGCCGGCGTGATCTGCATCGTCGTCGCCTTCCTAGCCCAGCGTCTCGGCACCGTCCTCCAGGCGTCTTTGACTATCTTCGGGGCCATCGGAGGACCGCTCTTCGCCCTTTTTACCCTCGGCATGTGCACCAAGCGAGCCAACCAGCGAGGAGTCATTCTTGCCACTCTCCTGGGCATCTCGGTGGGTCTCTGCATGGGCTTTGGAGGACCCAAGCCGCCTCCTCCTACCCTGGACTTTAGCACAGACGACTGCTCGAGGTTTGAGAGGAACAACAAGAACGTGTACGGAAATCTGATGTCGCCGCAGGTCTCTAACGTCACTGTCGAGGCCATGAAGCAGCAGTCGGGCGACAATGAGTGAGTTTAATTGAGGTCAATTGTCGATCAGTTTGCGACATTTCGTCTCTCTTGCAGATTCTTCTACCTCTACCGGCTCTCGTACATGTGGACGGGCCCCCTGACGTACCTCACGACGTTCCTCGTTGGCTACTTCCTGAGCTGGCTTCTGGAGCTTGTGGGACTCCAGGGAGAACCCACCGAGTTCATGAGCCAGAACGGAGGAGCCGATCTCTTCGTGCCGCCCCTTGCCAACCGCATGCGTCACTCCAAGATCAAGCACAGTCTCGAAACGAGCTCCCTAGGCACGGAAAAGCACGCCACCAAGCCTCTTCTGGTGCTCAAGTGAATCCTGATTTGTTTAATTTTAGTTCGTAAGAAACTCAGTCTTCCATGAAATCACCGCTAGAATCTTAATTCTTAATGAGTAGCAAATTGGAATATATTTATCTAAATGCAGCAACAAAACTGATTCAATGTGATCATTACAGATAGTTTGTTGACTCTACTTAAGGCAGGGACTTATATGTGTATATCAGAACCTAGGAAAAGACAATAAATGTAATAAGTACAAATGAGAAACTTCGTTTTTGGATTACAAATGTCTCAAATATTAGAGACAAAGCCTGAAATTGAGGTAAATTTCAATGCAAATCATATCAAATATTCAACTCAAATACAAATTGGAAAAATCATTAAAAAGAAAGAGCAATTCATAACTTATCTTTTTACCAAAACCTTCAAAATTTATTTGTTCGAGCAAAAATTATTCGAACTCGTTTAATATTCAAATCAAATTCTCATCGGCATCATAAGTTTTTGACTTAAGAAAATTAAGCAACATTCAGGTTTGTTCTTGTAAACTCTTGAGATCAAGTAGAGAACTGGCAAAAAAATTTACTCAAATATTCAAAACAAACCTTATAAAATTGAGAGTAAGGAAATGCGAGGATCTTAAATTTAATTCAAATCTTTTCAAATATTCTTCGAATCTCATAAAATTTAGCTTCGAAGTTCAAGGTCAAGTTTACTTCCTCTCAAAACACGTGCTTGCGTAAAAAATAGACGATTTATTTCAAATACAACTAACAACTTTCAAATCGCTTACAAATACGTATCTCGAAAATTTACACGGCTAAAAATAAAAACTGGCGTTAAATGTATAAATTGCGTAATAAATGCGTGACGTCGAGTTCCATGGAGGCCGGCCGGTCGCTCTTTCTCTCTCGCGAGTCTACGACTCGTACTCCTTTCTCACCGCCTTCGCGATTGTGCTGAGCTGCATGTTCGACGTACCTGAAAACGAGAACGAAAAATGTGAGAGAGGCCGTTTCATTAAATTGTTTATCTGTGACAGCCTGTTGATAAGCGACGGGCCTGGGAGAGTGACCTTGAGCCTCGAAATAACACGCTTATCTTGCAAATCATGAGTTGGGAGTGTAAAGGTTCAAGACTTGCGTCTGGAAACTGCACTTTCGTCTTGATTCTTGAAGTTTGAACAAATCTTATAGAAATTTTGAAAGTTTTAAATTATGGCTTTTCTTTTTAAAATTCTTTGAATTTCTTTTGTGGTAAAAAATATTATGGAAATCTCACAGAGCCTAACAACTTATCCTTAAACCCTAACATAGTTATTGGAGGCTTATTTTCCCTTTCATACCCCGTATCGAAAATTTTTTCCTCTTAAAGTCAACTTTAAGCCAAAAATTAATGCCTCAATTTTATTCTTAAAAACGTTTGCCCCAAAACATCTTTTCAATGTTAATTTTCCAGCCTGTCTTTTTCTTTAAAATTGCAGTATTTTTTAACATAAAAACTCCTGTCTTCTAGATATCTAAGTTTCAGCCTATTTCGAGCTATAAATCAACGTTTTCCCTAGATTTAATACTTAGCTCTTTTGGTCCAAAAAGTAAAATTTGCTTTTCCTTCCAAATTTCAATTATTTTTAAACAAATTAAAATTCAACTCACCCTCATAAATGGCCCCAATCTTGCAGTCTCGGTAAAATTTCTCCTGCGGGAAGTCCTTGGTGAAGCCGACGCCGCCCATCCAGTCGATGCACTTGATGGTGGTGGCCTGAGCGACCTCCCCTCCGAAGTATTTGGCAATGGCCGCCTCCTTCATGAAGGGCTTTCCGGCCTCCTGGATGCGGGCAGCGTTGTAGACCAACAGACGGGCCGCCTCAACCTTGGAGACGATATCCGCAACCTGGTGCTGCATTCCCTGGAACGAGTAGATGTCCTTGCCGAACTGCTTACGCTCCAGCAGATAGGGGATCGTGGCGTCCAGGCAGCCTTGGGCAATGCCGATCATCTGAGCCCCGATTCCGATACGACCCTCGTTCAGGAAACCCGCCGCGTACTTGTAGCCGTGTCCGTACTCGCCCAGGATGTTGCTCTCGTCCACCCTCACGTTATCGAGGTGCAGGGTGCAGGTCCCGCTGGCGCAGATTCCGAGCTTGGACTCCTTCTTGCCCACCGTGAAGCCCTCCTGGTCGCGTTCCACGATGAAGGTGGTGATGCCCTTGTAGCCCTTGGAGGGATCGGCGTTGGCCATGATGAGGAAGACGCCCGAGAGGTCCGAGTTGGAGATCCAGCACTTGGTGCCGTTCAGGATGTAGCTGTTTCCGTCCTTCTTGGCGGTCGTCTTGAGCGAGAAGGCGTCGGACCCGGCGGAGGGCTCCGAGAGGGCGAAGCTGCCTGGGAACTCCTGGGCCAGCTTCGGCAGGTACTTCGCTTTCTGCTCCTTTGAACCGACCTGGGAAAGAAGAAAAATAATTCAAATTAACCTCTATTCGAGCCCATTCGAATATTGGGACACAAATTTGGAAAAAAAAATTGGTTCGAAAAAAAAATCGTGGAAATTTTCCAAACGAACAAAAGTTAATTCAAACCTTTGGGATAAGAATTCAATTCAAATACTATTCAATTTTTCTTTTTTTTTTAAGACTTGAGATATTGTTTGGAGTTGAATTTGAAAAATAAAACTTGCGTGAAATATTCAATTTGAGTTCAACTAAAAAGTTTCAAACCAAGTTTCAACCAACAAAAACTTAAGGAAAGTTCCCAAGAGTTCTTTCTAAAAACCTAAGAAAAGTTCCCAAGAGTTCTTTGAGGTGGGAGGTCCTAGAAATATTTTATCCTAAATTTTTATCAATAAATCAATTAATTTTAGTGCAAATTTAGAATATGTTATAAAGCTAAAAAAAAAAGCGTACTTTGTTGATGAGAGACGTCACGAGAGTGCTGTGAATGTCCATGAGAGCGGCCACGGAAGCGTCGACCTTTGCCAACTCCTCGACGGCGAGAATGGTGGCCATGAAGCTGGAGCCGGCCCCGCCGTACTCCTCCGCGATCTCGATTCCCATGATGCCGTTCTCGAAGAGGGCCTTCACGAGCCCCTCGTCCATCTTGTGCTCATCATCCATCTTGCGGACGAGAGGGGCCACTTGCTCTTGAGCAAACTTTCGGACCATCTCCTTCATCATCAGCTCGTCCTCCGTGAAGTCGTAGAGCGAGGGCTGACTGGGTCCAGCGCCGCTGCTGAAGGCCCTGCTAAAGCCCGAGCCCGGCTTTCGGAGCACACGAGGAATAATGGCACGGAACATTCTGATTTTTGCTGCTGACGACTCAAATTAAGGCACACCGGACACGAGCGAGACGACTCTGTGGAACGCAGAAACCCAACTGGCTCTCGTTTCGTTTTATTGCTCTCGAGTCTCGCGATCACGTAATATTTGTACTAAACACAGAAAGAACCAGTCGAAAACATGTTTTGCGCGTTTCTCGTGTACGTTCTGTTGAGATAAGACGCGGCCGGCGTAGCGAGAGACGAGCCCAAAAAATTATTGAAACGAAAGTGAATGTATGGATAAGCTAGGGTGGCCTAAAAATGGTCGTAAATTTGATTGACACATTTTGCATCAAAACGTGTCCTGTTTGAAGCCCCATTTTTCAGCCTCTTGACCTCCAGTACTACGATGGCAGGACACAATCGATTGTATCCCTTAAGAAACCTGTCTAAAAATAAACGTTGAAAATAGTTGTTAAGACTCAGAAGGAAGGTGGATTGCTGCAAGTTTTTGAAAATTGTAGAAAATGGCTTTTCAGAGCTCCACTCTCATCTTTTGAATTTTTGGATATTTCTTGGGGGCCTAGATAGCCTAGTGGTTAGGGCGGTCAGGCTAGTGATCGGGAGATGGCGGGTTCGATCCCCGATGCCACGTCGGAATATTTAGGCCCAATTGTGTTCTTAACGCAACTGTAGCCCTCAAGGGCTAGGGTTAAATTAAGAATGCGACTGCTATAGCGCGCATGGTAGTATAAAATGGAGGGCGCTGATAGATAAAAAGGGGTGGGGCAGAAACCCAATGCAATCTATCTATCTGGATATCTCTTCGTCCATTCTAGCGAGCTCTTTTGCACGACTTACGTTATAGAAAGTCATTTCATTTTGGCAGACTTAATTTACAACAGCTAAAGAAAGGCTTAATTTATCAGCAATTTCGGGTTGGGTTGTGTTATTTGCTTAACTCGACGTCTTAGTGAAAAATGGAGAGCTTTACTCCTGATCAATTTGGTCACACCATCTTGACTTTGGTGCAATTAATATTTATAAAATTCTATTTCCCTAATAGATGTCCCAACAGTAAATAGAAATAAAAAGTAACACAATGGAAGGCTGAATAGATTTCACTTCAAACAATTCCATTGCATGGGGTTTTGGGTTGCAGAGCAATAACGTAAAAAGATTAATGTTAAGAGAAGCCAGGTACTTAGGGCCTGTTCGCATATTACGTAACGGTGAAAATCGAGATTTTCGACCCCCCCCCCCCCCTCTGTCACGGTTTGTCCTATATAACAGTACTTGAGTTTGTACTGACTGTCACGGAGCGGCCGACACCCTCCCCTCCCCCCCTCCCCCTTGGACCGTGACGTAATATGTGAACAGGCCCTTATGCCTGATAGTGAAGAGCTTAAAGCCTAGAAATGTCAAAAGATGATTGGGTCACAATAGGATCTTCGGGACCTGCGTGACCCTCTGCCCCACCCCAGATCTATCAAAAGATGACACTTTACCACCAAAAAAGTTTTTTTGAAGAGCATCAAAGACTTTTCTGCAGTTTTTCCTGCAGCCATCAAGAAAATATGATTACAGCAGAGACGAAGTTTTCACAAAATTTGTTATTGGCCTCGGTTGTCTGAGCTGCTCCTGCTTTCTCCCGTTTTTAAACAGCTTAGGACTACTTAGATCCGCGATCTACTTGAAACCACTTTCTCAAACGGTGAATTTGAATTAAAGTTTCGGCCTGGAACTTAAGCGCCGTGGTGCGTTCTGGAACTACTTCGTCAAAAAAGTTGGCTTTGAGGTTTCGGTGGAAGAAGCTTCTCAGTTCAAATTCGACAGCGCAGACAAGTAAACGTGAGAGAAAATATCTTCAAAAAGGTGAGAGTTTAAGTGTCTGAAACCCTTGAAATCTACAGAAAATCAAGATTAAATCCGTCCGAGCTTCTTGATTTTCGAAATACAGCCAAAACCCGAGGGACTAGTGAAATGGCGCATTAAATGAAAAGCAAGTCCGTTATAATGGCCGCCGCGACCTTCGAGCGTCCTTTCTGAGAGTATTCCCAGGCCATTTTCACCCCATTTCTCTGTAATATTTCCTCCTAAACATCCAATCTCTCAATTTCCCGGCAGTTTCCCAAATCATGGCATCGGAAGAAGACGTTCGTTTGGAAGTGCCTGTAGAGAAGGCTGAGGCTCACTACGAGCCTCTGCCCTCCGGAAAATACGTCGTCGTAGGCATTGACATCGACACTACCGGAAAAAGACTGATTGACGAGGTAAGAGAGTGAAATTCCGGAGTTTCCCATAATGGCCGCCGAAACACGTGTTTCTCCCGTACAGATAGTCCAAGTCGCCCTCTACACGCCAGCCGAGGAGTATTCGCAGTACATCATGCCTCTGATGAATCTCAACCCGGCTGCGCGACAACGCCACCAGGTGCGAGTTGTGACTATGGGCTTTTTCCGCATGCTCAAGAACATGCAGACCTTCAAAGTGCTCAAATCCAAGACGGAGGTGGCGGCCCTCAACGACTTCCTGGACCACCTGGAGAAGATCAAGACGAGCACGGAGGGGTGTGACGGGATCATTTTGATATTTCACGAGCAGAGGAAGTTCGTGCCTTACATGATCATCGAGGCCTTGAAGAAGTAAGTTTGGGGAGCGTAAACCGTTATAGTGGAGTTGGAGGATTTTTCTCTGATATTTGACAAATTACTTCAACACTTCCGGCCTCTTCGTCCTTTGCAGATACAAGCTCTTGACCCGCTTCATGGAGACCGTCAAGTCGTTCGTCAACACGTGCCCCATCGCGATCGAGATGTGTGGCAACCCTCTCAAGTACTTCACGCTCCGCCAGACATCGAACATCCTGAGCGAGTTTACGCCGGAGGAGAAGCATGAGGAGAAGCCTGAGGAGGGAGCTGCTGCCGCCTCTGTCGAGGCGTCTCCCACGGAGGAGAATGCCTCGACGGAGGGCACGGAAGGCACGCAGACCCCACAGGTGCCGAAGAAGACGAACCAGAACGACTGGCAGTTTTTCGAAGGTAACGCAGCCCATCGGGCCAAGCTGTGCTTCGAAATCGGACAGCAGCTGGCATGCAAGTCCGCTGAAACGTGCGAGTCTGGGGACTCCTCGTCGGAACAGAAGCTCCATGAGCTCGCAGTGAAGCACGCGCACTCGATCGACGTGGAGATCGAGGAGCTGAAGGAGCAGGAACTCAACCTGGAGCGCCAGAGCTCCATGCGACCCATATTCCTGAACTACTTCCGCACTACTCTGCGTCACCGAGTCAAGGCGGTGACCTACCGTCGCATCCTGGCCGAGCTTGGTTTCAACTTGGAGGCCCTTAAGGACCTCTGGAACGAGAAAAAGAGGGTAAGTTGGAACCCCTCTCTCTTGAAAGAGGATCTGATCATTTCGTTTGAATTCTCTTGCTTTGTCTTTTCCAAAAAATTGCTTTCAAACGACATTCATGGCCTACCACGACTTGGGCTATAGTCGGCTATGGTTTCTTAAATAAGTTCCTCACCATTTTTTCACATAAAGAGTAGATTTTTCGATGACCCCTTTAGACCTTTGTGTGGCTTATTCTCTCTTAAAGTCTAGAGGAAGTCTTTTCTCCCAACAATTGCAGAATCAAGGGTTTAATGATCTTTTTTACTTGCAGGAAGGGCTCGTAGAAGCCGTCTCTAAATCCAATGAGCTCAAGGAAGAAGACCAGGAGGAACTGGTTGAGATCTTGGACCACCACTTCGACCCCGAAAAGGTTCCAGTGAAGCCCAAGGTCACGCGTCGTCGTCCATTTAACCGCCAGCGAGGTAGCAACACGAAGCACGAAGAGCAGAACAACAACGCGCCCTCGAAGGGAGGCAAAGACCAGCAGGGCGCCAGAGGAGGCTCGGATCAGGAGTCTGCGCCCCGTCAGAAGCGCTCCCCGCGTCGCAGCAACAACTACAGACGCACTCGCTACTCCCAGAATGGCATCCAACAAGCCCCCGCTGCCGCAGCAGCCCAGTAACTCGAGCCCTTCCCCACGCTCCGAACAAACCCTGCATCATGAAGAGATTTTTAGTTAGTTAGTTAGTACTTGTCAGACAGAAAACCGAGACTATCCTTGTGTCGTTACTTATTTTGATGAGATACCGCGTTATCGCCATTATTATGTATACATTTTAATTCTGTATCATGCCGAGCCTAGATTTAAGGACCCAGAAGATTGTTATATGCGCCGAAAAGACGCCCCACTTGCTACTTTACCTACTTACGTACTTACTTTTGAAATGATTTAGTTTTCTATCGAACCTAGAGAACACTGAATAGAACACATTTTGAGGAAATATGAATAAAACTTTGAAGTATGGAAATCTGCTTTTTTGTGGATAAGAGGGTGGAGTTTCCGGTCTGGTTATTGGAAATCAAGAATAATAAACGAATTCAACCATGCTCCTAATCTACTTAAACGCGAGGAACGTTTCAAAACAAACATGTTAATAGTAGGTCTGAGGAAAAGAACAAAATAGAACTGATAAAAATTTTATTGTACTTTTTAAAAACCACTTATTTGCCTCCACCGAAGCCGCCCATAAGGTTGCTCAGACCGCCAGCTCCCTGACCGCCGAGTCCTCCGAGTTGTCGCATCATGTTCTGCAGCCCCGACATTCCCCCCATTTGCTGCAGCATTCTCGGATCTATCATCTTCGCCATCTGCTGGTTCAGCTTCGCCATCTGAGTTGGGTTCACGTTCTTAGTCATGTCGCCGCTCTTGAATAGACCCTTGATTCCACCCATTTTCTTCACCACGGCGGCGAACTTGGTGTATTGCATTATGAGCTCCTTGACCTCTCGCTCCTCCACTCCCGATCCCTGGGCCACTCTGGTCACCCTTGTTGGTTGCTTGCTAAACAGCTTTGCTCCATCCCGGTTATCCAGTTCGCCGTCAGACATGGAGTCCATCATAGTCATCAGCCGCTTGATTCGCTTGACGGACTCTTGCTCGCCCCCTTTAGTGAGAAAGTCTTGCGAGAAGCCGGGAATCATCCCCATTATTTGTGAGAAAGGGCCCATTTTCATGATATTCTGGAACTGCTCGTACATGTCCCTGATCGTAAACTGACCGTGCTTTATCTTTTCCAGAAGTTCCTCATTGTCGTCCAACTTGAGTTCATTGACCTTGTCAATAAGTCCCTCAATATCGCCCATTCCGAGCAGCTTGCTGATGAAAGGCTTCGTCTTGAAAGGCTCCAGGTCATCGATGTGCTCTCCAGTCCCAATGAAGATGATGGGGCTGTTCGTGGCAGCAACTGCTGACAGAGCTCCTCCTCCCTTCGCGTGTCCATCTAGCTTGGTTATGATGACGGATCCGATGTCAACCTTCTCCTTGAAAGCCTTGGCCTGAGCCTCGCAAGCCTGGCCAATTGTGGCGTCCATTACGAAGATTATGTTGTCAGGATTTACCGCATTGGCCACCGCCAACATCTCTTCAAAGAGGCTCTCCTCTTGCTTGTGGCGACCGGAAGTGTCGACTATAATGAACTCGAAGCCCTCCTTCTTGAACATTTCCACTCCTTCTTGAGCAATCACAACTGGATCAACCTCCGTGTAGCTTCCATAAAACGGAATGCGAGCTTTAGTTGCGTTTTGCTTAATCTGGTCGTAGGCTCCTGCTCTGAACGTGTCGGCGCACACGAGACAGGACTTCCAGTTCTTTTTCTGGTAATAGTAGGCCAGTTTCGTGCAAGTGGTGGTTTTACCTGACCCCTGCAATCCTGAAACACAAGAAAATAGCACAAACGTCCCAATAACGGCAGTTTGATCACTCACCCACAAACATAATAATATTCGGTCGACCTTTTATGGGCTGGAAAGGCTTTACTCCAGGATCTACAAGCTTCACTAGCTCTCGGAAGACAGCGGACTGAATCATTCGTCGCTTATTGAGACCTCCAGCCATCTCATCAAAGTCGATTACGGCTCGAACATTTTCCCTCAGCTTCTTCACCAGTCGGATATTAACGTCAGCTTCGAGAAGGGCAGCGCAAATCTCCTTCAGCATGGAATTCAAAACCTAGTTGGGAAAAACTCATATTTTAGAACTGAATTCCAGCAGCAAAAAACTGAATCGTGGCACCTCTTCATTTATGATAGTTGCTTTGCTCAGGGAGTGCAGAGCTGACGTGATTTTACGACCTAAATCGGCTAGTACCATTTTGAAGTGGTTATAAACTTTGAACACGTTTAATTATAGCGGAAAATCTGCTAAAAATTGCACTCTGAAATTTCGCAATTGCAATTGATGTTTGTTGTGTTTCATTTTCAAATCGAAACACTAAAAAATAGAACAAGCCAATTTCAAATTTCTTCTGTTAATTTTCCATGTGAGCGAGCTTCAAAACTTTGTGACATCGAAAATGACTAAAAGATGCATAATCAAATCGTAGTGGAGCCGAGATTCTGGAATAAATAAAACACCAGCAATCCAGACCCAAGATTTATGTCACGATATTACATTATTTATGCATTTTCACACTCTTGGGAAATCACATGGCCGTTTCCGTTGCTGCTAGCGAGGGTCATTTGTTGCGAGACGGACATTCAAACTGTGTAGCTTCGTTTTTCAACAGGCGGATTCTAGGCAGAACCGGAAACAGGATTATAATTCGGGGGGCACTGATGGATTTATGTTGCCCAACTCAAGTGAAATAATTAAATGTTGCCCTCCTTTCTAAGATTTTAAATTTAAATTATAAAAAAATACACAAAGCAGGAGGGGAACGCATACCCCTAGTGCATTTTCAGAATGCTTTTTTAGCCCAGAGCTCCTATGTTGCCCTCAGCAAACAAAGTCGCTAGGTTTTCGAAAGTTTGAAGTGGCTTAAATGTTGCCTCTTTCAAATCTAATCCCCCCCTTCACTCTACCCCCCACCCTCTCACTTCAGGATTAATGCGGATTTACACGTTTCAGCAAGTTTTGGGTTTTTGGCTTACTTGAAATTTTAGGGGGGGCCTGCACCTCCTGGCCCCCCCCCTTGGTTACGCCTCTGGTTCTAGGAAAATTAAGTTCCCAAGTAAAAAGGCAAGCCAGAGAATAATTAGAAAAACCACGTGAAATACGATTGGAGCATTTCTTGAACTTTTAAAATAATTCGTTTAAGGCCTCTTAGTACTTTAATTTTAATTTCTTTCACCAAATTCTGGGGCTTAAAGAAATAATATGTGAAGTGTATGTAGGCTCGAAACCATTGGTCATATTTTTCCTAACTCAAATCTAGGAAAATGTACCGGCTATGAATTCAGGGGACTATGAGCTTATAAGGGCCTGTTCACATATTACGTAACGGTGAAAATCGAGATTTTCGACCCCCACCCCCCCCTCTGTCACGGTTTGTCACTTTTGCTCAAACCCCCTCCCCCCCCCCTTTGTCACGTCACGCAGTATTTTTTTCTAATAATAATAAGCACAAGTTCATATATTATATTTATTTTATTATCAATTACATATATTTCTTCCCAAGGGGATACTAAATGGGTGCCAAGAGACACTATTGGCATGGGAGTATTCATTTGTTTACGAGTATATTTTATTTTCGTTCGTATATCGAAAATCGAAACAGATATACAAATTTTAAAACTATGTATGAGAAAAGTCCGTTTGTTCCCGAATTTGGTTTAACACTCATCTTCCGTTTAGAAAAAGTTACAAAAGTTCCGTTCCCAGCGAGCAGAACATTTGCAACTTTTTTTGTTGGGGGTCACACACAAATCATATAACAAATTGATTCATAAATTCTTTATATATAACACAAATCAGTCAGTGAGCCAAAAATTCAGCTAATTTGGACAAATATATCATATAAAAAAATCTATTTGAAATCCGAAATTGGGTCAATTTGACCCAACCAGAAGATGAGTGTTAAAAAGCATAATAACATATAACTTGGGTAAAAATGTGCAATTTTTGTTCAAAAACCCGTGACGTAACACAGAGCTAGAACCCCCCCCCCTCCCCCTTAATTTTTGTCACGGTCATGTCACGATTTTGCCAACCCCCACCCCCCCCTAGGCACCGTTACGTAATATGTGAACAGGCCCTAATGGAGAACAGCAATAAATGATAAACAAATGAATGACAGAGGGTGAGTAAGTGACCAAAGTGACAGTTTTTAAGAGGCAATTCCGAAGTCTGACCCCCAGCTTAAAACCCTGGACGTCCTACTTTAAGGGCTCCTAATCGCATTTTTATTGTTTTTATACCCCTCAAACAGTAAAATTCATTGTCCAAAATAGGTCAGAGAGTTCTTACATCGGTTTGAAAGCTGAAGCAACTTTCGAAAAGTCGAAAGAAGAGTCCACCCAGTTAATTGTGTAATCTAATGCTTTTATTGGACTCCTCGATACAGAGCACAAAGTTGTACAACTAACAATTTCAAGCCTTCTCCTAGGGGGCACGTGCTGACTACTCGGACTTCATAGTATTCGTTTCGAAATGTTCACGAGATGGCAGGAAGGCCCCCGGGTCCCGCGGCTCCCGTTCCCAGCAGAACCTGCTTCTGCTGGGACTTTTGCATCTCCTCCACCTGGGCCCGTTCCGTCTCGAAGATGACGGGGGCGAAGAGGATCATGGAGCTCGTGAAGAATATCCAGCACCCGTTGCAGGACAGCCGGTAGAGGCCCTTGACGCTTTTTGTGGTGAAACTGGAAACAGCAGCTGTCGCGTTGCGGATTGGGTCGGGGAACATCTCGGTGAGGCCCCAAAGCCTCTCGCACACCGACTCCTCAGGCTCGTCCTCGTAGTCGTCGTCGCACTGTGCTGCCTTGTTCGGGACCGAAACTACATCGTTCTTGCGTTCCGGGGTGTCGTCCTTGGATGCCTGCAAAACCCAAATTTTCCCTCTTTATTCTCAACTTTCGCTTTCTGGAGCTCATCTGGGACAGACGTCATGCGAGAGTCTCCGTGCCTACGCAGATTGTGTCTGTATCCGCAAATAAAATACATGAGGTCTCCCGCACTCACCATTCCACTGTCTTTATCGATTTTGTCGATAATCTCTAGATCAGGATCAGAGTCCATGAATTACATGAGTTTCGGCACAGCGAGTGGAACAAGAAACTGCCGGATCACTACACTACTCCACGCTTTCCTGGATTTCTTCTGAAATCGCGAGATTTTATCGCAATCGCAAAATAAATTTTAGATTGAGAAGAAACGTCAAACAGTTTGGGAGGGTTTGAGTCGCGAGAAAAATCCGCTAGAGGGCAGGCGCTGCGGTAAATGTTTATTTTGAAAAAGCCATAATTTGCTACAAATAAAGTTCCCCGAGTTAGACCCTGTGACTTTATGGAATTTGCAGTACTTAAAGGACCCAAACAGAAAAGCAATTTTTTAGTGCATTTTCAGCATTTTGCAAAAAATGCACTATTGTGGCCGCTTTGCCGTCTGTCTGTCTGTCTGAAATTTTATAACTCGAGAACCAGAATAGCTAGAGAGCTGCGGTTTTTTGCATCGTGTAGAGCCTAGTCTGTAAAGGTGCAGGCTAACAATTTTAGACGCCCACTCCCTCTTGGGGGGAAATGGGGGGTGTTTTACTTTTGTATGAAAACTCCTTATATTACATCCGATTGAGCTGAAATTTTAGTATGTTGTAGTCTCTGTCAAATCTAGCAAATCATGGTACTAAATATGACCCCTACCAAGTACAGGGACGGAACTAGGGGTCCTCAAAGTTTGGGCCTCTCGAAATCTTTGAAAATGCACCCTTAAGCTTAATATCCGATTTTGCTTTTTATATATTTTTTTAGTTTCTAAATTTATAATAAATGAAATAAACTCAAAATTAAGGTTTTGTTATTCATTTAAAAATATTAAAATTCTAGTTCTTCTTCGAAAGTTATGAAAATTCGAACTTTGAGGACACCTCTCAAATCCCGAAAAGTTAAAATAAAAACGCTTCTAGGGTTTACAGATAATAATGTTTTTATTTACTGTTCAATGTCGAACATCAACTTGAAATATGTCACCACTATTGCTTGGCGAATCTCATTCGGTAAAAGTTGACTAGGCAGCTTCACTGGATAAAACTAAACGGAAATCGAGACTCTTTCGTATCATCAAAACAGTTCTCGGTGTAGAGCTAGGTAATACTTTCAGTAAATGGTTGAAATGGGCCTTGCTGCAGACTCGATTGGTCCCGTCTCTGGAATGTTCAAAATATTGCTTTGCAACGGAAACTGAGGGCTCTGGGTCTGTTAACACCTTAACACTTCAAACACCTACTTCTTGAATGATATCTCAAAAGTTACACATTTATAGCTTGACTTTGGTCAAACATCTCATGAACGTACGAACAAAACACGTTCCTACTTAGTATCACATGGTACAAACAATAAATAACAGTTTAGATCATACAATTGAGAATGGAAGAGTAATTTGATGAAACGGGCCTTTTTGAAGACTGGGAGCTCCTAAAGAGGAGATGTTGTCAGTTTGGTTCTGAGCCATGTGAGATATTTGGGAGCTATCTGAATGACATATTCGTCTCAAGGGATTGATTTTCAAAAACATCAGAAATTTCTTGAGACTCTTAGTTTTCCAAGAAATCAAATTTTTCCGGCACTTTCAGAGCCTGATGAAGATGAAGCTTCCACACTTCGAGTCTGAAGCTTCGAGCATGGAAATTTTTTTGGTCGGTCGCTCCTCTCATGGAGTAGACAAACAGAGCAAAATTTTCAGCCAATTTCCGTGGTAGTAGGGGTTTCAAACCTACTTTGATCGAAAAAAAAAATCTCCCAAAGTACTTAAGT
The DNA here is from genome assembly GCA_963930915.1 of Forcipomyia taiwana. Lineage (NCBI taxonomy): Eukaryota > Metazoa > Arthropoda > Insecta > Diptera > Ceratopogonidae > Forcipomyia > Forcipomyia taiwana. Next base: position 17,761 of record CAWVOI010000024.1, on the reverse strand, counting down.
CTGGAGGCTCATCTCTTGGTGGTTGTTTCTAGGAGTCCCTCTAAGGATCGTCACAAAAGATGGGAGCTCTAGCCCCCGTACTTTGGGAGCTAGAGAAAATCGAATTTTCGTGAAATTTTGTATGGGAAAACCGAAATTCCACTTTTTTCTTGAAAGACGTAAATCTTCGAGGCAATTCTTCGTTTGGGGACCTGTGGTCGTCCCCAGAGCCGATTCTGATCCTTCCTGAACCTCGTTGTCAAGTTTTTCGAGAGAAAAGTGGAATTTCGGTTTTCCCATACAAAATTTCACGAAAATTCGATTTTCTCTAGCTCCCAAAGTACGGGGGCTAGAGCTCCCATCTTTTGTGACGATCCTTAGAGGGACTCCTAGAAACAACCACCAAGAGATGAGCCTCCAGACTTAAGTACTTTGGGAGATTTTTTTTTTCGATCAAAGTAGGTTTGAAACCCCTACTACCACGGAAATTGGCTGAAAATTTTGCTCTGTTTGTCTACTCCATGAGAGGAGCGACCGACCAAAAAAATTTCCATGCTCGAAGGTCTGAAGGCCGCCTCATTGACGTTACATTTCTATTCTCAAGTCTACAGTTTTGATTGAGTTGTGTCACGAATCACAAACGAAACGACAGATTAGATGAGGAAAACTTAGCTCTCTAAGGCCGCCATCTGGGGAGGCCGTGATTTCTCGACTCAATCTCCTATACCTGTATAATATGTATGTATTGTGAGATCATCGGAGCCCGGAAGTGTCGGGCTGCCGCGCATTCTAAACGACAGGAGTGGTCGCTGCTTCGCTGTCACTGCCACTAGTCACGCCGTTTCCGTTTCCGGTCGGAGCAGTCGGCGGGCTGTTGCGTTTCTTGCGGAATACGAGGGCGAATATCGATCTGAGGCGCCACCAGCGCGTGCGTCCGCGTCGTCGGGAGGCCGGCTTGTCTATGCTATTTAATCTACTTTCTGTGGTCTGGAAGAGAAACTGCAAAAGGAGTTTCGAGGTGAGGGGCTGAGCCGAGGCTTACTTGCGACCGATCCTCCTTCCTGCGGATCTCACGAATGAGGGTGAAGAACGCCTCGTCGATGTACCGGCGCACGGCTGCCGAGGTCTCGTAGAACGGGCACCCAAACTGGGCTGCGAGGTTGCGTCCTTCCTCGGTGGTGACCTGTGACAAAAGCAAGAAATAGGATAAAGCTCTAAACTGTTACTTTTTGGTCACTTTTCTCCAAGTACTTCTCTTTTTCAGACATTTCTAGGAATTTAAAAGTTCTTGACGCCGCATTCTAGTGAGAAAAATGTAAGAAAAACCTTTCACAGATTTTTTTTTAGTCCCACCAAAATCGAGTTTTTCGACTTTTCCTAAGAAAAGTACCTAAATTTTCTTCTTTGTAAATTGAATTCCACTGCCACTGTTATTCTAGTGATAGTAGTGAACGTTAAATCTTGACTTAGCTTTTTTAGCTGAAAACTCCAGAGTCAACCTTCGAGAAAAATGAGTGATTTTTTAATGCCCTGACATCCTTTGAATGTAGGAGTAAGACGAAAGACCAGTCGTATGCCTCATCCGCATCCCATTCTCACCTTCCTTTGCGACTCCAAGTCCACCTTGTTGGCCACCAAGACCAGCGGAATGTCTTCACTCAGCCGCACTCTGGCTATCAGCCGCCGGTACTCCGAGGCCTCCTGGAAGCTGTGTCTGTCTGTCACGGAGTAGCAAATGATAAAACCCTCGCCGCACCTCATGTACTGCTCTCTCATCGCCGTGAACTCCACTTGTCCTGAAAAATACTTTCGTTATTCAAGGCTTTGAATTCCTTCTCTGGGGCTTTCCAAATATTACGTCACGGTCTGAGGAGGAAGAGAGGCGGCTGCTCCGTGACAGCCGGTACAAAATTAAATACAAATGTATGGAACAAACCGTGACAGATTAAGGGGGTCTAAAATCTCGAGTTTGACCGTGATGAAATATTTTAACGAGCCCTAAGAAGAAGTACGAAGACTTCTCTTCGAGATTATTTTGAAAAGGAATTTTCCTCAATTTTTTAAACGAAAATACTTTTGAACCCTGAGCCTCCATCTGGCTAGTTTTTCCGTCTGAGAAATTCGGTCTCAGTTTTCTTGATTAAATCTTGAAATTTTTTTTGAATTTTCTTTTAAAAAACCTCAAATTTCGAGTAACGGAAGTCTACCAAAAAGGCAAAAATTGAACTATAGAAGACAAATTCAGGATATCCAGTTTAAGAGACTTTAAAAGTAACAGCGTACTTTCAAGTTCTTGGTTGGGCTGCAACAAGTCACTTTTCCTTACCTGCGGTGTCCAGGATATCCAGGAGCGCCGCCTCGCCGTCTATCACTGCCTGCTGCTGGTACGAGTCTTCTGCGATGGAACCAAGAGTCAACATCTGGAGCCGCGTGAAACGCAAGGTACTCACCAATCGTGGGGTCGTGGTAGTCCAAAAAGCTATGCGACACGAACTGGAGGGTCACGGCTAAAAATAGACCCGAAGCAAACAATCATCAATTCATTATTGATGCTTATTAGTGTTACGCAAAATGCGACTACATCCAGGTGCTTTGTGCCTTGTGCGTCAGTGCTCGGCAGTCAGCATGCACCGCACGTACGAGTGACGTCTGCCGTCTGCTATGATACCTACCCGACTTCCCGACTCCCCCATCCCCCAGAATGACAATCTTGAAGACCCGCAGGCCGTTTCTGGTGGTCGTCCGGGGCTGCACATCCGCCACCTTGTCCGCCACGACCTTATCAATGCGACAGTTTATGTACTCCGAAGACCTTTCTTTGGACTTCCGTTTCGCGGCGCACGACAAGTCTCCAGCCATCTTCTTCATATCACTATGGAGAGAAGCTCGGATAGTGTTTCAAATACGCCTGGAGGTTCTGCGGAATAGTCTGAGCTACTAATTTTCGTGTTTTCACTACATCGCGTCAATTGTGTGGACGTTCAGACGAGACTTACCATTACTTCTTTTGGCATGCGTATCACGACGATGATTCCGTTTCCACCCGTTCCCATAAATATGCATGCACTGTACACACAGCAATTTAATATTTGGATTCAATGACCTACCGCGAGTCGCAGCTTGTACCACACACGGCTCTACGTTCCGCGTTTGTTTACGAACATTACAATTTATCAATCCAGACAAGATACTATGCGGGAGAGGATATGCCGGAGAGAGCATAGTTTCAAAGAGCCGTTATGTTTCCTCCAGTCTATGTCAATTATGCTCAAAAATTGCGTACAGTTCTTTCATTCATGTTTTTGAGAAACAGTCTAGAGTTCTTAAGAGATGTTTGATTGTTAAGAGTTTCAGACTCTAGTCGAATTACAGGTATACAATTGCTGGATAGAAAAGCTAGAACCTTTCTTCGAGTCAATATATTAAGAAAATGCCACAAAGTCGAAATTTTTTAAAGATTCTGTCTAATTTCAGTCTATTTCAATCTTAAAACAACGAACATGTGGCAGAATAACGGTTTTACAGTGTTTCTTCCATTCTAGTTAGCCTAGAATTAAGGGTTTCAAGTTATTTACAAATAAAAAAAAACAAAGAACTGGACGATTCTTGCTCAAATTTCATAAACTTTTGATTTTAATGACGTTTTATCATTCTTCGAGTCTAGGATTAGCTTTCAACAAACTATCCATAACGAGTTTCTTTTTACAGTGTTATGAGGGTTGAGGTCCATCAGGTAATGAGTTACGAAGTTGGGTTTCTGACTATATACATGTAGTTCTAACTATATCATAAACATATTTGAAGCAACAAGCTAATATGCGAGCTTAGGAAGAAGAGTAGAATATTTACAGACTTAATTGGCTCTTAAGTCTAGACGAAATGGAAGTCAAAGAATTTGAGGGAAGAAAAAACTAACCTTTTCATGCTTCTACCAGTCAAGGTAGACGAAGATACGTTCAAGAAGTCATGAAGGGTACTAGGGAAGAAAAACCTAACAGGTCCATGCTTCTACCGGTCTAGGTTATTGTGATTTCAAGAAATGATCAAGATAGGGATAGTGGAATAACTTTTATATATCTAGTTTATTAACCTAATGCGCATATCAACAGTTCTAGGGTTCTAACACAAATATTCAATACAAAGAGGCCTTCGGAGACCCCGTCTAGGTAAGCTACTCCTGCAATAACGGGTTCTTGGAACCCCTCGAACAACAACTACAAATATAAACCGTCTCCAAAACCTGTTCGCTCCTAAATTCGTCAAAAACTCCCGTTATATTCCCCCTTTTGAAGGTCCAGTCTAGGTTAGAAACGTATGAAACAACGGAAAACAACAAGATCTACGAGTCTACGTATGGTGGGTTATTTCTTATATTCCTACTTTCTTCAGATAGTTGAGCATTGTTCGGTTAGAAGACTAGATTGTTTCACAACAATTGATAAACACTGATATGTGCCATCTAAGACAAGTTCTGTATACTGATAAGAGCTACTGGATTCGGCATTTCTGCTGCTGCGGCCTCTCGGAACTCGGAACACATAAAATAACCAGTTAATGTTAACGCTAGTATTGTCTAATTTTACCATTCTTTTAAGACTAACTTCTTGAGTAAGTTTAGATTTAGAAATACCTTGAGGCTTGCGCGCATGAGGCTCGGCTGGCGCCACATCAATCAACAATAACAACAATGATTCAGAGGTAATCGTCGTTATTGGCAGTTGCTTTCTTTTGTCTGGAGTTCTGGACTTCACAAAAACGAACACAACAAAAATAATACTAGAACGATTACCAACATAATGATCACCTCTTTTCGCAAGCTTCGATCCCTGTAAAATGGCTCCTCCTTCCGTTTCACTCGCAACGCCCACACGGGGATTGCGACGTGAGCTACGTCTGGGACCATGAACCCGATATCACGGACGACCTGGAAAAAAGGGGGTGTGAGAGGCTTGCTGGTACGAGCTCGTAATCAAACAATCAAACACTTGCAAATAAACAAAAATCAATCAAATAATTTGATTGATAATTTTTCAAATATTTGCAAATAATTAGCAAATATTTTGAACCATAATTTTCAATAAAAATTAATAACGAACATAAGTTTTAATTTAGAAATAAGGTTTGCCACCCTCGGCCTTCAAAATTCTTTGATTTTGTGGTATTCTTCAAACTACGAAAGGAGTATTCTGTGTTAAAAATAAATCATAGTTTTACATGGGGGAAATTTTTCTCAAATATTTGAAAAGATTTACAAATATATGCTTCAATCAAATATTTTTCTTCTAATATGTATGTATGTACATAGTTGATAACTAACAAATATTTGATAAGTTCTTGATTACGAGCTCTACTTGCTGGACCCAAGGAGGACTCACCTGGTGCGCGTATCCTTCTCCACCGAAGACGTTGGAGAGGAACTGGTCGAACCCGCTGGCCATGATATGAAGTATTCCGATTCCTGTGATAGTTAGGACCTTGATCGATGTCAGTTCGTTATCCTTATTAGCTAGGTGCACGACGACGGCGGTTGAGACAAACTCTGTTATCTGAAAGAGGACGAAAATTAGCTTTTGGGGGATTGAGATTCCATCATTTCTATTCTGGCAACTCAAAATGAGACGGCTAATTTCCTTATTTTAGGGCTTTTGTAATGTTTCAGTCAAATTTTACAGGTTTCAAATTTTGGGAAGAAACGTTTTAATTGAAAAATGAGCTCTGGGGGATGGGACGTGGTCTCAAAACATTTTCTTTATTAAACTTAGGAGTATTTTGAAGTTTCCAAAATGATATGAAATTTTCATTTAGGGGCTTTGATTTAAAATTCTATATTCTCAAGAATTTAAGTTAGTACTATGTAAAGTCAAGTTTATTAAAAAATTTGTGACCACTGAAGAGCCATTCAAATTCAACATCTAGCTTTCAATTTTCTTGTTGATTGGACTCAATTAAGAACCTTAAGACATCTCGAGACGATAAGAAAGTCTGAATGGCTTCATCAAGAGTCACTGAATGTTATGAGGGACCTCAGACGAACTCTTTCAGGGTCTCGATACTCACAGTGAAAAACATCTGGTGTGTCCATTGGTCATAGAAGTCGTCGTTGTAGTAGTTGATGTACGCCCACCAGGCGTAGTAGTGCGGAAAGATCGAGAGACTGAACAAGAGCAGCATCGAGTGGCGCAACTTGTGCTGCTGCATCAGTGCGAACAGGTGTTTCGTGCACTCGTACAGGCCGATGACACCCAGTACCAGCAGAATCCAGATTTTCATCGTGCTCTGGGTCGCATTGAAGTACATGTGCTTGTAGCTGGCGACTCCCGTCTCATACGTGCCCTTGAACACCGTGTCCCAGCAGCTGCACGAGCAGAATCTTCGGTCTACATGGCGAGCGTACGTCTGCCAAAATTGCCAGAGGATGTAGACGTGGATGATAGGGATCAGGGCGGGCGCCAGGCATCCGCACACGCTCGGAATCCACTTGACGGACAGCCACATTTCGCCCAGCTTCCACAGACTTTGCCGGTTCATAGTCCTGGGGGCGGGATGGTCGGGTTCCTTGGCCTGAAAATTGTCATGAAATTTTTTAAGCGACCCCAGGCTGTGGTTTTGAGGCCTACATCATTTAATTTGGGTATCTAGCGTTGCCCTTAGGTTCCCATGCCTCGATTTTTAAATTGAAATCCTTAACTCTGACATTGAGACCCATTGTTTTGCATCTAGTTTGAAATTTAGGAGGACCTCTAGCTAAGTAAATAGTACTCCAAGCTTTGGATCTTGGCTTTTTGTTTCGAAGATGGGACTCCTAACTTTGACTTTTGGCTCCTAGCTTCCAATGTAAAATTCCTCCAGCCAGACTCTATGGGCTCTTTCTTCTGAAACTTGCAAAAAATGACGAAAAATCTCAGGTACTTTCGACCCTTCCCTGACAAACCTAGCACACACCTCCGGAGAGACACGGGACGGTGTTTCGGCGGTCCTCAATGACGGTAATTCTTGCATGAAGCGTGATAGGGCCTGAACTCACCTAGACTGGTCTCGGCTTGCGGGGCAACTGGGCGAATGAGGAAAATTCTTCAATTATAATTTAATTTGATTAAAGTCGTATGTAATGTATGCAATGGCTTATTTTTAGAAAAACCTCTGATTTTTCCTGTTCGCTTATAAACTAAACTTTCTATTTATTGTGAGCAGAAACACAAATGCGAGAACATCTGCGCTTTGAAGAAGCAGAAGCACCTTCGAGGTGATACAGAAATGGAGTAAGATCGTCGACCCCGGAAGCTTGTTGGCGCGTGCCAGAACTCACCTTACTCGTGATTCGGCCTCGGTGTCCTCCGAAATCGCCATCGCCGATCCCCACTAGCGCCGCTGCCCTCCGACTCGCTCGACTCCGTCATTGCTATTGATTGGAACGCATATCGGACGAGGGCTTGTTTTGCAACCGATTCGGAGGTCCGGAGGTCTGTCTTAGCAACCGAAATGAGGGGAGAGTGAAATCGCCAGTCCTGCTGGCATGAGATATGTTTGAAAACTGCAGTACAGAGGAGATACGAGAAAATGAAATGAGAAATTGTGTTTGGTTCAGCTGCGGGAGAATTGAAGCTCTGATTGCAAAAATGTCGAGTTGCGTGCGAAAGCGCATGTCATGAATTCGGATCATATGCGAGAGAAGCGAACGATTCGGCAACTTGTTGCTTCCACGGGCCCGAGAGAAGAGTTCCGGCTGCCTCCTCTCTTTCTCCCGAATGCCGTTCTGAGAGCCCAACATAGTTGTAGTTGGCGCCAAGAGGAAGATTTCACGGAGCGGCGGTTTCCCCCCCAACGACAGTGAGAGATTATCTCTTCAAAGCTGGTTACAAAAGGGAGTCATGATAGCTTAATCGTTTTCGGGGAAATTTCATGAGCTGCGGAAAGGCAGTAATTTCCAGAAAGTAATTGAGATGCGGGGAAGAATAAAGGCAGTGTTAATAGTCCTGTAATGCAACCATTATTTTTGATTTAATTTTCCACCTTCTGATTCTTGGAATTTGGGTCGGGAAAGGGAGTTATGTAACTTGAATAATATTTTGTTTACATTAGTTAACTTTTGAGGATTAAACCGCTTTTAGTACCTACTGTTGTGTTGAGTTCCTAGAAGTGCCACATGGATGAAAAAATGCTTGATAGGCTTAAGGTGGATGTATGCTTCAGGGATCGGCAAATTTTCCCTTGTCTTCTCTCTTAACATTTCCAACTTATTTTTCAGGGTAAACATTTTGAAAATCCATCTATGTAGGTACTTCAAATTAGCAAAATGTCATACAATATTAACGGATTGTTAATGACTCACTTAAAACTGTTCGTTTTCAATAATTTTGCTTACTCAAATGAGCAAAAAATGAAAATGATGAGGAATGTTGACATTTTTGCTCACTCCCCCCTCCCATATTTAAAAGCTATCTTCGCCACTGGTAGGTGCTATTTGTTTCCTTTCCTGAATTTGAAATACTACACCACTCAAACTTGCACTTAACCCCTTAAATTGAAGTCAGTTTTCATCAAGTTCGGGTGCCAGGAAAACTTTGCTCTGGAATTACTATGGTCAAAGTTAAAGATGAAAGATGTTCAAAAGTTTATACTGGGACACTTTGAACTTGAAAGCTCATTTGCTTGGATCCCTAAAAAGTGGCAGATAAGCCCCCTCCTGCTTCCCAACCGTGTTTACTGTATTGTGAGTTTCAGAAATTTGCATTAAACGAGTTTGCTTTTTATGAGATCAAAATGAGCACTTGACAATAATAATTACAATTTATGTTTACTCCAAGATTGCGTGTCTCCCTGGCATGTGTACATACATTAAAGTACCCTTGAGAGTGGAAAAATTGCCATAGGCCTTTCTGAGTAAGCACAAAGTTTAAGCCCAGAAAAATTGAATTACTCACCAAAGTTCTCCACCAAAAGTCTCGGCAGGCTCTTAAAAACATGTATGATTTATTTAATCTCTTATTCATCAACATTGAATAAATCCTTCTATGCTCTGTAGTAAAATACTGTGACTCTCCTTAAATCTAGAATATCACTTACGGGCTACTTATCAACACGAAGGGAGGTGGCTGGTTACCCTGTATTCTGTAACGGTAGCTTACGGGATCTAGACTAGTCTATCTTACAGTAAACAATTAAAATCTCCTCATTATTGAAACGCCTTACAATGCTAATGATGTCGTGCTCAATTATCTCTATTTCTTTTCCCCGTTGGCGAATCCTGCATTTCCTGCGTCGTGTAATGTTCTTTTCTCGGCGCGTGTGTAAGCAAAATCCTGGATGAGCAAGGAGAAGACTCATTTTTATGAAGAATTTGCTTCCCAAGCCGATTAGGCGGTCCATAATCCGCTGCCAGTGAAGCGAAAAGCACTTTGTTGTGGGAGTTGCCAAGGATGCTCCTGATTATGCATTCAATGGCACTTGAAACTCGCCTTTCACCATCTCAATCTGGAACAATGAAGGACTTTTTCTGCCTCCAGTTTGTTGACTGTCAGCTATTCTGCTTAGCTTCGGGCACAAAGGCAGGAGCGGCTGATTAATGGAACTAAGCACTAGCTCTCTGCCATTCAACTCGAGACTTCAAAGATCGATCCCACCCCTCTCCATATGCATTGATTTTAAAGCTCATTCAAGATTCAAAGTTCAAGCCCATTGTGGTTCCGCGATGCGCGAAATTAAAAAGTAACTTTCATCGGGTTTTAGTAACGTCGTTCTCCCACCCCGAGTCCCATCTCCACCACACTCCCGCTGTGCTCCGACGCAAAGACATACAATTTCACGTTTCGGGGCACGAAATTCGGGCGCTCTCGAAACACGTCAGCACAAGTTTTTGTCTCCACTCAGACAACCTGCAGTGAAGCGCGAAAAATATTTACATTTTTCCGGCAGCGCTGCTCATTTCACCAATCATTCGACATGTGATGGTCCCGAGGGTGAGACTCGGCAGACAAGAGGTATTATTGGGATGTTAATGACACATGAACGTATTTATGTGAGCCATGAAAAAATGATATTGTGACACATGTTGAACCAATCACTGCCATCTCCAGATCCAGTGAAGAAGTCCCCCAACTGCTTTGTGAATGTGCGAAAATGAAGGGGCTCGTGGAATAAAATTAAACAGCGGAAGTACTTTGGAAGTCCTGAATAGACTCGTTTATTATGAAGACAGCTATGAATAAATTTCTTTGTCGCCAAAGAATTTCACGTCATTGAGGGGAAATGCCGAAGAATCAGCAGCCTGGAAGGCTTCTTGAAATATGGCTTTTGAAAGGTAAAGCACTCACGATGCGTGTAGTGGCTTTCACATGCACTAGTTGGAGATTTTTGACAAAGAAGTGTAATTAAAATTAATTTTACCTCAGTACTCTTCTTCACTGCAGATTGAGTTCTAGGAAATTCTAAGAGCATCAAAACTAATTTTCATTTTAGACCCCACATATGGAGGCGACATTATCGAATTTTTGAATGGAGGCCGCGGTTAAAACATCTTGGGCACCGGATGTGCCCATGACTAGATCAAATTGAAATTTGACAGTTTATAATTAAAATTAGAATCGCCCTTTGGGCCTCAGCGCTTTGGACTTAGGGCTAAAGCCTTTGGGCTTTAGAAGGATTTTTCCCAGAGTTTCCAAGGTTCAAGATTTGAGGGTGAAACGGAGTTTATTTCGAGCGAGTCATATATCAAAATACGCGGAATCAAAATGCGCGTTTTGTTATACCAAGATCAACTCGCAAAACAGCCTAAAAAAGTCGGATACTCTCTCTTACCTGGGTTTTCAGGGCGAAACCAGCAGAAATAATGCGTTTCAGGTCTTTAAAGTTTTGTGAAAAATCTTGAAGCCTTCATGAAATATCCAGATTTTCTAGTCTCACGGATAAAATCACTTACATTTTGGAGTCAAACAATCCAATAAAGCTCCTGGGCATTGACATTGGACAGCCCAATCAGTTGTCATGAGATAATTATGAAGGACAAACTATTCTGGTCGCCTTTGTCTCCGTTTCCTTTCAATTCTATTCTCTACGATGTTAACAGCGAAAATGTTGCGTAATAAATGTAAGACTACGTAGGAAAATTGGGCCCTATTGTGAATTGACCCAATATCCGATGCGGCCACGCAAAGACTTTTTTGTAACCAGATATATTTGATGTTCAAAAATCTACAAATTTTAGGAATTAATTTCAAGTCTTCCTAATCTATCTCAATTGACTTACTCGTCTAGGCGCGTAGGCCTCACAATGGGTCGATTCAACAATCTTCTAGTCACCTGGTAGTGATATCAGTCCTAAAACAAAGCCCCATGTCAAGGTCAGCCCTGATAAATCTCACAAGGACTTACAATTCTCGCCGTTCGACGGCGGCCAGCTGGATCAGCGAGTCGGGAATGCCTCGAGTCAAACAAGACAGGCTACAAATATCTAAATTGAAGGTACAAAATCTCAAAAAAATATTTCTCCATACCTATTCAAAGTACGCACGTGGCGTGAGATTCCCGACCTCCTGACTCCAACACGTAAGGCTCAGAAAAAACTCCTATCTAAAATGAGGGAGTGAGAAATTGGGCCTATTGCCTCGATGGTCTATCTTACATTTCTTGAGGTCCCTAAGCCTCTATTCTTCACTACCAGATCACTTCCTATTCACAAAGTCTCACTTCTTTACAATATGGATTATTCTTATCTCTAAATGCGAGACCGATATCTCGGTGACAGCGTGCTGCTGTCAGAAGTTGGTGAGCTAAAGGGGCCAAGTCCACGCGCAATCTACACCCCAGGGCGTGCAGGGAGTGTGGTCTCCTGCACTTCCTTCGTCTTCAGGTCTAGTCGGGCCAGTTTCGATGCCGGTCGTTGGTAGACGCCTGTAGCTGTGCGAACTTTGGCGCTGCGGATCTTCCCATCTTTCGACACGATCAGTTCTTCAATTACGGCTCGGGGCCACTCTCCTCGCTTGGCGTCCTCGTCGACGATGATGACTACGTCGCCCACCTTGAGTGGGGGGTTGTCGACGTGCCATTTGGTTCTCCGGGTCAGGGCTGGTAGGTAGTAACTCACCCAGTGCTTCCACCATCGCTGAGTGAGGTTTTGCGCCAGCTCGTAGGATTTGCGGACGGCTTCCTCGGTGTCGCTGGGCTCTCCGACTGGTTGGACAGACTCCTGTCGCCCAAGTAACAAGTGGTTCGGGGTGATAGCTTCGTGCTCGGGTCCTGATATCGCGATGTAGACTAATGGGCGACTATTGATGACGTGCTCGATCTCGATGAGGGCGCAGTTGAGGGTTGACGGAGATGGCTTGCGGATTGAGGACTCGAAAACCTCCATGGCGGACTTCACGGAACGTATCATGCGTTCCCAGGCTCCTCCCATGTGTTGAGCGTGCGGAGGGTTAAAATGCCACGCAGTGGTTGAAGTCGTGAGGTTGTCCGCGACTGATTGGAGGTCGAGGTCTCGCAGGAGGTTCGCAGCACCTATGAGGTTGGTTCCCTGGTCGCAGTACATGTGCCTCGGGGCGCCTCTTCTGTGCATGAAGTTTTTATAGCACATTATGAACGCGGCTGTTGAGAGGTCGTCTGCGACTTCAATGTGCACTGCTCTCACCGTCATGCAGGTAAAGAGGACTCCGTACCTCTTTTCTGGTGTGCGCCGGATGATGACTGTCAAGGGGCCGAAGATGTCGACGCCGGTGTGGGTGAATGGGGCGCACCCAACTGCGAGTCTAGCCTCGGGGAGCGGTGACATCTCTGGGACCACTGGCTGAGCAAATCTGATTTTGCAGACCATGCACTCGATCTGCACATATTTGACCAGCTGGCGTAGATTCCTGATGTAGAATCTCTGTCGTACCTTATTTACGACGGTCTCGTTGAACTGGTGGAGACAGATTCGATGGACGGCGGTCACCATGAGCATTGTTATGCGGCTCCTTCTTGGAAGAATTATCGGAAACTTGACATCATCTGGGGTCTCTGGTGCGGCTGCGATGCGCCCACGCATTCTCATAACTCCTTCCTCGTCTACGAACGGTGACAACTTGATGAGCGGACACTTCCGCGGCAGGGGCTGGCGTGCTTCCAGCTTCTCGATCACATCAGCGTAGTGAGTTCGTTGTGCGACCTTGAAGAGATTTAACTCGCCGTGCAGGAGTTCGTGGGACTGTAGAGCTCTGTCGACAATTGGGGTTCTTCCCGTCTTCTTGGCGCGTGCGTTGTGGCAGAAGCGGTGGACCCAGGCCATGATTCTCTGCATTCGCCAGAACTTGCTGAACTTGGTGGGGTCGATGAGGGCTTCTCCCTCCTCCTGGGCTTCGAAGTGGGCGAAGAGTGACTCAGCTTCTTGGTGTTCCTCTGGTGTGACGTCTCTTTTCGGCCATCCTTGGGGGTCGCCTTTAAGGAAAGGCGGGCCAGAGAACCAGGGGCTGTCCTCGGTCAGGTCAACGTTATCGCGCCATTTGGTGGCCAAATCTGCGGGGTTGTCCTGGCTTGGAACCCAGTTCCACTGCTGGAGGTTACTGGATTCGAGGATCTCGCCTACACGGGAAGCGATGAAGATGGGTTGGCGTTTTGATTGTTCCAACCACGACTTCACGGTGCGTGAGTCGGTCCAGAAGTATCGATGGGTGCTGTCTTCAAGAGCGGGAAGTTTGATCTGTTGGACGACGAAAGCTGCCAGTCGCGCCCCCATCACTGCGGCTTGCAGTTCGAGTCGGGGAATGGAGACGTACTTCAGTGGCGCGGTCCTTGCTTTCGCTGCCACGAGGACTGTTTGGACTTCTGAATCTGGAGACTCTATTCGCAGGTAGCAGGCACACGCGTATGCGGCTTCACCTGCGTCGGCAAAGGTGTGAAGCTGAATGCTGCAGTCGTAAAGGCTGTACGGTCCCGTGTTGTAGGCTCGCGGGATCCTCAGGGCTTCCACCTTTGGTAGGTCGTTGAGCCAGGCCTTCCACTGCTCAAGCTGATCATGGGGTAAGGGGTCATCCCAGCCCACGTTGCAGCGCCAAAGTGATTGCTGCATGATCTTGAGCCCGATGGTGAAGTGAGAGAGGAAGCCTGGTGGGTCGAACACGGACATCAAGACGCGAAGTGTGTCCCGCTTTGTCGGTTGCTGCTTCCCTGAGAGCACGGCTTTATTGCCCTTGATGAAGCGGAGGGAGTACGTAATGCAGTCTGAGCTCGTGTCCCAGAAGATCCCCAGGACCTTCTCCAGAGTCTGGGCGTCGGGTTGCGGAAAGTGGAAATCTTGTGGATTGGAGCTCTCCTCGTTCAGCTCGGCCTCCAACCTTTTGGAGCTTGAGCGCCAGTTGCGCAGGTGAAAACTCCCGTCCGCAAGGATCTGCTTGATATCCTTGGCCACCTCGATTGCTGCTTCCTCTGTGTCAGCTCCCGTCAGGATGTCGTCGACGTATTGGTCGTGCAGAATGGCTTCTGTTGCATTCTGGTGATCCGGATACTTCGAAGCGTGAAGCTTCATCACGTACTGTGACTGGTACGGAGACGACGAGAGGCCGAAAGACATGACGGTCAGCGCGTAGACTCTTGGCGGCTCTGATGTGCTGCAGTCTCTCCAGAGACAGAGCTGTGCGAGCTGGTCTTGCTGACGTATGGTGATGCGGTGGAACATTTCCTGCACGTCCGCAGTGAAAGCGACCCTGTGACGTCTGAAGCGGAGTATGATGCCGAGCAGTAGCGAGTACAGGTCCCTTCCTTTAAGCAGGAACGAGTTGAGCGAGGAGCCTTGGACCTTGGCGGCTCCGTCCCATACGAGCCTCGTCTTCTCCGGTTTGTTGGGGTTCGAAACCGGGAACATCGGCAGGAACCAGAGCTTTGGGTTGCGAACGTTGAGCTCTTCGGGCTGGACTTCACGCAGGTAGCCTTTCTGCATGTAGGAGGCGAATTGCTCCCTCACGCGACTCAGCAAGGCAGGGTCCTTGAGCAGCTTTCTCTCGAGACAAGCCAAGCGTCTGAGGGCCATAGGTTTCGAGTCAGGGAGCTTCTGATGCTCGAAACGCCACAGTAAGCCGACTTCGTACCGGCCGTTTGAGGTCCTAGTCGTCCTTTCCATTGCTTCGTCCGCGGCTCTCTCTTCCTTTGACAGCTCCTGATTCGGACGCTTTTCAACACCCAGAGCTTCGATCGAATGGAATTGGCGCAGCATGTCTTCCACTCTGGTGTCTTGAAGCTGACACTCGCAGGCTTGGCAGTGAAGCGTAAAGCCCTTGTCGTTGTCATCGCCGGTTTTTCCGCCCACTGACCAACCGAGGCGGCACTTAACTGCTATGGGGTCGTCCTCCTCCCCTTCGCTAATACGGTGCGGGACGGTCAGGAAATATCTGTCGATCCCAATGAGCAGTCTGGGGAGCTCGCCGTGGCCTGCTGGAATGGGTAGGCCCTGCAGATGAGCATACTGCGACTGAAGTTCTGCGACGTCTACGTTGTAGGCGGGGAGGTCGAGGCACTCGACCGTATGAGCTTTCATACTGTAGAACTTCGCGCTCTCCTTGGCGGCAATCTCTGCATTCACCCGCATCGACTGCGATTCGAAGCAGTGCTGACCTTTCGACGTCTTGTAGTGCAGGGGGTCGACGTTGCCCTCTAGGCCAAGCTCTTCTGCCAGCGTGGCCTCCATCATGGTGAAGGCGGAGCCCTCGTCTAAGAGTGCCAGCGTCTGTATCGACTTCTTGGGACCTCGAAGAGTGACAGGCAAGATGCGATAGTAGGTCTTCTTTTCACTTGTTGAGTGAAGATTCACGTTCTCAGCAGGAACAGTTGCTGCCTCGGAAGCTGCAGTCTTCTTAGCTGAGTGTAGAAGAGGGTGATGCAGTCTGGAGCACCCATCAGTGCCACAGGCTTTGGCGCTCTTGCAGTATTTCGAGTAATGGCGACCGAAGCAGCTGCTACACAACCTCGCTCTTCTCACAACCTCCCACTTAGCTGAGATCGGGAGATTCCGAAACTCGGTGCAGCTCTTGAGGCTGGTGCACGCTGGCTTGTTGCATGCAGGGCACTTCTTCTGTGCAGTAGGCTGAGTTTCTGCTGGGACGTCGGAATGAAGATTCACCCGCTTGTTGTTCGCCTTGCCGTCTGCTTTTGACTTCTCCACGCCTGTGTGCTGGTGCACGGAAGCGATCGTGGCGGCCAGCTCTTCTAGCCACTGGGAGAAGTAGCGGATGTCGTTGGTCCCGTGGTAGGCCATGCGTCGATGAGCCCATTTGAGCTTGTACGAGGGTGGCAACTTGTCGACGAGCTCCTGGAGCAGCAACGGGTTTGCTAGGTGAGCTCCATCTGCTACCAAGGCCATGCTGGCGCACAGGTTCGACACAACGATTGAGAAGTCCATTATGGACTCCAGCTTGTCCGCTCTGGGGGCGGTAGCGCTGCGCACGCGCTCGATATGCCGTCGCAGGAGGAACTCGGGTTGCCCGTACCGGATCTGCAGGGTGCGCATGACATGATCCACGTTGTGGGGGTTGGTCAGCAAGCCTCTGACAGTGTTGAGGGCGTCGCCCTTCAAAGCCTTCCTTAAGCGTTGCATGTTCTCAACCGCGGAATATCCAGCAGCGGCTGTAGACTGCGTGAACGTAGCCTGGAAGAGCGCCCAGTCTTCGATATCTCCGCTGAACTCGGGAAGCGCGTGGCTCACGACTTGTCGGGTCATGAGCTGTTGCATGGACAGCTGGACGGTCTGCGTTGGCTCGAAAATCGCTGACTGCTGGTACGGGTTGATGTACGTTGGCTGAGGTTGCGGGAGAGTGCTGTTCCAGCCGCCGTAGTGGAATTGAGGCTGGGCAAACTGAGGCACTGGTGGAACCGGGAGAGTCGGAGCTGCTGCCCCGTGGGAGAACGTAGGGAAGGCGGACGGTGCTGCTGATGTCTGGTACGGGCCCGGATATGGATACAAGGGTGGGGCCATGGTGACGACAGGAGCTTGAGTGACGTAAGTCGCTTGCGGCGGTGCCGTCGATGTACGTTGCACAGGTTGCGGCAGCAGAGTAACCGGAGCTTGAGTCGTAAACAGCGGCATAGTTGAGACAGGCGGCGTGAGGTAGGTCTGAGTCACGTATGGCTGAGTGGGAGGGCCTATGGTTCCAAACCCACAGGACGTTGGAGCGGATGATGTGGTGGCTGGCATCGTGACGACCGTCGAGTACGGTGGAAGGCTGTTGATGAGCGCTCCAAAGCCCACTGAGTGAGCAGGCGTCAGGTTTGACTGTCGTATCGGGGGCCAAAGGTGAGCCCCGGTCAGTCTCGACGTCGATACAGGTGTCGACGTGGTTCCGATAGCGGTGGGAGCTCCGTGATGGCTGATCGGCACCACTGGCGGTGCTGTCAAAACGGCTTGCGCTTCGAGACCTCTCGCCCCATCCATATCGGGGTCGAGGCTGTTATTGCGGTGGCAGAAGGTGCATAGCCACTCCCTCGAGGCGGCTGACAAGCTCGTGTTGACGCAGTCGAGATGGTAGTGGCCTCCACAATGGTCGCAAGCTATCATCGCTCCATCTGACCTCCCGGCCATGCAGAATCCGCAAATGTCGCGGTGCGGCATCGTGTGGTTACAAATGTTGATTTGCCACTACGAATTTTTGAATGTGAATTGACCCAATATCCGATGCGGCCACGCAAAGACTTTTTTGTAACCAGATATATTTGATGTTCAAAAATCTACAAATTTTAGGAATTAATTTCAAGTCTTCCTAATCTATCTCAATTGACTTACTCGTCTAGGCGCGTAGGCCTCACAATGGGTCGATTCAACAATCTT